>OZ010715.1:21211772-21919680 GCA_963932345.1 Ophion ventricosus | reverse complement strand
AAAATATAAGAAATTTACGAAAACAAATATATATAGAAAAATGATATAAGATAAGAAATATATATAAGAATATATAAAAGAATATATAAAATATATATATAAGAATATATAAAAGAAATATATATAAGAAAATAAATAGATATATCGAACACAACACAGCCGTTTTAATATTCAGGCAATTGAACAGTTAATTTTTTTACTAACAGATTCTAAATTCCACTATGCGTTGGGAGCAAGTTTGCGGAAAAAAAATGTAGGAAAATAGAAAACATTCTCTAGTCTCTCGCAAAGTCGCAAAAAAAAAACATGTCCTGAAAATTGTATGCATGCGTTGAGAAGGGTGGATATTGTGTATACGCGCATCCTCATTTTGTTCGTAAAATTGCAAGGCAGGGTGCCTTGCGATTGCCTCCTTATCGGAGCAACCATAACCAATCTTTTACGTAGCCTCAAGCTACCGACTGTCTTCCCGTGGCATACCACGGGAAAAAATAGGTAAAGCGATTGACTAAAACGTGAAATTGCAGTGAAAAATATTCGCAACGAACTTCTTTTCGAGGATACCTCGTACGTTTTTACCGACTAGTGGCGCGGAATAGAAAGTTTGAATTACCATATTCCCCGGTAGGGATAAAAAATCCGAGAAGCTACTCCGTAAGGGACGAAACCGATAACAAACAAGTGGTTATTATCAAAATCAAAGTAGGAGAGAACAAGATTTAATATATTGAACAAGATTTAATATAACTCAACCCGACCTTTCCGGACAACTCAATACAAATTAGCCCAAAATTAGTGGATAAGATTTAGAAAGTCGAAAGTGCAAATTTTAATATGCAAAAAATGTTTAATATTAGATCAACTAAAACTAAAAACAAATACACTAAAAATTGTACGAAATCAAGAAAAACTAATACAATGATGAAAAATCAGTATCAAAATTTGACATCATCAGTGTGGCAATTATTCCAGTACAATCGATATTGATCTTTGTCATTAATACTAATACTAATAATAATAATAATAATAATATTGGTGTTATTTTTGGATAAACTTCTGTAATGCAGAAATCGAATTTCGATCTGAAATTTGGCATAAACCTTAATTTTAATGTTATCATTCTTGTCTTAAGGTAGTAATCTCGCCAAGGTGTTCTACTATATATTTTTTTTTTTTCGAGGACCCATTGAGGACACTATTAAGTGATTACCTGCAAAATTTCAAAAGGATTCACCGTTGTGTATTCGAGATGTTGGCAACCAAAGATTGCACGGTTTTACACGTGTTTTTATGGGGATCAGTGGAAAATTTCACATTTTACGCAATAACTTCGAAACTTTTCCACAGATTTTTTTTAATTCGCAATTACAGAGGAACATATGACGAAGTGGGTAAAAAAAATCATAAATGTTGACCGTCTAGTTTCAGAGATATAGCGATTTAAATTGAGCAATATCTAGCGACGCTAGTGCCAAATATCACGATAAAAATTCGCTGGGCTTGCGGCGTTGCCACGATCTCCGCGTTCGCTAGACGACAGTAGTATGTGCATATCCATATACGCAGAGTATCTACGTATCAGTGCCAGGATGGATAGTCTGATACAAAAGTGAGGGTTAGGTGATGGCGTGAACGTTGTTATATTTGGAACTCTAAACATTATATTAAGCGTTTTCATCATTACCTCGACTAGAAATTGACGTTGGGTTTTTGCACAGTTCATTGCTGGGTCAACCCAATTCCTTGTTGGGTCATTATCGGGCTTTCCTATCAGGTTCTTATAGGGTGTGTAACGATCTTCTAGGGTTTTCTTTGGGTTCTGTCAGGTTTTGCCTCGGGTAAGCCCAATTTTTTGTTGGGTTCTTATCGGGCTACCCTAACCGGTCCTACCATTAACCCACTTAAATCAGTAGCGTTGCATGGATTTGGGTTGGGAATTTTTTAGAACGTTATAAAAATTTGTTGCATGTAAAGTCGTGTTCACGCACTTTATAAGATTTTCTCTGATGCCAAAATATACAAATTCACCCCTTCCGTCGACGCCGAGTTGTTCGATGACGCGGTTCGTTTTATTAGTACCTAGGAATGTTTTTACACTCTTCGGTAAATTCGGATAGTCCTGTTTTCTTAAAATATTGAGCAACAGTTGTAAGCGCGAGTGGGGGATTGCTGGGGTTCGCAGAGCCCATTTTTTGATATTTTCGAGTGTGTCGAATTCTCCATTTTCACTCGCTGCTTCTTCATCGTTAACATCTTCATGATGCCCAACATTATCATCGTCGAAAAAGTTATCTTCATCACTGTTTTCCACTACTACACGATTAAATTCCTCTCTTGGCTGTTCTTCGGTTTGTTCATTGTCACTGTGCCTAACCTCAAAATCACTGTCACTGTGCCTAACCTCAAAATCATTGTCACTGTGCCTAGCCCCAAAATCTTCCGGTCTTTCATCATTCGACTGTTCTTCAGTCTCCCAATTAGACGTTTCAATTGATAAGCGATTGTTTTTTGCTGATAAACCGCGAAGGGCACGATGTTTTCTTACTCGTAATCGAGTTAATTCTTTGCTTTGTCTGGCTCTCAACATTTTATGCGTACACCGATTCTCTCTCTTCTTCTATATATATGCCGTTTCAAGTTTTCATCCCCACCTCCTCCAATCCCCAGATAGGTAAGATAAAATTTTAAGGTATTGTTTACTTTTAAAACAAAATATCGCACAACAAAATAAAATGAAAAATTAAGTTTCGAATAAAAAAATAAGAAAAGTTCTACAATGAAAAAAAAAATCTCATAAGATACACTTATTATTGCAGTATCTATCAAAAATGTATTTGTATATCTATTTATTATTGCGAAGTATAAGGTGTTGCGAAGTATATGTTCACCTATGACTCATGTGGTTATCCCTAAATAAACATTGTTGAGACCTTACATCATTACCTTATCCAAACCCCAGATGGGATAACCCTGTTAAAACGTTATAAGGACGTTATCGGTACTTCCCATCGCAGGGTTGTCCCAATACTATCTTTATCAGGACCTTGAGAGGCATTCCCTATTTTGGGTTCACCTGAAAAGGTCCTTATGCCGTATAGGGTTGTCCCTATAAAAATTTCTAGTCGGGACGTTATAAGTTTTTACATCCCGATAAGATGTACAACCTACATTATAATGATACTTCGCAATATTTCGAAGCTTTTATCGATTAAGCGGAGAATAAACTTTTCACCGTGACTGTGGTGAGACTACTATCTTAAAAGAATTTTTAGCGACTTGCAATATTTGTCGAGATATCGATATTTTGAAAGTTGTTACTTCAGCCCGCTGAGTATATCTATCTTCGTTTAACGGTAAAAGAGATGTTTTCGTGATTTTTTTGGGGAAATGAATGCAGGTTTTTAACTTTTTTTTCATAGTAAAGGGTATCATTTCAAGTATCTTTGACAATTTTTTTATTGGGAAATATTAATAAACGACGGAGATACGGTAAATTGCACAGACCGCTGTGCAAAAAAGGTCCTTCGCGGTGACCACTCCTGCTCGGGAACAAATCATCTGAAATAAAAAACCCAAATGAATTTAGTTTTTGTACCGTATTATCTAGTCTTTAATAGAAGGATTCAATAAAATAATTATTTTTGAAGAAATGGTCGCCCATCGAAATTGATCGTCGAAATTTCGGTGAAAACAACACTCTATTTTCCTCGATATAAAAAAAGTATGCAATGAAAAAAAAATCCTTCGATTAAGGACTGCCTTTTGATATAAAAAAAATGTCTGTGAAATTTGAAGCAGATCGGTTTAGTTGTTTTTGAGATATTTTGGTCACCGATTCTGAAAAAGTCATTCCGAGAAAAACGCGTTTAAAGTTTTACGTCAGGTATATACGTAGATAAAATACCTATCTGTAAACGCTCATAACTCCCCCAATTCTCAACGGACCGACTTGAAATTTTCAAAGGATATTTTTGAAAGGTTATATTATAAGAATCCGGCGAAAACGAAAAATCGATTTTTTCAAAAATTCCAACTAGGTGTAACCCCTTAAAATATCCTACTACTATATCTATAGGTAACAGTCTCAGTTCTAGTTATCTATAAGTATAGTAGGAACGCGGTAAAAAAATAACTTTTAAAAATCGATATCTCGAAAACTATGGCGCGTCGCCAAAAATCCTTATCAGGGAAGTCTTATTGCATTAAAATGAAGGTGTATACCAAATTTCGGATCGAAATTTGGTTTTCGCTTTTCGGAAGTGCACCCTTACTTTTAGCTATCTTCTGACATCAATGAGAACCCCTGTAACCGTAGGAAATATGTGTTCTACGTGACAAGTGCACCAACCCTCTGCGCGCTACTTTCAACCCCCCCCCCCCCTCTGCTTTCGGGTCTTCCCTGCCTCCTGGCCTCTCTTGTTCCCGCTATTTTCCCGTTTCTCCCCTCCCCCTCTCCTTCTCGTATTTTTCCCATCAATCCCAGCGCTATTCACTAGCACGACGCAACAATCCTGAGGATCGAGGGAAGCGAGCGAGTAGGTACCTGCCGAATTCTCTCATCCCCTTCGTCCCCTTCGCCCATGATTTTCAACTTGAAATACTAAGCACTGTTGGTATGTGCGGATGAATGCAAGGCTTCAAAGGACTCGTAAACTATCCATACGCTCAACTCGAGAAAGCTTCGTCCTCAACGTCCAACATAATCTAGCCAAATATTTCCGAGTCCTTCAACCCTCTTGGGCTCGTTAGGTTCTTCGTCATTCCGCTTTTCTTCGTCATCTAGCAGTCTTTTCGTCCTATCTTCGCCCTCTCCAGTTCCCTCATATTCTCATCACTTGGCTGGTAAGCTTTTTCGTGACGAAAAAATAAACAGCTTGTTGGATCTGTATAGAGGGTGAGGCATTTAAAGTGTTACGGACCAATAGCACTCAAACTATTGGTGATAACTAAAAAACGTTTTAGATGAAAGTTGTATTGTTCGAGAAGGACGTCATACGAGGCCATCGTCCTTTGTTTTTCTATAGAAGCGTCAAAGCTAGGTCGACTCAACTTTCATAATCAAACTATGGTCTTTTTTTCATGATATCATTACTGACGTTGAGATGAGTGCAGTGACTATAATGACAAGGTCATTCTACTCACTCAATGTATGAAAATGGTCGAAAAATCAAACGAAATTGGAATAATCACTTTCGAACGATTTATAATCGATTAGTACATGATTTTTTGAAGGTCGCTTGACTGGGAAAGTTTACTCAGCGTACTGAAAGACGTGCGAGACATATGTCTCTCATATTCGGATAAACATATGGATGCACCACGATATTTGGCGAAAAGAGGATGGGACGAGCCGGTCTTGTAGCTTGGCTACCTCGTTCACCAGATCTAACACCACTAGATTTCTTTTTATAGGATTTTGTGAAAGAACGCGTAATGGCAGTAGTACCTACCATGCCTGACGATATGAAAGAAAGAATACGCTGAGCATGTACCCAAATTACACAACAAATGTTGGCTGAAGTTAGACGATCTTTTCATCAGACAATAAACAAGTGCTCATAAGTCGAGGGACATCATCTCGAGCATCTTTTGTAGGTTAACCCACACAAAGGCTTTGTAAATTGTTCAAGGCGGGATATACATTTACATACGATCAAAAAATCGAAAAGCAAGAAGAGATGAATTAATGGAAGATAATCAACTTTTCGAAAAAACTGAAGACTTATTATATGGGCCTGGTATCACTGACTAATCCATACGTCATTTTAATTATTGATTTTTTTCGTGTTGAAACTTTAACCGTGTTTTTCTCAAAACTGCATTTTCGAAATTTGCGTGCAGGATTACTTAAAAACTGTTTAGCCGATTGAGTCGAAACTTTGTAAAAATACAAATAATATTATTACCTTCTAGTTAACGAGAATTGTTTTTAAAAAATTAGAAAAAAAAACTACTTTTTTAAACCGAATTCTACAGAAATTTCGCGTGAAATTTTGATGTTTTTTTATTGCGTACCATTCTCTTAAATTTGCATTTTATTTATTTTAATTACCATAAAATAGAAACTATACATGTTCTAACTGAAACATTTTTTACATTTCTTTGCTGTAACATTCTGCCACAGCTCCGCCTTTTTGATGCTGAATTTAAAAAAATTGTTTTTTATACTTAAATATACTATTAAAGTATACGTGAAGTTTGATAAATGGAGAATAATTATTTCTGAGTTTGAAAAATGGCTTAAAATTGTCTAATTTTTCCCCGTCTAAAATGTTTATCCTGTCTTAAAAGTGATTATCCCGATTTGTTTTGCTTTTCAACTATTTTCATACTTTGCATGACTAGAATGGCCTTGTATTGCAAGTCATTGAACTCGTTTCAACGTCAGTACCTAATGGTGTCATGAAAGAAAAAATACATGGTTCGATTTTAAAAAGTGAAGTTGACTTTGACGTTCGTTTGGCACTTCCACCGAAAGAAAAATTACGATCGTCCCGTATGACGTCCTTTTCCAGCAATACAACTTTTATCTGAAACTTTTTGAGATATCACCAATAGTTTGAGTGCTTTTGCTCGGTAATACTTTAAATGCCCATTCTGTGTATATATATATATATATCCGTGCATACCTAAGACTACCCCTTAGGATCCTCTTATCAGGATTTGTTCACAGGAATTCCATTGATAACGTGTATACGTAGATAAGATTACATGCACACCGTTGGGACGGGCATTCCTGCGTCCTCTTTACATTTCCTGAATAGAAATCTCTGTACTCCCCTGTGCTCGATCACAATCGGGCGTTTTAAGTTCTCACGAGATCACATAGGAGGGTTACCGTCGAATATAATCTCCGTACACGAGGGTCGCAGGAGCCAATGGAGACACCAGGTGATGGTCGACGTTTGAGATTTCAACGCACTTTTACCGACATATCCCATTTGCTCCTCTGACTTTATCGAATCTCTTAGGAGTTGACCCTCGTCATACTCTGAGCGTCATATATATATATCGTGAACCGTAACCACCCTTCGAGCGCAACGACGTATTTCTTCTTTTCTCTCACGAACGTTTTCTGTTCCCTCATACGACCCTCCTTCTAAATTCGGCATAGCTTCACACACGCGTACGTCAACGATGCGAAATAGCTCTCACGATCCACCAACCCCTGCCACCCGTGATCCTCTCTCGCCGGATTTCAATCGTAGACCCCACAATCGTCATTTTCCCCTTTATCGTTTTACAATAGGGTGCGTTAAAAAAATTGTCAATAATAACCACCATTTTTATTCTGGATCACTGGAGTTTTCGTTTTTCACGGAGGGTTCCGGATACAGTGATGCTACGGAAATGTTATCTGGCCGTGGGAATTTCCATTGTGAGCAGACTGTAAACACGAGAAAATAGAGACCCTGTCTGTCCCTTATCTGTAAAAATGGATTTGGCCGAGTAAGAAGTCTCTTATAAGAAAAAATCCGCATAGAAACTTGTTTTGAAATTTAAGAGCTCCGACCAGTAAGCATAAAATGTTGAGGCGGTAAAAGAGTATGAATGAGAGCAAAATATTGGAAACCCGTCAGATGGCTGTTCCATCTAAAATACTCCATCCATTCAATGGACGCCCGCGGAAAGTGAAGAAACAAAAAGCGGGGAGAGGGTAAAAGACGTTACGAGAAAACAAGAAAATCCCGTTAGTCGTGAGCTTTAGCTGGCTAGGAGATGAGAAAGTTCTAACGAAGATATGCACTTTCCTTGCCATTTCCTATTACGCCGCAGAAACAACTCAATTAGGAAGGACAGCACGGAGAGCATGCAGCATCAAATAAAGATTTGGGTGCGCGTGTTGTCTCTTTGAATAACGACGCGGATACGTGAAGCATGTGTCATGGAGCTAGATGTATCCAAGGCACTCATCAGGCTTCATTGACTCCAACAAGTAGGCGTACTAACTGATGAAGTTTGCATCGAAGGAATTCAACAAAAGTTCATTTTTCTTGAATTTCTCACGTTTTTGCCATCGATTTAGGATACGATAATCATCCAAAAGATTCGTCCAATCCTTATCAGAGATCTATGACCTTAATCTACAAAACTATTTGTATTATAATGGAAACCTATACATATAAAACAGTTCCGTGACTGACTGACATATAGATAACGCACAGCCTAAACCGCTGATAGAAACATAACATTTTCTGACGATTTGTTCCTTAGAAGGTGTAGATGTGCATTAAGAAAGGATGAGCTTCTGGCATGGTCAACCATGTATGAGCTGTTCGAGAGTGTCAAGTGCCTCAAACTTGAATGTGCTTGCCAAAGATCATAAATCATATAATGTTGTTTACAGAACTATATTGCAAACCCATATAGTTTTGTAGAAGACAATGACACTGTATGATACTGGATGTTGGCACTTTTATACTACTATTTCATTAAGGGATCATCACAGTGTAACAGGTCGAAAAATAGCTGATTTTCGCAATTTTTTTTTCGATGGTTAAAATACGCTATTCAATCTGATTTTTTTATGTCAAATCAAAGTACTCATGAAGAACAGAAAATCATTTTTTTAACGGTTTTTTTTTTACGGTTGTAAATGTCTTCGAAAAAGAGAGTCCTCACGGTGTACACGGTTGTGGCCGTAAATATTATCCGAAACAAAATTTGTAAAGAGATTATTTATCAGTATGAAAGCCGCTATTATGCTATGGAGGTTTTTAGAATAAAAATTGACAAAATGGCGGCGTTTTGAAAAAAAAGTATCGAATTTAGCATATTGTTCCGGGGGTTTTTCGTTAAAAAAAATATGAATATTAAAAAAAAACTTCCATAGTAAGATAAAGAATGGCATGAAGAATGTTGTGTCCAAATTTCAGACGGATAGCTTGAAAACTTTTCCTTTGAGAGTGTACAGTGTTTTAAAAAATGCCATTTCGAGAAAAAGGCGTTTAAAGTTTCGCCAGGTCTCACGCCGCTGCTCGAATCACTTTATCTAAGAAAGGCTGTAGTGACCGAAATTATTCGAATTTCGCCCCAAAAATAAAACAGCATATTTATAACCATCTATACTATCGGATAATGCGAAAAACACTCTAAAAGACACTCTACCTTCTTTCTTTATTTCTTACTTCTTTACTCTCTATATTTATCTCCTCGCTGGATCAAATCCTAAAGTCCACACGGACGGAAACACGGGCAAAAGCTAGTAAAAAAAGGAAAGAAAACTTTCGTTGTATTCCAACGATGCAAACTTTAACGCCATTGTACTATTTTATTTTATCTCTTTAGTTCCATACGTATACCCTTGCCGGTTTTTACATTTAACCCTTTCCAATTGAACTCTCCTCTATTACTTCGTACTCGCACTTCGCTAATCTAACCTAACTTCCGTTGCGTCCACAGCCGTCTTAAGCTACAGTATACCGCATTTGCCGAGGGTATGGAGAAACTGTGGAAATCCGTACCGGTATAGACGGTCTCATATTCTTCTGATTCTCTGATGCACAGACGTTTTACTCGAGTATCTACACCAAAGTCTCACAAGTATTGGCCTTCCTTTGACTAGTTGATGCGCCAGCCAGTGGGCGGCTAAACGTTCACCGCTCCGAGTATCGGTCGCGCACAACGTTGCTTAATTTGAAGTACCGCTGGAAGCAAGCTCCGAGTGCCCATCCACCAGTGTCGGTTCAACGCCATTGTATTAAAGTATATCCTTTTACAGCTCCAAATGAAATTCCAAAGCTTCTTCAAAAAATCTACAGATATTACACAAAGTCCCACTATTTCATGGCATTGAAAATGTAATTAGACTTTTTGGGTGATAAGAAAAAGGCACATGCAAATAGTATGAGTTGCTCTCTCTCTCTCTCCAACTCTCCAAGTCACCAACTATTCTCCAACTCTTCAACTACTCGCCAACTCGCCAACTACTCTCCAACTCTCCAACTACACTCCAACTCTCCAACTTTCCAAGTACTCTCCAACTACTCTCCAACTAATCTCCAACTCTCCAACTCTCTAACTACTCTACAACTCTCCGACTACGCTCAAACTCTCCATCTCTCCAACTCTCCAACTACTCTGCAACTCTCCAACTCTCCAACTACTCTCCAACTCTCCAACTCGACTGTAAATATAATTATCATCCTCATGAAATTGTAATGTACATATAAAAATTCAAACTTACAATTCGTAACTATAAATGACTCTACATGTAATGCGGCATTTTTCAACCAATCACAAGCATTCAGCTTGTCGCAGCTCTATATACATACAGACCCCCTATATACATCTTTAAAAGCATTCTCAATGCTAAAATGACAACACGACTTACGAGTGTCCACATGCCTCTGAGCAGTTTTCGATTATACTCTTCAATTTAATTTAATTTAATTATCAGTGTTCAATGCATTTCAATTTTTCGATTATACAGTTCAATTCGCAATTGATCAACAAGAAGACAGCCGTCCGTTTGGTTCCAACGAACACGCTGCACTTTGGAGCAGGAAACGAAAAAAATTGACGAACACAACGAAGTCAATGACAATTAGTGACATCGAGACACGGATCGCTAGGAAGCTTCCCCCGGTACCATTTGCATTAAAAAATCGTTGCATCGAAAATAAAGAGACGAAAACAAGCGAAAACGTTTGGATCAGTTGATGGTAATTGTCCATCGTTAAATTTGTCGAATCACCTCGATTTCACAAATTCATGTGTCCATTGACCTCCGCGGATCATCGCTCTCAGCTTAATCGGGCTTGGTGCGAATCCAGCGAATCTAATAGCCGTCCACCACCTCGGGGACCAGAGGGAAAACGAATAATTGCGTAGATCTCTCGTTGCTGATACGATAGGTCACGCGACCCCGATTCCCGACTGCTAATCGAGGCAAATTGCTCATGCATGGTCTCTCTATCTTTTTCTGCAGTTAGGTGCAGAAAGAGCGAGAGCGAGAGGGACTCTACGCATTCGATAAAACACTGTTACGAAGCCAATCGGGCTTGCAATCGCCTCATTTGGCGGGGGTGGACTCCATGGGAGAGTGACGATAGGGGCATGAGAAATTTACGGAAGTCAAAATGTATCGTAGCCTATTAGGGATCGAAGGAGAGAGAGAGAGAGAGAGAGAGAGAGAGAGGGAGGGACTGGACACTTCAGAACGCAAAGGGAGTGCAGAGTTGGGAAGGGTTTCGACGGGCTATAAGGGAGAATTCACTCTAGTATCCTTGTTCACGGCATGTGGCCCTCATGAGGGCACATTATGTTTCCATTTAGTCGCTTTTTCGGTCACGTGTCGAATCATAGCTATGCCTGCATCTACACTCTCTCTATATATATGCTGTTACGTATGTATGTGTATATGCATATTTATTTATATACATGACATAAACGTATCCCACAAACGGAATTCGAAACAATACCAGCATGTGATTTTCCGCAGTGATCCGAGAAGACTCTCGAAGCGGGACATAAACTCAAACAGCGTGAACGCCCGTGAGAAAATTGAGGTGAGAATCAGGGCTAACACTATTCGCGTTGACATCCGGAATTATGAATACATTTTTTTTTTAATCAAAGTTTTTTGGAGACAGCCTGATTGCTCGTATTCCCGGAAGCAAATGATCATGGTCAGTATGCACGGACTTTCGAAAAACGTTGAGTTAACATTTGGAACAACCCAATCAATAGTACTTGGATCTATAGGGTATATCATTTCGTTTTACTTTTAATTTTATAACATTTTCAAAGTCGTAGGATTTTGCTGAAGGAAGCTCCCAATGTGATTCAGACATATACTTCTTTCATTTATTTATACTTTTTAAAATGTATTTTTGATTTCCTTAGTATCAACGTATACACGGAGAGAATTAAAAAGTAATTTTTGTCGTGAATTTCACGGTGAAAATTACCGTGATATATTTCAATGTGGTGACAAGTGAGAAAAGCATAATAATTCGTATGCGAGAGGTTTTTTTTTAACTCACGTTACAGAAAATTTCAAATACGTAGCTAAAATTTTACTATACAAGAAGGGTAGCGCGCACGATAATTTTTACCGAGAGCACAATACATTTTCCTATAACACTCATTAAATTTTATAATAAATCTTAAAATAACTGTTATAAAGACGATACTTTTTTATAGACATTTTTGAAAGGCATAAAATAATAAAATGCACAGTAAAATGTCGCTGATATTATATATTTTTTAAATTTAAGTTTTGCGTATTTTGTCACACATCAAAATTTACTAGAAAATCTGGTAAAATTTTCTATCTGAAGAAGAAATTTTATTTTATTTTCGTGAAAATCTGTGTTTTACTCAGTAATAATAAGCGAAGTTTCAGGGTTGTCATCTGCTTACCGTTACTGCACGGTAATTTTTAACATTTAATTCTCTCCGTGTACCCTCGCGGGTTTTTGCGTATTGCCCTTCCCACTTAAACCCTCGCTTATTACTCCCTCCCCGCGGTTTGCTAATCTAACCTTACTTCCGTTGCGTTCATAGACGCTTTAAGCTAGACTATACCGCATTTGCCGAGGATACGCGGAAATTGTGGAAAATCCATACCGGTATAGACGGTCCCATATTCTTCTGATTCTCTGATGCAACGAAATTCAATTGAAATATATTCTTACTCTTTTTTTTTATAAATAATTCCTGATCTCTGGTTTTTGCATTTAGCATAGCTCCCCTCCTTTCCCTATTGATTTTCTCATTCGAGTGGTCAGAAACAAAAGAAACTGTCGACCCCTGTATAAGACAATACAATTTACTAATTGCTCATTCAACGTCCACCAATTGTTCGTTTTGACATTTTATTTCATACAAGTTTAATATTTTTGTTTCAACCAAGCTCGTCCAAGTTTTATATTTTCTGTATATCCCGCTCGATACCAAACGAATACCAGTACATGAATAACTCCATTTCCGTCGAAGTAATTGCTTTTTTGTTGGGTTCACGAGCTCCGTGCAAAAATTGTCGTCGCTAGTTTGTTTTTTTTCCGCGTCGACAACGAGCACGTAAATCACGCAGGCAAATCAAATCGCAAGAAAAATAAGAGCAAACGATGTGTGCAATGGTGAATATAGACGGCGGCAAGAGGGGTGGTCGGAAATGAAAACAATGTAGCGAAATGTCGGTTGTGGGGGAAAATGGCCAGGCCACGCCGCAAGTCTTCATATCAGGGAAAAGAACATCTCCGTCTATGCGCGCGTGAGAAAAGAGAAATGCGCGCTCACCGGATATCAGTTCGCGGCTCGCTGAATAATTCATTGAACTCCGGTGCTCGCCCTCTCGTACCCATTGCCACGTGATTGTCCAGCGATCGCGGTGCACCAACGCAAACGTGAGACCTTTGGGCTAATTTACATACCTTCGCTCATGCGACTATTCGTGTTACCGCGAGCTCAATATACGAGAGAGACTGATCGAGCCCCCCAACCCTACCCGCGCCTCCACCCCTCGCTTTGCCCGAGACCGGAAATGGAATGCACAAAACAAACGGGTGAGAGTATCTTTGTTGGACGTGAGACGTGGCTTTATGGACATTCCTCGATACTCTCAGGCTCTCCAACCCTTTTTGGGTTGGTCTGTCATACCATATTTGGCACAATCAATTAAGACTGCTTTGCCAATTATTACTGAACGGTTATTTATGTTATTTAGCGCGCTAGGTCCGTTAGATCCTATGAAAGCAAAATATTTCACTACTTTGTTATTGCCAAAAATAAAAAAATGACGAGAGCATCATCGTGAAAAGCATAATGGGCGAAAGTTTCTACGATTTTTGTTGGAGAAACTTTTTGTTAATTACTTTAAAAAATATACTTTCTACAATAAAAAGTATACTTCGGACAATTAAAAATATTGTTCCGATGATTGAAAACATTCTTTTGATGATTGAGAATATTCTTTCGATAATTGAAAATATTCTTCCGATTATTGAAAATATTCTTCCGATAATACAAAATATTCTTCCGGCAATTAAAAATATCCTTCCGATGATTGAAAATATTCCTCCGATAATTAAATTCGTAAATGAAGACTAATCGCATGCAGTATGCATGCCGAGACACAGATTTGTGCAATATTGAAAACGTGACGTATATACGTAAATTTGAATGCGTGATATACATTTAGACGGGAAATAATTGGGCAATTTTGAGGGATTTTTTTAACTAAGAAATAATTATTCTACATTTATCAAACTGTGGGTATATTTTAATAGTATATTTAAGTTGACAAAACAATTTTTTGTTATTAATTTATCATTAAAATGGTGGAGCTGTGGCAGATTGTTACAGCAAGGTTGCTGCGGGAGTTGCGAATCGACATGCAGTCTAGCTTCCCGTAGACTTTGATCTGCAGAAAAAATCATCAATTCTTACAGTTAGAACATGTATAGTTTCTATTTGACAGTAATTAAAATGAATTAAATGAAAATTTGAGAGAATGGCACGTGTTTGAAAAAAAATCAAAACTTCTGTAAAATTTGGTCTAAAAAGTCGTTTTTTTTTCTAATGATTTAAAAACAGTTCTCGTCAACTAGAAGGTAATAATATTAACATTATTTCTATAAAGTTTCAAGTCAAACGGCTTAACAGTTTTTAAGTAATCCTACACCCCAATTTCCAAAATGCAGTTTTGAGATAAACGCGTTTAAAACCGTGACGCGCAAACAACCAATGATTAAAATTACTTTCCGGCTAGTTGGCGATACCAGGCCCGTATAATAAGCCTTCAGCTTTTACATAAAGTTGATTTTCTTTCACTAATTCATCTTTTCTTGCTTTTCGATTTTTTGATCGTTGTAAATGTATACCCCGCCTTAAAACATATTGACTGTAAAAATTAAGCACTTTTTTCAAATAACATCTCGAAAGGGTGCCATTTCAAGTCACCAGAATTCGGGTCTCAAACTCATAGGTTTACTTTGACAAATTACCGTCATTTCTTACTCGCCTCTTTGGCTACTACGTGAGCATCATTCAAGCGATAGTATCGTGAAAAGTCTTTTTAGAGATGCGACCAGGAACTCTTAGAATTTCATGAACTTCTTTCTGGTCCCATGGCTCCATTGCTCCTGAAATTTAATACCTCCCATACTAAAATTGCGCTGGTGGATACTTTTGATTAATGTTATATGAGTGACGATACATTTTTTAATAAACTTCTACTTGACGGTGTAAAAAAGAATCGTTCGACCTGGTCGACGCTTCCTTGCCCAGCCCTATTTTGGTAACCCTTGGGTTTAAAGGTCTGCAACAATTCAAGCAAGTAGCATATTTAGTGATTACTCTCAAGTAAAATTATGGTGGTTCGTCGCAAACAATTAGTATGTTAAAAAAAAACCAAAAGATGGCATGTTTGGAATGAAATTCGAAAAAAGTGCATTCCGAATTGGTCATTGGGTTTTGATCAAATATTACAACCATGTGCGTGGTCCGACAGGGATTTGACGGCTTTTTCATTTGTTTGGCAGAGCATCGTTCTTGACTAAAATGACATAACCTGTGCGAGGCCAACTGAGAAACATCCACCTCGTTTTACAAGAAAATGAACAGTTTACAATGGAGATTAAGATTGACAACATTAAAAAAAAACGCTGAAAGTCTTGCTGCCTATCCAATTAAAATTAACTTGTCCCGTGTGCAACGAAAGATCACTACGTCTGTTGAAAGCTCGAGACGAAAATTCTCCAGCCACATCCGCATTTTCAAATAGCGATAAAAATATAAAAAAGTACTCGGATAATCGATTAACCCTATGATTTTCGTTCCAAAAGCCAAAATCTTTTCTTCATGCACGTCCGTAAAATGGCCAGCTCGCCCGTTCGTACTAAAATGCAAAAGCTCGCGTAAATTGGTACAAGTGCGATTCCGGTTCGTTCCCCGGGGCTTTCAACGCTGCTATGGTGTGCAGAGTGTAGAGCCCGTGGAAAACATGTATTACGAGGGCTCCCTGCACGCAGAGGGGGAGGGGGGAGAAACCGAGGTTTGGAAGGTTGTGCAACCCAGCCGCAAAAGTGTAAACAAAAATGGCTGGGTATCATTTAGTATGAAGATCTAACGGCTTTGATATCTCGCTTGTATCGAGGGCAAATAATGGAAAGCTCGTATTCGATGTAAATTCGCGCGTTCCGTCGTTTAATTGTAACCATACCGCAGCGGCCAATGATAATATTATCGTGTTTGTTGTGCGAGGATTGTTGAACCGCCGAAATCGGCAACGCGGGATTAATGAATGTTTGATTGGAAGGTCGGTGATCGAAAAGAAATGGATGAATGGATTGATGTTGTCGATTTTGAAGGATTCGTTGCCGATTTTTAGTGGATCGTTGCCTACTCTAAGGACTTCATCGCAGATTTTAAGGCGTTCGTTACCGATTTTTCGGGATTCGTTGCCGATTTTTTGCTGACGCGAGCAAGGCTTTTTTCATTTCTCTTTGGTTTTTCGTCTATTCAGGTTTTCAGAGCACCTTTAACATAGATAACGATGAAAAATCGAAAAGCCCTTTATTCGCACATAGAAAAATGCAATATAATGCATTTCCCGGAAGATTTTGACGCTGCGACCAAATCGAACGGCAATTCTCAATATACACCCACGAATACCAAATGCAACATCCATTTTCATTCGGCGGTTCCACAGGACGAAGGGCTGACACGAGAGAAAGGAAAAGCGAGGGGGAAAAAGAGAGGGCTATTGAAAAATCGGGGACCGCGCACAAACGCAATATCCGCCGGTAGAAATGCGACCCGTAAACAATGTTGGCGCGGATGCATTTAGATTTTCGAGTGCAACGACGGCTCTGTCAGCCGGAATCGTGGTTTTCGTTTTTTCGTTGCTTTTTATTTTTTATTTCGAATGGAATATTTTTGGCGCATGGTGAACAATAATCCTACGGGCTGTAAACAATCGGGCGCAGAATAGCACTCCTGGTAGTGGCTCCTCTGTAGTTGTGTCCGTCGGTGACAGGAGGCCGTGTAAACAATGTTCGTTTTATACATAACGAAGAGAAAGAGAGACCGCGAGGAAAAAGGAAAGGGGGAACTAGAGAGTGAGGAACGAGGAACACAGGAAGAGAGGGAGAGAGAGAGAGAGAGAGAGAGAGAGAGAGAGAGAGAGAGGAAGGGTTGGTCGATGGACAGAAGGCTCTCCCAGATTTTAATGGTTAACCACCAATCGATGCACAGCTGATCGAAACAAATTGGCACATGTATGTGCCAATTGGCATAAATATGGTCTCGTTTTGTTTTTGATTGCATTTTGATTTCATGCTTGATTAATTTACTATGCCAATGCTTGCCTTATCAGCATATTTTCCACTTATTAACTATTTCAATAATTAACTATATGCATAATTATTAATAATTATATAACCAAGGATACAGGGATGTGGCTTTTACCGTAAATTTATCTCGAGACTAACAGATAAAGGAGATCTGAAGAAAGCGAAGAGAAAATTTTTTTGTGATATTTATTCTCGACATTTTGGATGAATTTATATTAAATATACGGTGATATCTCTTTTTTGTACAAATATTATTTTCCTTCCCGCGAAATTACAGCGACGAATAATATTCCAGAATTTATAGGTTGTCGGAAAAAGCATGTCAAATTATGGCGCAATCATGTAACAATTTCAGAGGACTTTGGATGAAACGTCTTCATTAGGGGGTTTACCGTCGGACAAACAGCTGGATTATTACTCGTCAATGACGCATGGATTTCTTAGGTGCCTAACTAAGTTATCGATATTTGGGAGCATCTTTATCAGACTATGAAGTCTGATAAAAATGTGTTCGAATGGTGCAGTCAGAAGCTCTTAATCCAAATTAAAGACAAACATTAGTAAAAATCCCTTTTCAATATGCAATACGCGGAAACAAGTAACAATAATTATTCGAGTAATGATTATTTTCCTCGTAAAGTCCACAATTATACTTTTCTTACACGTAAAGGAATTTATTTGGCCGAAGTTGAACGAGAGTAATTTTCGGTAGAGGAATAACAACGAGACGTGAAAAAAGTATTAAGGTATTCCTTTCACGAACCGGAATATTTAACAATTAACTGATTTTCGAATACAATTAAGCAAAAATACATCCCGGTATACCGGTGAAATTTTTAAGCCAAGTTACCGAACTTTTAACAAAAAATTACGACTTTAAAAATCATTTAATTTATACAGCACTTTGTGGAGATGACATGCTGGCCACATTTCCATCTGATAATTTATATAGGGTAGGGAGGGGCATGTTGAGCAAGTTTGGAATTATCGCCCTGCAATTCCTTAACAGTCTGCCGTATAAAAATGAAACCTACTTTGGCCAATAGGTTTTTTTTCTGGGAAGAAAAGTCTGTAGACGAAATTCCTGTTATCCTAATTGTTTCACAGATAATCGCTCTTAAATGACTAAGGCCATATTTGCTCAACCTGCCCCGATAGTGGGGTAAGTTGAGCATGAGTATGAGGTAAGTTGGGCAAAGTAAGAATTGCATTAAAAAATCAAACGTATGCAACATGATTTGGTACAATGCAGTAATAAACCAACAGTAGCCTGTTAATTAGTTAGGTTTTGAAACATTAACAATAATTACAATGAGCTTTGAACTATTTTTTCGCATACAATGATAGAAAAAAATCTTTCAATCACGTTTTTTTACTTTTGGGTGAAAAAATAATGAAACGGCCCACGTTACCGTCTCGTGCGCCGCATGGTAACGGGCGATGACGTGATGTGTTCCCCTTCCCCATACCTCTCTTTCCATCATTTGATGCAGATATTTCGATTGCCCAACTTATCCGACTGCTCAACATGCCCCTCCCTACCCTACTAAATAACTCCAGATGTCTGATATAAACTGCTCTAAGTATGTAAAAATTCTGAAGATTCTCTAATGACAATAAAAACAGAGGGTTACCGGATGTTTAAAGAAAATATTAATGATAAAACTTAGAAAAATGTGACTAGCAGAAGAATTTTCGTAACCATGACTTCCCACAGAACATGTAAAAATATTTAAATGTACAAAATTTATGCAAAATTTTTCATTCCCGTTCATCGTTGGGTATAATAATTGATTATTACTTATTTTTATTACGCACCACTTTAATCTACTAATGATTCAAAAGGGCCTTAGCTTATGCGCTCACAAAATACGGTCCTCCGCGAAAGGAATACCTTGGAACAACCCAAATAGCCGGCATTTAAAAACGATTTCTGTTTTTCACAGTCAAGTGCATGAAGATTTGACTACGTGACAGTGGGAGGAGAAACAAGTTGGGCACAATGAACGTTAATAGAATTTTTATTTCGATTATCTACGGCAAAATCTTCATCGAAGAAATTTCATTGTCGATGGCAATATATATGCAATCGATAATGATGTCGAAGCGGAAAATCGACATGGAAATTCGCTTGGCCTCCATTGTACTCAGTTTACAATTTTTCTTCATTGCTCCCGCTCTCTCTCTCTCTCTCTCTCTCTCTCTCTCTCTCTCTCTCTCTCTCTCTCTCTCTCTCTCTCTCTCTCTCTCCGTCTCTGTTTCTGCCTTCAGTCCTCCGAATCTCTGATCCTCGAGAGGGGATGAAAGGGTGAGTTCCACCCTTTCTTAATCGTGTTTCCAATTACAGGAGAGCGAAACAGGCTAGTCACGATTCTACACGGTTTACCAAGTCAACTGAAAATCACGTTCAACCGATTGTCGCGAGACGTTGCTTGGTCGACTCGCCAAACGATCGTGACGTTAATCCTCTTCCTGTCTCTGTTTCAGCCAATCAAGCTGCCTCATATCCTCATGCCCCGCATGTAATTACTGCCTTCGGCTTGTAGGAGACGTACAAAAAATGGACATTCGCAATTAGGTAATTGCTCTTTTACTCTCACGATTAAATGTTTTGTAATTTTTAACTTGTCATATGGAGCTCGAAAGAGTCATCAGTTGATGTGAGTTTCAGTTGGAAGACGGAAAGTCTTCCAAACTTGTCATCGATATCCGATCGATCGTGTCAGCCTTATTCTCCCCAAAATGTAAAAGTTACCGTAAATTAAAACAACTGTTTATCTGGCCGTTTTTATTTCAATAATCTCAATCATTAACGTTAATATCAATAGTGTATTACGTCACAAAGCTGTGAGACGTTACCCCAAGAAGCAGATGGATGCTGGCTTTACGAAAGGATCTATCATCTTGATGCAGGTCCTGATCTTGCACGGCTCAGCAGTTTGCTTTGGGTGATTCAGTTTGCTATCGATTGCGCACGCGCCACCGAAGGAAGATGAGTAAAAAAGAAGAAAGGTTTCCTTGTGCGCGCATTATTACAGCTGGCTTTTGGCTTGCTCTTCCTCTGATCATTCAGGAGCACTTCTTATAGGCTCTTCTCCAGTAGCTCCTGGCGAGGATAATATCCTAACGGTTCCGAGGATCTTATTTATCTATTTTCACCAGCACGTGCGTATCCCTCGCTCCCTGACGAATAATACAAAGCCCAAAGGGTCCCTTGAAACGTGCACGTTGGATGTCGTACATAACCGTCGCAGATATATAAAGAATGACGAAGAAGCGCGGGAATTTGGGAGCACCTGCGAGAACCATCTTTTTTCTTGACGGCCATTCCACCAGAGCCGTTAAAGTCCGCTATGACGTTTCATAATGTATTTATGAACTTATATATGAACGAGCTTTTCTCAATTATCATGCATATATCGCAAATTGCGTTACTCGGTTATTCGATAAGTCGAAAAAATACACTTTTAACCAGTCGTAGATTCGCAGAGGAAAAAAAACGTCAGTATTTTTGCAGGACATTTGGAAATATCGCGACATCAATGAATCATTTGTGAGAAATTATATTTTTAATATACTCAATATTATTTTGGGTTTACCTTGTGCCTGTCACCAAGCAGGCCACAAGTTTCGTATATGACAATTTCGCACCATCGTGAACACTGTGTCAAATTTTGTTTTCTTATAAGTACGATTTAGGAGAATGACCTGGTGCCATAAGGAACATCATGTCAAAATCGTAACTTCTAAATATATATTTTCTAATCGTACAACCACCATGCGCATGTAAATAATTTGTTCGTTTTGCGTTCGTGTTATACACGAAAAATCAACACATTAACTGTCATTAAATTAAATAAAATTTAAATTTTAATAACATGAATTTGAAATTTAATAAGCATTTTGATAAAATTAATGAGAGAAGGAGAGAAGGAATTTGAGGAATGGATACAATATTTTATGTAACACAGAATACAAAAGTACAACCACACGCTTTCGATATTTCTCAACGACTGTCAACGCTTGTCAAAAAAAAAATGAGGAGTTTCGCACGCGCTTGGAGTGGGGATTTCATAGCCTACTTTACTGGTAAGATTTTTTTTTTCAGGAGCACGAAAACCCCAAAACTTAACACATTTGATAAACACATTAATTTCTTCACTGATTAAATTCTTCAATGAAGCATAAAAATAAACACAATAATTGTTACGTTATTTTTTACATCTAGAGATGTTGGAGATAACGTTAAAAGTTATAAGGGGATACGACCGAGGCAAGCCTACGCGACTTCTCGCGCACGGTTTTACAAATGTCATGTCTGCAAACCGCAATTAAGATATGTTTAAACAATCAACGACATATAGAATTATATTAAACAAATACTAATAGTGTCAATGTCAATAGTATCAATGTATATAAATGTAACAATTGAGAAATTATGGATAACCGAATGCTGTCTTCTTTCTGCACGACAATTTTGCATCACAAGATGCTTTTTGGTGAGTACGCGGTAGCGTTGTTTGGTCCCCTGAAGAAGTGGGTTTCCGCAGGGCTGCAAACAACAAGCCCGTGTCTGAGGAACGGGGACCCCAAGACCTGCTGACCGCACAAAGATTTCCTTTGCAGTCGCCGATGAGTAGTAGAACGCACAGAGGGCTGCAGGAATTGAATACACGACCGGCTTTATAGCCGACAGATGTTCTCGCCGTTGCGATAAGTGTCGCTGAAGGGATTCATTGTCGAACGGTGACACGTGCCACGACGTTACGCGTCGCAATTTTTATTTCTTCTCGTCTACAAAAAAGAGAGAAGAAAAATAGAAGGCCACCGCACACGAAGATTAAACCAATACTTTGGGTTTGATTCGCTTCAGTACGCCACTGGATATGAGACGACATCTGGATGAGTCATCATTGGCGGTTGACGATGAAAGCAAAGCTGTAGACAAAACATCCACGGATGTTGCGGAATAATTAAGGGTGTCGACACTTTGTACAAATTAAAGCCTTAGGGCACTCGAGAGACAAAATAGGTCATATTTTGTGATTTTTTTTTTCAACGAAACCATAAAATCAATCGGAATTACAAAATAGGGGTTTTATTATACACGTAATTGACTATACAAAATTATTTTTTCACAGCGATACATGTCAAAATGGCGACTGTGCGGCATTTTTCCGATGACGCCTTTATTTCTGGAAGGTCAATGGCCGGACCAACAGCTCCTATAATTTTTGAGTTATGATGAGGCACTAAAGTTTTTTCGATTATATATAAGAATAGCTATAGAAGTACGTAGGATTTTTTTGATCTATTGTTTTTTGTCGAAATGGCGCATATCTTAAACAAAAAGTATAAAATGCCATGAGAAAATCGTCGGAAAATTGTTTATAAAAAAGGAACTATGCAATATAATAAAAAAATCCTACGTAGTGCCTCAGAAAATATAATTCTAAATATACAGTCAGAATTTCAATTTGTTTGAGTTATGAGTACGGTTGACTTGAAAAATGTAGTTTTGAGATAAATGCGTTTGAAGTTAGTAAAAAGTCACGACATGAATAATGTTTCAATACCTTTAATCTGCGATACCTGCACCGTACAGTTGACTTTTCAGATTACTGTCCTGGTCCTGCGTTTATTTTCTGTGCGATTTTAAGGCAATCCGTGACTCGTCCACGTCCAGCCATTTATTGTAGCTATTCGGGCCGACTTTCAAGTCCATTGCTTGCATTATGTGCAAAATTGAAGAAAAACCGTCATTGTACACGCAAACCGCGTTATATTCAATACAATTTTACCACTGGAAATTGATTTTGGGGCCACGGCCCACAGAGTCGAATTGAAACTTTCGTTACTGTTCTGTCTGAAACCGCCGATGCATCGAGTAAGAAGATCATCACTGGTCAGTTCTTCGTACACTGGTTTGAGAGCTTTGTATACTTGAATTGGAAGAGCTGGCTTATGTTTATACTCAGCCAAGCTATTTGTAGCTTTTGTTTCAAGCCATGGGCACTATGAATCCTCTCCGATCGGGCATTTGACGTGTTGCGGTTTGGCATCAGTAGATAATTTATGATCCAGTATAGCCCATATACTGTTCCTCATCTTCTCAATTGAATTACAGTTTCTACGAATGGCTAATCCATAATAAATAGATAGTTCGTCTATAAACTTTACTGTCAATTTGCCCTATCTACCAAGGCCTTTGGTCTTCTTTTTCAAATTACGCAGGCGGATACCCATTCGTTTTTGTACATGATCTATGTGCAAAAACATTCTTTCTTGAGTACTGTGAAATTCTCATACGGCTTAGCATCTGTAATGCCCTTGAAAGTTTTCGAATCGCCGTCACCAATATAGTACTGTCTTACCAGCCGATCCTTCGTGATTCAGAGCGCAATCATTTGCATGATTTTCTGCCCATTCCGCATATTCTTCTGTGTCTTCTCTTTTACTCCTATATTAACACGCCTTACAGTATTTTGATTTTACTATGCAATCTACGACTTTCCAATTCCTCCTATTGCCAATAAGAGTCACTAAGCCATACAACGAGGTAAATCCACGTTTTCTCCATTAACCATCGTCTGATACTATGATCCCATTTTTTTCCTTTTTTAATATAAATAGCTTTCTCTTCTTTCGCAGCTCTCATCATACTATTCTTACAAACTGCGTCAGTTGCAAAGGAAATTTGTTTAACAACCTTATCGTAAAATGAGTGAAAGATGGGCTGAGGTAATTCCATGAATGCACAAATTTTTTTAATTCCCTGCCAACCAACTCCAAGCAATCATATGGCAAGTAAAATTCTACGGTTCATTTCATAGGCTTTCTGAACAAATGGGCAACTCGGTATTTCAGTCTTCTCACAATTCTCACAGGTTACTACTATTTTAAATCCCAAACCCCGCTTGCGACTTTCAGTAAATTTCACTTCCGACTTGCATATCTTATAAACGACAATGTTCGAAACAGCAGAAAAAACTGCAATAAAGTTTATCATGCGATAACCAAAAGCTGCATCTATTTCCACATTATATGGATCTTCCGACTGCTTCAGTTTTTTTGCGGATATACTAACATTCAAGTCATCTGGTGCCTCCAGTTCATAACGATTCAATGGTCATCTTCGCGAACACGGAGAGAATTAAAGAGTAATTTTTGTCGTGAATTTCACGGTAAAAAGTACCGTGATTTATTTCAATGTGGTGACAATTGAGAAAAGCATAATAATTCGTATGCGACAAGTTTTTTTTAACTCACGTTACAGAAAATTTCAAATACGTAGCTAAAATTTTACTATACAAGAAGGGTAGCGCGCACGATAATTTTTACCGAGAGCACAATACATTTTCCTATAACACTCATTAAATTTTATAATAAATCTTAAAATAACTGTTATAAAGTCGATACTTTTTTGTAGACATTTTTGAAAGGCATAAAATAATAAAATGCACAGTAAAATTTCGCTGATATTATATATTTTTTAAATTTAAGTTTTGCGTATTTTGTTACACATCAAAATTTACTAGAAAATCTGGTAAAATTTTCTATCTGAAGAAGAAATTTTATTTTATTTTCGTGAAAATCTGTGTTTTACTCAGTAATAATAAGCGAAGTTTCAGGTTTGTCATCTGGTTACCGTTACTGCACGGTAATTTTTAACATTTAATTCTCTCCGTGAAGTTTTGGCTTTCTTGCTGGAAATCGTTTTTGATCGTTTTTTATCATTGTACACTACTTTATCACTCATTGTACGAACAAATCAATAACTACCGAGGAAAAAGAAATGAAATTTATTCAAGAATGTTGAGAAAAACAAGTATTGATCGAATAGCATCCTTTTCAAATGCTTAGCTGTGCATTACTGACTGAAACAGAAGCTTCTCGAATGTTTGTGATACGAAAGTGACATCTACAGTCGATAAATAAACTCTGGCCTAGTGAGGTAGCAGATGCCTTTAGTATCCCCTGCCGTATACCTGCTCCAGTCCCCCAAATTACAGTCCACCACGGCGCTCATAAAAGGAGCTCGTTGCGGGTCAAGAGGAGTTGCGCTAGAATTCGAAAATCGAGTACTTAGGGATTTTTCACAGCCATAATCTTTTGGAATATAATTTTATATGTACTAAGGTACCTTTCTGATACAAAAATCAATTTTTGGAAAATCCTAGAGTGGCCTAAGTCCTTAAATAGTGTTTGCATTTTGGGGATGATATGTATCATGTCTTTTGACGTGACAGGATCGTGATCACGTACTCTATGATTGTATTCGATGATCTCGCTAATTTTATTAATAACCGGATGGTAAGATGACGCACATTTGTAAGCTGAGTAACGTTAAGTACATTTTTCGATGATTAATTTTTTATGTGGACTCGCAAGAACAAACTCTGGAGTAAATGAGGTTACAATTGAAATGATGCAGAATTTGTTTTCTTCATATCTCGACCAATCCCTTCGGATATGTTAGGATTCTTGACGGTACATTGAAACACTTTTGTGAAAAAAATAATAACAGAACATCATGCAATTGCAAAACTTAATTCTCGCCATTCCAGATCACAAAATAAATTTTAATACTTAAGGGGGGAAATACATGCAGCGGCATAAAAAAAAGTTTATTTTTTGCACGTAAAATGTTAGTTAAACAACTCCAAATTGAAGCGGCAAAGTAAGTAAGCCGGTAAGTCACTGATCTTATTGAGTTTTCGTAGTTCGAAACTTTGAACACGTTTTTCCCAGAACTACATTTTTTAAGTTTTTGGGAAACATAACTTGAGGATGAGCTGACCAATCGTACTAAGACTGGATACACAATTACATAAAAATATTACCTTGAACTTATACATACTTGTTTATGAAAATCAGTTTAAAAAAATCTTTTTTCTTGCAAAAAAGACCGAAAATTTTGTGTAAAATTCCAAATTTTTCTCGTGTTCAATTTTTTTTGTTTTCAAACTTCTAAATGTTTCTTGGGTATATGTCCAGCATTTTGATGTTAAAATACTAAAAATTCTTGGTTCATATTTTTCAGATCAATATTCAAGTCGTTGGATTTCCCACAAACGGACAAGTGGCCACCAAAACTTGCCTAGAAGACCACGCTATAACGTCGCCATTTTCAATATTTTTTAATAAAAACATTTATTTAAACAGTTTAATTATGAAATAAACTGTACCTTAAGTTTCATAAATGTAAAACGTTGTTTCTTGTTTCCAAATAAATTATCAAAATTGGCTATTTTTCGTCTTTTACATCGTCTTAATAAGCCAATTGGTAGATTATTGGGACTGAATGTAAACGTTTTGAGTATTTTCTAATTTTAGTACTATCGAATTTTTGTTGTTACAATTTTTTTATAAAACGTGAAATACTCAAGATTGGATTGCACTGAGCATGCCTTCAAAAGTGTATAATTTTCAAATCTCAAAAAAGATTTGAAATTTATACATGGATACTAAATGGACGCAGACATGGATACAGTTTCAAAAAAGATTTGAAACTGTATCCATGTCTGTGAATTAATATTACCTGTATCTCGGATTGCCTAATAGAAAATACCGGGAATCTTCGAGATTTGTAACGAACATGTAAATGAATAAAGGTTATCACAAACGGTTCATTTATGTGCATGATACCTGCAACGAAAAATTTAAGAGCGCTATTCTACCGACGACCGTCGGTATCCAATGTGACTTTGTTCGAAGCTAATGCTCCACTACATCACTAGAGCGGCAGCATCGATCGGTCACCAGCGATTCTGTGCTATAACGAGACAACAAAATTTGTGCAAGTTATCTTTAAAAAAGAAAATTATTAATATCTATCCATAATTACAGATAATGGAGATGATATTTATTTTCCCCAAAATCGACAAACATGTTATATTCATCGTACAAACGTAACTGGCTTTCATCACTCACTCCATACTCGTGAAAAGAAATGAAAGCGAAGACTTGGCACAAAAAGCAACCTATATGTCAATCCAGGTGGACTTCTAGGCAGAATTTCATCTCGATCCAGCGTTGTTCAGACGTGATGTAGTAGCAAATGACAAACAAGTTTTCACATCTGTAAGTGATCTCTATCGTAAACTGCCTAATGGATTGGCAGTTCATGGCAAATGCCAGATCGATCTGAAAGAAATATACGCCATATGTTACTTTGGCCAGTACGCTAACTGGACATCAAAGTTTATTTTGATCCGTCGCGTCTTTGGGGTATGATGAAATTTCATGCCATTCCGCGGAAACTGCTTGATCGACTGGGATAAAAAAGCAGCCTATGAATTTCTCCGGTTCATAACCTGCCTACATGCAAAATGTCATCCAGATCCGTTGCATCGTTGATGGGCGATTGAGGAACGAACTCATATTACAGATTTTGACGTTTATGATACAGTTTATGATTTGATCGCATTTTATGGGAATTGCCTGGTCGATCGGGATGAAAAGTAGCATATGTTATTCCGGGTCTTGACCTACATAGATTGCATAGATAAGGTGTGCAATACGATTTCGATGATGAGGAAGGACACTTATATGGTGCTGGAATCGCTGACTAGCGGTAAAACGACAATATTTCACAAGATCGTATAAAATATGTACCAAAATTGTGAACGCGATTATCTCGAAACTACATATCTTGACACGGCGGGATTGATATCTTGAGGAACTTTTACACTCTTGACTTGAATTTGCACAGTTAGTGTTCAAACAGTGGTCATTTTCGGTTTACGATCGCATTTTTAATTGGATCAACCATTTGTTAATAACAATGACTTCAGCATGCTATATTCAAAAGAAAAATGAGGTTTTCTTTGGCGAAGCTGTAATTTTTCGTATTTTTCGAAATCTCGAAAAGTGGATCGTAAACCCATAGCCAGTTGGATATTTTTGAAGAAAAAATGTTTTGTTTACGTTTCAGATTATATTTGGGCCTGGTAGAGATCCCGCCGTTACTAGCCTCATCGCTGGAAGACTGCAACGCCAACTGCGGCACCACGAACACTTTGAAAGATTTTATTTTAAAAAAAATACATTGTAACCACAATCATGTTTCTAACATGCTGAGAAAAAATTAATTTATTCCAACCAATTTGTTACTAGAAGAAAATTCATCATTCTGACCCTTCAAATTGGGCTTCCAGAGAGGTATGCCCCCTTAATCAGCGCATAGCTGGTTATTCCACGAGACAAATCCAGTGGTCAGATGGGTATGTGTGCTCATGATCAAAACCCTTGGAGCATTATGGGAATATTATTATCTGTTCGTGCTACTGATAGGCCAGCGAATGAGACGGCACGATTTTGGTTGCGGACCTGAAATTCCCCCATTTGCTGTTCATGACATTGATTGATGTTATAGCGGTTCACCAGCGTGCCCACACATAGAAGCGTGTACCTGTGTATGTGTATGAGACCTAGTGAGAGAAAGAGAAGAGAGAGAGAGAGAGAGAGAGAGAGAGAGAGAGAGAGAGAGAGAGAGAGAGAGAGAGAGAGAGAGAGAGAGAGAGAGTGTGTGAGAGAGAGAGAGAGAGAGAGAGAGAGAGAGAGAGAGAGAGAGAGAGAGAGAGCGAGAGCGAGAACTACGGGCTTAAAAAATTGATAGAGTTTTGGCGTTGTCTCGGTCGACTTGACCTTGACACCAGCGCCAAAATGAGTTAATGCTCTTAAATTTTGCATCGTTGGAACGGTACGAAATTTTTTTTCTTAATTATTTCTCTTATCACCCAGAATATTTTTTACAAATTCAGGTTCTAGGACTTAGAAAAAATCGTTTTAATGATCCTCGTTGGACTAGGACTTAGAAAAAATCGTTTTAATGATCACAACCTTTTTTTTATTTTTCAAAAAATCAATTTTTGTTTGCCTAACTGTCCCGAAAATATTTCACCACTCCGTGATTGACGAATAAAGGAAATACTCGATACATACTTTTGACTCAGGGCCCGTCGAGTGTTATACCGATGGATGCACCATTTGGACTGTCTCAGATTACGGGCAACAAATAATAGCAATTGATATGCGGGGGTGGAGCAGGGGGAGGAGGAATCAGCAAAAGAGCAGCCTACGAGTGCAGAAATCGTGCTTCATTCGCATTCGGCTTGAATTCACGCTTCGATTATGAATTATCGGGAATAGAATATATCCAGTCGTGAATGTGGTAGTCGTATATGTTATCGGTGGAATCCAAACGTTTTCGAGCTTTGCTAACGGCACGAAACAGCAACGAGTATTAACGATGGGCTGCGAAAGCATTGACAAATTGTTCACATTAATTTATGCGATTTTTTCCATCTGGTCCACATTCGTTTATCCGCTTCGCAATACTGTAACGCTATTTGTACGAATAATTAAAATTATCATCCGCCACTAGTATAATTGAGTTCGTTTATCGATCATCCCTTTGTATTCGAGCGCGAATGTGGCCACCCTTCGAGCTCGTTTCCATTGCCACCATCGCCGCTGCGGCAGGGCGCGTTATTAACTTTGCCACTCATATTTTAATTGTGGCAAATTGCGTGATCCTTTATCGTTCTATGTGTCGTTTATTCTAGAATCGTATTGGGATCCCATACGTGCTGGAATTGCAATGTTGGACAAATATTCTCACTCCACGTGTGGCGTTAATTAATTTCATATCATTGAATTTGTGCCCGGAATGGTCCCCGTATGCTGGGAGCGTTTCGAACATACTCTGTAGGATACTTGATTATGGTGTGATTTTAAATCGGCATCAAATAAATACGTGCGTGATCAAAAGAGTGAGGTTGAACGTTGGTATTTTTCTGTCCTCACACCCCCGTCACTCCCTTGATTCCGATAATAAATATGAAGCCAAATGTTGTTAAAGCAAAAATAGAATTATCAGCTGAACGATGGTTTAGGAAATTTTTGTGCTATTTGAATTAATGCGCTATTTGAATTTTTTTTCTTTGCATTAAGAAGTATGGTTTTTGGTATCTTTAAAAAATGTTGTATTAAAAAATATTTATAAATGTGGTAGATACAATGGTTTATCCAGAACGCTATTTAAAAAACGTCTCTCCGCGGTGACCACTGCTGCTCGGAAACAAATCATCCGACATTAAAAAATCAAACGTATTTAGTTTTCGCATGAAATAATCCAGTGTTTGGACGAAAGATTTAATAAAATATTGATTTTTTGATAATCGGTGTAAAAAAAACGCTCTATTTTCGTTGATAAAAGACGTAAACTATGCATCGAAAAAAAAAATTCTCCGCTTAAGCAGTGCTTTTTGATACGTAAAAAAAGTTTGAAAAAATTGAAATTCATCGGTGCAGTGATGTTTGTGATATCGTCGTCACGGATTATAAAAAAAGATATTTAAAAAACGCTTTTAAGTAGTTACGTGAGTTTCGAAGCCAAAAAAAGCATATTTTCTCTATTTTAAAAAAATATAATATATAAATTATTTTATTCAAAATAAAAGAGCACATAAAAGAGCAACATTTCAACAATATTTAAAATAAATTTCATCCAAAAATTTGGGAAATTCAGTCGGTGGGACCTGGTTTCCGGAGACCCCTAAAAAAAGTGTCCTCGTGGTGTTCAGAATAGCTTTATCTAAAGTTAAAAAACCAATTTTTTTCTGTTAGCAGATAAGTATAGCTTGCGATTGAACGAAGGATTTTTCTTTAAATTGAAATTTGAATTCTTGGCAGAGTTGTATGCAAAATAGTTCAATTTTTGGTATAATTTACACTACGTATTAAATTATACAAAATTTACACTACGTAGTAAATTATACCAAATTTACATAGCCTTGTAACATTAGATGTAATCGAGAAAAAAACCTTCGCTTAATCACTAGTCAATGCTATTTTGAAGAAGTGTGCAAAATTTCAACAAAATCGGTGCATTAGTTTTTGAGAAATCGTGTCAATCGACTTCAAAAATAGTGTTTTGAGAAAAATGCGTATACCTGCGTCGCTCCCGGCCGGTCTTTCCCAACGGGGGGAATTCCCGAAGGCTCTCTCGCCTAGACTTTTACTCCGATTGACTTAAAACTTTGGGAGAATTTTCTAGACATATTGTACTATTAAATAATAAAATTAAAAAAATGGATTTTTTGAAATTATCAAACACACGTAACCCCTTAAGGCGAAGTGGAAGGTGTACCACGTAACATATGGGTGCGAGAGAGATAGCTAAAATTTTCGAACCGAGATTTCTCAAAGATTAATAATTTTTTGGGCAAAAGAAAATCATCAAGCTCTGTGTCAGGATCTTCTCCAGAGCCTGATGCTTTATTTTTCCTCAAAAACCTTAACCATTTATGAGAAAACTGGGTTGGAAAATTTGTGAGGTTATGTTGACCTTGTGCATGCCCTTAAGGAGGTTGAAGCGATCCAGTTGGGTCGAATAACGGTTTATGAGTTTTTTTTTCAACAAACCTTAGAAAAAATGTATAAATTTATTCCTTAGAACCTTAGAAAACCATATAAATTTATTCTGTAGATGCAAAGTTTTCATATAATATACAATCAATGGGCGAAGGTATGCATTTTTATACTTTTATTACGTGAAAAAGAAATGTTGTCGTATTTTTGTACCAGTTTGCAAAACTATAACATTATTAATGTTTATTATGAAATGGTCGTTCTTTATAGCTAACTTTTATTAGATTAAAAATATTAAAAGTTTAAAAAGATTTGTAATCTTTTATCAAAGCTTGATGGTTCAATATTGAATATATATGGCTTTCGATGGGCAAGATGGGTCTTTTTATTTTAAATGTTTACAGCGGTTTTTTCTTACATTAATATGTTCTTAGAAATAGTTTATATTGCTGTTAAATGGCCAAAAAAAAATTACGTCACCCATACGTCTTTTCCATCTAACCGCACATAAAATTACATACATCGGGTAAAAAAAGTATTTGTACACCGCGTGTTTTTCAAATTGTCCTACGAAAAAGAATAAAATGCTTTAGCATTTTTTTTAACATTTACTTTTCTTCGAAAAAAAAAAATGCTAAAGTATTTTTTTTCGCAGGATAATTTGAAAAACACACGGTGTACAAATACTTCTTTTACCCACTGCACCTTAAACAATTATTTATCTCTGGTGTATTGTGGTGAAAAAAATTTCAAAAAATTCGTAGACTCGCAATATAGTTTGGACAATAACAAATAGACATTTTTTTCAAATCTTGGATTGTGGGTAACGCTCCATCCTCCGTGAGTGCGAAGTCTCTTTTTCAGTGAAAAAGAAATTGCGATTCGCGCCTCTTTCCTGGTGCGTTTTAACCCTTCGTGGGTAACGTTATTTTGAGTACCCTTAAACGGTAACGTCGGGTCACTCGTGTCTTATGCTTAAAAAAGTGCTTTAAACGCTTTAAAAAATCTGAAAAAATTCATGGTGACTTATTAACTATCCTAGAATAAAAATAATTCACTATATTGCCGATTTTTTATTATTCTCATTCTGTATAATTAAATAAACAAATGAAAACGTGTAAAATGCTTTTTTTTTTCAAATCGCCATAACTTTTGATAAAATTAATATTTTTTGATGATCCAAGCGGGAAATGAAAGCTTAAGAGTTGTACTTCAAAAAAAAACTTGAATGGCCGTACGAATGAATGGAATGCTTAAGTTTTGAGCATGAAAAATCGGTTTTTTCAAAATGCGTAAATGTACGAAATTTATAATAACGTAGACATTTTCATATTTTTCAATCAATTTATTAATGAAAATAACATTTATTTTTAATTTTACGATTAATCCTCGACGTAATCTTGCTCGGAGTCACTTTCTTCATCGCCATAATCGATTTCACGCTCTCGAGGACGCAGAACGCGATCAATCTCAGTGGGTGTTCGTTGTGACATGTTTGTCGTTGTGTTGTTTCCTAAATAATGAAACCCAAATTTCCATCAATACATTTCACATAAAATTTTCAACACGTGTTTACATTCAAGAGTTAGATTAGAACACTCAATTTTCGTAAACACGTGTTTACGTTCAAGAATTACATTTTAATGCTCAATTTTCGTTTTATTTTATAAATCCTTTTGTAAGAACACACTTTTCTAATAAAAAAAAATAGCAAAAAGTCGAAAAAACCAAATTTCTTACCTTGCACTTTTCGCACTCGTGTACGGTAACGTCGGGTCACTCGTGCCTTTTTGAAAATATACCTGATTCTCACGACTGCTGGTAAGGAACTGTGGCGTCGGCACTTGGGGATCTAGTAGCCTACTACAATACAATTTTTTCCAGTACAGTTCGACCGGGCTCCCTTCCCCCCTCCCCGAGCTACCGATAAGCGTCACTTTTGCCGAGGCACGAGTGACCCGAGGTTACCGCTTAAGGGTTAAAAAGCCTATTACGACTCTTGATCCAATACGTTAACTCTTTGCCCAAGAAAAAAAAACAATTTTCAAAAAACACCTGACGCCAGAGAGTCGATACGAAAAGTCGATTTTTCTCATCGAGACAATCGATTCTCCTGGATATCGATTCAGAATCGAACATCCCTACTAAAGAATAGAAAAAAAAAATAAAAAAAAATAATTCCTATAAGCAAACAACACAAACACGCGAAAGCGCGGTATGCCAGCAACAAGTTGGCGGAGTGAGGATATCGATCGGAAGGGGCGAGCCATATAGATATACTTGTACGGATAGGCGCAGCAGGCCAGCAGCCAGTGAAATCGAAGGAGTGGGGATATCGTTCGGGCGTAAAGAGCGATATAGATATACTCGTACGTGGTAAGAAAAATAAATTAAAAAATTCGATATCTCGCAAACTATTTGAATGCACAAAAAATCTCTTTATATGGTGTCTGTATAAATTTAATGAAACGTCCGTGGAAAATATCAGCCAAATCGGACGTAACAGCTTTACGAAAGTTTATTCAAAACTTTGGATCGTGTTACTGTGGATAATAATGCTCACTAGGTAGAAGTTATTGGTATCGACCCGCAAGATTGACCGGCAGAGGGATGGGGAGCGCGCAATGTTTTGTCGACTTGCACCGAGCGAGTCAATTTCATTTTTGTATTTTTTATTTTTTTTTGATTTATCTGTGATTCTTGCGGAGCATATATGGAAATTGAAAAAGTAGAGAAAATATAATAAGAGGATGTATAAATTGAATATGAAGTGCCGAGGTTGTAGCTTATATGGACAATTCGCTGCTCATTTGATAGCTGGGAGTGTGGCGGCTCCTGTAATCCGGCTACTCGGAGGCTAGTTATTGTGGAGGATCTGAGGTCGGGGGTCACTGCTGGTACAGGGTTCACGTTGACTGGGCGTCCGCACTAAGCTCGCCATCAATATGGGCACCCTGGAGGAGTCCGGGGTGGCCAGGTTAGCTAAGGAGAGGCGAACCGGGCCAGAGGGGAAACCCAGCAGCCAAAAGTCTCCGTGGCGTGCAGTAGTGGGATCGCGCCCGGGAGTGGGACCGTATCGGCAGCCTGGTCAATATGATCCGACCGATAACTTTTTTTTTTCATTTTTATTATTTTTCCCGTCATCTACAGCCTCTTCCGAACAATCCGATAACATTTTTTTATTTTTCCGACACGTTTTGTGTCGAATTATTTTTGTTTCGAACGCTAGTAGGTGCTGCCATCCTGTATTAGCGTATCGAACTACGTGCGGGACAGAAGCAGAGCGTCATTATATACCTTTGGAAAAAAAAATTCGATGTTTTTTTTTAATTGGCATAAATTATGCATAAACATCCCGAGAATGATATCCAAAAGTTATTTTTGGTGGCCCTATCTTAAAAATTTCATGGAGAAACATTGTTTTAAAACTTTAAACAAGTTTTTCTTAAGACCATGCTATGTAAATCGGGCGAACTCGGACAATTTTCAACTGATCGACTTTAAATTTCAACTATTAGTTCTTAGATAGATTTTTTTAGCGGAATACACACGATTTTTACGATCGATTATCAATAGCGGTTTTTATAAACAAATTAACGCCGTTCTTTTAGTCGAAAATGCGACTTTTTTTTCAGAAAAGTGCCAAATTTTCTAAAATCAATATTTGTAATAATCGTGTGTCTTCGCTAGCAAAACTCATGTAGATTACGATTTTTTTTTGTGTAGGTGCTCATGTGCGTCTCCAAAGAGTCCGCACGTGGAGAGCCTGAAAAAAGGCTCTCTCTCTCTCTCTCTCTCTCTCTCTCTCTCTCTCTCTCTCTCTCTCTCTCTCTCTCTCTCTCTCTCTCTCTCTCTCTCTCTCTCTCTCTCCCTCTCTCTCTTCCCCCCCCCCTCTCTCTCTCTGTCTTTCTCTCTCTCTCTCTCTACAATGGCGGCCATTGGTCCGCCATTTTGCGCTATTGTTTGAAAAAAAAATTGATTTGAGTACCTACACATTTTTCAAATCAACCCTCTGAATCTCATGTTGATCGCTTTATTAGTATTTAAAAAAAAATCCCCCAAAAAGTCTTATTTTTCGTCCATCCAAAGGTAGGTAGAAGGTTGGAGCGTTATTCACGATTCAAGATTAATATTAGGTGTAGTAAAAAGAAATCCATTATTTTTGCAACAGATGGCTTTAGTAATCTGTATCTCGCGTTGTATAAGTGTGATCGGATTACGCTAGATGGCGTTAGAAAGATAAGATTTCGTACTAAAATAAACATCTCAGACAGTTTTGTGATTGCTTGACTCAATATTTTTTGAGCGCTCGTCAAAGATGGCCACCAGCAAAGTGAAAATACACCATATTTTACAGTTTTTCTTCGATAAAGGCGAAAACGCAAGCCAGGCGGCTGAAAATGTGAACAGTGTTTATGGTCCTGATACTGTAACAGCCAATCACGCGCAATTTTGGTTTCGCCGATTCCGTTCCGGTAATTTTGATGTCAAAGATGCACTACGCTCTGGAAGGCCAATTGTCGAAAATGTCGATAAAATAATGGAAATCGTCGAGTCCGACCGTCATGTAAGCACTCTTTCGATTACCCAGGAGCTAAACATTGCACAAAAAAATGTTTGGAACCACTTGAATAAGGCTGGATACAAAAAGAAGCTCGATGTATGGGTGTCACACGAGTTAACGCAAAAAAACCTCATGGACCTAATTTCCATCTGCGAATCGCTGCTGAATCGCAACAAAATCGACCCATTTCTGAAGCGGATGGTGACCGGTGATGAAAACTGGGTCACTTACGACAACGTCAAGCGAAAACGGTCGTGGTCGAATCGCGGTGAGCCGGCGCAAACGGTGGCGAAGCCAGGATTGACAGTCAGGAAGATTTTACTCTGTGTTTGGTGGGATTGGCAGGGAATCATCTGCTATGAGCAGCTCCCCTACGTCTAAACTCTTAATTCGGACCTGTACTGTCAACAATTGGACCGTCTGAAGGAAGCAATCGCTCAGAAGCGGCCAGCTTTGGCCAATAGGAGAGGAATTGTGTTCCGTCAGGACAACACCAGGCCACACATCGATAGTGACTCGCCAGAAGCTCCGAGAGCTTGGTTGGGAGGTTCTTATGCATCCACCTTATAGTCCGGATCTGGCACCAAGTGATTACCACCTGTTCCTGTCTATGGCGAAAGATTTTGCTGGTGAAAAATTCGCCTCAAGAGGAGCTTGTGAAAATCGACTGTCCCAGTTTTTTGCCAATAGGGACGAGGGTTTATATGAGAAAGGCATAATGAAATTACCTTCAAAGTGGCAACAAGTTATCGATCAAAACGGTGCATATTTGACCTAAATCGGATCATTCTAACTATGCTAAATGAAGCCTTCAATTTCATGCAAAAATTGTGGATTTCTTTTTACTACACCTTATATACAGGGTGGACCACGCAACGTGTGCACCTCTTTTACGACCAAAATATGCGTTGCACAAAAAAATGTTTTATACAAAAGTTACATGGTTTATAAGGCTACACTATGTGGTGCATTTATTTTTTTTATAGGTGGAGGCGCTTCGAAGATTTGAAGGTCAACTTAATTTTTTCAAATGGAATGCTATATTTTTTATAGCGTAATATGATAGAGTATCGAATTCTGAGTAAAAAAGTATAGACCTTTATTAGCCCTAGAGTTAATAGCTAACGAGTAATTTCACTTTATTACTTTAAAATTTTCTTCACGTGATATCAAGTTGGAGATTCATTCATTCATTTTCATTTTTATCTTTCTGATAATAATCACGCATAATCATCGAAGGATACTTTAATACTGGATTACAATCATTGAGAAGATTGTGAATCATGATAAGTGTGTGTGATGTGGTAAATGTGTTCATATTGATAAACACTGTGATGTAAACACTGCCATTCAGAAATTCGTAGTAGATTTGAATCTCCAACTTGATATTACGTGAAGAAAATTTTAAAGTAATAAAGTGAAATTACTCGTTAGCTATTAACTCTAGGGCTGATAAAGGTCTATACTTTTTTACACAGAATTCGATACTCTATCATATTACACTATAAAAAATATAGCATTTCATTATAAAAAATAAAGTTGACCTTCAAATCTTCGAAGCGCCTCCACCTATAAAAAAAATAAATGCACCACATAGTGTAGCCTTATAAACCATGTAACTTTTGTATAAAACATTTTTTTGTGCAACGCATATTTTGGTCGTAAAAGCGGTGCACACGTTGCGTGGTCCACCCTGTATATATACATACACACACTACCGGCGAAAAGTTTCCGGACAAACATTCAAAAAAGTTCCGGAACGATTTTTTATGTCATTTCGCCGATAATTGACATAAATGAATTTAATAAACGGCATTTTGAAGGGGAGAAATTCACCTTCATTCCGTTTTTTTTATTTTCACTATTTTTTTACGTCTAGTACCCTTTTTCGAAAACGACAATTTTTCGCCTTTTTTGTTCCTTTTCTGGTGGACCCCGTTTCCAGATAAACATTTCTTAATGCATTTCTTCGACCGGAATCATAAAGGGGGAAGCTCAAGCTTCAATTTTGTTTTTTTGTAGAGCTTCGTACGACTCTTTTTCTAAAGATATTTTGATTTTTTTAAAATAAAAGACAATTTGAAATATAACACGTAACGCGAAAACGACAAGGATTCAAGGAAAACATCAAGATAGTAGTGCAATCATTTTTGTGTTTGTGGTTTTATAATATGCTCAGTTTGGTTTTTTTGGTTGGCACGATAACAGTGGAATTCTTATAGGTCATGGTATCGAGCAATAAATGAAAAAGTTGAGTTTGGGGAAAGATGATTTCCTTCTAGGTTTACAAGATGATCCTTAGGGATCATCTTGTAAACAAATAACATACCTACTTTTTTTTTGTTAAAGGTGATGCAGCGTAATTACAAAAGTTGGTTTTGTATCAAATGTTCAAAGAAAATATTAATGATGAAACTTATAGAAATGTGACTAGCAGAAGTATTTTCGTAGCCACGACTACTCAGAGATGATAAAAAAAATGTCCGAATCTACCAAATTTATAGGACATTCTTTATTCCAGTTAATCGTTGGGTATAATAATTGATTGCAACTTGTTTTTATTAATTGCCACTGCAATCATCTTATGATGCAAAAGGGCCCTGCTTATGCGCCCACACAATACGAACCTCCGCGAAAAAAAAACCTTAAATACCAGGATTATAAGCACCAGCAAATTATACTTTCCAATGCGACGTTTATCGAATGTTAACTGCGAATTTTAAATTGTTTCCTAAATCATTCGAATAATGTGCGCTTATTTCATAACTTCTTGTCAGTAGCAATTCTGCAATGTTATGATTTTTATCATTTAAAAAACCATACGCTCTATCGGAAAAAACAATTAATTATTTTAAACTTTGTCACGTAATTCACATGACGTTTATTTTATCTCCGTAATCATTCCGTTAACCACCATTAAAACACGAATAAATTACCATAGCATTATTGGGCCACACGTTATTTTTGTACACACTTGTTGCTTGTTGTAGACGAGAATTTCATTTTTTGTTTGCATATAATTTGAAAATATTTCGTCATATCACATCGTGCAACCATTTGGCTGCAACAAAGTCAATACGTGGACACGTGTCAAACATTTGTCGTCGGGTTGACACCGATACGGATCGTCTTCTGATATGTAAATTAGATTCGAAAAAAAAAAACTAAATCGAATTTTTCCGTTCCACTAATGGAATAGTTGATGCAATAAGGTAAACAACATGATTAGTACATCACGAACATACTCGAAAGAAAGAATATAAAAAAAAAAAATGCTTGCAGGCCTGGTTTTGATATGACTAGAAACTTCCCAGTCTATTGTTCAACGAACCAATAATTCAGCTGCGTACTAGTTTTGTAAGACGTTGATCTGACGAATCCATATTTTTTTTTGGTCTTTCATTTGGTAAGCAGTTTGAATAAAAGGAGATCCCGTGCATCTTTATCCACACTTGTCGTTCACCTACGTACCGAACTCAGTCGACCTAATCCCAAGTTTTTTCCTCGTTCGAGCTGTTTTATCACGAATACGTAAGTTTCGAAAAAAAAAAACATCTACGCAGTTTTATATTCGCACTTCAATCAATATCTGTTTATACATTTTATTACATTATGGCTTTTCTGGTAATTGGTTTCGTTTTTGTCATTCCACGTGATATTCGAATTTTATACGAGAAGTTTGGCGAACATACAATTAATTAATATTTTTGTAATAAGATTAACGAATCCATTCTTCATACTCGAGTCTCCTGTCCAACTCTTTTCTCGTGGGATTGTTTGGGTCATCGTGCAACGAATTGAAAAATATTTTTTTTTAGTACGTAGCATATTAAAAAAAATTTTTTTTTAACTATTTTTCGATTATTTCATGTCTAGTTGAATTTTAGAATGCAGAGATAAAATTTTTTCAAATTCTTATAGCATAATCAGCCGGTACATTCTGTCAAATGTTACAATCTCGTAGATAACAAAATTTGTCCACATTCTTCAGTATTTCAATGCAAAAAAAATTGAAAGTCTACGAATGAATTTAATGAATCAATTCTTTTAAGATATTGTTTTTTTTAGAAATCCAATAAAACTCCAACTCTGACGATTACCTAATATTCCCGACATTTTCCTTGCAAAAAAATATTGAAGTCTAGTAAAAGCTTACGACTTTTTCTTTTTTTCGAATCATAAATATTGACGCAGTGAATACTTCCTTGAGATATGTAAACCTTGATTATTGGAATAGAAAATCCAGCAAAATTTGTTTCCCCAAGAAACTGCCATAAATTACCGAGACCTTAAAATTTTTCCTCGATAATATTGTAGTGAAGCTTGTGGTGACTTTGACGAAGTAGAACTTTTATTCAACCTACCTCCAAAAAATGAACCGGTGTTTAAAAATATTTACCGCAAAATATCTTGAACTTTCTCGCTTATAGGACACTATATAATTGTCTTTTATAATTTTTTTCCAGAGTGAAACGCTTTTCTGAAGAAATCAAGATGATGAAAATATTGTTCGTTGCCCTTCTTGGCATCGCTCTCTGCCAGGTAAGTGTTCAACCGTAATTATGCAATCGCACAGCTGAAAAATGACAGATATCATTTACTTTACCATTGTATTGCTCTATCTATTCAGGCGGAACCAGCGTCGAGCGAAGAAGCGAGTATCGTAAGTATTCGAAACACCAGCTGTTTTTTTTTCTGCGCTACACGTGAATAAAAATATTTCGCTTTTGTCAACTGAAATTATTTTTTCTTAACTCTCGAGCGATGAAAAACGTGAGACCGAAGTTCTAATTGTAGCCAGTATTAATTGACTCAATTAGTAAGTTTGACTTTTGCGCTGTCGGGAGGAGAAAAAAGTCCATCGACAATGTTTTAATAAAAAAAAAGCTTTCGTAACCGTGGCATGGTTTTACAGCAATAATGAATTCCACGGTCAATAAATCCGAACTAGAATTTTGACTATTATTTAATTATTATGTCGTGCGGAATAAAATTTGAGAAAATAAATTCAATTATTTCAATAATGATAATTGTATAATTTGCAATAATATTAAAGTCTCAAAAATTTGGTGGGAAAAGGTGTTTTGTTTTCCTTGACATCGTCAATAGTTTCAAAATATATCAATCAATCAAATGAGTTTTATTTGCACAACTTTTTACAAAAGTTTTTTTTTTAATTGTAACTTTTCGTTTAAATTTTGATTCACTTAATTACTACACCTCGCCTTCCTGTACTTCGTACTCTCTGACATTGCTTTCTTTTTCTTCATTCATACATAATTTATTCTTCATTTATTCCTCTGCTCCATTTGTTTTTCTTTCCCTTCCGCCTCACTCATTTTTTTTGCACACTTCCTCTATTTCCCAAAAATATTTACATATCCCTTTTTGTATTTTCCGACGTAACATATTTATAATATCTCCCTTTATTGCCACATCATCAATTCCTTTCATCCACTCTTCTACTTTCTTTCTTGATTTCTCTGTTACTAACTCCCTACTTTGTTTTTGCATATTATCAGATGCTCCAACGTCTCATTCTGTTCTTTACATATCCCGCAATTCCATTCCTTTTCTCCTCTCTTTCCCGCTCTTCCTATGTTGCCAAATCTTAACCTCACTCACATTTCCTTGTCCCTTCCCTTTAATCCCTCCTCCGACCAGCATTTTCATAGCATATTATCATTCTCCATAATACACACTTGCGGTGGAAAGTTTCCGGACAAAAATTTAAAAAAGTTCCAGAACGATTTTTTATGCCATTTCGCCGATAGTTGACATAAATGAATTTAATAAACGGCATTTTAAAGGCGAGGAATTCACCTTGAATCCGTTTTTTTGAAAAATTTTTACTATTTTTTTTACGACTAGTACCCTTTTTCGAAAACGACCATTTTTCGGGTTTTTTTGTTCCTCTTCTGGTGGACCCCGTTTACGGACAAAATTTTTTTTATGCATTTCTTTGACCAGCATCATAAAGGGAGAAACTCAAGCTGCAATTTTTTTTTAAAGCTTCGTACTTTGTTTTTTCCAAAGATATTTTGATTTTTTTGAAAAAAAAGAGACAATTTGAAAAATAACCTGTAACGCGAAAACGACAAGGATTCACGGAAAACCTCAAGATAGTAAAAAGTTGAATCGGTTTTCACTGAGCTCGCGAGAATTTTTTCAGATTCTTTTTTCGAAATTTTTTTTCACCTATTTTCGGTGAAAAATCAGATGATTTAATTACCGTAACTCGAAAAAAAATCTGAAATAATTCTATTACGTTGAAAATAGAAAAAGAACATTTTTTTCCCTCTTCCAATTTGACCACAAACCCCTTAGTTCTCGAGTTACGGTAATTAATTCATCTGATTTATTTTCGAACAAAGGTGGTAAAAATATCGAAAAAAAAATTTGAAATTTTTTTCGCGAACTCAACGAAAACCGATTCGACTTTTTACTATCTTGAGGTTTTCCTTGAGTCCTTGTCGCTTTCGCGTTACACGTTATTTTTCAAATTGTCTCTTTTTTTTTAATCAAAATATCTTTAGAAAGAAAATCGTACGAAGCTTTAAAGAAAAACAAAATTAAAGAGTGAGTTTCCCCTTTATGATTCCGGTCGAAGAAATACATATAAAAAATGTTTGTCCGTAAAAATGGTCGTTTTTGAAAAAGGTCGTAGTCGTAAAAAAATAGTAAAAAAAATTACAAACAAAACGGAATAAAGTTGAATTCCTCCCCTTCAAAATGCCATTTATTAAATTCATTTATGTCAACTATCGGCGAAATGGCATAAAAAATCATTCCGGAACTTTTTTGAATTTTTGCCCGGAAATTTTTCGCCGGTAGTGTATGTATTTGTACTTCTCATTATACTTTGATGTTTTTATTTTTTAATCTTCCTTCCTTAAAATTTTCTCTTTTAAGTTTTCTAGCCCCTGTTTTATCCTTTCGTCTATTATTTTCACTTCTATCCGTTTCCTTATCATTGTGATTATGTCTTCTATTTCCATGTCTCTTAATACTTTTACTAAGTTTTTTCCCCCATTTTTTCGGATCTCTGTTTGTTATTGCTCTTATTTCTTCTATGAAGCAATTTTTTTGCCATCTTGTCTCCTCCATTCTTATCACCTCTTTAATACACCTTAACGCTCTTTCTCTTATCAAATATTCCATAGTAGCTAATCCCAGTTCTCTTTTCAATGTACAATTTGGTGTTGTTCTATCCACTCCTAATGCAATCTTACAGTATCTACTCTGTATTCTTTCAAACACGCTTATTTCTCCCAATCCCCATATCTCTACTCCATACATTGCTTCTGCTTTTACTATTGAATCTAAAAATCAGAGTCTCTCCTCCATCACAGCCCTCCCCGCCCTTCTCCACTTTCCCTACACCAATTTCGTTTCCTTTTGCGTTTTTCCTGTAATTTTTTTTTCCATCGGCCCAAATCGAGTTTTTACATGTAAGTTTCAAAATATAATGGAACTAGCCTAGGACTGCGAAAGGTAAAATAATAAGGATTAATAATTTTTTTTTTAATTTATAGGACTCTGAACCAGACTTCGACATAAGCGGACGTATTGAAGAATTGGTAAATATTAATAATCCGTCAGTCATCAATAGAAGCAGAAGACAGAGAGAGAGAGAGAGAGAGAGAGAGGTGGGGGGGGGGGGGGGGGGGGGGGGGGGGGTAGACAGATTGGCGAAGCACGGCGAAACAATTAAAGAGCGAATAATTAAATAAAGAAAACACAAAATTGGCATAATTCGTCGAATAATTATCAAAATTGTTCTTACTAATCAAATATTTTTACAATTTTTGATAAGATACATAATATTTTGATAAGATAAAAAATAAAAGATCTTGATAGAATATTACGTCGAATTTTCGTAAAGATTTCCATATTTTTATTTGTATTCTTATCAATCAAATTAAAACATTAATGGTCATATGTAATGTTTAACCATTATTAAATACGCATTGATATGGGAAAAAACGGGAATTCACTTTTTCGACATATCATGTGGAATATTCTTGAAAAGGCCTGTTCATGGGAAAGAAATATGAGGTAACGAGGACAGGCTGACGATTCGACATGTCAAGCCAAGTTCTGTTGGATGCCGCCATTTGATGATTTTGGTAGTTTATCATTGAATTGCCAGAGCTGACATTTAATTATACATAATTCCAAAGCTGTTTGTCGACGTCAGTCTGCCTTACGTAAACGAAGGGGCCAACAGAAGTGATATTTAAAATTAACGAGATGTTACTTTTTGCATTTATAGAAGGCCCGTGCAACTGAGAACCTGGATAAAATAAATGCTATGGTAAATATGCCAAAACTATGACAGAAGTGACATTAAAACATAGAAGGAGTTCACATCAAGTATCCGATTGAATCGTGTGGTGCCATAAAAAGAAAAAAATGCGTTCGTAAATGATTCATTCTCGTGAAATTTTATATTTTCGATGAATTTCAAAAAGTATGTATTTTCAAATCGGTCTCTACAGAAAAAATCCACCAAGTCAATCGCAAATTGCCATTCCCGAATGAAAAAATAAAAACAAATTACTATTTAGTCTGTATCCCTTGCGATATGAAAAGGTCACAAAGCTTCTTTATACATCGAAAATAGTTTTTTCTTCAAGAATCCTTATTTACAGTTATTTGTCAATTTTTGGGATAGCCACGAAAAATCGAGCGGCAAAACGAATATGTGAACTTTCTTCTGGGTGATTAACGAAATCAATGGCTAATGAAAAAATGTCTTCCTGCTTTCGCAGACAAAGAAAAGCATGAACCGGATATCGGAAAATTACCACAAAATGGTGAGTATTTGGGAAAATACTTATATGTAATTGCGTGAAGAGAAAAGAGTAATTAGCATTGATGGAATCTTTTTTTTTTTGTTACCAGGCGGCAGACAGCGCTTGGAGCCAGAAAATTATTGATGAACAGGTGAATCAATAATTTGAAAAAAAAATCAACCCTGAACACTTTATTTTGTCGCTGTCCTCAGGTTGACGAGGTCACAGAACCGTCTTTAAAATTAATCTTCGAAATATAATGCCACTAAAGCTACTCTGACTTAATCGATGTATTGTTGAATACGCAAATGATTGAAGACAGGGAATACTATAAATTGGAGGCAATACTAAGGCTTTTTTTGCACTGTTTGATTTGTCCATTATTCCCTAAAGAATAGTCATTCATTGAGATCAGAGTTACGTTAATACTTTCATATTTTCACGAACCATCAGTATTCATTTGTAATGTCTTGGCAAACTCATACTTCAGACTCAAAAGAAACGTAAAAGCATACTGTCAAATATTCATTGATTTCTAAATCGATAGATCATGGAAGGAGCGACAAGGCTCAGCGAAACGTTGGATGAGCTGGTAAATATTCGAAAATATGCTCTTTTTACAACCAAGTTGAAAGAAACGCGAGAACAATTGACAAAATGTCGTTTTATTTGTTACAGTCCGCCAAGGCGCAAGAGCTGTACGGTAATTTAATCAAACAGGTAAATATCTGACAAAATATAAGCATCTGTATGTATCTTGCGAAAGAAGTGATGACCAATGGCCAATTGCGAATTGTTATGCGAATAAATGAATTGAAGATATACTTTGACAAACGCAGCGTTTTCAATGATAAATCATTCCAGCTTCGATGTTTTTTTTTTAAAAGAATTACCATTTAAAAAAAACACAAATTTGTCACATTCAAAGTCACTGCGCTATTATAATTGATGTGCATTGTAAAAATCCTGCTGTCCAAGCTAGCAAGTAGTGAGTAATTTTAAATTGGCGCCATTCTTTGCGCAACAAAAATTGTTTTCCTCGGGCATGTATATTGTCAAGAAACCTGATAAAGTTTCGTCAACGAATGTCCATCAGGCTCAGTAAATCAAATAAGTTTTGGATTCAGATCTGACAAGTGTCTTGTCATTTTGAATTTCAGGGTTCTGACGAATCTACCTGCTCAATGAGTCGAAATTCGCCACCGATAAAATTGTACGATACTTCCAAATTATTTCGAGGCTCAATAATATTTGTTATATTTTCAGACTTTTGGCGGTGAAGATCTGCCTCCGCTTGAAGACATCCCCTCTGAGCCAGAAAATAATGCATGATTTACGACGGAAAAACATCGCAAATTTGCGGATCTTACGATGAAATCTCTTTAAGCTAATTGCTCAAAAAACTTTATAATCGCATGTTAAAGGAAAGTACATATTATATTCATGTCATAATTAATGTCCAATTAATATAAGATTATTTCATTAGATGTCATTCATGTAACACGATTATCTTTGATTAAATAATACTTATATAACTCGTGTGCGATCTAACATTAACTTTAACACTATACGGATTATTTATAAAAATGTACAAACCTCAAAAAAATTGAGGCATAAAAAAATCAGTACTCGACACAAAAGTTTTTATTGACTTTGACAAAAGAACTATAAGTTACTGAAGGTCTCTCGTAAACTGAATTTTCGTTACATCGTTTATTTGTCACTTATAGGCAAATGAAAAAAATTACCTACCCTTTCTGTCTCATTTATTGTTCAAAGTCGATAGATGTGTCGCAATTTTCAACAATTTCAAGCAAGAAATTCCGTTGTGTAGCATAACTCCTCATGGGACAAGAATCGACGAATAAAATAATTCTACAAAATACGGTGGTGATATTTTTACTCGAAATTTATTCACGCCTTTCCGAATTTCCTTTTTTGTTTTTTCCCTACTTTTTTTTTCAAATATTTCGTTTCTAACCATGGTTGGTAGTTGAATTATCCTCATAATAGGATTATGAATGATAGTTATTAATCCTAAAATACGAATAGAGGCGTTTTCGTGTTCTTGGCGATGCGTGCAATGCGTTGAAGTTCAAAGTCCATCTCGCGAGGATTTTTCTTCTCGAGCATTTTTTTTTTCTTCGTTTTTGTATAATTCGCAGTAAAGTTTACGCGAAAGAAATAAAAATAGGACAAATGTAGTGAGAAAATAGGTTAGATTGGTGTAAGGTGGCAAAGTTGTGTGGGATATACACGTTTCGCGGAGAATGAAGTAGCTGGGAGTGTGGCGGCTCCTGTAATCCGGCTACTCGGAGGCTAGTTGTTGCGGAGGATCTGAGGTCGGGGGTCACTGCTGGTACGGGATCCACGTTGACTGGGCGTCCGCACTAAGCTCGCCATCAATATGGGCACCCTGGAGGAGTCCGGGGTGGCCAGGTTTAGCTAAGGAGAGGCGAACCGGGCCAGAGGGGAAACCCAGCAGCCAAAAGTCTCCGTGGCGGGCAGTAGTGGGATCGCGCCCGGGAGTGGGACCGCATCGGCAGCCTGGTCAATATGATCCGACCGATAACTTTTTTTTCCATTTTTATTATTTTTCCCGTCATCTACATCCTCTTCCGAACAATCCGATAACATTCTTTTATTTTTCCGACTCTTTTCGTGTCGAATTAATTTTACACGTGCTTCGAGACATAGCGCGCCCCATTGAGAACGTTTAGCGGTTCGAGCTACGTGTCGAATTCATCGGCAAACATCAGAGCCTGATATGACTCATGGCAAAGAAGTCTCAGCGTAAGCGATTATCAGCATAGCAAGATTTCACGCACCATCTACGATGTCACTACTGTCACACTTTTTCTTTACATCGATTTCCCAGCTACCATTCATCCTCTCAATAACTTTCAGAAGGTTACTTCGAGTTGATAAATGAAGATTCTGATTTTTTAATAATACAAAGCTTAATATATTGATATATACACTGGTGGCCAAAAGTTTGGATACACTAGTCGAAATTTCTTACCGCACTAGAAGTTAGATAGCGGACTGAAAAATAAAGATAATTTAATTTCCTAAGTGGCGTTTTAAAGAGGACAAGTTTATCTTTATTTTTCTTTTTTCAAAAAATTCTCTACGATTTTTTTGGGGCCCTGGTACGCACTTTTGAGCATGGCTATTCTTCGGCTATTTTTTGGCTGTCGAAAATTAACTGCAAAGTTTGTGGAAATTTTTTTCCTTGGTTTTTTCCATCGTAAACTTAAAAATGATATCAAAACCTACATTTTTATTTTTTTAAATGTCTTGTACGATTTCTTTTCGCCTCACTCTTGCATTTTTAGCTAAAAAGAGACGTGTTTTATAAAAAAAAAGGCGTCATCGAAGAAAAAAAAATATAGGGTTACAGAGGTAATGTCAAGATGGTAAAAAGTTGCATGGGTTCACACTGGACTGGCCAGGAATTTTTCAGAATTTGTTTGGAGATTTTTTTTACCATTTTTGGTTAGAACTTTGATGTGTGGAGAAGCTCCACTTGGGAATTATGTGGTCTAGGACAATATATTGAGAAAGGAAATTCGTTTACATTTGTATTTATAATTAACTCCAATTTTTTTAGAATTTTATTTATTTATTGTCATTTTCATTCACATAATAAGGTTGTTCAAAGTTAACATATACAGCTGACATGCACTCATCTTTTCTCGTTATTTATTATAACACTACGAAATCGGAAAACAAATGTATACTCATCAATTTCCAAAATTCAATAGATTAAAATGGAATATGGGTCACTCTCAAAAGAGAATTCCTCGTTTTCCATGTCAAACAAAAGCTACCACGTGTATGTCTAAAACTGCATCCGACAGTGTCCATAATTTTATCTTACTTTATCCATTTATAGAATCGACACTTATTTCAATCATGTTACGACACAAATTTGATGTGACAGAAAAAAGTGTCTTCATATCGTTGTCGCACGTTCGTATACGTAAAAAAGTTTTACATTAAGACCTGAAATATTCGGTTGTTCTGCATCAAGGGTAATTGGGAGATTTTGCTTAGGTATCTACGTCAGCAACAATTAAGAGTGAGGCTAGTGATGTTTACTCGGGATTTTCATATTTGTGTGTTTAATAACAATTTTTAAATGCGGCCTGAGATCTTTAGTTTTTTTAAAATATTTTGAGTGGATATCCATTTTACAAGATATATTATTACAAACACTTCACTTTTATCAGGTCAACAAAAAAATTAATCAATTTGAAGCGGTTGAAATATGACCCGTCTTTTCAAAATATATTTTGACGGTAATTCCGAAAATGGTTCAGATATTTTTGTATAAGCTCCGGTTTCGACGATGCAGCATAGCTATCTTGAATACTTAATTTAAAAATTTGCATTTTCATTAATAATAACATTTTAAGTTCAGTGTTTTTCACTAATTATGATATGAATTAGCTGTCAATTCACCGTGTAGTCAGTATCCCCGCCCCCTAACTAGACTAATCAATAGCCATCTGCTTGATTCCTGAGCTCGTCGAGTAACCTCGCACTGCCTCGCTTAGTTAGTCACATTAGCTCGGCTAGAAGCCCAATTGCGAGAGTGCGTGTCACTCGTCAAACAGAATATTCAAGAAAGTAATAAACGTATATCGCACTTCCTTGATTTCTTAATTACCATCAAAATCTAATTTCATTTTTTTAATATCCTATATGTGTAATCTCAAAACACGGGCACTTAAGAATCAACGGGTCTGCTTTGAGGCCCCAAAATAACAAGTCGATTTTCCATATTTTTCGGTTTCGATGAGAGTATTGAGACAACAAAGGTTGGAATTTCACACAAAATACATACTCTTTCCAGGTTTCAGTTTTTTGTAATGAAAAATATTGATAAACATTAAAGTTATTATTATTTTTAAAAAGTGCCACTATTGCTGTATTGCCAGTCGGTATATATGGTTCAAGCAAAATTATCTGAAATAAGAAATAAAAAAATTTACTGTTAGTATAATAATAAAACTTTCGTATGACCGTATACTTTTGTGAGATTCTAAAAATTACGAAAATAGCAAGCTGTAAGACAAAAAGTTCGATGTTCGATAAAAAAAAACAACTTCAATCATCTATTATTAATAAATCGGTAACTATATTAGAAAAATATTCCGTCATACGGGAGAGAATGTTATAAACTATACTCTGTACGAATTTGAAGAAAATCGGACCCATACATTTTGAGATACGAGTTACACCGTTTCATAAAACATGTTTTCGAGAAAAACGCAAAAGACCCCTTAAGAAGAGGCATATGCTACGTACCACATACATGTATAACAGCACCTAAATTTATACACGCAATGAAACAATGCCTAGACCGTGAAGTATCTACCCCTTTTATAAAAAAAAATATGACACAGCGACGTAAGATCCAAAGTAATGGTCGACCGAACAAGTTTGACCATTCATCAAAGTAGTCATGTGGCTATCCTGCTGAAAAGATCGGGATGAAGGAACGTCGATCATTACTGGTGTTAATCCCAAAACGTCTTATCCATAACAGCGGCTTAAGGGCGAACAGAGTGTTCCAGGAATAGTCGTATCGACTCAACTGAGTAAACAAAGGTCCCTCGCTGTTATCGATTCGATATCAGAAATACCAATCAAACCTTCGTCAGCACCTAGGGGTCAAGTGACATGGTCCCCAGGACCACCTTCATGGCTCAACCAAGTACCAATGTCTCATCTGTACCTGTCTGTCTCAACCAAGTACCAAATTCTAAGACAAAGGAAAGCCTAGTATCAAAGCTCGATATTGAAGGATGTCAAAGAGCATTGAGACCAAATTGAGCATTAGCTTGTCGACCGAGCCGAGGTTTTTCTGTCTATCTAATCTCTGACTATCGATCTGGTGACCTTGACCCGAAAGAGAGACCACCCGTTACGAATATCCGTGCAAACACAGGGCAGACATGACACACGAAACCGCAAAATGTGCCATGCCTTAAAAGCCACATCTGATAGAGCAAATCAAAAGTCAATTTTGGAATCAGCGGCTCGGAAATAACCAAAAATAGTTTTAACCTCTTGGGCACCAAAGTCAGCTTTAAGCAGTGCAATGAAGAACTTTTCACTTGTGTCTATGAAAAACCTAGTCAACGAGCTATGACGAATAATTGATACAGCATCCGAACCTATCACTATCAATGTTGTGTGTCCTTTCAATATAACAATGGTACAGTTATGTAGTAGAGTTATCGCAATTGTGACAGCGCAAGAACGGCACAGCGACTATGCACTCCCAGCACAGTGACAGTATGTGAGTAGTATAGGTACAGAATAATAATAGTATGCTGATTGAGTAACAGTAGTACGATGACATTGGCGTAGCCATCATTTTTTTTCTGGCCGGGGGGGGGGGGGGGGGGGGCAGGACAGGCCGGCCTGACAAGAACTGGTTTTTATTCGCAATAAACTTAAAAAAAAAAATAAAACTAACATAATAGTCGATAATAACGTAACACATATGAAATATGAAACTTGCTTTAATCACACGTTCATATTAATATAAAGACTGTCGTCTAGTGTGATGGGTCGAAAAAATCAATTATTTTTTATTGATTTTTCTGAAAGCATAATTTCTTCCGAATATTCTCGTTTTTGAGCCATTAAAAAATTTGAATTCGCCAGGCATCAAACGCAACAAACGAGGCGAGAATAGCCCGAAAATCGCAATCCTCAAATATTATAGGGGCTTTGAACAAGAAGAAGGTGTGATGTATAGCCCTCGAATCGCAGACTGAGTGTAAGTTTAAAGCTGCCATCACACCAGGTCTGTAAATATGAAACCGGAATTTGCCCATAGATGGCCCTAGCTGTCAATGTAGTGACCGTTAAGTCACGTCATTAGCACCATTTGCTTTGTTGACATCTGACAAAGATTTTTAACTCACAACAATAAAAGTTTCATACCCCTTCATAGTTTGTTATAGCGTTGAACATGTCGAATTTTGCTCCTGGAAATTACGATTTGCGGACAGCATTAATTTTCTGTTACCATTTCAAGAAAACTGCTGTAGAATCGCATCAAATGCTTGTCGAAGCTTACGGTGAGCATGCTCTTGGTAAATCACAGTGTTTTGAGTGGTTTAAAAAATTCAAAAGTGGCGATTTTGACGTGAGAAACGAAGAACGTGGGAGGCGACCGAAAAAGTTTGAAGACAGCGAATTGCAAGCATCATTGGATGAGGATGACAATGAAACTATTAATACTGAACGCTACCGACAAAAAATGATCGATTTGAATCAAGCTTTGCGTGAAAAACGACCAGAATATCAAAAAAGTCAACACAAAGTGACTTTGCGTCATGATAATGCACCATCAAACACAGCAAAACTGGTCAAGGAAACAATTGCGGCGTTTAGTTGGGCAATACTTTCGCATGACTTACTCACCAGACTTGGCTCCGTCCGATTACCACTTATTTGTGTCGTTGGGACACGCACTTGCTGAGCAGCGCTTCATTTCTTACGAAAATGTACGAAAATGGCTCGATGACTGGTTTGGCTCAAAAGAGCAATAATTTTTTTTGGCGTGGCATTCACAAATTGCCAGACAGGTGGGAAAAATGTATCGCTAGCAATGAACAATACTTCGAATAAAATATTTTTTATCTTTTTCATAAAATAAACGTGTATTTTCTATACAAAAATTCCGGTTTTATATTTACATACCTGGTGTTTGTGCACGTACCGTTCTTCAAACATAAATGCGTTTTTCTCAAAACTATATTTTTCAATTTTTTGGGCAAGACATTTCGAAAACTCATCGACCAATTTAATTAAACCTTAACCGAAAATTAGTATTAGTATAGTATATACTGGCATTTATTACGTATACTAGAATCAACTCAATAAAAATATATTAACTATTTTTAACATGCATTGAAGTTGAGAGCAACCTGAAACGCTCCCTGACTTTCCTGACTTTCCTGGAAAAAAAGGATACGAGGAACGCTTATTTAATTAAAGTAATATTTATTACGTGCACTTCCGCATAAATTTTGTACATACTATTTCTCCCTGCATAAAGAAAAAACAATAGATAACGTGGACTGAAAATTTGCATGAGGTAATAAAATTGTAGAGGCTTTAAAATTTTGGTTAACTGGATCCAAGCACGTTGATCAGCAAGAGAAGAATAACCACATCTGTTGGAGTTTGCTGTGAATGCGCCTCACGATTTGGCCTTATATCTCCAGAAAGAGGAATGCTGGGGGCGGGAAGGGGTACGTGGTCGTCGCAATGCTGCCGATACGTGCTCGAGTTACGGTATACCTGAAAATAGAGAATTCACCTTAAAGCAAAGACTTGTGAGTTTGCTCTCTTCGGCCTCATTCGTTTCTCGCGCTTTCTCATGCCCCACTTTTCTCTGTCTTGGTTCAGGTCGCACGAACAACGACGTCTGATTTTTCGTATACTTGTTCATTTTTTTCCCTCTTGCACAAAACTCTCGAGCGTTGCCGATATAACCAATTAACTTTTGTTCGAGCTTCCGCTTCAGTACAAATATCACGATGTATAAGTTTGATGGCTTCGTGCCTTTATGCGCTGTCCAAAGTTCAGAAGTTGGACCTCGTCTAATGACAGATCCAATCGTGTGAAAAAACAACAGACTCAGCAATCAGCAACGGGACAATGGATTGACATCGAGGAAATCATTAAAAACCACTTCCCAATTTGGATATTGGGTCTGAACCGAAATAAATTTGGTTCGAAAGTGATAGCATTGCCTACTCCGGCAAAAAAGCTTTATATACAATGGATATAAAATTATTTTGCTTTCTCTTGATATGTCTAATTGTTGCAAACGCTGCTTTGGAATTTTCGAAGCAGAGCTTTCTCTACGAGGGAAGTTTTCTTTTAAGGCCTTAGACCACTTTAAGATTTTCCAAAAATCGATTTTTTTCGTTAAAAAATGTACCTTAGTACCTATAAAATTATATTCCAAAAGATTATGGGTGTGAAAAATCTCTAAGTACTCGATTTTTTAATTCTAGCGCACGTGAAATTTTAACTGTATATTTAGAATTACATTTTCTGAGGCACTACGTAGGATTTTTTTATTATATTGTATAGTTCCTTTTTTATAAAAAATTTTCTGACGATTTTCTCATGGCATTTTATACTTTCTGTTTTATAAATGCGCCATTTTGACAAAAAAACAATATATCAAAAAATCCTACGTACTTCTATAGCTATTCTTATATATAATCGAAAAAACTTTACTGTCTCATTATAACTCAAAAATTTTAGGAGCGGTTTGTCCGGCCGTTGACCTTCCAGAAATAAAGGCGTCATCGGAAAAATGCTGCACAGTCGCCATTTTGACATGTATCGCTGTGAAAAAATAATTTTGTATAGCCAATTATGTGTATAATAAAACCCCTTTTTTGTAATTCCGATTTATTTTATGGTTTTGCTGAGAAAAAAATCACAAAATATGCCCTTTTTTGGCCTCTAGAGTGGGCTAAGGCCTTAAGGAGGTACGGCCAGTTCTTCAGGGTCAACAAAGAGACTAAATTTATGTTACCCCACGGGCGTTCTGATTTATGTTAACTTCTGTTGAATATTCGTATTGTCGATCTCAAAGTTCCAAATTTGTGGTAAATATTTTATTTATTGCATATTTACTAATAATAACTATAAAATTAAATCTTCAAGGACTCTGGAGTAGTCTCCGTCATATTCACAATGACAGTTTCACAATAAAAACGGAATAAAAAAAACGTTGCAACAAATCTATCGGAATTTTATTTAAATAGCCCTGAATTACCTCAACGGAATTAATATTGTAGGTAAAATTTTGCGTTTTGTGGCGACTCGTCTTCACGACGACTCCCAAGCAGAGCTAGGTTATGGTCGCCAAACGAATCAGCTGTTACGCCCGACGTTGGCAAGTCTTAGGTGCTATTTCGTCATTATGATAATATTCAACCGGAAGTTGAAACCGTTTTATAATGTAGTGCTTGAACTACACGGTGAAGTTCGAGTTTTCGATTTTTCATAATATCTTTTATGTCTAATTTATCAAATTTGAGCAGCAAAACCGTGATCACCGCACTTCCTGTCGACTGTCTCCATAAGACGACCCACTTCACTAGCTCAAAATGCTCGACTTTGCAATTTTATTACGAACAAACTGAACGGTCAATGTAGTTCAAATTTTGCTAAAGGTTGCATAACGTATTCGTTAATGTCATATAAAAATTTCAGGCCCGAAAGCTGGATTCTTCTTAATGATCGTACCTCCTTAAATTGTACCCCATTCATTGGAAAATCGAATGTGAAAACTGCATCCTTGTCTATTTTCGTCTTACCATTTGGCACACTGACGATGAAGTCTGTCAAATAAATTGTTTTATCAGAGCATCCAATCTTCGTTGACGGCACGAATGGCCGACAGAGCTGTACGAAAAGTTGGTTCTTCGTCACACATCCAACCCTGAATTTTATTTGAACCCTAACGCGGGTGCTTCCGGTAGTTAGAGGACCTATTTGACGAGAGTTTTCGCATTTTAATTATTTCGCACCTTGTGGAATTGCGACGAGCCGTTGAGCGAGTGGGCAAAGAAAGGGATGAAAGAGGAAGGGTCAACGGAAAAGAAAGAGAAAAGTGAGTGAGGAGTGTAAGAGAAAAAAATCACTATTCTCGGACCGCGAACAAATTTTTAATAATCCACCGTCTCGTAGGAATTTTTCACTTCTGTTTGCTTGCTACTTTGGCCTTTTCGGTCCTGTTCCATCATCCGAATCGCCCCTCGCATCAAGGAGAGTGTTAACGCCTGAGTGGGAACGTGTTCTTGTTACCGTCGTTGGATATTGGAGCTGGCTTTACGACGATGGCGTTCGCCGTGCGTTACCCAAGTACTCGGGCACTCTTATCAAGGCTCCTGGTTTTCCCGCTGATGCTGTCTCACGCCTCTTCTACCAAGCGAGAAACCGCAGTATGCAATATCAAAGAATCGTAACGCTCGAACTCGATATATCTACTGGCTGAACGCCTAAAGGACGTATACCTCAGCGCTGAACATTGAGACTTTTAGACCCTTTGACGTACGACCAATTAATTTATCCATACACGTATGCTCGTGTGTTTCTGTCATCTGCTCAGCGAATCGCCATGGAGATTTACCCACAGCCTCTGCAGACCGGTGTCCCTTTGAGGGCCCAACACATATCTCTTTATAGAGGATTTAACCTTACCGCCCGTTACGTCGATGTTAACGCGCTTCCTAACCAACCTTTTGCGAAATTACATCCCAGGCGACAATTATATATAAGGTGTAGTAAAAAGCAATCCATTATTTTTGCATGAAATTGAAGGCTTTATTTAGCATAGTTAGAATGATCCGATTTAGGTCTAATATGCACCGTTTTGATCGATAACTTGTTGCTACTTTGAAGGTAATTTCATTATGCCTTTCTCATAGAAACCCTCGTCCCTATTGGCAAAAAACTGGAACAGTCGATTTTCACAAGCTTCTCTTGGGGCGAATTTTTCACCAGCAAAATCTTTCGCCATAGACAGGAACAGGTGGCAATCACTTGGTGCCAGATCCGGACTATAAGGTGGATGCATAAGAACCTCCCAACCAAGATCCTGGAGCTTCTGGCGAGTCCTGATGGAACACAATTCCTCTCCTATTGGCCAAAGCTGGCCGCTTCTGGGCGATTGCTTCCTTCAGACGGTCCAATTGTTGACAGTACAGGTCCGAATAAAGAATTTGGCCCTAGGGGAGCAGCTCATAGTAGATGATTCCCTGCCAATCCCACCAAAACACAGTAAAATCTTCCTGACCGTCAATCCTGGCTTGGCCACCGTTTGCGCCGGCTCACCGCGATTCGACCACGACTGTTTTCGCTTGACGTTGTCGTAAGTAACCCACTTGTCATCACCGGTCACCATCCGCTTCAGAAATGGGTCGATTTTGTTGCGATTCAGCAGCGATTCGCAGATGGAAATTCGGTCCATGAGGTTTTTTTTGCGTTAACTCGTGTGGCACCCATACATCGAGCTTCTTTTTGTATCCAGCCTTATTCAAGTGGTTCCAAACGGTTTTTCGTGCAATGTTTAGCTCCAGGGTAATCGAAACAGTGCTTACATGACGGTCGGACTCGACGATTTCCATTATTTTATCGACATTTTCGACAATTGGCCTTCCAGAGCGTGGTGCATCTTTGACATCAAAATTACCGGAACGGAATCGACGAAACCAAAATTGCGTGTGATTGGCTTTTACAGTATCAGGGCCATAAACAATGTTCACATTTTCAGCCGCCTGGCTTGCGTTTTCGCCTTTATCGAAGAAAAACTGTAAAATATGGCGTATTTTCACTTTGCTGGTGGCCATTTTTGACGCGCGCTCAAAAAATATTGAGTCAAGCAATCACAAAACTGTCTGAGATGTTTATTTTAGTACGAAATCTCATCTTTCTAACGCCATCTAGCGTAATCCCATCGCACTTATACAACGCGAGATACAGATTACTAAAGCCATCTATCGCAAAAATAATGGATTTCTTTTCACTACACCTAATACATGGGCGAACCGTACTCCTTTATTCACATGGAATAAGTATTCGTATGTTCGTACTCATTATCAGTATGCGAGATATTATTGTTCTTTTGACTTTATGGTTTTCAAGTTCGGCAAATTGAAGTTCCAATTGTTTTCGTACGTCGTATTATCCACGATACACTTCCTTCAATATTTAATAGTCATCGGCATTCACTCAAGGGAGACTGACAGTCTAAGCCGGAAGAAAAAGGTGAATTTCGACTATTTTTGATGGATACCCAGTTGATAGAATGAAACATTTCTGTTTTTCGGTCTTTTTTCTACATACGAGGTGTGTAAATCAAGTAATAAGACTGGCAACGCAGCGTTCGATCTGGCAACACTTAGGACGCGGGACTTGGTGGGACGGCAGGTGAACATATGATACGCCTTCAGTACGAGTTTCAACTCGCTAGAGTCATTCGGTTGTCCGTAGTGATTTTTTTTCGTGAAACAGTTTTTTTCTAGTGCGTTCTAAAAATAAGTGATATCAATTTCGAGCAACGATGTGCTTTTAGGTTTTTCTTCAGACTTGGGCACAGTGCAACGGAAACTTTTGCGAAACTTCAGCAGGCCTGAAGATAGTGATTTATCAAGGGCCCAGTTTTTTCGGTGGTTTAAGGGCATTTTCAGAAGGAAGAGAGTCGATTGAAGATGAACCACGCAGCGGAAGGCCTTCATCTTCAAGAACCGATGGAAATGTCGACTGAACCCACAAGACGTTCTGAACGCATAAGATCCCGGACTCTGTCGACATTTCATCTTCAATCGATTCTCTTCATTCTGAAAATGCCTTAAACCACTGAAAAAACTGTCTCCGTAGACCTGCTGAAGTCTTACAAAAGTTTCCGTTGCACTGTTCCCAAGTCTGAAGCAAACCCTGAAAGCACACCGTTGCTCGAAATTGATGTCACTCATTTTTAAAATGGACTAGAAAAAACTGTTTCAGAAAAAAAATCGCTCCGGACAACATCGCCCATTCTTGACCGATTGATTTGAATTTTTTTTTTTCAAATCTTATCACAAAATTTTACATCGAAGTACGTAGAGATTTTTTAATACGTTAACATTTTTTTCCGGCAAATGCTATTATCAGCGATTGTTTTTTTTATCGAGAATACATTTTTATTCAAACATGCACCATTTAATCAAACATCGATATTTTTCGATTTCCCTACGTACGTCGAAGACAAATTTGAAATAAATTTAAAACGCTTCATCCAGCTTCAGCGCCGCCATTGCTTCACGAAATCTTGTGAAAAAAATTATGAAGATACCCAAAGATACACAGAACAAAGGCCACCAAACAGAATTTTAATTTTATCAACTGGGTATTCACTAGAAATAGTCGAAATTTACAATTTTCCGTACTCTAGAAATATTCTCCCGAAATATTCAAGGTGCCGAATGATTTTTCAACTCAATTATGTTGGCTCAATAAAGTTTTCTCGCTAATGTACAATCAACATAATTGACTGCAATTTTAACTTAAGGTGTTACGTGGGTTTCGAAGCCAACAAAAAATATTTTTTCTCTATTTTTTAAAAACATAATATATAAATTATTTTATTCCAAATGTTAAGCACATAAAAGAGCAACATTTCAATCATATTAAAAAAAAATTTCATCCAAAAATTTAGGCAATTCAGCCGGTGGCAGCTGGTTTCCGGAGACCCCTAAAAAAAGTGTCCTCGTGATGGTCAGGATAACTGATGATAGCTTTATCTGAAATAAAAAAACCAATTTTTTTCTGTTGGTAGATAAGTATAGCTCGTGATTGAACGAAGGATTTTTAAAGAAATTGAACTTTGAATTTTTGGCAGAGTTGTATGCAAAATAGTTCAATTTTTGGTACAATTTACCCTACGTATAGCCTTGTAAAATTAGTTGTAATCGAAAAAAACCTTCGTTCAATCACTAGTCAATGCTATTTTGAAGAAGTGTGCAAAATTTCAATAAGATCGGTGCATTAGTTTTTGAGAAATCGTGTCCACCGACTTCAAAAATAGTGTTTTGCGAAAAGCGTATACCTGCGTCGCTCCCGGCTGGTCTTACCCAACGGGAGGGATTCCCAAAGGCTCTCTCTCCTAGACTTTTACTCCGATTAACTTAAAACTTTTGGAGAATATTCTAGACATATTGTACTATTAGATAATGAAATAAAAAAATGGATTTTTTAAAACTTTCAAACCCACGTAACCCCTTAAAACCCGCCATTATATTGCTACAGTTTCGGCTAGAGTCCATTATACGAGCGTTTCCAATAATTATATGCAACCGATTACGAAATCACGGAGGGTTTGTTTCTAACTACATTGAAATCACAATGGCACGAAGGGAAAATACGGAACTTTTGAAGTTTTTCCGTGGCAAAACATCCGGCAGGGAATCTCGATACGAACGAACATTAATGTTCTTTCTTAGCCAGTGGTTCGAAATGAATTGAAGTTTCGTAATACGAAAATCGAAGAGGCGGATGAAAGGAGCGGGAGGGGCGTAGAGAAAAAACAAGACTTAACTCTCAATTTTTTTAGCATTCTTCGTCAGAAGAGTTTTTTTTCTCTTTTCATGGGATACGAAACTCGGTGTTTCCAGGACTTACGTTCAAGAGCGAGAACTTATCAACGAGGAAAGTACGAAGGTATTTGCTGCGACTGATAATTCATTTTAATATTTTTGAACCATTCAACCACTTCCTTTTCACACAGTATTTCCATCTCAAGAGAGCCAAGTCCTCAAGAAGAGGCTGGATAATTTTTTATGTACCCTTCCACCAAATCGATCAAGCCAAATATTTCTTCATTACTTCAAGTTCCATTCGTCGAGGCTTTTTTCTTCACACTCGATGAAAATTCGCAGCACATTCAAGGCTTTTTTTGAGTTTGAGTTTAGAATGCTGTTTTTTTTATCCACTTGGCTACTTGTTGGAGAACATAATTCTTTTCAACGATTTTCGGTTAACCAATCTATTTGGGAAATTGATCAGTTGAGGAATACGATTTTCAAAAAAGGCTATTTCGTGCAGTAAAGATTTTCCCGCGTGATATTATTTTCTTAGATCTCTTCACTGGAAGAAAATTTCATCGGATTTGCTCTTTCTCATCAATCAATCGGTCATTAGACAAAAGGGCGAGAATAAATTAATGAAACGTTAATTGATCTTCCACCTTTGAATATAGATTCTTCAGAAAAAAGCGAGACAAAGCTAATAAATCTTCCCGACGAAAGGAAACCGCATTGTACGAATTACCATAAAAATCGAAGATGCAAAGTTTCATTGGCGAACGACTCGAACGGACAGATGAAGAAAAGACGAGATAAAGCCAGAAATAGACTATGTGTGTGTGGGGGGGAGGGGGTGTGAGAGAGAGAGAGAGAAAGAGAGAGAGAGAGGGAGAGAGAGCGAGAGAGGAGAAGATTGGTTGTATCTCGAAAAATAACGATTTAAATTGAGTTTTGCGGAGGCGATGATTTTATTGAGCTTCGTCTTCCCGCGTCTGACACCTTGGAAAGTCCCTTTCCCGCTGGCTTTGCACGCTGAACAATATTGCAGGGTACGAGCGAGAGAAGACTAACTTTTTTGTCTCTCTAACTGACTCTGGGCATAGGGAGTTGCATCGACACCATTAGCATTTAGATCGTCGAATTTTAGAGACGCAGGAAGTTGTTTTACGATCGTAAGTCTTATACCCACCCTAGCGAGGATTTACCAGCCCGCCGGCATCCCATATCCCATCCCTTCGCGACTTTTGGCGCCATTAGAGCCCTGGGGGGAGTTATAGACGAAATTCGGGCTTATTGGCTGTCCTTTAGTGCCGCAGCAGCCATAGGTATTTTAATCCTCAGATCCGGAGCGTATATTCGCTTTCCATAGATACCACAAGGCATTCGGTTAACCCGGATGCCTTGTGGTATCTATGGTTACCTCGCCTAAGGCTACGATCCCGTTTGGCATCAATTACATTTGGAGGAACAATTATTTACACGATCCATAATTCTATTATTACAAGAGTTTAACGGAGACACGGGACTAAAAATGACGATGAAAAATACCTGATTAGCTGTGGAAGTTCATGAAGTTATGACAGGCGGCTGAATTATGATAATGATTTGTGCTTTGGTTATGACATAAAACTTATCTTTCTTGAGAATATTTATGACGAATAAAAACTCATGCATAGAGTACTTCGTTATTTTTTTTTATTAAATAAAAACTTATTTGTGTGAAGTGTACCAACTCGTACGACTTTGGCCATTAAATTACCCATCAAAAATTTTATTTTGATTTGGCCATCCAAAATTAGCCGACCCATTTTTAAATACCTTGCGATGTATTTTAGTCGTTGCTAACTTGTTTAAAAATAATCATAACAATCCAACAGCATATTACTTACCTAAGAAGTTTGCTTCGATTTTTTTTTTTGCTTATCGAGCTTTTTGGTTCGCTTGCATATATTTGTAGTTTTTATCCAATGTCGAAAAGAAACCAACCTTTATCCCTTTAAATACTATTATTAGGTGTAGAAAATTCGTGTTCAATTTGACCCCTTTTATTCGAGTATAGGATAGTAGAAATCAATTTTTTTTTCCCCATTTGATGTAGGAGGCAAATATGCTCTTCGTAAAGAAGACATTTCCAAATAGCTGTACCTTGTGTAACAATAAAATCCTTCTAGTCTGAACGTATTCAGACCTGAACTACTCCTTTTATATACAAATTACTGCTATTTGTAAAAGGTCTTTTTTGTTCTTGACATGAGCGCGTATATTTTAAAATAGTTGCAATTTGTGCAAAAAATAATTATGGTAGCCAGATTTTTTAGAAGATTTTCAAAGCTAGGTAGGTCAGCTTTGAGAATCTTTAACCGATTTTGACAAATATTAAATTTATTGATGAGTTATTTAAGCTTGAATGTAAATAGCGATTATTTTTCTCGAATCAAATAGGGAATAAAATTATCGAGCCTCACCACTTAAACGTAAGTTAGAGAACTGTAATTCGGCATTGATTTTCTAATACCTACTGTTATTATTTGGGGATGTAAGTCTTGAACTTTTTTCGAAACCTCCAATGTATACATATGCAATTTATGTAATTTCTGTATGTTATTGATGTAATTTCTAAATGTAATTTATGTAATTTCTATATGTAATATATGTAATTTCTTATCGATAAGATTTTTCAGAATAACCAGCGACAGATATAATTTTTTATAGTATATTGAGTATAGTAATATTATTGATATATATAGAAAAATCCTAAGACTCGATTCGAAATGTAATTCCGCCCCTGTCTCGATTGGTGACACAAAAGAAAACTGGAATCCCTTTCAACGAATTCCTAAATGTTGGGTTGCTGCGAGACTCAAGTACTTAGATCGTTGCTTCGGTATAATCGCGCTTCAAGCTCTCCGAGCACCCTTAAGCTCCACCCCCTCTCCTCTCGCCTGCCGGCTCGCCCTGTATATTCACTGACAAAGTTTTGACGTCTGCCATAGCAATTACGATTATGAATACATCATTCTCATCGCTCTAGGCGCACACGTATGAACATTGTGTGTAAGTATGAGCTTCCGGTTGCCGCTGATGCTTTGGTAATGAAATTCTGTAATCAATCTGAAATCACCGGGGAGATTATGGATTTGAAGAGGGCGAGAGAGGAGGATGAGAAACCGGCGGAGACAGAGATCGAGTGAGTGAGAGAGAAAGGGACAGATACAGCGTGAATCTAAAGAGTTAAATCGACACCAGAGTTGGTAAAGCGATATAGGGTACACCGACCAGTGAATGGACGGGGACCAGTGAATGAACGCAAGCTGATTTATGTAAAAAATAAACAAAGAATATGAATTGGCGATAAAAACTCAAATCACTGTAATTAAGCAATAAATCACAGGTGTCGTTAAAACCAATTTCTTTGTTTGATATCAAATTTTGACGTAACACGGAATTTTTTTAGTTTGTGGTACTTACACACCGCGCAACTTACAATTATTTACGATATGGCTGTGCAACGTCGATGCTCTAAAGACAAAGATACCGTTTTTATGAGTTTTGAGGGTAAGTATTAATTTTATTATCTAACATAGAATCAATCCTTGATTATTTTGAAATTTTTTAAAATAAATTGGAATTCGTAGTAATAGGTGAGAATTAAATTCGTAATAATAGGTGAGAATTATACATGTTTATTCACTGGTACTGGTAAAGAGGTATTCTAACCTCTTTCCAAAGAATAAACATATGGGCTCTGTTCTGATAATTCTCAAAGCAGAGTTAAAAATTTAGCTCATCTGCTGGAAATTGAAGAATTAATTACTGCTAAGAATTGACAATATCCATTTCATCAAATGTTGTCTTAAAATCATTATTTCAGACGTTTTTTAAGTTTTGACAAAATTTAATTTTTTGTTTCTCAGCCGAAACAAGCTTTGGTAGTTTTTTTAGAATGTCACGTTAAGGAGGTTAGAGCGTTACCCACAATCCAAGATAAAAAATAATAACATATATGTTATTGTCCAGACTATACAGAGTCTTCACGAATTTTTTGAAAATTTTTCACGACAAAACAACAGAGCTAAAAAATAGTTTAATGTATGTAATTTTACGTGCGATAGGATGGGCAAGACGTTCATGCTACGGGTGACGTAATTTTTTGGCTACTCAGAACCAAGATAAATCATTTCTAACAATGGATTAACGTAAACTAAACCTTTGTAAACATTTAGAAAAAAAAAACCCATCTTGCCAAACGAAAACCATGTATATTCAATATTGAACCATCAAGGTTAGAAAAAAGATTACGATTCTTTTTAATTTGTTTTTAATCTAATAAAAGATTACGACTCTTTCATAATAATCATCAATAATCTTATACTTTTTCAAGTTCGTAGTAACACAAAAGTTTTTCTTTTTCACGTAATAAAAGTATGAAAATAAAAAATGTTGCACTTTAATTATATATTTTATGAAAACTTAGCATCTACACAATGAATATATACCACTTGTGCATTTTTTAAAGGTTGATTGAAAAAAAAACCGTCATTTTACTTAACTGGACCGCTACAACCTCCTTGAGATGCAAAAAGCTTTGTGTATTTTCTACGAAATCGTAATAACAAATATAATACCCATATGTATAAGAATATTACTATTTTTGTTGCAACCCAGTGATCTCCAAATCTAGTATTTAATAAATATAAATAATAAATCGTTATCCTTTACTGCGTTCCTCCATACTAGACGTCCATTTACTAGTGGTTGAGTGTCTATTTACTCGTAATTTCGTCCATTCACTTTTGCTTATTTCGCTACTTATTTATCAATTCCTCTAATATTATTTATTTCAATTACTTCGAAATTTTTGCGATTAGAATAATTTCTTTTGTCAGCTATAAAAATAAAAAATTAAGGTTCGATATTTTCATTCTACAGTCCATTTGAATCCTACAGTGGCGTTGTTCGTCCATTCACTGGTCGGTTTAGCCTAGAGTCTGAGAGTGTACGTCATCCACTGATGGTTTTGCACCCTTGCCCCTGTAATTTTCTAGCCCCCCCCCCCCCCCCCCCCCCCCCCCCGCGGAGCAAACCACGTTACTCTCTCCGTCTCTCCGAGCCATGTGTTTTTTTTTATTTTCTCCCTCTTTTCTTACTGTTCTCTCTCCCGTTTTTGCACTTCTTGTATTTCATTTATCTTTCTTGGCACCCCTTTCTCTTTTTCACTCTATACTTTTTCCAGTCCCCGCTGCCTCCTTTTCCTTATTTTTTCCTCCTTCTCAGCTTCCGCTTATTATTAGGTGTATGACTTATTTTATACAGATTTTTCAGCAAATTTATTTAATATAAAAAAATAGAGAACAACGAACTTAATTTTGAAAATATTGTCCATCGTTTTCTATGACCTTGCGCCATCTCTCAGGTAACATACTAATGCCGTCGCGAAATAAACTTGCAGGCTTCGAGGCGGTAAAGTCATCGACAAATTTATGCACATAGTCCAGCGTTTTGAACTGTTTACCCACTAAGTCGTGCTGCATTGACCGGAACAAATGGTAGTCGGATGGGGCCAAGTCTGGTGAGTATGCCGCGTGCGGGAGAACTTCCCATCCCAAGTTCAAGAGGGTCTTCTGAGTCGCGCGAGCAACGTGAGGTCTAGCGTTGTCATGCAGCAGTATGACTTGCCTGCTTCCTTGCCCAGTAGATAGCCTTTTCTGATCAAGTTCTTCGCTCAGTTTGTTCAATTGTCGGCTGTAGCGTTCCGCAATCACCGTCTGACCAATTTCCAGGAGTTCGTAATAAAGCACACCCTTCATAACCTGTCCAGGGCGCGGCTGGTCACTAAGATCGAAATCACCACTTCTAAAACGTTTGTACCAATAATTACACGTTTCATAAGACACAACGTCGCCACCAAGAACACTACAAATTGATTCCCGTGCTTCAGAAGCATTTTTTCCTTGTTGGAATTCGTATAAAATGCAAAGCCGAATGTGCTGTTTATCAATTGCCATCGTAAACTCTGCTATTCTGAGAGGTTATGTAACTCACGTAGACTTGTCGTTCGGTGTTCTGAAACCTTGCGTCCGATTCTTTCAAAACCACAAAAGACCGCGAAAATATTTCTATTTTAAATATAATTTTAAGCTCGAAGAAAAAATCTATAAAAATTAAGTCATACACCTAATATTTTCTGCCCTCTCCTTCTCTCTCTCTCTCTCTCTCTCTCTCTCTCTCTCTCTCTCTCTCTCTCTCTCTTTCTCTTTTTCCCCGATGGTGAATGCCCATTCGAATTCAGAGATCGCGGTGTGTGTCGTGGCTTCGAGTCTCGCGGGTTTAAACCGATCTAATAACGCAGTCACGCGGCGCCTTACTCGCCATCCGCGAACACCGCGAATGCGTAAGTGAGAGCGAGCTAGGGCATAATCTCGCGGTATTTGCATAGTTTATGACTCTCGGGATGCTCTGCAAGACGTTGCATCCATGGCGTGTGCATGTGTCGACGGTGATTCAGCGTATACGTGGTTAAAGTCACGGAGGTTCATCCGTGTCATATGACTCTGTCTTACGAATGAGACGAGCACTTGTCTTTTCTTACTCCCCCTCCTTCCTCAACCCGGCCGGATAATTCCTCTTTTATTGAGAAGATCGATGAAACCTTGCCGATTCGCGGGATAGGAATGTTTTCTCATTCGAAAAATCATAGCCGGGACGCTTTCGTACATCAAACATTAATATCTTATTTTTATGCAATAATATGAGATAGTGGAAGTGATAAGCAACAAATCAACTTGTCAATCGAGTGACATGTCTCGGGAAAAATTCAGAGCAGATGATGTAAAAATTAAATTGAAAAACAGTACATGCATTATTTCTGCAGTGACTCATTGGAATATATAAATAACGCAATGGTAATGGATTATTAACGTAACACCTTTAAAAATAATACGTCGGGTGGAAAAATAAAAGTTTAGGAACTTGGAAAAAAAATGTACAACTTAGACATCTTTGAATGGGGCTTTTCCACTGGCGTCTTCTTTTCGGAAGTTTTACAGTATCAATTAATTATCACTGCGCCATTAACTATGTAGTCCAATAAGTAACAATGAAAATATGGCGTGAAGTGTTCTTTTGATTCATTTTTGAGTAATCGCGGTTTCAGTCCTTTTCTTGAAAAACGAAATATTGGGATAACTCAAAATGGTTTAATATTCCGTAGGCAAGTAAGGGGTAAAGTTATTGCTTATCACCTCCACTATTACGTCTTAGAGGAAATACGTCAAATTGCCAGTAGCCTTATATACATGTATATATATATTTGATCGAAATCGGATAATCCTAACTATGTTAATTTCATCGTCGAAATAAAGCGAAAAAACGTCAGAACTTTTTACTTCATCAAATATATATATATTTGATGAAGTAAAAAGTTCTGACGTTTTTTCGCTTTATAAAGCGAAATAAAGCGAAAAAACGTCAGAACTTTTTACTTCATCAAATATATATATATTTGATGAAGTAAAAAGTTCTGACGTTTTTTCGCTTTATTTCGACGATGAAATTAACATAGTTAGGATTATCCGATTTCGATCAAATATGCGCCGTTTTGTTCGATAACTTTTGTCAATTTTGAAGGCAATTTCATAATTCCGCGATTGAAGAAGTCCTTGTCCCTATTGGTAAAAAACTTGACCAGCTCATTTTCACAAGCCTCTCTTGAGGCCAGTTTTGTACCATCAAGAAAATTTTGCAAATGCTTGAAAAGGTGATAATCGCTTGGTGCCAGGTCTGGACTATACGGCGGGTGCGATAGAACCTCCCATCCAAGATCTCGGAGCTTCTGGCGCGTCGTTAAAGATGTGTGCGGCCCGGCGTTGTCTTGATGGAACTCAACACCCTTCCTATTGGCCAATTCTGGTCGATCGCTTGCTTCAATCTGGTCAGTTGATGACAGTAGAGGTCCGAATTGAGTGTTTGGCCCGATGGGAGCAGCTCATAGTAGATGATTCCCTTCCAATCCCACCAAACACAGAGCAAAACCTTCTTGACCGTTAATCCGGGCTTGGCGATCGTTTGGGCTGGCTCACAGCGATTGGACCACGATCTTTTTCGGCTGTTGTTCTCGTATGTGACCCATTTTTCATCGCCAGTCACCAACCGCTTAAAAAATGGGTCGATTTTTTTACGTTTCAGCAAAGAATCGCAGGCATCAATTCGGTCCAAAAGGTTCTTTTGCGTCAATTCGTGTGGCACCCATACATCAAGCTTCTTGTTGAGACCAGCCTTATGCAAATGGTTCCAAACGTTTTTCTGGCTAATCTTCAGTTCCTGGGCAATGGAATAAGTGCTCACATGCCGGGCGGCTCGACGATTTCCATGATTTTATCGACATTTTCGACGATTGGCCTACCACAGCATGCCTCATCTTCGACGTCCATATTACCAGAACGGAATCGTTGGAGCCATCGCTTTGCTGCTGCATTCGATACTGTATTGGGTCCATAAACAGCACAAATTTTTTTGGCCGCCTGCTCCGCCTTTTCAACTTGACCGTAGTGGTACTGAAGAATGTATCGAATTTTCTCTTTTTTTACCTCCATTTGGGAACGCTGTAACAAACAACTGGCTTCACCAAACACAAAACTGTCAAAGAACTTTTTTTGAAGCGTAATGTCACCTTTAAATCGCCGTATAGTGTGACCCGATGCGTTGTATACATCGTGAGATATCGCTCACTAAAGACATCTAGCGAAAGACGTTCAGAAGTTTTTATTTCGCCTAATATATATATATATATATATATACATATGAAGGAGAGAAAGTCTCCGAGATGGGGAGAAAAGATACAGCACGCGCCAGGTTGTTGGTCAGAACGTTTGTATGAGAACGTTTGGGTTTGTCTCCAGCTACTTCGTCAGCCACGTAAAACTTTTGTTATCGCGCTCAACTTTGTGCTCGATATCGCTATATATATATTTATATATAGAGAGAAAGAGAGAGAGGGAAAGAGAGAGAGAGAGAGAGAGAGAGAGAGAGAGAGAGAGAGAGAGAGAGAGAGAGAGAGAGAGAGAGAGATATGTACATATATTTTTTATTTCGGCAAAAAACAAGCTGCGCGGGCAGTTCTCTTTTTCCGTCAAGACGTCAGGTGTGTCGGAAAGGTTTTCCCCATGATTAAAGCACCCAGCAACGAAAGCGCCAAGGAGGCGGTACGAAAGTTGCGAAAAGTTTTTGTAGGCTACCTACGAGTTCGACAGATGTAATATATCGACATATATATGTACAAACGTGCGTGTGTGTTTATATTGCGTACCTACACCTAGAGAGGCGACGCCGAACCGGTAGTTAGATCGAAAGGAGGTCGAAACGATCTTAGGAAAGTGCAAAAAGCGCAGCCAGGCGGGGAAGAGCCTAGCAAAGCGATATACAATAGTTACCAAACTCAAAACATAAATTTCTAACACTGGTGCTTGTATATATATAGGGTGGTCTGAAAACCGACGTCAAAAAGGAAAATCTATCATGCCTCGTATCAATCAACATATCCAAATCACCCCCAAAGATGGTCTACGATCTTTTTTAGTTTTCGAGAATAAAGCATTTTTTATTTTTCTCTTTTGTGTATGTACGTTTCTCAGGATTTTTTTTACTTGTTTTAACCTTATAATGTGCACTGTTGAGCAATAAATACATTACTAGCTGAACACTTAAGTAAATGCCTTGAATTTTAATCAAAAGTTCACAAAAATAGATTTTAGAGGATCAATCAGTAAAGTTCAGATGTTAAAAAAATACTTATACTAATCTAAATTATTTCCAATTGCTTTTAGAAACTTCTAAGAAGAAAGTGCATACACAAAAGAGAAAAAAATAAAAACCTATGCTACAGGAAGCGTGGAGAAATAAAAAAAAATAGTTTTGAGAGGACCAGTCACTAAAGTTCAGATGATAAAAAAAATACTTATACTAGTCCAAATTACTCCCAATTGCTTTTAGAATCTCCTAAGCAGAAAGTACATACACAAAGGAGAGAAAAATAAGAACCTATGCTACAGGAAGGGTGGAAAAAGAATTCTTTAAATACCCGTGCAGAAATTTCCTAGGGATACCTAAGTTCCGATTAGATCCCGATTGGGACATGATACGGATTTCCTAGCAGAGCTATACTCTTTAGAATTCAGATGTCGCCCACTATGTAGCGCAAGGCGGAGACGTGGTGGGAAGAATTTGAAATACGTATTTCAAATACATATTAAATACATTTTTCTTAGAAACTTAAAACTTATTTTCTTAGCTCGAACGATCTCCATTTAATTTAAATATAATTATTTAGAATAAATAACCTATATCACTTTTCTCCAGGAAATATAAGTCTTTCAAGGTCTATATATTGTTTTTTCGAATTTTTTAAATTAAATGTAAAGAATTTTGTTCGAAATTCTGTTATTAAAATATATAAGTTTTGACAGTTATACTGTAGCACCAATTTTTACCTAATCTTTTTCAGATCCTTGAATAAATGATTTCAGAAAACGTCCAGCATCTCCAATTGATACGGATCGGTATTTCCTGGTGATTTTCACATTCATCCCTGGGATCCGATTCGATATCGAACTAGACCTTGTTCTGGAAGTTCGGGATTCTAGCCTGGGTCCTATGCAAAGTTTCTATTTGGATTCTGACTAGAGTCCTTAATAGCTCCGGATTAGGACCTTGGCTGGAATCCGATTTGCGAGCGTTATATTCCGCTCCCGGATCCGATCCAATGTCCGACTGGATCCTGATTGACAAACCAGGATCCTAGTCCGAATCGGACTGAATCTTGACAATATTTGCGGACAATATTTCTGAACGGGTAGGTTTGAGAGGATCAGTCACTGAACTTCAGACGATAAACAAAAAATACTTATACTAGTCTAAACGACACCCAATTGTTTTCGAAAAAATTTAAGAAGAAAGTACATGCACATAAAAAAATAAATAAAAACCTATGCTACAGGAAAAGTGGGGAAAAAATTAAAGAATGCTTTTTTTTTCTGGAAACTGAAAAGATTCTAGAAAATACAAGGGGGTGATTCGGATAGGTATTGATACAAGGCATATGAATTTTCCTTTCTTTCCTTTTCCTTTTCCATTCTTTCCTTTCTTTCCTTCTTCCTTTCCTTTCCTTTTGGACGTCACTTTTCGGTCACCCTGTATATACATACACACAGGCAGCACATATACGAGATTTCGGGCCTGTCGAGAGATGGTTTGCATAAACGGGTCCTCGGGAAAAAAAAAACGTTGCTCAAGTAAGCTCACTTTTTTTCTTTCGAACTACGGCAAAAAGCCAAACCCACTTCGAGCTCGTGGCCAATGCATTTAACGCGGAATTCTCCATACAATTAGAACACATACTAGAGAGGACGAAACACGATTTTGGCCGGCGAAGGCCGGGTTGAAGTTTGAAACTTTGGATTGTGTGCCCTGCACGATGTACCCTTCCGACAATGTGTATAGTACATGTAAATATTAAATGTATATTTATAGTTAAGAGTTTAGCGAGAGTTTGGCCGAGAGCCGATGAAAAACTTTCCCTTACCACATTTTGCTCGTGAGTTCCAAAGCAAAGTGTACCAAGCACGGTTGCGTGTTCCATTTCAAGCGAAATAATAAAATATCTTAAGAACGGTAGGCATGGACGGAAAAAAAATCCGACAAATGGCTTAAATGCATGCATTTACGTACATATTTAGTTACCGAATGCATACGGTTGATTATTCTTTGCAAAGCAGTTTGTACATTATTGCGTTCGTGATCGAAAATTTTTTTAGGACTCTTGTAAATCTATAAGAAGAAAGTATTGTAATTGATTGTAGTTAAGTTCAAAGTACTTCTGCAAAATTGGTGTACAAATGAGGAGCTATACATTAAGTAAGCATTTGTAAAAAAATATACAATTGACCGAGGTATGACGGTTTTTGTAAAGCGTCACATCGCCCACTGTAAATATGACATACATGTCGCAGCTAAAAGCCGTTTGTAGTTTAAACGCGTTTTCCCTAATAAAAAAAGGTCTTATTGAACGCCTCCGTTACAACTAGTTTCTTCCTAGTGAAATCTAGAATTTATGTTTTGAAACCCGAACTTTGAACTCATTCGGAAACAGTTTTAACTGATTCAATTCGTTATAACTAGTTTTTGGAACAAACCCAAGCGACCTATCCCAAACCCAAACAAACCGAAATTTTGATCTCATTCGGTAGGAATTTCAACTGATTAATATCATTAAAACTATATTTTTCTAGTTAAGACGAGTTTTAAGTAACATTCAAATTTATTTATTAGTAAATTCTAGTTTTTACTAGGAAAAAAAATTGTACCCTCGTTTGATTTCATTGGACATCAGCCAAATTGTATTCGTAAAAAGAACTATTTTTTTCTTATTTTCGTGTGCCAATAATGAATGTTACAAAGGAAATAATTTCTCCGTTTCAACTTCCAAGATTCGTGATAGTACCCGTATCATAAAATTGATGTGACGCTCATCGCACAGATTATTAAGGATGCGATCGAATATCGCCGTTATAGGCTATGGGTTGCAGCATATCTATAGCTATGGTTAAAGTGATTTCCAAACGCAACCTTATTTCAATATTCTTCGGAGCAGAAAGATGCAATCAGTTTGAAGTATTACATGACGCTGCATATTAAAAAAATTATTCACTTTAAAGATATTCCTTGCACGAACTCGGTGACTTTGCTATTGAACTGATTCTTTTGTGTGATGGAGTCCAAGCACATATTATTACGCTCGAATAGTATCAAATATGGTCACTGAACAGTGGGAGAAGAATTACGGTATTAGAAGTCCTGCACTTTTGGCACGTGACCTATGGAGAAGACTTCCGGTCTACGTTTGAATCTAATAATTTGCGTATAAAGGAACGTCACCGCCTTTGATATCAACATTAGAAGCGGGACCTCGTAAGTCGACGTCCCTTAAGAACCAGGTAATTTGAAAAATTCAGACTTCTCTAGAAAGTATAAACTACAATAAAAATAGTATTTAAATAAATGTATCTTATTATTTGGTTAATAATATTACCATTTGTCGCGCCTCCAAGGTCCCTACGACATTGCCACATCGTCCTCACAATCAATTTTCCAACAACTGTTAGGATTTTAATATTCATGCAATATACTCGAAAATTTTCAATTTAAACTTACGTTTTATATTTTGGTACTGAGATTAAAAAATCAGACTAAAAAGTCTGATTTTAAATTAAAATCCTGATATTAAAATCCTAACAGTTGTTGGAAAATTGATTGTGAGGACGATGTGGCAATGTCGTAGGGACCTTGGAGGCGCGACAAATGGTAATATTTATTGACCAAATAATAAGATACATTTTTTTTAAATACTATTTTTATTATAGTTTATACTTTCTAGAGAAGTTTGAATTTTTCAAATTACCTGGTTCTTAAGGGACGTCGACTTATGAGGTCCCGCTTCTAATGTTGATATCAAAGGTGGTGACGTTCCTTTATACGCAAATTATCGTTGGAATACGTCGGAGATGTTTTAGATCTAGTGGGTATGTGGCAGCCATTAATACTCATTGAATCAATGAAAATACGAATGAGTATGCGTATTATTTAAAAGGAAGAATAAATATGAAATACCTTTAAAATCGCACCAACGTTTCGTTTTATTGTCATTTGTTTACTCGCCATCCTAAAATTCATTGAGAAATACACTTTGAATCAAGAATACAAAACTGAAGTATCGTACGTATCGATCTTGCTACTAATTCTTAATTACCATCGTCTGACGATGAATCATAACTGGAAAGTTATTCATAGATCGTGTGTCCTTTTATCAATTGTAAATTATTGTTAGTATTTTTAGTAATATATACTTTGAAGCTTGGGAATTCGTTTTACGGGAGATACGTAAAAAATTATCTTTTTTTTTAATTTACCCAATAATTATTGGATTCACAGGAGACACCATCATTTTGAAATTGACTTTCAACGCGTTTTACATGCTATTGCAGTAAGAAAGAGAAATATGTGAATAAAACTCGAAAATAAAAAAGACACATTTTTCGCAGTAATCTTAAAATGGATTTTTCTTTCATCTTACACGTGAATCACCAGTCTCCACAAATACGGGCCATATATTTAATATTTAGGATACCTTCTGCTTTAATAAGCAACTTAATTGAGAAATATCCATGGAAGTTCCCGCGATTTCGCTATTCACTTTTGTTTTCCCACATGCCTGACATTCATGCCTTGAAATTAATTTTACGCGTTCTCCACTTTCTCGGTAAACAATTCCGTAAACAGCACTTACAACTTATTAATTAGAAATCATTCTATGCATTTAATGCTTTCTTCGTAAACAACTCTGTGAAAAAAAGAGTCAAGTGAAAAAAAAACAATTTTTGATTTTTCAGAACAAGTTTTCGGATTCCTAAGTTGACGTTGAACTTTTTCACATATACACAGTGATGAAGAACTGCATACAATCGCTCTATAGTAATGAGTCGAAAAATCCACGACTTTTCGAGCTCCTTTGCGTGTTAAGTCTTTTTGCAGGTCCTTGAAGCATATTTCCTTATAAATAATACTTGTATAAAAAAGCCTTAGCGAAATAGTCCTATTATTTGACGTTATATCTCGAACCAATCACGATCCCCTAACCTGCAATCATGATATCGTTGTTATTGAGAAATGTCTTGCAAATATGGTAGGCCATTTATAAAGACCAGGGTATTTCGTCAAAACCGAAGATCAAAAATAGACGTCAAAAAATATTTCAGACCAAAGTAGCAGGCTATTGAAGAGAACAAAAGATTTTCATTGAAATTTTTTCTAAATGCACGCGTTAAGGCCATTCGACGCTCCACTTTGATTTTCTAAACGACATAATGATTTTTCCTTCAGTGATGAAAACCGCAATTTACTATCGATGCCGAAAATACTATTGCATCGAAGACCCAACGCGTAGTTGATATTAAAAAAAAAGAATAAAAAACTGTCTCAACATTACGTTATTGATCCGATTTTTTTTTATTTTTAAAATATTCCCTACCAATCAATTTTCGATTATCAGCGTCCAAGAACTCGTCCACTAAAAATTGAACGCTCCCTTGATTTTCGTAACAAAAACGTGCCATGTTTTAAAAAGTTATGTTCATCTTCGGATGACTCCAACGTCTCCGCATAGGAAAGATTCCAACGTTTCAATCAACAGTGCCTTCTGTCCCCTTCAACGTCTTGTCTGAAACATTTTTTCACATCTTGCCCCCCAAATACCCCATCCTATATATGCATATTTGCAATGAAAATTGATAACCACGATCTTATCGCTGGCACTTAAGGGGTTACACCACCTTGCCGCTCGGAAAAATAGGTATAAAAATAATCCAAAATTTTGACGCTCCTATGAAATATATAAAATACTTTTTATTTCTCTCCAATACATTACAGTTTCATAAAATTAAATAAACCCATATTAAAAAATGGCGAAGATAAAACTTATCTAGTCCTTGTTTTTAAACTTGTAGGCAAAATATCTCGAGATCTACTCAACCGATTTGGATGAAATCCAAAACTCATATTCTTTATAATATTATCTAGGATGTAGCATAACATCTGATTGAATGCCGCGTTCATTTTTATATTAATTTTTAAAACTGAACATTTTGGTAAACATCAGTTTTTTTTTGCGAAACAGCACTCATATCTACAAAAAAATGTTAAACATCTTTTTTTCCTAAGCTATACTTTAGCTATTAACCTTCTTTACTAGAATTTTTAGAAAAATTTTCAGACGATGCCTGGTAGAAAAACAAATTCTACCATCGGCGATGATTTTCAAAAGAGGGTCTTACTAGACGACTTATATCTCGGCTATTTTAAAATATTTTTCATTCGTTTTTTTTTAAATTGTTTCATAAATCTATATTGTACTTATGGAAAATAAAAATTGTTCTATATATTTGAAAGTGGCGTCAAAATTTTTATTTACTTTTATACTTATTTTTCCGAGCCCCAAGGTAGTGTAACTGTTCCAAGGTAGCCTTACTGCTCGTGTACGAAGAATCATCGTGACGAAGGAGCAAAGTATTCGTGATCGGGTTTACAGGCACTGCGGCAAAATGCTTCTTCCGCGATCCCTGGATTCGATGACGAAGGAGCTAAATTGAGGAGGCTTTAAAGTGAACGTCGAGATTGGGCTATCAATGAGCAGCCCCGTTCCAATATCAAGCGTTCGCGTTGCTCGCTCGTCACTCCTCGATGCGCCAACACTGGAAACTCTATTCCGTCGGTCGAACTTTCATCGATCTTAATTTTGGCAAGCCTTCAATATGAATATTGCAACGAGGCGCGACCAATTGACGTAATCAAGAAGAGTTATGCGAAAATGAATGAACGAAGAGGAGAATGTTTCTCGCCCGTTCCAAAAATTCTTGTACAGGGCTGCTTTCGAGTCTGGAAATGTGTCTTAATTCCTCAACGTCAAGTGATGACTTTTGGACGAACGAATTGAGACCGGATGGTATATGTGGATGGTATACATGTGTAGGTTTGTGTTTATGGAATCCATCCCACTCGAATTTGATCTTCCCTGGTTGCTTTGGTAGCACCAGCGCGCTGCTAATCCTGATAGACTTTATTATCCTGCGACTGGGGTGAACTGGTCGGCTTGTCACGATCCGTCGAGTCTGGCTTCGTCGAGGATTCCGCTCGATCGTGAAGATAGCTCGTCACACGGGACCCAACACCGGGTGCCGCTGTACTGTCGTAAAAATAGTCCCTAGGTCGATAAAGCCTGTAACAAGATTAGTATTTTATATAGATGTCCCTGTTATTCTCTCTCTCACATACACACACACACACACATATATATACAGGGTGAGGCACATAAAATGTTACAGAGCATTAGCACTCAAACTATTGATCATATCCAAAAATGTTTCAGACAAAAGTTTCAGTGTTCGAGAAGGCCGTCATACTGGATCACCCTATTTTTTTTATCGGTGGAGGCGCGGAAGCTACGTCAAGGTCAACTCCACTTTTTAAAATGGAACCATCTATTTTTTTTCGATGACATTATTACCGATTTTAAGACGAATTTAGCGACCTACAAAACAAGGTCATTCTAGTCACGCAAAGTATGAAAATAGTCGTAAAATCGAAAACTATCGGAATAATCACTTTCAAAGGATCCACTAACTTTGGTTTGGGTCTACCTACAGAAGATGCTCGAAGTGATGACCCTCGACTTGTAAGCACTTGTTAATTTGCTGATGAAAAGACCGTCTAACTTCAGCCAACATTTGTGGTGTAATTTCGGTACATGCTCGGCGTATTCTTTTTTCCATGTCGTCAGGCGTGGTAGGTGCTACCGCCATTACGCGTTCTTTGAAAAAACCCCATAAAAAGTAATCTGGTGATGTTAGATCTGGCGAACGAGGTGACCAAGCTACAGGGCCGCCTCGTCATATACATTGGTATCGTAAGAAATGAAAACAGCGATCAAACAAGTGTTTACAAGTCGAGGGTCATCACTTCGAGCATCTTCTGTAGGTAGACCCAAACCAAGGTTAGTGGATCCTTTGAAAGTGATTATTCCGATATTTTTCGATTTTTCGACTATTTTCATACTTTGCGTGACTAGAATGACCTTGTGTTGTAGGTCGCTGAATTCGTCTTAAAATCGGTAATAATGTCATCGAAAAAAAAATACATGGTTCCATTTAAAAACGTGGAGTTGACCTTGACATAGCTTCAGCGCCTCCACCGAAACAAAAATAGGGTAGTCCAGTATGACGGCCTTCTCGAACACTAAAACTTTTGTCTGAAACATTTTTAGATATGATCAATAATTTGAGTGCTATTGCTCTGTAACACTTTATGTGCCTCACCCTGTATATAGGTTGATCCTAAAGAGATCGATTTACGTTCTACGTTGCTACAGCGAAAATGTACATGGTAAAAGAAAAACGCGCGGAGACAGCATAATGACTCAGTTACGGAAGCGCAAACTATTTTTAAATACTTCACTAATTTTACCTTGGAATCGTGATTTTTCGCGTGTTTAATAAGAAAATAGGTAGAAAATGTCTTGAAATATATTACCACGTGATTAGTAAGGGCAAGTCCGAAAACATTCTTTTTATTGTACTAGGAAGCGAAAGTGCGTCAACAATGCTCGTCGAACGCAAGTGTCGCGCGATGCATTCCAATCCAATCTAAAAAAATCAATGAATTGTTTTTTTTTAGATTGGATTGGAACGCATCACGCGATACTTGCGTTCGACGAGCATTGTTGACGCACTTTCGCTTCCTAGTACAATAAAAAGAATGTTTTCGGACTTGCCTTTACTAATCACGTGGTAATATATTTCAAGACATTTTCTACCTATTTTCTTATTAAACACGCGAAAAATCACGATTCCAAGGTAAAATTAGTTAGGTATTTAAAAATAGTTTGCGCTTCCGTAACTGAGTAAAAAAAAATAGTTATTTTTACGAATACAATTTGGCTGATGTCCAATGAAATCAAACGAGGGTACCATTTTTTTTCCTAGTAAAAACTAGAATTTACTAAGTGTCGCGCGATGCGTTCCAATCCAATCTAAAAAAATCAATGAATTGATTTTCCTGATCAAAATGATATTTATTGACTTTTGAGCGCATTTTGTTACTCTTCTGATTTGAGCTGTGAGTGTATGATTTTAAGCGAAAGGTAAGAAAATAGCGAAACTTGCTCGCACCACTTTTTAGAATTGACCTGCAGGGCTCACTTTTCGGGCGACATTTACCATGTACTAACTTTTTTTTATCGCCTCGAAGAAAAAAAAATATAGATAGTCTTGCAACATCCCAATGGATAAATAAAATAAGAAATTGAATATAAGTAAAAAATATTTAAGGCCGTATTGTTGTCTAGAAATTTCGAAAAAACCGTTCTTTTTTAAATTGTATTTATTATTATACAGACTTTTCTGAATATATCTGTGAAAACAGTTTAATGATACTTATGAAATTAATCGAGTTATAGAACTTATGAGGAGTATGATCGGGGAGCGCGGTCGAGACGCAGCAAGCTTTTCTTGAATGCGTTTTTCTTGAAACGATGTTTTTTAAATCGGCAACCAACATATCTCGATAACCAATCGGCCAATTGAGCTCAGATTTGGTATACACCTTTAGTCGGCTGCTTTTCAATGTTGGTAGGAGAATTGAGTCAAAATAATTTTTTTTTCATATATAGAACTCGTAGAATAGTCCAAGATTGCTTTCAAACTTTAGCATGCCGCTGTTTGATACATTTTTTTTTGCTAAAACTTTTTTTCACATTTGTACAACGTCCAAAAAATGTCTGGAAAACGCCCCCAACTGGCACTGGTTGCCAATTGGGGGCGTTTTTCGCACACCCTGGCAAATAAACATACAAAAGTACACGATAATAATGTTTTTTTTTATTCGTACATATTCTTGAAGGATCAATAAACTATGTAAGAAATTTAGGAAAGAAAACTGGATCCGTTTAACGTTTATTCCATGCTAAAAATCACCTCGAAAATAGCGCTCTAGACAACAAGACTGCCTGAAGCTTTACTGAAAAGACTTTTTTTAAAAGAAATTCTTTGTTTTTACGTTATAATTTGAAAAATTCATTTTCAAAGTTAAGCTTAAATTTAAAAGAGATTAAAAGATTTCAAAGCTTCAAAAGAGTCTCACTAAAATAACGTCGCAAAAGAGAAAGAATATTTTTGCCTAATATTTGCTTCGATTGCTTATTTTAAATATCGATACTACATGTTAATGTTAGCGTAAATAATGTATGTTAATGGCAATCTCTTGATACTTTTTTCCCCACTATACATATTCAAACGTCGATATTCATATATTCAAAAATATCAACGTTGCGAAATCCCCAAGGGAGCGAATAATAAACAGATCATTCCGTATTGAAATAATCTCGGTAAATTTGCAAAATTTCGTTTCACCACGGTTTTATTATGCCCCAGAGGGATCGTGATCACCACGATCAACGAGACGCGCGTAATTTGTTTGTCTTGGATCGATGGAAAAAAAAATGGATGTGTTCGAAAGGCGAATGAACTTGCCTAACCCACGATGTACGCTGGTGACCTGCTCCTCTCCTCTCTTCGATTATTTCGTACTATCATATATAGATTACCAGTTCTCGTACCAAATGACCGTAAGAATAATTTAGATGCTCAATTACCCTCAATTGCAGGCCGTTTACCAATTATAGATGACCCGGAAGAGTTCATAGGATGAACGCGATCGATACGTGTATATATATATATCCAAAAATCGTTGCAAAAACTAGTCGCTCTCGCGTGTTAAACTCACTTTATTTTGTCGCGAATAACGTGAGAGGAGAGAAAAAAAAATCGTACTCGTGTGTCGCGAGGATTCGTCGAGGCTAGTGATGATTTATTCTGGACTCTACTTACCCGTTATCACGATCTCGGTTCAAGTCTCGCCAGTTATCAGCGTTTCTGCAAATAACGATCGACAGTATTAATTCATCGCCGTGCCCATTATAGAAAGCAAACAGACGGTGGATCGTCGATTTATTTTTTCAATTATTTAGCGCATTATTGTGTACTGATGCACTCTTAAGGGCTCATAACTAGTTGAAAAGTTTTGAAAATATCGATTTTTACATTTTCAACGTATTGTCAAAATATAACAATTCCAAATAAATCGATTGAGGGAGCTAGGGGCGTTTATAGGTAGGTTCCGCGAACCGCCGAACTGATAAACTTTAAAGACGTTTTTTTCAAAATTATTTTTTCGAAATCGTTGACCACGATATTTAAAAAATCACTGCACCGATAAAATTCAAATATTACATGTTTCTTTTACATAGCAAAGAGCAGTGCTTGAACGAAGGATTTTTTTTACGATGTAATAAATACGATTAATTAAATAAAATATTGATTTTTGTTTCAATAAATCAATATTTTATTTAATTCTTCATCCAAGTACTGGAGAATTTCATGCAAAAACGAAATGTGTTTGATTTTTTTTTCGGATGATTTGTTTCCGAGCAGCAGTGTTCACCGCAAAGGACGTTTTTCAAACAGCGGCCTGCCATTGTATCTGCCACATTTATAAATATTTTTCAATACAAAAAATGTTAAAGATACATAAAACCATACTCTCTGATGTGAAAAAAATGAAAATCTGCATACGTTTTCCCAGAAAAAAAATTACGAAATTTTCTCTTTGTACTTTCGTTGCCACGAAGAATGGACGAAATTGTATTCATGTAACGAAAAATTTACTATGGAGCAAACGTTTTCTTCATTACGAAAAATTATGCCAATTTGAAAGAAGCGCGTTACTTCCGTATTAATTTATTTCGCGCCCAAAGCTGACTATGTAAGCGGGTTTGTTTGTGTGAAGATAATTCAGTAAGCCGGAATGTAAACCTTCATTAGATCAGCACTACGCGTACGTGTCTCTCATATTTTTGACTTCCTCATAGAGGAAGCTTCAGGCAAAAAAGCTTAAAAATCTTGCTCGTATGATCAGTTTTGGAAGTGGAATAAATTAATGTGCATGTTTCTAGCTTGCACAATTTTATTTGTAAAGTAACATTTAATATCTTTTGATGCAAAATTAATCTGGTATTATCTTTACTCTTGGTTTAAAATTATACGAGAAATTCATATACCCTTCGTACTTCCGTAGCCAATAGTATGTAGATTTAAAATTTTTCTAGTTTTTTTTTCCAGATCTTATATTTCACGAGAAATTTGTCCGCTACCGGAGGTGTTTTTTTTTTAAAGATCATTTCGAACATCGGCGCTCTCGCCGCCATTTTGTACCAAAATAATAATAAAAAAAAGTTCTTTACTTAAATGTATGCTGAATAATCCCTCTAAAAAGAATTCCCATTCCTTTTATTATACTCTAAAAAAAAAATCGTCAAAGTTAGGCCTTCTTTTCGGCCGCTAGAGCGGTGCACGGAGAGAATTAAAAAGTAATTTTTGTTGTGAATTTCACGGTAAAAATTACCGTGATATATTTCAATGTGGTGACAAGTGAGAAAAGCATAATAATTCGTATGCGACAAGTTTTTTTTAACTCACGTTACAGAAAATTTCAAATACGTAGCTAAAATTTTACTATACAAGAAGGGTAGCGCGCACGATAATTTTTACCGAGAGCACAATACATTTTCCTATAACACTCATTAAATTTTATAATAAATCTTAAAATAACTGTTATAAAGACGATACTTTCTTATAGACATTTTTTAAAGGCATAAAATAATAAAATGCACAGTAAAATTTCGCTGATATTATATATTTTTTAAATTTAAGTTTTGCGTATTTTGTTACACATCAAAATTTACTAGAAAATCTGGTAAAATTTTCTATCTGAAGAAGAATTTTTTTTTAAATTTTCCTGAAAATCTGTGTTTTACTCAGTAATAATAAGCGAAGTTTCAGGGTTGTAATCTGGTTACCGTTACTGCACGGTAATTTTTAACATTTAATTCTCTCCGTGTATTATACCTTAAGGCGTTAGGCCACTCTAGAGGCCAAAAAAGCATATTTTGTGATTTTTTTTCTGCGAAACCATAAAATAAATCGGAATTACAAAATAGGAGTTTTATTATACACGTAATTGACTATACAAAATTATTTTTTCACAGCGATACACGTCAAAATAGCGACTGTGCAACATTTTTCCGATGACGCCTTTATTTCTGGAAGGTCAACGGCCGGACTAACAGCTCCTATAATTTTTGAGTTATGATGAGACACCAAAGTTTTTTCGATTATATATAAGAATAGCTATAGAAGTACGTAGGATTTTTTAAAATATATTGTTTTTTTTTGTCAAAATGGCGCATTTCTAAAACATAAAGTATAAAATGCCATGAGAAAATCGTCAGAAAATTGTTTATAAAAAAGGAACTATGCAGTATAATAAAAAAAATCCTACTGAGTGCTTCAGAACATGTAATTCTAAGTATACAGTTAAAATTTCAAGTGAATCGGTTGAAATTTGTTTGAGTTATGAGTCCGGCCGACTTGAAAAATGTAGTTTTCAGATAAACGCATTTAAAGTTAGTAGAAAGTCACGGCACGAATCAAGAGGGGTTGCGCTAGAATTCGAAAATCAAGTACTTAGAGATTTTTTCACACTCATAATATATTGGAATATAATTTTATAGGTACTAAGGTACATTTTTAACAAAAAAAAATCCATTTTTGGAAAATCCTAGAGCGGCCGAAGGCCTTAAAACATTATTAACAGTTTTCTATTAACATCTTGATAAAAAATGTTTGCCCACAATAAAGATATGAGAAATAAAATAATGAATAGCAAGATCGAAAATAATTCTCACAGAGGATCGCGATCCCTGTTGAAGTCCCTCCAATTATCACGCGTCCCGGAATAATTCCAGGCACTGGCGTAGCCTCGATCGTAGCCAGGTCCCCAGGCGCCAGAAGTGTAGTATCCTTTCGATTCTGGTGACGAAGGACCTCGGGATGCATAGCGATCGTCGTAGGGTCTTCGAGCTGGTTGTCTGTCATACGGATCGTACCGATCGTACGGCTCGTATCGGTACCAATAATTGTTGCGATTGTAACGATCGTAACGATCAGGATAAGGGTCGAGCGGATCATACGGATCCATGGGTCTTCTTCGCTCGTTGTAACGATCGTAACGACTGCCGGATGGCTGATAATGCTGGTCGAGATTGTCGTAACCGTTGCCACGCTCGTAGTTTCGATCGTACTTTGGATCATAATAATTACGATCGCGATCGTAACGAGGATCGTACCTAAAAATCCAAAACGAAAATGAGTGAAACTCGAATGGGACGACGAAAAATCGGCTGCGGAAAGATTCATGAATAAAGCGTTCCTGAAAAATCGGCGAAGAATTAAGATCGTGTATTGAAATTTACCGAAGAGCAATATTAAGGCCTTATATACATTTGGATGATTGGAAAATAGGATTTTTTTGGGAATTTTTATTGAAAATCCTTATAAAGCAATCAGAATGAGGTTTGGACAGTTTATTTTTGCAAATCTGTAGGTACTCAGATCGATTTTTTATTTTCCAAAAAAATAAAAAATGGCGGCCCTGTGGCTGGTTGAATGAGAACGCCTCTTTTAGGCCTCTACGGGTGAACTGGTTGGAGACGCACATGAGCAGACAGAATACTTTTTTTTCGTGATCTACATGAGTTTTGCTAGTGAAGTACACACGATTATTACAAAATATTGATTTTTGAAAATTTGGTAATATGATGAAAAAAAAGTAGCATTTTCGACGATAAAACGGCCTCAATTTATTTATAAAAAAATCGTGTGTACTTCTCTAGAAAATCTATCTAACAAGCTACAATTGAAATTTTAAGTCACGATCGGTTGAAAATTGTAGGAGCTACGAGTCCGCCCGATTTTGATAAGATGGTTTCAAGAAAAATGCGGTTAAAGTTTTAAAACCACTAGCAGAATATTTCTAACATTTTTTTTCCACAAAAAATAACTTTTACATATCATTCTTGGGATGTTTATACATCATTTGAGCCATTAAAAAAGAAACGATAGATTCTTCGATTTTTCGAAGGTATATAAGGCCTTGAGACATTCAAAAGTAGATGTTTTTTACGTAAAATGTTTGAAGCTGGAGGACTATTGTATGGCTCTGGAATCGCTGATTACCTGGTAAATCACTGAAATAATTGAGTTTTCGTAGTTCGATACTTCAAACACGTTTTTCTAAAAACTACATTTTTTAAGTTTGTGAAAAACATAAGTTTAAAACGAGTTGACCAATCGTGCTAAAATTGTACGCACAACTCAATAACAATATTAGCTTGAACTTATGCCTACTTTTCAATGAAAATCACTTTTAAAAAGTACTTTTATTGCAATAAAGAGCCAAAATGTTGTGTAAAATGTCAATTTTTTTCTGAAGTACCCAACTTTTATTTTTCAAATTTTTCTAATGTTTCTTAAGTATAAGTTCATTATTTGGATATTAAAATACCAAAATTTTTTGGCTCATATTTTTCAGGTCAATATTGAAGTCCGATTTTCCACAGACGGACAACTGCCGCCAAAAACTTTTCGGAAAACCACGCCATGACGCTGCCATTGTGCAATTTTTTTAATGAAAAAAATTATTTAAGCAGTTTAATTATGTGATAAATTGTACCTAAAGTTTCATAAATGTAAAACGTTTTGTGCCTTTAAAAAAATAAAACATGTTGATATGGCTCTGTTGTCGTCGTTTACATGTATTTCCCCCCATAACCTGTCCGCAAAATAGCCCAACCAATATGAAATTTCCAAATTACCCGGTATATCGACTTACCGTTCTCCATAGGCAGCCGCGATCGGTATGGGCCTCAGCATCTCATTGCGCGGATAAGGATCCGGTCGATCGTAATCGTAAACCGGTCCTCTCGGCCGATCGTAATCGTAAGGTGATATTCTCGCCCTATCGTAACTCAATGTGGGTCCTCTCGGTCTCTCGTACACGTAACCCGAATCCGGCCGTCTGGGTCTCTCGTACTCGTATCCATTCGCGCCACCACCACCACCACCGCCTCGTTCGTACCGATCGTCGTAACGATCACGATACCTTCGTTCCTCCATATCGTCCTCGTAATAACCCATCCTCGGTCTCTGACGCGATCTTTGACGAATCCAAAAACAAAACAACGAAAACAAAAACAAAACAAAAAATAATACTCCTGCTAGGGACGACCGTGGAACGAAGACATTTCTAAAATCCATTAAAACCAGTTCAGCAATGGCAATCTCCTTCATACGCTTCATCTTCATCTTCCAGTGAGGAAAAAAAAATAACTTCTTTCACATCGCACCCGCGTACATCATTGTACTTTTTTTTCTCAAAGTGTTGGACCATACCGCGAGCCAGGTAGAGGCCGCGACGCGTTGAGCCGCGCACACATATACAGGGTGTTAGGGAGGTAGTGTAAAAAATTGAAAAGGGTGCTAGAGGAGGTCGTTTAGGATCGACTTTAACCTAAAACAGCATTATACAAAGTCTACCCATGCAGAAATATTGTCATGGATGCAATCCGATTCGGACTAGGATCCTGGTTTCTCAATCGGGATCTAGTCGTACATTGGATCGGATCCGGGAGTGAAATGTAACGATTGAAAATTAGATTACAGCCAGGATCCTCATCAGGAATTATTAAAGACTCTAGTCAGAATCCAAACAGTGACTCTGCATAGGATCCAAGCTAGAATCCTGAACTTCTAGAACAAGATGTAGTTCGATATCGAATCGGATCCCAGGAATGAATGTAAAAATCACCAGGAGATACCGATCCGTATCAGCTCGAGACGCTGGACGTTTTCTGAAATCATTTAAGGGCGGGGTAAAGTATTGAAATTTGTTTTTTTTCATTTTTTTATATTTTTTAAATGAATGCATAATATCTCAAGAATATTGTGTTAAAATTTCAAGTCGATCGGAGTAAAATTGACGAAGTTATGAGTATTTGAGCGTCTATTGCTCCATGCCGGGTTTTATACCTGGGCGGCAGCTGCGCGGCGCGCTATTGTATTTTTCGACCCCGAATAAATTTCTTGATAAACGGGCCAAGTTCTCACGAATGGGCCCGGCAAGTTGACGATTTGCGAATTAGTAGAGCAGAGGAGCAAGCGGCGCACGACAGTAAAGAAGAAAGAGTTTTGCGTAGACAAACGCAAAAAGATGCTCTCGATCATCTTGATGGAAGCCTTTTGCTCTACGGACCTGGCATCGACGACTTTGAGTGAGTATAAGAAAATTATCGAGTTTTACTTTGAATTTCTAAAAATTCAAAGATAATTGAAAAATCTGAAAAAATTAATACGTATTCAGAAAAATGAACGAATCACGAAAAAAAATTGGGTTGCGGGGAAATTTGTTGACTAATTTTTATTTTCATCATTTTGTTAATAACATTTTGGAATTATTATTATGCAAAATTAATCTTTTGAGTACCTTTAGAATGCATGAATTTTCTCAGATTTTTATGCAATCGAGAAGTGTTCTCAAACTTATGTGCAATGAGCGCTAAGCGACCAAACTCTTCTGCGTTTTTCAAACCGTTTTTCTGAGACTTGTCATATTTGAAGTCCGTGTGCACGATAACTCAAAATCTACTGGACCAATCGCTTTGAAATTTTGCACAGTACTTCTTCACATAATTCACCAGGTATTGTCGAGAGCTTTTTTGTTTTTTTTTAATAATTACTAATTTTTCAACAACAAATTAGCCGATTTTTTTAGCGAAAATCGGGTTTTTGGCTCCCAAGTGCTACGAAAAATCGAAAAATCGAAAAAAAAAAATCCTCCCGTCATTACCTCGAGAAACATCTCCTTTAACAAATGCATTTTGATTTTTTTGTTTCAGATGATTCTGTTGCGAGTTATGGTGCACACCGCAAACCAACTTTTTTTCGAGGCGCCTCCGGGGTTTAATTTTCACTCGCTCAATTTTGAATATTTTGCAATGCAAATTTAGGAGAATGTTGTTCAAATGTTACTTTATTATATGTAAATTTTTCAATAAACGAACACTATCCGTTACGCCAAAAAAAAATCTTAAAAACATGCCTTTTTTTCGCCGAATTAACTTTACCCCGCCCTTAATCAAGGATCTGAAAAAGATTAGGTAAAAATTGGTGCTACAGTATAACTGTCAAAACTTATGTATTTTAATAACAGAATTTCGTACAAAATTCTTTACATTTAATAATAAATTGACGAAAAAAACAATATATAGACTTGAAAGACTTATATTTCCTGGAGAAAAGTGATATAGGTTATTTATTCCAAGTAATTATATTAAAATTAAATAGAGATCGTTCGAACTAAGAAAATATGTATTTAATTTTATAAGAAAAGTGTATTTTACGTATTTGAAATACGTATTTAAAATTCTTGCCACCACGTCTTCACCTTGTCTTACGTATTGAGCGCCATCTGGATTCAGATGAGGATACCCCTTCTAGGGAATCCGTATCATATCCCGATCGGGATCAGATCAGAACTTAAGTATCCTTAAGAAATTTCTGCACGGGCAACAGTTTTCGATATATCCGTGATTTCCTATCTTCATAGGTTTTTTTTTCGGGTTTTTGCACCAAATAGCGGAATTTGTATCCGTTTATCACGTCAAATGTACAACATTTTGTATTATTCGTAATCTAAAGATTCTGTGTGTTCCATCCAATGCAAACTTTATCAAATTTTTCATTTCCAGCAGTCAGTATCGTCACCTAAATGTTGAAAATACCATTTTAACAAAACAAAACTGCAACTTTGAACACGCTACTGGCAAACGGAAGAATTTACTTTCAAGGCTAAAAGTTCTTTTTATTTATAATTTATTTAGAGCTAGTTTAGTTAGAAAAAAGCAGAAATGAAACAAATAAAAATTGTTTAGGTCAAATCGATCCTGAATGACCTCTTCTGGCACGTTTTTCAGTTTTTTGCACTACGTCCCTTAACACCCTGTATACACTCGCGGAGAACCAAGATGAAGCTTTTGCTCTCTCATTGTCGGAAAACTTTTCTAATATAAAAGGCGGATAGCCGCCGCGAGGTGTCGGGGTCGAAGAGTTGCACGGGGAAGAGGAAATGGCAATTGGTGAACCTTGCCCAAGGCGTGTTCACTCTCGATGTCAACGTGTCGCAAGTGAATTTAAAACTATAGATGATGTTCCGACCAAGCGCGGAAAGCCAATAAAAGAGTGTAGAATCAAAATTTATATGCATATATATGGGGAAAGCATATTTTGAACCTGTCACATATATGTAACCTTGGTCATATCAGCACATCTGACTGTTTTGTGGACAGTTTGCAGATTTCTTCAAAACATGATGATTGATTGATTCTCCTGACAAGGTCCTTGGAATGACTATCATATAAATATATTTACATTTTCCGAAACGTGGTTTTCATGACATTGAAGCTCACATAATGTTTTCTAGGGTCAGAAAGCAACCGTGATGATAAGTATACATAAATGTGTATGTGGGTGTCTATAGGGTAATTCACTAGAAGTTAGTCACCCGAAAACACTTACAAATATTGATTTTAGACGAAAATGTCAGCAACAAAGTTTCAATTTTCAATTTCTACATTTTGGTAGCCTTGGATTTTTTTAGAAGTCGAGGTATCAACCTGATTTCAAGGTCACCTTCACTTTTTAAAGAGAAACCCCTTTCTTAATGAACACAAATGTAGATCATGAAAAAACAAAACCAATCATCTACAATATCATGACCCTGGGATGACCTTGAAATAAATAAAAAATATGGCGATCGGTGGATTGGTAGAAACAATCGAATTGCCTGCTCTCCTCGATCGCCCCATTTAACACCATCGGACTATTTTTTATGGGGTACAGTGAAAAGCGAAGTCTACAGAGATGCACCAACCACTCGGGAGAATATGAAGAAACGGATAATCACGCTTGTTGACCGATTTTTAACGAGACATTGTAAAGAGTTCACACATCATTCAGAAATCGTATCGTAAAAGGTATCGCGGTTAAGGAACACATTTTTCAACTATCGTGCAATAAAAATGTCAATTGCCTCTAAAACCACCACCTTTTTTTGCTTGCCTTCCTTTAATTACCGTTTTGCATTTTTTTGTTGTTGATATTTCAAGGTCATCCCAAGGTTATGATATTAAAGGGCAATGGTTTTATTTTTTTTTGCTCTACATTTGTGGCTAATGAAAAAAAGGGATTCCCTTTAAAAAAGTGGAGGTGACCTTGAAATCAGGTTACTACCGCCACTGGCAAAAAAACCTAAGGCTACCAAAATGTAGACGTTGACAAACCATCTAAATTTTCTCTGACTTTTTTGTCTACAATCTACGTTTAAAATTTAAAAAATAGGTGTTTTCGGGTGACTAAATTTCGGTGAATCACTCTGTATATTAGATCATTGATTTTATCGTCCACATTTTTCCATTTGTTTCAGTCCCATTACTTCAGGTATTAAATAAAAAGTAAGCTGCAATCCTTCTGCTAGTTACTTTTTTTCTAAGTTTTATCGTTAATATTTTCATTAAACATTCAGTGACTCCCTGTTTTTATTGTCGTTACGGAATCTTCAGAATTTTTGACATGGTTAGAGTAGTTTGTATCAGACATCTAGAGTTATTTATTATATAAATTATCAGATAGAAATGTGGACAGCATGTCATCTCCATAAATTTCTGCATAAATTGGACGATTTTTAAAGTCGAAAGTTTTTGTTAAATTTCGGTAACTTGACTTGAAATTTTACCAGTATACTAGGATGTATTTTTACTTAATTCTCGACGAAAATCAGTTATTAAATATTCGGGTTTGTGAAAGGGACACCTTAATGTGATGCGGAAATGCAAAAATACGAGAAACCGAAAGTATTCGAAAGAAATATAATATAAGGACATTTTAAATTGCAGACATTTTCGATAAATGACGGCATTTTTCGATGGAGCGAGGTTTTTTTTTAGTTTGAAACTTGTCAACATTTCTTGGTTGCGTCATTGGAGGGCTTCCAAATATAGTCACAAGTCCCAGGTGTTTTATTATTATTCAGGCCCGTCTAGACATTTTTGTGCAATATGGCTGCAACGACACTGATGTGAATATACATATGTATATATATATATATAATATATATAGGTGAGAGAGATAGAGATAGGAAACTCACCCTCGATTGGTAGCAGACGGTTTATGCTGGTCGCAGGTGATGCATCGCGACTCGAAGTAAGCGGCGTCTCGATGTTCCACGGGTTCCGGACGAATTCCAATTGCGCCGGACGTCACCGAGCTGTCAGAGCCATATCGACTTGCATAACCGTAATGTTCCGAACGCGCCTGACGATACAACTTTCCTAGGGTTGTCTCTGCTGCGATCGTAGTCGTCTCCTCGCCGAGAACGAATTCGAGGAGAAGAAAAATGAACAAAAATGATCCGCCGAACTGAAACGAAAAAAGGACATTCTTTTGACGATAATCTTACGGGACGAGTGCAATGCGCATGAAAATGGTATGGAAAATTGAATATGAGGAAAATATTATGTGAGTTGAGTGTTTGATTTGTTATTTCGGTCAATTCGAATTAGCATTGGCGTTATAAAAACTATGGAGGTTTTTTTTTACAGAAGCCAGATGGAGAAAAAGAGACGAGAAGTCACATGATATTCGCCAATATCTCGATTACCGAATAATCATTTGAATTCATATTTTATGAAAAGATCTTTTCATAAAATATGAATTCATCGTATGATTTATAGTCTTATTGTTAGGCAAGCACATGTAAGTTTTGGGCACTCGATACTCTCGAACAGCCTACATATAGCCGACACATTTCTCGTTATTTTCTATTAGTTTAACAATTGTACACATTGTGCTTTGTTTTCTACAGAATTATATTGCAAAGCCACACAGTACTGGAGACACCGATAATACTGTATGACACTAAAGTTGAAGATTGGCACTTTTATACTATTAGTTCATTATTTCCAACACTAACCTCAGTCAGTCAGCCTACCACCGCGCCTGAGAAATATAACGCTCTATCTTCTTTCTTTCTTTTTTTTTTACTTTTTTTCTTTATTTGTTTATCTCCTCTCTCGATCAAATCCTGAAGTCCAGGCGGACGAAGTTGCGGGCAGAAGCTGGTAGAAAATAAATTCTTTGAGAGCTCAGTCGTTTTATATTTTGAGAATTAACAGACATTTTATCTTGTAAAAAATGCATCGGTGTATGGGAAAGGCATCGCCGATACACTGTTGACCGATCAGCATAATAATTCAAAATGCTGATGCAGGCGATGAATGGACATCACTTGTGACAACAACAAAGTGCTATAACTCCGCCAATGTTTAATCTGGTGGCAATAGTTTATCCTTGTATTTAAATCCAGCATAATTTAGGGATCGTTTTGCCACCCCGAAAGCCCACAGGTTTTGTTAAAAATCTTTCTCAATTTGGCTTTTGATCGAGAGATATTTTACTGTGTAATTTCACTTGGAACACCCTGTACGTGTGAGCACAGATGTATGTATATATATATATATATATATACACACATTTAACTCTGTAGCTTTAATTAACGTCATTTTATAATCCCAGGATACTCGTCCATGGTGTACCACGTCGACGTCAGCAATCTCGGAGGACTCAGACAGACGAAACTCCGCAAATTCACCGGGGTCGTTGCAGAGCTCACCGAGACATTCGCGGATGTACCGCGACGTTTCGTAAAAGCAACCATGAAAGTATATATATTTTACGACACTCCCGAGGGGTCGGATTCGCGTTCTTCCCCCCACGAGATATAACGATAGATAGAGGGACAGAGGGAGAGACAGCGATGGTGAATAAAAAAGGGTAGAGAGAATGGTAGAGTGATTTTTTAATTTTACGCAACGGAGAACAAGGAGAGAAAATGTGGAGGGCCCTTTATAGTTTTACCTTCAATTGTTTTTTTCCCCCGAATCAAATATACACACTTCGCAACTTCGTGGTCAAAATACAAGCTAGGAAGTAAATTTTTACCTCACTATTTTTCACTAAAAAATATATTCATTATCATTGCGACATCGTCGAGTCAGCGATACGTGACCATTTGAGGCACTCGGGGAAAACATATCACGTGACGGAGAATCGTTGCTCCATGAAATGAAAAACCCTGCGATAACTTATTTTACGTTTTTTTTTTTCCAAATTTGTTCATCACCTCGAAAGGGATATTCCGTATTTCACATATCGCGAATAAAAAATTGTTGTTATCAAACATTGCAGATTTCTCTAGAAATTCGCGGTTTTTCGCATGAACCATTAGACGCATCACCACGAGTGGAAATATTTATTGTATTTACTATGTTGGCCATGAATGAAACAAGTGCAGAGCAGAGGCTCCTGGAATAGAGATGTTTCGGGAGAGAGATATTGTGTGATGAAATTGTCGGAATACAGATGTTTTCGATGTCACATGAGATTTAAAAGAATACAGATATTTAAGAATAGAAAAGTTTCGGATAAGAAAGATTGTGGAATGGACATATTTAAGAGCAGTAATATTTCAGAACTGAATTATTGTGGCATTGTGATCTTTACAAATAGAGATGTTTCGGCGGAGAAATTTTTTAGCTGTGAGATATTTCGGAATAAAGATATTTCTGATTAAACCAGCTCCTGAAGAGGCTCCTTAAGAAAATAACAACTCCAAAAAAAGCAGTCAGATTCGTCTAATATGGTGTCAATGGCAGTATATTTTTTTTATTTTTGTTCGTCATGTACTTTATTATTTATTGAATTTTCATTATTATTAATTAATCCACAAAAGTCCCTTACCATAAAATTAACAAGCGCAATGGGATTGCTAAGATACTTTTTGTTTGACGGATTATTATTATTGGCAACAATTCATATATTTCTCAAATATAAGAATAACTAATTCGAACAGCTGAGTTTTTTAACGCAAATAACTCCAGTAGGCAGTATTTTATACACATTTTACAAACATGGATTTCGACAATTTTGTATGGATACCCAGTTGGTACAATAGAAATTTTGTTTAGCGGCCTTTATTTAGCATATCTTGAAATATCTTTACACATTCGGTCACAAGATTTTGCAACAAAATGGCGGTGCTGAAGCTTGATGAAGCGTGTCACATTTGTCTGAAGTGTCCTGTGGTCGGCAACATTACATCGTCGATTCTTCACCGATTGACGCGAACATTTTTTTAGAACCTTATCACAACATTTTTTTACATCGAAGTACGCAATAGATTTTTCAATAAGGTGAAAACTTTTTCCGAAAATAATTATTTTCGATGATGTTTTTAATCTGAAAATACTTTTTTGTCCAACATGCAGCATTTTATTTTATACAAAATCGATATTTCTCGATTGTCCTACGTATTTTGAAGGCACTTTTGCCGGCCGCAGGACACTATCGGACAAAGGTGACTCGCTACATCCTGCTTCAGCTCCACCAGTTTGTTACAAAATCTTGTGGAAAAAATTGTGAAGATACTCGAAGATATGTAGCACAAATGTCACTAAATGAAATTTTCATTCTACCAACTGGCTATCCATAAAAAATTGTCGAAATTCATATTTTATCCGGGTGGTCTTCCTCAATGTGTTTTTGGAAAAATGTTATCTTTTTTTCTGCGATTATCAATAAATCAATGTGAAAACGAATAAACTTTCAAACGATTCTTTTACCTTTAATTATCCACGCATTCCGGAACAAGTAATATTACGATATAGAAAATTTGTGACGCTTTGTATACATATACATCGGGCTCTTTATCCTTTTATAACCTCGACGAGAAAATCTTGATTTATTTTACGCCGTCTCTCGGTCTGTTTCGCGCATTCCCAGTGGTTTAGCCCACGAGTTCGTGATTCCTATAATTCCGTACTCACTAATGCGAGGGTTTGTGCTCGGGGGCAAATTTCCTCGTTCCACAAACTTTTCCCTGCTGCGGGAGTTCGACTCTCGAGAATGAGATGAGGAAGTGATTTAACGACATTTATTGGTACAATTGTGGCTTATCTGATATCCGTGGAGTCTCTGGCTTCTCCTAATAACCTCTTTGTCCCCTTTTCTCCCCCTTAACCGAAGATCTCTTTAAGCGATCTAGAGATGAGAGATTGTGTACTACGGATACACGGGTTTTACATTGAAATCGCTGGGGTAACGTTTTTACACAACTTCAAAGATATTTTGTGGATCTCGCTTTGTATACAGATAAAAAGGTCTACAAATTGGAGCGAGCATTGGCAAAGCATGAGAAGAACGATGCATTTCTGAGTTCAGCAGCCGGATATTCTTAGCTAATAAATAACCCGAGTAGAAATATTGTCAAGCTGGCCTGATGTTTGATCCGGGCCTGATCAAGTTGTAGTACGGCGCCATTACTTAAGGCATGCCTTAATTTGCCTGATCTGGCTGCTGTCAGGCGATGGTCAAGCAACCGTGAACTTATGGCTTACCTCAATTTGACTGATCTGGCTAGTTCAGGCGATGGTCAAGTAACCGGACCTACGGCTTACCTCAATTTGCCTGATCCGGCTCGCTTCAGGCGATGGTCAAGCAACCGGACTTACGGCTTACCTCAATTTACCTGAAGCTAGCCGGATTGTATCTATCGAGTCGGTGGGGGTATGACCATGTAAAAAAATGTATGTTACAAATAAAAATTTATATTTCGTTTAAAAAATAAACTATCGTTATTTAAATTTTCGTGCCTTTTTCTCTTTTCAATATGCATGGTATTTTTAATTTCAGGAATAAACCGGACATCCTGAGCAGGGCTTCATTAAATCATCCGGACTAGGCCACGATTTTTCATTTTGATCAAGCCTTACAAAATCAAGCCCTGATGAGGCCTTGATTTTGTACCCTGATCTGGTCTTGATATTGTACCCTGATCAGGCCTTGATTTTGTACCCTGATCAGGCCTTCATTTTTTACCCTGACCAGGCCTTGATGTTTTACTCTGATCAGACCGACGTTAGGGAATGCATTTCAAAAATGATCACGGCTTGATAAATAAATCCTGATCAAGGCCGGAACAAGAAATCAGGATGCCTGATGAGGCCTTTATTGTCACCAGAGAAAGATTTCTACTCGGGAAAGTATGCTTTACGAATAATTTTTTAGGATAATCCACTTCCAAGTGAAAACAACGCGGTTACTGTAAAAAAAAGTCGTTGCGGGAAGAAGTAAGAGGAGGGCTTTTTCAAGGGTCTGCATCCCGTGCAGAAATATTGTCATTGATACAGTCTGATTTGGACTTCGATCCTGGTTCGTCAATCGGGAAACAGTCGGATATCGGATCGGATCCGGGAGCGAAATGTAACGCTCGCAAATGAGATTCCAGCCAGAAACCTAATCTGGAACTATTAAGGACTTTAGTCAGAATCCAAATAGAAACTTTGCATAGGATCCCGAATTTCTAGAACAAGATCTAATTCGATATCGAATCGGATCCTAGGGATTAATGTTCAAATCACCAGGAAATACTGATCCGTATCAGCTGGAGACGCTGGACATTTTCTGAAATCATGTACCCAAGGATCTGAAAAAGATGAGATACAAATTGGTGCTACAATATAACTGTCAAAATTTATACATTTTAATCATAGAATTTCGAACAAAATTCTTTACATATAATAAAAGTTTTCAAAGAAACAATATATAGATCTTGAAAGACTTATATTTCCTTGAGAAAAGTGATATAGGTTATGGTATTTATTCTAAGTAATTATATTTAAATTAAATAGAGATTTCGACGTAGCAGAATATACATTTTCTGTGTAAATATAAAAAAAAAACTAACTTCTATTAAAAAGGCAAACCTGATCAGGCCCCGACGCAAAGTAAGTGATCCCGGTCACATTGCTGCATGAAAAAACGGTTCATCAGTAATGTGAATAGAAAGAAACGCATGGGTTACGCAAAAGAACATGTTAATAAGTAAATTTAACATCTTCAGTTCAGTTATGTTATGGTGTCTAGAAAACCGAATACGGAGATGTACATAAAAAATTTGTGTCCGACAGTGAAGCATGGCGGTAGCGGTGTTCTTGTATGGGGCTGTATGAGCGCAACCAGAGTAGGGAAATTAACATTTACTTACTGCGCTATGGATCAATACGTTTATATGGACATTTTGAAAGATAATTTACAAGAAAGTGTAGAAAAATTAAATTTTAGTGGGGAACTTACTTTTCAATAATAAAACGACCTGAAGTACACGGTGAAGAAAGTTAAGGAGTGGTTATAGCTCCACGTACCTAACGAACTCCGTACATCTCTGCAATCGCCTGGTTTCAACCCAATTAAACATTTGTGGGATGAATTAGATAGGCGAATAAAGAAATATGCGCCCAGAAATACAGAACAATTGAAAAAAGCGTGTTGAAAAGAGTATGACATAATCGGGTCATGGACAACATTGAAACTGGTCAGAAATATGCAAAAACACTTGAAAGAAGTTTTGAAGACTGAGAGTGTATCCACCGATCACTAGTTATGGTAAGAACAGAAAACTACGAAAACTCAAGTTGTGGTACATGTACGGAAACTTTTTTGGTGCATATTTGGCTAGTTACTGATCTGTTTGTTTCTTTACTAGTAAAGTCATTTGTTTTTATGTTATGTTCATTGTTAATTTAATTATTTGTAAAATAAAAAAATTAACATCAATATATGAACCGAAGACGTTACAAAAATCTAAAATAAATTTGTTTGTACAGCGTGTAGGAAACTTTTTTGACCCTGTCTTTTGACTTTTTAATATTTTTTACTTTTTTGAATGTATATTGCATTTAAAAAATGTATCATTATCGTTTTTTCGTGAAATGCTGTTCTTTCACAAATCAATCATTAGATTGCAAACTTTTCGAAATTATTCAAGTTTCAATTCAATATTGGATTAATGGCTTTCATTTGCTCCATATATAATTTTACATATACGTTTTGGGTAAAAAAAAAGCCAGGTTGATGAGTTCTCTACGCCTCTTCGTTTTCCACGCAACTATGTATATTCCGTGCAGTGACGATTCTACACTGGCCCTCACGAATTTGCATTATGCATTCGGCCCGTAGATCCGTCGTTGAACGGACTTATGACGTCCAGTTTAGCCGAGCGAGAGTACAACGGCGAACACGGCAGGGGCGCGCAGTGCCAGTCGTGGTAGTACAGACTGTAAGCACTGAGGTTTTCCGGCGGTGAAAATTCGAAGCGTTCTTTGTAACCAACGAGGAACGAGATTCGTGCAATAAATGGAACGTTTACGCTTTGCCGCGCACCCCACCGGAGCACCGAGATTTGCGTCGCGCTTTTCGTCCTACTAAACTCAATTAACCCGACAAAAGTAAAGCGAATATACATTTGAATCTTAAATGCCTGGATTTTGGTCTATATGTGTGTGTGTGGCTTTGGATAAAAGCTTGACGAGCGCGCTCGCAATATTCGGCGAGATTTAACCCGTTATTCGTTCGCTATACGTATATATATAAATATATATACGGTGTGGCCCTGAAAGTGACGTCCAAAAGAAAAATCTAGATTCCTCGTATCTATCCGAATCGACCTTATATATGTTCTACGACCTTTTTTAGTTTTCGAGAATAAAGCACTTTTTATTTTTCTCTTTTGTCTATGTACTGACCTCGCGACTTTTTTTAAACTTGTGTTATCGTCATGAAGTCTACTCTCAAGCAATAAATAAATAACCAATTGAACACTGACGTGAATGCCTTAGATTTTGATCAACAGTTTTAAAAAGAGGCTTGAGAGGATCAGTCACTAAAGTTCAGATGATAAAAAAATTACTTATATTAGTCTAAATGATTCCCAATTGTTTTTTTAAACTTCTGAGAGGAAAGCACATACACAAAAAAAATGAAAACCTTTAGGAAAAATCGAAAGAAATTTTAATTCTTTTTTCTCGAAAACTAGTATTGATACGAGCCATCTAGATTTTCTCTTGCACGTCACTTTTGAGGTCACCCTGTATATTTATATATATAATACATTTATGGGCGACTCGTTAATTTTCTGTCCGTCGTTATACACGTCTTGAATTCCCGTCTTCTGTGCATTTCTCTCTGCCCCACCATCTATCCCAACATTCATTAGTTCGCACACAGATCCCTTTATCTTTTCTATTTTCGAGAAACGATCTGTCAGGAGTGTATTTCTTACTTCTTCAGAGACTTGCATTGAAGATCTAATGCTTTTTAACATTTGATTATTTTCCTGGACTTACAATTAGTACGGTACTAACCTCACTTGAGCATGTGTTTTTTTAATTATTTAAAAATTATTTTCAATGCTTTTCGTGACACAAATAGTAATGCAGTTTCTGAATGTTGAACTTGTGTAATTTTTTGTGTTTAATATTGGAGTCACATCCGGGTTCGCATGAAAGGCCGAAATTTAGAGTCTGGTTTTGCAAGAAGTTGGACTCTGACTCTAGTCCAGTATTCTTGCAGCAACAGTAGAATAATTTCATTTATATGCTCATCTAAATAGATACATGTATGAGTTGAACTGTTCATTGACAAATATGTGGGAAGTTTATGGAAGGTAATTCGCTCCCCGCGGATCTACGTATACCATATAATGATTTGAGTGGAAAAAACAGAGTTCTTCGACCTCATCTCCATGCAGGCTTAAATAATGCAACTTTATATATCCATAGGGTATCATACCAAAAATAGGAACATTGATCTCTCTCTCTCTCTCTCTCTCTCTCTCTCTCTCTCTCTCTCTCTCTCTCTCTCTCTCTCTCTCTCTCTCTCTCTCTCTCTCTCTCTCTCTCTCTCTCCCTCTCTCTCTCTCTCTCTCCCCCTCTCTCTCCCTCTCTCTCTTTCGATATCGTTCTCAGCCGCTGGTACTTAAAATTTGCATAAGCCAGAAGGAGACTATGGATAACAGGAAAAATCTTTGTGCACATTTTCAAGCTCATCGTCGAACGCGGTCGAGGATAAGCCCTCGGTCATCATGTCCTATATACGACCCATTTTTTCCTCCAATTTTGCACCCCGGCATATATCAAGTAAAATTTCATTCGCAGTTGATCAAGCATTCCGAAGGAATATACTTCCGTGCGAGTGTACGCCCGGAACAAATCAAAAGTGTGGCATTGATTGGGGGGGGGGGGGGGGGGGGGGGAAATTCTCTAATGACTAAAGTTGGAGAAATGACGAAAAAATCCAGCAAAAAATTACTAGTACTTGATGCACTCTAAACTACAAAATTGCGTGCACGTGCAGGAACTCTCGGTGGTCAAAGATTACCACTTTCGTTACGAAAAAGTATTGACAATGAAATTATGCTTCGCGAATATTAGTTACATCTATAGATAATGGGAAATCCGCAATGGTGTGGAGCGAAGAGCAAAGCGATAGTTCCTAGACAAGAATTCGCACCAATGGGCGAAGAATGACAACGGGTATACATATACAGTCAAAACCGGCTATAACGACATTGAAGGAACCACGCAGTACCGTATCCGCATCGGAATCCAGATGGCGCCCATTACTTTTCTCCAGAAAATATAAGTCTTTCAAGGTCAAAATATTGTTTTTTCGAAATGTTTTATTAAGTGTAAAGAATTTTTTTCGAAATTCTGTTATTAAAATATATAAGTTTTGACAGTTTTACTGTAGCACCAATTATTACCTAATCTTTTTCAGATCATTGAATAAAAGATTTCAGAAAACGTCTAGCATCTACAATTGTTACGGATCGGTATCTCCTGGTGATTTTTGCATTCATCTGGAATCTGATTCCATATCAAACTAGATCTTGTTCTAGAAGTTCGGGATTCTAGCCTGGATCCTATGCAAAGTTTCTATTTGGATTCTAACCAGAGTCCTTAATAGTTCCGGATCCTGGCTGAAATCCGATTTGCGAGCGTTACATTTCGCTCCCGGATCCGATCCGATATCCGACTGGATTCCGATTGAGAAATCAGGATCCTCGTCCGAATCGGACTGTATCCATGACAATATTTCTGCACGGGTACCGACCTTATAGCCGATTGTCGTTATAAGCGATATAAAGACATTGAATCTGACCATGCAGTACCAACGTTATAACCGATTCGTCGTTGTAAACAATGTCGTTATGAGCGGTTTCGACTGTTTACATTTATATATAGTTATAGTTACACACATATAGACGCTATGTACATATATTATGGAGATACGCATATATCAAACGGAACATTTAACGAACAAATGCCGCTGGCGATTAACTGCTCTATGGCGGGTATATAATTCTCTTCATCCATCGGGCATTCGAATTCACAGGTAGAGCTACGGTAATTCTACTAGCTACTAGAGAGAGAGAAAGAGAGAGAGAGAGAGAGAGAGAGAGGAGAGAGAGACAAACAGATTGAAAGAGTATGTGAGTGAGAATGGGAGAGAGAGCAAGCTAATTACTAGGCTGAAACGGCAATGATAAAGTACTGTAAAAAAACCACATATACATCACTCAAAGTATTGTTGCACCGAGCCATAAACGAAAAACCGAGCAATCGTGGGTTTTGATAAAAATCAAAATGTATCCATTGTTATCGCGACTGCCCCTTGCGTGGGACACAATTCTTTTCACGTACTCGCTTGCAACGAAACATTAATAATAATTTAAATATGAGAAACTGAATAATGCAAATTGTAACGAGAATTGTTTTCATTAAATACGGGCAGAAGAAAAAAGCACGGAGATCGCGCCTCCTAATAAATTCGTGCACAAGATATTCGGCTATTTTTGTATTTTTCGCGGCTGTTCGTTTTTTCAATGTCATGTGCGGAAAAAAGATCCAAATCGGAAGAGCGAGAGAGAGAGAGGGCGAGAGATCTAGGGCCGAGCGGCGAGAGCTTCGTTCCCGGTAACCCGTAAATCAGAGGGTGAATTTCCAGCCCTCTTTAACCCCTCTACACCCCCGCTGCGCCTAGCATCTAGCAGGCCCATTGTTTTATTTGTCTGTGTACGCAGTGCCCATTCGCCGCCCCCTAACGAGCTTCTGCGATGCTCTTTTTTTCTCGTCTCCTTTCTTCTTTTTCACTCTCTTTTCGGATCACGCAGTGCGCGATGACCGACACCGAGAAACAGGAGGCAATAAGGTTCAAGGAAGTCCATTAGCTTTCTCGCGCCTTACGAGTGCCATACCCGAAATCATGTATATATGTATTCTTTACACACACACACACCCACACAAATGTATATATGTGAGGTGGTTGCATATGAAGCCGCCCATTTTTGAGCGAAAGAAAAAATCGTCGTTCGGTAGCAGATCGGTGAACTAGTTTCTTCATAGTATTGCCTACATTGACGTAGCATTTTCTTATGAGGGGACCCTAGGAGGGACCGGCCTGACAAAAACTGGTTTTGTCCACAATCGTCTTTTTTTTCAAATAAAATGTACATAATAGTCGATAATCACTTAAGGGATCATCACAGTGTGACCGCCCGAAAAATAGCTGATTTTCGCGATTTGTTTTTAGGTGGATAGGATAAGCTAATCGGTCTAATTTTTTTTTACAAATTGAAGCATCGATAAAGAATACAAAATGATTTTTTTTTTAATTTTTTTATTTATTGTTTAACATTGTTTTTATTTGCGGAAAATTGCGTGGAAAATAAATGGTGTCCCATGGTGGCCAGGATTGCGGCCGCAAATTTTATCTGACACAAAAATTTCAAAATGATTATTAATCTGTAGGAAAGCCGCTATGTTCCTGTGGAGAATTTTTTTTTAGTGAAATTTGAAAAAATGGCGGCGGTTTGAACAAAAAGTATCAAATTTAGCCTTTTTTTCGACAGTTTTTCGTTAAAAAGCAATAGGAAGATTTAAAAAACAAAGCTTCCATAGCAACATAAGGAATGATGTGAAGAATGTTCTGTTAAAATTTCAAACGGATAGCTTGAAAACTCATCCTTTGAGAGTGGCCACCATTTTGAAAAACACCATTTCGAGATAAACGCGTTTAAAGTTCGGAGTGCGAGACCTGGCGCGCCGTCCGCTCCAGGTCTTACGTTCCAATCACTTTTTCTAAGAAAGGCTGTAGCGACTGAAATAATTCGAATTTCGATCTAAATTTGGACAGAACGGTTATAACCGTGTATACTATCGGATAATGCAAAAAAAATCGATTTTTTGAAAATTTTACACTGTCATGATCCCTTAACACACAGGAAATATGAAACTTGCTTTAATAACAAGTTCATGTTAACACTAATATCAAACGCTTGCAATGTCCTAAAAAGTAATCAACCTATTTTTCATCATTCTTTAATCCAGCTACAAGCCTTTAAACTTTAGTTTCAATAGGTATACAATTAAGGTAGTAATCTCGTCAAAGCGTTTTTCCATAAATTTTTAAATTTTGAGGCCTCATTCAGAACACTATTAAATGATTACGTGCAAACTTTCAAAAGGATTCACCGTTCCGTTTTCGATATCTTGGCAATTAAAGATTTCATGGCTTTACACGTGTTCTTATGGGGAGCAGTGGAAAATTTCACATTTCACACAATAACTTCGAAACTTTTCTACAGATTTTTTTTTAATTCTCAATTACAGAGGAACATATGACGAAGTGGGTAAAAAAAATCATGAACTTTGACCGTCTAGTTTCAGCGATATAGCGATGTAAATTAAGCAATGTCTGCCGACGCTAATGCCACGAAGCGACTGGAGCAAACTAGAACTAGATTACCGTAGTGTATGCATATCCGTATACGCAGAGTATCTACGTATTGGTAGCCGGAATGGATAGTCTGATACAAAAGTGAGGGTTAGGTAAACATATTAGGCGTTTTCATCATTACTTTATAAGTTTTTACATCCCGATAAGATGTACAACCTACATTATAAGCATATTTCGCAATATTTCGAAGTTTTCATCGATTGAGCGGAGAATAAATGCGATAAAAATTTAAAAATTTGTGAAAATACTCCTTGCATAGCATACTATTTTATAAAAAAAAAATCAAAAGAATTAAAAATGGTCAGGGTCACGGCCGAGCGAAATGGCGTGGAATGCCTCATATGCATCCGTGGCTATCTACAGGGTGTCCCTCTTATCTCTGTCACCCGAAATAACTCGGTAATTATCGACGTCACAAAAAAATGTTCCAGACAAAAGTTGTACGGTGTGAAGGGGGCCATCAAATGCGACCAATTTTTTTTTTTTTCGGTGAAGGCGCTGATGCACAGTGAAGGTCACCGACACTTTTTAAAATGGAATGGTACATTTTTTTTCAACCATCTTGTGGAGCACCACAAGCCGCACAAAAAACATTAAGGGGTCAAAGTCGTTCAAGGTCATTCAAGGTCAGTATCGATGAAAATCGGATCGATACGAAAAATATTTTCAAATTTATATTGTATTTCAATATATGTTCAAAATGACCTCCACCAGCCTCCAAACATTTTTACAGTACGACAGTCTGACACTGTTTCGATCGCAGAATGCTTTCCGGAGTGATGCCGTTACACGCATTGATGATGCGTTCTCGCATGTTCTCCGGTGTTGTGGGCATATCTTGATAAACTTTATCCTTTAACGTCCCCCATAAAGAAAAATCGAGTGGGCTTAAGTCCGGTGATCGAGCAGGCCGGCCTATTCGTGATGTCCACTTTTTCGAATTGCCGGTACATTTTCAAATTATGAATAGCTCTTATCCAAATTCGAAATCAAACTGAACGACAACCTCGATTGAGTTACATACGATACAGATTAACGCGGGTTGGTAAATAAACAGAAGGTATTCGAAATGTTGTCGATGACTACGATCTCCGATATCTCTCATTTCAAGCTAATTTCGAACACCTATTAAAATGAAATACAAATCTAAATATCTTGGATCACTACCAAATATTTGGTAGTGATCCGAGATATTTAGATTTGTATCATCGATACTGACCTTGAATGACATTGAACGACTTTAACCCCCGAATGTTTTTTATGCGGCTTGAGGTGCTCCACAAGATGTTTGAAAAAAAATGTACCATTCCATTTAAAAAAGTGGAGGTGACCTTCACAGTGCGTCAGCGCCTCCACCGAAAAAAAAAAAATTGGCCTCATTTGATGGCCCCCTTCACACCGTACAACTTTTGTCGGGAACATTTTTTGTGACGTCGATAATTACCGAGTTATTTTGGGTCGCAGAGATAAGAGGGACACCCTGTATATATCAATAGATAAATAAATGTATGTTTGTTTGTGTTTGTTTTGCTTATATACAGGTATACGAATGCGTACAATGAGCGTCACCGGTGATAGTGGTCGCCTCAGTCGTACTCACAGGACAGGCTTCCCCCCTTTGCCCCGACTCGCGCACCTGCGGCTATTATTCTCATGCCACAATGTACTTCCTTTTGTCAAAACAGCGCCATGCTCCAACACACTTTTGCGCTCTGTCGCTCTTTGCCTCTCTCTCTCTCTCTCACACACACTGTCTCTGCACGCCTGTGCTTTTCGCTCAATTCGCACCTCACCCTTATACTTCTCCCCCAGACTTCCTGATTATTATTTATTACGAGAACGCACGAGATGAGTTGTGTACGCGCGAAACTCTCACCTCGTTTTCACGACTCGGCCGTACCGCACGGACAAGGCTCACTTCGAAATTTTGGAGGAACAGCCGCCCTCCTTCTCATCTCGTCCTTGTATACGCGAGAAAGAGGGAGGGAAGAAGGGAATTATGCCGGTTTCGAGTTTCCGAAGAGTTTTCCGCTTCGCATTATACGAGGTTTCGTTTCGCGAGACGCAACAAAAAAAAAACACTTTTTGGTGAAGATACAAATGGTACGTTAAGTTGAGGAAACACTTGAGGGACTTGAAAGAGAAAAGCAGTACAGTTTTTTTTTCGGTGTCGGGCGGAGGACGGGGGCGTTCGCGGAGTTTCAATGGTACTTTATTTATGCTTTTTCATATAAAAAAAAACCACTGAATTTGTAGGGTCGAAAGCTACGGTCGGCGTGCTCTCTGAGTCTTGGATAATTAAAAAAACTCACAAAAGGCCAGCAACGCGGTCGGTCGCCCAGCGATGAAGGACCAGCCCCCATTTCCGTTATACTTTTCATTGTGCCTGTGTGGTAATTATACTCACCTTTTCACAGGGCCACGTCCCGCTCAGAAAGTTTTTCAATTCGACGTTTTTTTTTTCCTTCAGCATTCACTTTGGACATTCGACTATGGTATTATTTGAACACGACCGGCGTTCCAAACACGGCAACGACGAAGGGCTGCCCCTTACTTCCGTTTTGCTTTCCATTGTTTCCTCATCGTAATTGTATTTCAACTCTTCGGAATGGGACATCCCCTCCTCCGGTCGCATTGTTTTTCCATTTTCGTTCTTCCGATTTTCGGATTTCCAATTATGATATGCTTCGAGCACGGCCAGTTATCCAATCACGATTACTTTCGCATCCGGAGTCAACATTTTCGAGCCGCCTTTAACCCGCAAAATAAGGGCCCCCTTCCCCGAGCAGAGATCCGCGATAGCGGATCACCGGGTACTTAAACAAGAGTACAATGTTTGGAATACCAATACGTTAGGACTTCTGATGAACCTCCGGAATTACAGAAACTGGACATTGTCATTCAAAGGAGACTAATCCAGAGCGCAACTGAACCTGCAAAACCCCAGGTGGGCCTACTTCAAGCGCTCCTGCAGAACCTACTGGCCCCCCTGCGCCTATAGTAGGCCCACGCCTACTATAGGCGCACTGTAGACCCTATGGACCCTCCATTCAGCCTACTGTAGGCGCACTGTAGACCCTCCGAACCCTCCTTCCAGCGATAACGTATTTATTTTGTCATCCAACGTGTTACCGATCAGGCCACAATGGAGTGTTGATGGAGGAGATATCGAATTTTGGCTCAAAGCAAGTTAGATGTGGTCGAGGCAATGGACTTGAGATCGAAAGCCTTAGGCCACTCTATAGGCCAAAAAAGGTTATATTTTGTGATTTTATTTCGGCAAAACCATAAAATAAATCGGAATTACAAAATAGGAGTTTTATTACACACGTAATTGACGATACAACATTATTTTTTCAGAGTGCTACACGTCAAAATGGCGACTGTGCAGCATTTTTTCGATGACGCCTTTATTTCTGGAAGGTCAACGGCCGGACCAACAGTTCCTATAATTTTTGAGTTATGATAAGATACTAAAGTTTTTTCGATTATATATAAGAATAGCTATAGAAATAGGTAGGATTTTTTTGATATGTTGTTTTTTGTCAAAAGGGCGCATTTCTAAAACAAAAAGTATAAAATGCCATGAGAAAATCTTCAGAAAAATGTTTATAAAAAAGGAACTATGCAATATAATAAAAAAATCGTACGTAGTGCCTCAGAAAATGTAATTCTAAATATACAGTTAAAATTTCAAGTGAATCGGTTGAAATTTGTTTGAGTTATGAGTCCGGCCGACTTGAAAAATGTAGTTTTGAGATAAACGCGTTTAAAGTTAGTAGATAGTCACGACATTAATCAAGAAGGGTTGCGCTAGAATTCGAAAATCGAGTACTTAGAGATTTTTCACACCCATAATCTTTTGAAATATAATTTTATAGTTACTAAGGTAAATTTTTAACCAAAAACAATAACAATCGATTTTTGGAAAATCTTAGAATGGCCTAAGGCCTTAAGGAGGTCTGTATTCTACACGTTTCACTGAAAGTGGGGGTCGAAAGAAGGTTTGGGAGTGCTAACAGAGGCTACACTGGACCAAATGAAGGCCTCTTCATGGCACTGAACTCAACAAATGAGCTTTCTTAGGTTCAACGGAGGCTGGCGGCTTGTGCATTACAAAAGAAATGGATCCTGCGAGTATTCAGAGGAGGCTATACATTTTTACTCGGGATCTAGGCGACAGAGCTCGAGTGTGTCCACGAAAAAAAAAAAAAAAAACAAATGGGCAACGCAGAAACGGAAATCCGTTGCTTGGAATCTCACAATCAGGCGTATGCATCCAATTTTTCACGGCCCTGCGTACACATGCTCGACTTCTCCATCCTGCTGACGTTTCGTATGAGTTGGACATACACCTGCACGCGCAAAACATATTATGTCGGTGCGTTGGAACAAAGAAAAATATTCCATGCATCGGTGATCGCTGGAGCCGACGAACGGTAACGATTGCGAAGCTATACGTATGTACACACGGCCAAATCCGTCACTTTTATTCTGCGTCTGTGTGTGTAGGACTTTTTGTTGTATTCAATTATAAAACTTCTCGGCTTGTCGCCAAATAACCCTCTTTCCGGATCGCTTCATATATTCGGGTGCCAGCCCCGAGATACACAGACCAGTGCGTTTGTTTTGTAGTTTATATTTCTTCTTTATGAGAAATGGTCAGTGTGAGGTAGTTTTATAAGCTTTGATCATTGTTTGACTCCGTTTTTCGTATTTTTTCTCCCGGAGATGCGATTATGGATTGAGGGGTCTGCATGCGCTTGAAATCCCGAAAATACGATTTTGCATTGCATGGTTTTATGGCCTAGAGTCTTAACTTTAATTTACATAAAAGACTTCGCGAAATTTCCACAAATTTATCCCGTTACAACGATTTTTGTGAAGACCCGTATGGAAATTTCTGTTGAGAAAAAGTACTGCCTCTTATCTACCTTCCCTAGATAATTTCAGACCATGGTCAGGCCATCCAACGTGGATCAGATTCGCCATGTAACAGGTCTTAGGCCAGGCTCTGATCCGCCGTTCCGTTTTTCGGGAACTGATCAGAAACTGACGACGAAAGGGATCGGAAAATCATCGTGAAATAATGAGAAAGGTGAAAACAAATATTATCAGGTCGTACTGATACTTATTATTTCACTAGTATCGCAAAAATCATAAGCGAATGAGCATACGGGACGTCCATTAATTACGTAAGCTCCAAATGGGCAAGGGGGGGGGGGTCTGACAAAATCTCACCAAACCTCATTTAGGGGGAGGGGGGTCAATGGAAATCTCACGTCAACTTTGTAATTCAGAAACTATACTATTATAACATTTTGTAATCATTGAAAATTTATGTGGAAAATCTGCCTTGCGGGGGTGGAGGAGGGTTGCTTCGACATCTCATCAAATCTCACCAGAGGGGGGGAGGGGGGGGGGCAAATTTAAGAAAAAACACCTGAACTAATTAATGGACGTCCCCATAGCACTTCTGTTGGTGATAAAACAACGGGTCGAAATTTTATCGCTGTCGGACGGTACCTTGGTCATGCGAAGCGCTTCGATCAAAGCCACCTGGCAGATTGTTGACGAAATACATACGGGTAATGTCTTCCTGGCCAACACATTGATATTTCGTGACAAAGTGACGTCGATATTTGGCTTTTGTGTCTTATCAAATAATTTGGTTATTCGTTATGTTTAAATTAATACTTGTTGTAATAGCATTATTTATGATGAGCATTTATTTTCTCGTAGATTATCATCGATGAAAAAAATGCTTATAATGGTGAATAGGCTTACAACAGATATATTACTTTCATGGGGTAAAAAGCAAAGTAGCTTTAAACAGTTCTCACAGCTTGACTTCTCAGGAAATTTCAATGTTCTAGCCGACTATATATTACGTGAAAGTGTACTTGCTCGCAATGTATTTTAGCCAGAGCATTGCAATTTCCAAACATAGAGTGTAAGTCATGAAAAACGACTTTGTGATCTTTCTGGTCTGTTCTACGAATGGGCCCGGGCAGGTGAATCGGACAAGGAAAGCCTGGCCGGGGCCCAACGCAAAGTAGGGAATGTCCGGTCACATGTCTGCACAAGAGGACGCTCAGTACGCTACGGCGAAGAAATCCACTGCCATTTAACCCTTTCTCTTGCGTTTTTTTTTCGAAACTACGTTTCATAAAACGGTCTAAGTCGTATCTTAAAATGTAAAGACGTTGAAGTTTGCATCGTTGGAACGCAACGAAAATGATTTTTTTTTATTTTTCATATTTCCTTATTTAGCGATTTTCAATCTAAATGTGCATAATATTATTTCGGGTAATAATGAAAATAAGAAATGAGAAAGAATTGTCGTTGCATTCCAACGATGCATATTTCAAGTCTATACAATCTACTCGTCCGATTCATTTCAAATTTGGACAAAACATAGTTTAGAACATTTTTTATCGTATGAGCGGATAATTTTTTAAAAATCTTTACCCATTTGTTCATGATTAATGATTAATGTTGTTTTTTTGGTTTAAAATCGAACTTTTTTTCCACAGCTTGCCATTTTCGTATTTGTTAGAATTTTAAGAAAATTTCCGGTCATACGAAAGTTTTATTATCATACTAAAATTAATTATTTTTATTTTTATTCCACCCTCGTTGCCAGAACCACCAACACCGATTGGCCATGCAGCACCGGCAGCACTTTATTTAAACAATAATAACGTCATTGCTTGTCAATATCTTTCAATAAAAAGAACACTCAAACTTGGCAATCATATGTATTAATTCCTCGTCATCTTAATACCTTGATGAGCAAAGAATATAAAAAATCAACTTGGCCCTAGCTTAAGTGGACTCGTTGAACTATATAGAAAGCAGTTGTTTTTAACTGTACAGGAAACCTATTTTTTTTTTTTCAAATATAGAGAACGGTTTCAATAAGACACCCTGGAATCGCGGTTTAAAAGGCCAGTACTGGTAATGCATTACTCATAGTCATTTTATGCCTTTGAGCAGCCGAGACAATAACGAATCATGCCGTTCGTTTTCAACCCTACCTACTAAGTGCAGTACATAATTTTAGCACCGTCCCACGCCTCTTTAAATCCTTCAAAGATAAAAGAGTGCAGTTCCTTTTTTTTTCTTTCCCGGGACACCGGAGATTTCAAGAACGAGGGAATTGCACGGGTCTCAGGGATACGGAACGAAGAGACAAAGCGTGAGCGCCGTACAAACCCCTAGTACGAAGGACTTCTTAGGCGCAATGGTCCGTTTCCATTATTGCGTACTTCGACGTGGTTGCTTCGTCGTCGTTCCGAATTGATTTTCTCAGTTTACTTTCTTGCGGTCGTTATATAGTATTCTAGATTGAGATGCGGGATTTCGCAACAGTATCTCTTGAGAAAAAGAAACGACAGAGAGAGAGAGAGAGAGAGAGAGAGAGGGGGGGAGAGAGAGAGAGAGAGAGAGAGAGAGAGAGAGAGAGAGAGAAAGAATGTAGATACACAAGAAGAGTCCTCGTATCCCACTCTTGTACTTGTCTGATGGCGCGAGGCTCTCGGAAATCCTAAGTTCCCTTCCTCACTGTTTTCACTATATATACAGGGTGGCTCGAAAAATGACGTCCAAAAAGAAAATTTAGATGTCTCTTATCAATACCTATCCGAATACCCTGCATGCATGTTCTACAATCTTTTGTAGCTTTCGATAAAAAAGGATTTTGTTATTTTTTTGTGAGTTTTCCTGTATCATAGATTTTTAGTTTCTTTTCTCTTTTGTGCAGGTACTTTCAACTTTGAAGTTCTTAACGCGTTACGCCTAACTCGTGGCCGAGAAAAAGAAGGATTTTTGTGATTTTTTTTTTGGGAAAACGTATGCAGGTTTTCAACATTTTTTGTTCGTTTACATTAAAGAGTATGGTTTTAAGTATCTTTTACAATTTTCCTATTGGAAAATATTTATAAATGTGGTAGATACGTTTGAAAAACGTTTTTTGCGGTGACCACTGCTGCTGGAAAGCATATCATCCGAAATTAAAAAAAAATCAAAAGTGTTTAGTTTTGGCATGAAATTATCTAGTACTTGGACAAAGGATTTAATAAAATATCGATTCGTGAAAAAATGGCCGTAATCGAAAGTGAAAGTATCGATTTTCGGTGAAAAAACGCTCTATTATCGTTGATAAAAAAAAAAGTTATGCATCGAAAAGAAAAAAAATCCTTCGTTCAAGCCCTGCTTTTTGGTATGTGAAAGAAGCTTGTAAAATTTTACGTTGATCGGTGCAGTGATTTTTGAGATATCGTGGTCGCCGATCTTGAAAAAGTCATTTTGAGAAAAATGACTTAAAATGAAATAAAGTCCGCCGGTTCGCATAACTCACCTATAAACGCCTATAACTCCCTCAATTATAAAGGGAGCGCCTAGAAATTTTCAGAGAATATTTTTAAAATAATATATTTTTAGAATCCATCGAAAAACCAAATTGACATTTAAAAAAAATGTCATCTAGATGTAAGCTTTTAAAAGTGATTGGGAGTCATTGAGATTAGTATAAGTATTTTTTCAATAATCAGCACGTTAGTGGCTGATCCTCTCGAACCTTTTTTTTTCAAACTTCTAATCTAAATCTAAATTATTCTGTTGTCGAAAACTAGAAAAGATCGTAGAAAATACATGAGGGTTATCATGATAAGTATTGATACGCGGCATATAGATTTACCTTTTGGACGTCATTTTTCGAGCCACCCTTTATGTAGACACATACATACTTAGAATGTACCGAAGCTCCTTTCAAAGTTTTCTGCACTCGGACGACGGTCACTCGTCGTCCTGTTACAACGACCGTCCTCTCTCCATTCCACCCTTACTTTTTTCTTTGGTGCTCTTTAGCTCTGTACATCCAATACAAAGTAATACGTCCCGGGTACAATGCTACATGTATAGACTTCACCCTTGTCGTATCTCTCGTGTAAACCGTGGTTCTTTTCGGTCCCAATCGACGAAATTAAGAAAGATAGCGAAACGTGAAGGCAAAGAGAAAAGAAATGCTGCGAAGGGTGCATCGGAAGAAAGAAAGTCGAGATGTTTGTGTAAACGAGTGTGTGTGTGCGCGCGCGTTAAATAAGAAGAAAACGAGAGAGCGAGAGAGAGGGAGAGACAAAGAGATGTACAAAGTTTGAAACAATTACTCGTCGCTGGAGGAGCGAAGTTAATCGAGTATTTGCCCACCGAAGCGTTTATAGATATAGTTCAGTTCTCACATATACATCCATGGACATTTTCGTCCTTCAGCGTGGCGAAGACGCCGAATCTTTCTTCACTCAAGTCCGTGGGTATTCTCACAGCATCCTTCCAATCGTCGATTTTCGTACTGACGATTCATCGAGATTGTCTCTGAGGGAAAGAGAGAAAGAGGAAGGGAATGCGAGGGTGAAAAAGAGCGCGATAAAGACAGAGAGAGAGAGAGAGAGAGAGAGAGAGAGAGAGAGTTGGATGTACAGTGAATTCAATGTTTTCCTTACCAACGAGAGGAAAACGACGTAGGGAATAAAGCTCTCTTTCGCCGCACTCGTCCGTCTTGCTGAAAAGCGCTGTTGCCTCACGTGAATAGGAGCAAAGAAGCTCCGAGACAAATGCGGGCGCAGAGCGAGTAACAGCGAGAGAGAGAGAGAGAGAGAGAGAGAGAGAGAGAGAGAGAGAGAGCGAGATAGAGGGAGCGAAAAGATGTTGAGAGATCTGCATAGGATACACCATTTAACAGGGATCATCTAAGCGTGAATTCGTACGGTCACTTCATTAACAAGCTCTTCTCATAGCAAAAAGAAAAGCTTCGACCTCATTAACAACAAGATTCGGACTAAGATCCTGGTTTCTCAATCGGGATCCAGTCGGACAGCGGATCGGATTGAGCGAAATGTAACGCTCGCAAATCGGATTCCAGCCAGGATCCTAATCCGTAACTATTAAGGACTCTAGTCAGAATCCAAATAGAAACTTTCCATAGGATCCAGGATAGAATCCCGAACTTCTAGAACAAGATCTAGTTCGATATCGAATTGGATCTCAGAGATGAATGTAAAAATCACCAGGAGATACCGATCCGTATCAACTGGAGACGCTGGACGTTTTCTGAAATCATTTATTCAAGGATCTAAAAAAGATTAGGTAAAACTTGGTACTACAGAATAACTGTCAAAACTTATATATTCTAATAACAGAATTTCGAACAAAATTCCTTATATTTAATAAAACATTTCGAAAAAACAATATATAGACGTTGAAAGACTTATATTTCCTGGAGACAAGTGATATAGGTAATTATTCTAAGTAATTATACTTAAATTGAATGGAGATCGTTTGAATTATGAATATATGTATTTAATTTTCTAAGAAAAATGTATTTAATACGTATTTAAAATTCTTGCCACTACGTCTCCGCCTTGTTCTACGTAGTGAGCACCATCTGGATTCTGATGAGGATACCTCTTCTAGGGAATCCGTATCATATCCTGATCGGGATCTGATCGGAATTTAGGTATCCCTAAGAAATTTCTGCACGAATCGTCCGAGCATTTGAATTTTAACCGTTCTTCCCTCGCGAATAAAAATTATTTATGATGATCGTTCGTGAGAAGCCGCGATAAGCATGCGAAATGCGAAACCTCGAAAAATGAGGTCTAAACTTTTCCAACGCTCGTTCACGAATACGCATTCAATTGAAACCACCATATTCTGGATATTTATCTCAAATTTGCCCGAAGACTACCCCTGCCGAAGATTCTTTCCGTTTCAACGTTTATTACGGACGCCACCGTTCCCGTTCTAGAAACAACGCAAAACTTCGACTCTATCCAAGTATCGAAAAATTCCGTTGTACGATCTCACCCCAATCGATACATAAAACTTTGCTTCAAAAGAGCCCGATCGTATTCGGATAATTAAGATGCGATAACTTTCCCTCGACGATGCTGCAAAAATAAAATTAATTATTCAAATACTAAAGTCCTTTCCCAACGCCGATAACTATCTTTTATCGCTGACCCCCCTTACCCCGTCAGCGGATGTACAAGCATGTTGCTTCAACAGAGGGATGCGGGTGTTTTGTCCTGTTCTGTAGTAATCGGGATTCTCGGGGCTTAATTAATCTTTGGAAGGATAAAGCAACCCTCTGGAGTACTCCGTGGCAGAACAGAGCAGGAGAGAGAGTGAGAAAGAGAGAGAGAGAGAGAGAGAGAGAGAGAGGAGGAAGCTGCGACGGAAGAAAATTCCACGCTAAGAAAGTTCCGGGGCGGGGGTGTACCTTCAGCCCGCACATCCGCTTCCGTACACCAATGTTGTATATAGTATTCCGGAAAGGAGCAGGATGTAATGAGAGCAAAAAGTGCTTTGGATATATATATATATATATATAGAGGGGTTTTGCTCAGAGCCCCGTGACGTGATTTTGTCGAGGAGGTTTGGGACTGTTGCAAGATACGCTCCCGTAGCACGATTCAATTAAGCGCGATGGCTATTTAATCTACTAACCATCAGGTGATCCCCTCGCTAGGGCTGTATAACGTTATCGTGAAAATTATCTATGCTCCTTTCTTTTTTCGCCTCGTTGTTCTGCGGAAAAACGATAATACCCTAGGATCTTCATACAAGATTCGTTATCCTTAAGGTACACGAGCAGCATAACGAGGATGTATAAGATCATTGTCGATTAAGGTATTCCCTTAATAACCTCAAATATTCAACGATCAACTGTTTTTTTTTGTCTATAATAAAGTAAGAATTCATGCCAGTATACTGGTAAAATTTCAAGTCAAGTTACCGAACCTTGAACAAAAAATTAGGACCTAAAGAATCGTTTAATTTATAGGACACTTTATGGAGATGACATGCTGGCCACATTTCTATCTAATAATGTACATACTAAATAACTTTAGACGTCTGATATTAACTACTCGATGCATGTAAACATTTCGAAACATTTCGTAACGACAATAAAAACAGGGGGTCGCCGAATATTTTAAGGAAATATTAATAATAAAACCTAGAAAAATGTGACTAGTGCAAGTAACCCTGACTTTTCAGGGAAAATATAAAAATGTCTAAATCCACATAAATAGGCGAAATTTTTATTCCTGCTTATTGTTAGGTATAATAATCGATAACTTATTTTTATTAAGCGCCACTGTAATATACCAATAATTCAAAAGGGCCCTGCTTATGCGTCCACAAAATACGGCTCTCCGCGAAAAGAATACCTCCTCGTTTGTACACCAGCAATTGGTCCTTCATTACCATTTGAAAGGAAAATAATCGTGAAACATCCACCTAAAAGCATTGTGTATTTTTTAAATCTACGAATGGATTTTTTTTTGAATGATTCTGGGGATTGTCTGACGGCAAACGGGCGCTTTTGTTGGTTGGGTTTTTTTTAGTGAATACAGTACGAGTGCAGTATTAAGGATTCGATTGAATTGCATAGGTGCTTCGCCAGTGTGGGATCTCTTAATGTGGGTGTCATAGCTGTCGGAGCTTTGACAGTTCTCGATTTTTTTTTGCCAAAATCCCTTGTCATCTTTTTTCTGGATGCATCGGGTTTTCATTCTATGCCGTTTTTATTTATACTGTTACTGTCATCCGTTTGTCTCGATGGGTTTCAATGTTCTTTTTTTTGTACTATGACAGTACGGGTAATTGATCACGGATTTAAGCTCGTGAGGAAGAGAGAGAGAGAGAGAGAGAGAGAGAGAGAGAGAGAGAGAGAGAGAGAGAGAGAGAGAGAGAGAGAGAGAGAGAGACAGAGATAGAGTGATCCATCAGGTCGACACTTCGAGAGCTATATATAGTTAGCCAATCGATACCGACAAGGATGAAACTCATTCCAAGCTCAGATTTCCAGTTATAAGGAGTTTCGAATCGACCATAAAATTGATGTTGTCGCTGTTCGATATCGCGAAATCAATCGACCTCGCAAATCTTCAGTCCCAGATCTTGCCGCATACTGGACGGGCCCTCGTTAATCTTTGATTGGCTTCGTCAATAGCGATTATCCTGGTGCGCACCGCGATTACCCCTCCTCCAATTACAATTCCCACTGTTCGCGCTTTTCTTTCACGATCGTAGCAAGCCACTCGGTGGCGATTCGATTCAACGATCCGATCCAGCACGTATCGTGCATATGGAACCATGGCGAACCCAACGAAGCTCGGATGTGGTTGAAAATTCATCTGATCACTGTCATGATAAATGTTGAACGATGCGCAGACTTACCATTTCAATGGCCCTGAAGTTCGAACGAGCGACGCGACGCGTCATTGCCAATGGACGTTTTCCCTTCGATCCGTGAAAACAATGAACTGCGGGTACACTCGGTAGAATATAACGCGGGCTCGGCCAATTTGCTCCGCGATATTAGCCGCGTACGATAGACTTTTGGTTGACGCTCTGAGTCTGTTCACGCGCTCGCTACGTTGCCCGATGTGGACGAGTTTTTGCCGTGTGCACGTTGTTTTATAGGCTCCGTTGACCTTGGTCCTGGCCAGGCCCTAAGTATACCTGTCCATCTGACGGCTCCCCGCTCCTCGTGGTCCTCCATCCCTCCTCGAATACTTTCCGCACCTGCTGCTCGTGGTGTAAGTGCCTCCGGCTGTTTGCCTCCAACTATCGCTGGCTCGGGTCGCCGGATCATCACCCTCTCGCTTACCCCTTCGTTCCCCTCGTTTACCCAGCCGTAAAACTCGTTACGGTGGCGTTCACCTTGCTTCGCGGATACCGGAAGTACACAAGGGGGCCGACGAATTCCGGCGAGATTGAGACAAAAGTGGAGAACGCCATTTTGAGAGTAAATCAATGACGATGATGATGATGATAACGGATATACAACCGAAGTGTCCTCAAAAGAGACGAGAGAATTCAGCGTGGATGCCATGCCCGTACCGGAAACCGCAACGTAAAGGCAATGACCTTGACGTCAAGAAGAACGACCGCAACGTGAAGACGTCAAATCGAACGAAAGTGAGTGGAAAAGTGAGGCAGTTCCTGTCCAGCAGATATAAACCTGTGTGGGGAACGGAGAAACTTGAACAACGCGAAGTTTTGTATTACACATTTGGGGAAGGAGCCATTATCATTGGTCGACTCCAGTAGGGCTAGTCAATGGCACATCAATCGGATCAGTCGTTGTGCTCATCTTGTTGCCTTACCCGGAGGTAATAAACCTTCAAAATCGTACAGCAAAATCCAATAGGTGCTGCGGATGTGGACCCTCTCGCGAAGAAACTAACGTTTGCCTGCGGAGGATCAGGCCCTGATCAGTCCCGATTAATCCTTATTACTGGACGCTGAGGCTTTTCATAATGGAACTCTTCTGAAGTTCGCTACATGAGGATCTACTGAGATGAGCCCTGATGTAGCCGTACCATGCCTCGTTCTAATAGGACCCTTTTGACGCTTGCCCCAACAAGTCCCTAAGGCTTGCTCTACAACTGTATCTTACCGAAATATTGATATCGAAAGTTCTAATCAGATATCAGTACCTAAAACTCTCTGGGATTTTTCAAATCAATGGTTAAAAATAACTTGAAGGAGGAGGGGGCTATTGCACCTTGTTTAAAGCTTGATAGTTCGCAAACGGGCTTTAAAAAAGAAAAATGGTAAATTGAACCTCAATATCAGTTTGAAATACCTGCCTAATGATCACACACTCAATGGGATGCACGAATAAATAAATTCGTCTCCATTTTCCATATGGGGAAAAAACTCAGAAAAACATTTTTTTGCCGATCTAGCAACGAATCAAATGAAAGAGTCATCTGAAGCATCTACTGGAACAATGTCATATATATAAGTTTCAAGCTCTAGAAACGGTGGGCTAGGATAGACGGATGGACATAACGAAGCTGTAAGGGTTCCTTGTTTAATCAGAACCTTAAAACTAATATGTAAAACTCGACCCTGCACATATAAACGGACGAAAGCGGGATATAAAAGATCTCAATACTGTCATAAGCTCATGTAACTATAGCTTTTATAATAACTGTACTGACTATAAAAAAAAATATTTTTGACAATATATTCCAGGCCTTGCAATCCCTTGGAGTGTGTGTGTGTAAGCGTGTACTGGCTGTGTCAGGCAAGACTATAATGGCCCGATAAGGTGATGTTACAATGGCCAGATCAAGCAGCCTGATATGACCAGATCAAGCAGCCTGATATAGTCCATTCATGACACAACGTTAAAATTTCTATCAGGAAGCTGTCAAGTGACCTCATACGTGTCCTACCATAGCGTCCATACGATCGGAGGCTGACCTGAAAAAAATCCGATCAAAATTTCTCTCCACTATGATGGATCCAAAATAAATGCATAATTGGCATCAATGCCAAATACACGAAAGCACAATTAAAAAAAACCTCATCCGAATTTTCTGTCAGTCGATTCTTTCAAAGTGCTTAGTTATTCTAACTTTCTTTTCCAAATACAATCTACCGTCACTCTGTTATCCCAAATGATGCGGTTAGCTGTCACGTGCTCTTCCGATGGTTATGCGACTACTCGGAGGTTAGTGATGCGGTTACCAAATTACTCGAATGCATTAGACATTTACGGAGGGTTAATCGTCATCGGAGGGAATCAAGAGGAGACCCGCTAAATGCAAAGCGTCGATCAGTGGGACAGAGAGGTGCGGAGACAGCCGAAAAGCTGCAGCGAAAAAGGGTGCCAGACCGAGGTGAAGGGACCTGGAAAAAGTGAGGTGTACAGAGGGAAAGAGGAGAAGAGTAAAGGGTGATCAAGTGAAGGATAACGAAGAGAAACAGCGGCAGAGAGAGAGAGAGAGAGGGGCGGGGGGAGAGAGAGAGAGAGAGAGAGAGAGAGAGAGAGAGAGAGAAAGGCAGCCAGAAGATATAAGCATATACACGAGAACGATGGGGCGTTTAGATTGCACACCCCAACCAGCTAGCAAACTAGCTAAAGCAGGTAACCGAATTAGACTATGGGCAGGAAGTGGGAAACTCCGGAATTGCGCGGGGAATTCGTTGGAGGGCGTCACGGTTAGCGCCTCTAACAGTGTGCCGCGCGCTCTCAACTTTATACTGAATTCCATGCACTGCGAGACCAACGGCCATAAACTTGGCCGGCCACATCGTTCTCTCGTTGCAAAAGGGTTTCACCGCGTCGTTGCTAATGTATGTATGAGCCGAGTTTCTGCCTTATGTTGGACGCTGGACCGTGCGGAGCCTGTATCTATGAATAACATGAATGGGGAAAAGATATTTCGAGTCCCTTCGTATCTATGTATTGTTGGCTATCAGCACATTCGGCTAATTTGAGGACGATTCTCGAATGTTTTTCTCGAAACGTTACCGGGTTTGCGGGAAGCAAGCTGGTCCTCGGAATGACATTTATACGAATATGATTACACTTATTCTGAGCTGATTTTAAAGATATCGAGACTTGGCTCATGTTGAGTAAAGGGACCACTGGCTATTGTGAGAAAGGCTCTCGCAGTTGAATGTCTTCAAAATTAACTTCCTGCATATATATAGTATACTTGCGAATAATAGGATCCAATCTGTACGGCTTGTACAGCCCAAATCAGGTGAACCCTGCTAATTGTTTATGAAGGTGGAACTTTCTAGGCTGCTTGTAATTGGAAATTGGCATTTAAATACAACATAGACACTAAAAGTATCCCCTCGAGGGGGAAGAGAAAACGTCACTTCTTTTAGAGGTGACGTGTTTTCTTTCCCGTTAAATGTCGAACCATTTTTGAAAATCACCACAATATTATGTTTTCAATATTTAACGGGTTGCACCTTGCACCTAGCTCGTGGTCGAAGGAAAGAGGAATTTTCTCGAGTTTTTTTCTTACATTAAAGAGTATGGTTTTAAGAATCTTTTACGATTTCGTTATTAAAAATTATGTATAAATATTATAAATATTTAAAAAATATTTATAAATATTTATGAATGTAGATACAATGGTTTGTGCCGACCGCTGTTTGAGAAACGTCCTTCACGGTGACCGCTGTTGCTCGAAAACAAAACATCCGATAAAAAAAAAATAAACGCATGCAGTTTTTGCATAGCATAATAGTGCTTGGACAAAAAGATTTAGTAAAATATTGATAATTGAAAAAATGGCCACAGTCCAAACTGAAGGTATCGATGTTTAGTAATAAAATTGCTCTATTTTTGTTGATATAAAAAAAAACTATGTATCGAAAAAACGATTCCTCTGTTCGAGCACTGTTTTTTTATATGTAAAAGGAACTTGTAAAATTTGAAGTTAATAGGTGCCGTGATTTTTGAGATATCGGGGCACCGATTTATAAAAAGTCATTTTATGAAAAACGCGTTTATAGTTCACCGGTTCGCTAGTTCGCGGAATCTACCTATAAGCGGCCGTAACTCTCTCAATTTTGAGCGAATCGACTTGAAATTATCAGAGAATATATTTGAAATGTTATATTTTGGGAATCCGTTAAAAACGAAAAATCGATATTGTCAAAAATTCCCACTAGGTCTAAACTCTTGAAAAAAATTCTATATAATACCAGCCGTTCTTTTATATTAAGTATTTTCAAAAAGTTTTCCAAAATCTCATTCTTAAAACGCTGTAATAATCATAATTACATAAATAATAATAACAATTTTCATTAATAATCAACCCAAAAATAATAATAACATTTGCACTCTGGATTCTTTTATTTTTTCAGTCTTATTATTTATTATTATGTTTATCGTTATTATCACGACCTTGATTATTATTATTATTACTGAATATTAACAATGTACTCGTGCAAAATTTAGCGCCATCGCAAATTGTCACGCCTTTCCACATTTAAGGAAGAAAAATGGTGTTTCTTTCACCCCGAAAATTCGCCTTGGAATAAATCATACTTGTAGGTTCATTCGACTCGCTCGTAACAAGAAGAAAATGCTGGTCTGATGGAATTTTGCAAGCGCAAAACACATGCCAATGTACGCGCGGAGAAAAACACATGTGTTAAATGTACAACGTAAATTGAGAATCATGAAAATATATATTGCTCTGATTTTTCGAGGCATAGTCGTTGTTGTTAAAATGTGTATGACATTTGACAGTTATTACGTATGATATTTGCGCTATTTGAGTGTTTAATTCGATGACTGTGTTGGGTTAAATTAAATTATGGTTTATCGGTGAATACGTGTTGGACGTTTAACTTCGACTGACCGGAGTATCCAAATGTATGGGAAATATACGAAACAAGACCAGCGAACGATTAGTAATTAGTAAACGCTAACACGGCATGTCGATTAGCCAACAGTGAGTGATGTTGAGGTAGCGTAACGAGCGTTGCGCAAATTTTCCTTCATTTTCTATTGGCCGTATACACTCATCCGTAACTCTACCGATGCCATTATGACACCGATGCCAAGAGGTCATAGGAAACGCGAAAAAGATTTCTCCCATTCAGCACGCCGGCCTCTTTATTACACCATCTTTATTAACGATCTTTCTTTGCGCAATGTACCGACGTACAAAAAAGAGACGCGAGATCCTGAAATTTGATTTGATGATGATTATAATAGGTTTCTTCGCACATGAAAAACAGAGAAAACTTTTCTTTGTAAATTTGAATCTAACTTCCATGGCTTCCTGTCAAGTTTTCTCAATATTCTTTGGATTTCCTTTAAATTTGAATGAGAGATGACCAATAGATATATTTCATACCGCTCACTAGGTGTCCCTTATTATTGCTTAATTCGCTTCAAGTCGTCAAAAAAATGAAAAAGTAAGTAAAATCCATAGTGCACCATTTTTTCAAAGGGTTCACGTTTCACATTGTGGTGATGTAGTTTTGTAAAAATAACAGTTATTTTTGTATTTATTGAATAATTTGTTAAAAACTCAAAATTTACTGTATATTGTTTCTATTTGTTCGCATTTTAGATGTGGCCATCTCTCCGGCAAGATTATGAGAAATGGCCACGTCCAGTCGGTGTATGATGGCCATACTTGTGATGGATTCGAATTATCTATTTTTTCTACATTTTTTATGCCTAATAAGTACAAGAGAAAAGCAATTCTTCTGCGACGGAATTAGACTCAGCTATTGGTGCTATGGAAAATGCTGGATTGTCGGTTCGTGCGGCCACTAGGACTTAAACGGGCTAAGCAAGTTGGAACACTATTAACATCTGACGGGCATATTGAGTTCGGAAAATGTAGAGAAAGATCAAAATAATTGAAAGGCAAAAACAATTGCCAGTAAAATAAAGAGCAAAAACCAGATAGGGCCTAGCCAGTCAGAAAAAATAACACCAATGAAATGTACTGTCAGAAAAAGAAAAGCAATTAAAAGGATATCTGAGAGGGGGAACGTTAACGAAAAACCAGTATTATGCGATTTATCATATGAAGATGGGAGTACAGAAGAGGATAACTGTGTAGGTTGCGCAGAAAATTATTATAACACCCGTCTCATCGAAGACTCGCTTCAGTGTATAGCGTGCCAACTTTGGGTGCACGAAAATTGTACTAAATTCGATGATATGTGCTCTACATGTGGCCAGAAGAAAAAAAAAGAATCAAAATATAAAACCAAACAGAAAACCACGAGTAGAACAAACACACTAATTTCAAGGTTGATTTCATAAAAATTTGTTTTATCTTTCTAAATTATCTTAAAGTTAAATATTCAAAGTTTAATTATAAATAGAGATAAGTAAAGAAACGTCTGTACTTTTATATTGACGGATCCTTAAAAAAAACCGTCACCAACTACCCAGGACTTATCCTACATTTTAAACTAGTCCTCCCACGCCATCGCTTTTTCCATATTATTCATGATGCTCATCAAATGTCCAAATTCTATTTGAAAAATGCCAACGTTTTGACAACTACTTAGGATCGTACAACCTCCCTAATACTCTAGTCACAATTAAAACTTGTGCTATCAGCTATCCTAAGTTGTTCAAATAACCCAAACTTCAAATGAATAAGTCTCATTTGCGCCAAATTAAATGAATTTTATAATTAATCAATATTAATCTTATCTTACCAATTTAACTCTGTAATGGTCTAGAGAAATTGTAAAATGGTTTGGGAAACAACGCCACCCCTAAATAGGTCCACGAAAAATTCGACCACTCTTTGCCAATCGATATTGTTATGAAGTATTTTTTGGTGATTATTCTGTCGTCTGGTTTGTTTGGTTGGTTGGTATCTCGTGGATGTTGCGGGGGTAGGAAAAGTCTACAGGGCAGGGTAGTTCTCTCTTCAAGAACTGCGAGCCACCGGAGGCGCGTGTACCATTTTCGAGTGACGATACGACCCGCCAGAAGAACGCCCAACAACCCGCGAGATATTCCGTGAAGCTACCTTCTCCAATTTTCCTTCCGTTCTCCGCTTCTCTCACTCTTTTCTTTTGTACTCCAGCACTCCGTGTGAAGTTGCTCGGGATTTATGATGCTCCAGGGAAGCGCCAAACGGTCGAGACTAGCCGACCAACGAGAAGCAGGATTACCGTGAAATTTGCCGAGCGTATACTTGCTCGTTGGGGTAATATGGCTCCTACCTTTCGATATATATATATATATAAATATATATGTATGTGTATACGATATGGTTGCACACGAGAGAGCTATTCATCGCTCTTAAGAATTTTCCCTCGCACACTTTCGCCGGATTCTCAAGTCCCAATGATCGAAATAATTGTTGAAATAAAATGGAATTTTATCGTACTTCGCCTCTCCTGCGAGGATCGTAAATACTTTCCGCAATAAATAACGAAGATGCGAGAGCGCTCAATTGTTTTCCTTATAATTGATTCGAAGTTTTTATCTCGAACTACTCGTCGATAATCTTTTCTACCTCACTTCCGTGTTCAGTTAATAAGCGTCTTCATATTGGCAAAAAGTTAATTATCGATGAGCCACTTCCATTGTATTCCAGTACAGTAATTATTTTCACGAGTTAGCACCTTCACGTCTTAATCATTCTTCCAATGGCTGGCGTCTCACAGCGATGTCATAGGTCCCTCGATGTTCAGTACAATGATACGTTCAAGATGTCTTTGTAGCTGCCCTTCACATTACAGAAAACCCATCTCCTACTTTCCCAGTCAACTAACTAGTCTGACTCTACGCGACTCCTCCATAAGACTCCATTCCCTTGTACAATAGGAAAGATTCCCCATTGAATCCTTAAACCTCCACGACAGCTCTCCAAAAAAGAGCCCAGCCTTCACAAGCTGTCTCCTTTGAGGTGTCTTAGTTAAACAGCTAGAACACGATTAGAGAGGGCAACAACTCCGCCACACCTAAAATCTAAGCGTCAAATGTCATGGAGCCGGTCAAGATCCAGCGTGGTGTCATCGCGATGTCCAAGAACCGACCGTCTGTTGTTCATCCTGAGACAAGCTGTGTATGGCCAGAATGGCTCAGGAATCGGCGTGGAATATGCAATAAGCGAATATACGTAGCAACCGTATATGTACTGATGTGCAGGCTATACTTTACTCACGTATGTATCCTCATGGTTTGAGGCTGAAACGTCAGCAGGAGAATGACCGTGAGAAACCAAAAGCCAATACGAACATGTCCAGAGTGGTCCGGGCAGATTACCAGTGTGAGGAAGTTAGCCCGAGTGATACTTGGGGTCAGAGAGGAACACGTGAGAAATGTGCTTCTGCGCTTGTGTGCTGCGCTTGAGAGTGTGTTAGCCTGCATTCAGGAGTGTAGAAGAGCTACGAGACAGAGCAGCCCTGCTTCACCGCGAATACGACAGGTTTGAGACAACATGGAAGAGCTTGAGGGAGACATTTAGGGAGGTTGAGAGATCAAGGGTATTTCCCCATATTATACAGCACGTTCCGCGGGGTCTCGTTTAGCACTGGGACCACCCAGTCTAGTACGGCACATATACATGTCCTATCTTCTCTCTCTCTCTCTTTCTCTCTCTCTGTCCCTATCTCTTCGCTGGCCACGTGCCTCATCGCAATAACACATTGCATTTCGTGACGTTAATCAGGCTATGTGAGGCATTACACGCCCGCGGTTGTTGCCACTACGTTACTACTGCTACTACCGGATCCCACTTGTGTTCCGTGCAACCTTCTGCTACTACCGTTACGCACTATACTATTAATAATAATGCTCACTCCGTACCTCAATCTATTTATCAAGCTCTGGCGAAGCGAACCCGTGTACTCGGCAATTATCGCTTTGCCAAAGCGATTCTCCTCTCCTCCCTTTGGCTGTCTCTCTTTTCCGGAGATGCAATAAACAGCGGTAAGAGGATACGATTCCGAGTTTCAAGAGGCCAGAGATTAATCGAGTTAAGCGTCTGAATTCTCGGCTACATCTGGCCGAATAACTCTCCGGGCTTTCAAGCACAATGAGAATTCCATTGTCCAAAGTGTTAGTTGTTCCCGTATAGTGATAGGAATTCGTATGTAACTTCGCGCATTATGGCTTGGTCATAATTTTACGCTCGTGGTCTATACATTGTTGGAGAATGCATTGTAGGTGAGAATTTTCCGAGGGAACTCGTTAGTAACTTCGAATTCTTATACCGACATCATTATCTGTGCGTATACTTATGATCGTCGAGCCAGGGCCAAGACTCTCGTTTTTGTATTTACGAATTTCAGAACATTCTCATCCAATACTATCACACGGATAAACAATTTTTTACATTGGAACCCAAAATGTTGCAGCGAATTTGACATCTGTCGAGGTGAATTTGAAGGTTGACAGCATTGTTGCACGCAATAATTATTCGTACCATTAAATTTCTTACTGTTTCTTTGCAATTATCTTACAGTCCCTCAAGAGTCTTAGAGTGCTTCGCATATTGTTTGCAGCCAACTTTTGTCGCACGACATTTAAAAAAAGTGGTTTGCTCGCTATGACACATATGCGTTCACCATGGGAACCCTAATAGTTGTGGATCACCCTCTATATATTACATATATAAAACAGTTCCATGACTGACTGGCTGTCTGAATGACTGACTGACATATAGAGAACGCACGGCCTAAACCGCTGAAGATAGAAACATGAAATTTGGAAGATATGTTCCTTAGAAGTTGTAGAGGTGCAATAAGAAAGGATTTTTCGAAAATGAACTCTTAAGGGGGTTCAATAGAGTGTCAAGGTTTATATGGAAAATTGTATTGCTTGCATGTAACTTGAAACTTAGTATAAACATTATTTAAAGCAAATAATAAAATGCATATTTGAGAATTTTTTAAAACAACCCCTAATTACGGATGCAACGGGGTGTTAAAATTAGTATGGGTAAAAAGAATACCCTGCTTTTATCTCAATGAAATTCGAAAGATATGTTCCTTAAGGGGTTACGTGGGTTTCGAAGCTAAAAAAGCATATTTTTCTACTTTTTTAAATATAATATATAAATTATTTTATTCAAAATGTTAAGCACATAAAAGAGCAATATTTCAATAATATTTTTTTTTAATTTCATCCAAAAATTTGGGAAATTCAGCCGGTGGGACCTGGTTTCCGGAGACCCCTAAAAGAAAAGTGTCCTCGTGGTGGTAAGGATAACTCATGATAGCTTTATCTGAAATTAAAAAACCAAATTTTTTCTGTTAGTAGCTCGTGATTGAACGAAGGATTAAAAAAAAAAAAATTTGAATTTTTGGAAGAGTTGTATGCAAAATAGTTCATTTTTTGGTACAATTTACACTACGTATAGCCTTGCAAAATTAATTGTAATCGAAAAAAGAACCTTCGTTCAATCACTAGTCAATGCTATTTTGAAGAAGTATGCAAAATTTCAATAAGATCGGTGCATTAGTTTTTAAGAAATCGTGTCCACCGACTTCAAAAATAGGGTTTTGATAAAAATGCGTATACCTGCGTCGCTCCCGGCCGGTCTTTCCCAACGGGTCGAATTCCCAAAGGCTCTCTCTCCTAGAGTTTTACTCCGATTGACTTAAAACTTTGGGAGAATATTCTAGACATATTGTACTATTTGATAATAAAATTTAAAAAAAGTTTTTTTGAAATTTCCAAACCCACGTAATCCCTTAAAGGGCTAGAGGTGCACTAAGAAAAGATTAGCTTCTCGAATGGGCGACTATATGTGAGCCGTTCGAGCGTATCAAGTGCCGAAAACTCGAATGTGCTTGCTGATGACCGGAAATCATACAACGTTGTATACAGAACTATATTGCAAAGCCATATAGTTCTGTAGACAACAATAACATGGTACGATACTGGGGTTGAAGGTTGACACTTTTATACCACTATTTAATTAGTTACCAACCCTTACCTTAGTCAGTCTACCACCGTGCCTGAGTACCAGGTGTACAAGTATGAAATGCGGATTTCAGACAACAGATGGTGCACCAATGCAGTTTGTGCTATAAAGATTTGAGACTGCGCCATTTTGTTGTGTCATCAACAAGTGTCAGACGCGCATGAGTGATAAATTGGAAAAGTGTGTGCATAGTGTTGTGTTGTTGTGTTCAATATATCGAAATTTATACCGAACAATGAACATTCGCGGACAGCATTAATTTTTTGTTTTCATTTGAAGAAAACTGGTGCTGAATCATACCGATTGCTTCGAGAAGCTTATGGTGAACATACTCCATCGCAAGATACGTGTGAACGATGGTTTCGGCGTTTCAAAAGTGGTGACTTCGATGTTGCAGATAAGGAACAGGGAAAACCGCCAACAAAAATACGAAGATGTGGAATTGCAAGCATTGTTGGACGAAGATGATTCGTAAACACAAAAACAACTCGCCGAGCAATTGGGCGTTAGTCAACAAGCTGTTTCCAATCGGATACGAGAGATGGGAAAGGTTCAGAAGACCGGTAGATGGGTACCACATGAGTTGAACGACAGGCAAATGGAAAAGCGCAAAAACACATGTGACATTTTGCTCGCTCGGTACAAAAGGAAGTCGTTTTTGCATCGTATAGTTACAGGGGATGAAAAGTGGATTTATTTTGAGAATCCCAAGCGCAAAGAATCATGGGTAGACGCAGACGCACCATGCACATCGACCGCAAGACCGACTCGTTTTGGCAGAAAGACGATGCTCTGTGTTTGGTGGGACCAGAGGAGCGTGGTCTATTATGAACTGTTAAAACCTGGCGAAACGGTTAATACTAAACGTTACCAACAACAATTGACCGATTTGAACCGTTCGCTGCTTGAAAGAAGGCCAGAATACCGAAAGAGGCAACACAAAGTCATTTTTCTTCATGACAATGCTCCATCATATGCGGCAAAACCGGTTCGCCACACGTTGGAAGCACTCAGCTGGGAAGTTCTACCCCATGCGGCTTACTCACCAGACTTGGCTCCTTCCGATTACCATTTGTTTGCATCGATGGGTCACGCGGTTGCTGAGCAGCGCTTTGGTTCGTACGAAGATGTGAAAAAATGGCTCGATGAATGGTTCGCAGCAAAAGGGGAAGATTTTTACTGGCGTGGTATTCACAAATTGCCCGAAAAATGGGGAAAATGTATAACAAGCGTAGGAGCATACTTTGAATAAAGCACTTTTTATCATTTTTCCGAATTTAACGTGTTTTTTTTTAGAAAAAAAATCCGCATTTCATACTTGTACACCGGGTAATATAGCACCTACCTTCTTTCTTTATTTCATACTTTTTTCTCTCTTTGTTTATCTCTTCTCTGGATCAAATTCTAAAGTCCACGCGGACGAAGTCGCAGGCAAAACCTAGTATACATGCAAACAGACATAAAAAAATCATTAGTATCAACGAAAGCGTTCAATCACAAGTAGCAACCGAAATATTAAAACACAACACTAAAATATTTGATTATTCCGAGTCTCTGTTGATTCGATGGAATAAATAATTCTCAACATAACCTAATATTCCATTTTTGTAATAAATAATTCAAAAGCATCACCAGTGGCGGATTTCATCAGCCCGAGTTTCTTTTTTTCACTGTACATATAAACAGATATTTGCATAGTAGAAGATAAAAATTTCGTGAAGTTATGCGATCGACCAAATCGACTTTTCCGCGTATTATTAAACGCCACTACGAGCACGCAAAGAACATTTAATAGTTCGAAGGGTATCCGTGAGCCTGCAAGATGTAAACTTAGGTCAGCGGACATCCGCTCTGCATATTTCAGGCCGCAAGACCATGAAGGATGAAAGAGCGTTTCCCCGTCCCACGATGTCGCTAGGTTCTCGCCGGACACGAAGGCTAAAAAGCTTTATGCTATGGGCGGCTCATCGATTATTCATAAACGTATCGGTCGAGAGTCGTGAACAAGCGGAAGTCTCGGGTTCGTGTACTCAGTGGTTCCTCTAGATCGCATAGAACGCTATTACATAAGGTACGTGCAGTATGGAGAGAGAAGAAGATAAAGGGAGACAAGCCTAAAGAGTGAGAGAGAGAGAGAGAGAGAGAGAGAGAGGAGGGGGCATAGGGAGGGAGACCGTGTAGACGAGGAGCCATAAGGGCTTTGCAGAAGTTTCAGAACGTTGTCCGTTTATATGCTCCATAATTTACGGCCCTGTTACGGACAATCACACTATGTATACACAATAATCTGGCTATATATAAGCATCGATATTATACATATGTAGTAAAGTAATTTTAGAGAGTTCGAAGACCGTCCTCGTAGTAGCCATTTGCTCCCAGACTGAACGTTATGTAAACTGCAAAAGCGTGCCTGTCTTCAAAATCATTTTTGGATAAATATAAGCATATTTGTATAAAGGTCATTCCAAGCACCGGCCTGACCTTAAAATCGACCATTAGGTTTAACAAAAATGTCATGTTCTCAGGAGCAGCAGATGTGTCGAAGGTTAACTTCGCATAGATGTAACGGCTTCGGAATATATTTTCGGCAAATACATATATATTAGCTTCCGCTCGGGTGGAATTTGTCCCATAGAAAATTCATTACTAGTTTCACCTCGTATTGAGGGTTGTTTAAAAAAATCCTAAAATATACGATTTATTATTTGTTTTGAAGAATATTTATACCGAGTTTCAAATTGATACACGCAAGAAATATAATTTTTCATACAAACTTTTACATCCCATTTCATCGTTTTGGGGGTTGATTTTCGAAAAATCCATTCTTAGTGTACTTCTGCGATCTTCAAGGAGCATATATTTCGAATTTTATTGAAATGAACGCAGAGATTTCAATTTTTCCATACAAACTTTAACATCTCGAAGCACCCCTAATTAGTGGTTGTTTTAAAAAATCATAAAATATGCATTTTATTATTTGTTTTGAAGAATATTAATACCAAGTTTCAAAATGATACACGCAAGGAGTACAATTTTCCATGCAAACTTTTATACCCCATTTCACCCCGTTAAGAGTTAATTTTCGAAAAATTCTTCCTTGATGCATCTGTACATTTTCTAAGAAATATATGTTCCAAGTTTAAAGGGGCTGCGAGATTGGATCATGAAGTAAAATATCAAAATTTGCCCTAGGTATAAATCGTTTGCCCAACGATTACGAAATTCGTTGACTTTTTTAAAATTTCGTTAATCTCGTAATTCCGTAAAATTTACTTTTTTCTAGTACTTTTTGGTATCAGAATAGTCTTGAATAATTGCTGTCTCATAGGAACGTTTCAGAAATATTATATTTTTTTTTAGTGTTAACTCAACATTCTTTCGAATCATTTTGCATGCAAAGGATTCAACTATTCACGATCATCTTAATACCAAAAAGTATCACAAAAAAGCTAATTTGTTGAAGACGCAGCGAAAAGATCATGTAAGGTAAGGGATTTTACGAATTTTTTATAAAGTCAAACATTTCTAAAACGACGCGGTTTTTCTTCAGAGCACAATATGATATTCTTATGGGTCATAATCTAATCTAGCACCTCCTTATGTATGACGTAGTATTTATGGGACACCCTACATATACAGGGTTGTGGTATACAAAGATTGGACCACCTCCAATTATGATGTTTCAATATGGAAACGTATAATTAATTTAGTAAATTGCATACACATATTCTACCAAGCTAATGCAAGATCCACGACCATTGCATATTTCAAGGGTTCCCATTTTCCAGGGATTCCATTCTTTGCGAACGAGCTACAAATGATAATAAAATTCACGTCCGCTGCCAATTTTTTGGGATTCGGTATTTCAAATCGTAACACGGAAACCTTAGGTTCAGGCTTTGTTATCTCTCCGTATAGTTTGTATCTACAGAGCTGTAACTTTCGAACCTCGAAAACAAGAAAAACTTAAAATTTCATGGGCAGTTCAACCTCGAAAATCATCGTAGTAACACCCAAACAATTTTTGCACTCGGAAATGTGTCATATTCTGAATATAATTCATTATTTTAACCTCCTTAAGTATGACGAGGTATTGACGGGACACATATACAGGATTTTGCCATGGGAAGATTGAACCACCTTCATTTATAATCGTTCAATATGGAATCGCATAATTTATTTAATAAATTTCATACACATATTGCGGCAAGTGAGTGCAAGTCCGAGTCTTTGCGTGGACGGGAATCCTCTTATGGCTCATTCTGAAAATTGTCCTTCGAAAGCCTCTCAGTGGTGCGCTACATCCGTGAGACAATCGATAGAGTCGAAGGAATATTGTCAGGGCGAACAATTGCAAGGCTTACTGCTACGTGTACATATATATATATATATATACGCATGAAGCGAAATACTAGTGTGTGAACAGACTGCCTAATCAATAGGATGAATTGCCTGACCACAAGTGGACGTATCTACTGCCACGGAAATTTATCCTGGACGACTGTACGGATTGAGCTCCAAAGTGGACTGTCAGCCTCATGACCCCGAACGTCGAGGGCAGGCATTTATTATTAGTCAGTGGGATGAATTCCACGATGGACCCTCAAAGGTTGTGGTTTCGGATCTACAATTATAATTTGCCGAGAATTATTGACGAGAGATCCGCTAGATCGTAGTACATTGTCCTCGTTCGCTATTGGAATTTCAACACTTTCGAGACGTTGGTCAAGTACTCGAATGGCTTCAACGTTGATAACGTATTACATATCTTCAAACGGGCCAAAATTAGCGTTTTTAGGGAATTTTTCTAAAGGCTGAATCGTAAAAAAATTCGTAACCCATCATACATTATTTATTGGTATTTCAACTACGTGAATTTTTTATATCAATCCATGATAACTATCTCATGGATTGGTGGATCTAAAAAAATTAAAAAGATTTCTGTAAAGTAATATTATAGTTACAGTCTGTCGAGCCTAATTTTCAAATTTGGAAGAAAAAAAAGAATCCATCACATTTTAAAGGCAAAAGATTTTTTTCGTGTTGCAAATGTTTATAAAAATGTTCTAAATTAAAAAATAACTCTATAGACTATAGAGAATCTTTTACCAAACATTAAAAAAGTAAAACTGTATGAAAATATTAAAAATTGTTCAAGTTCAAATGTAGTCGCACTCGAGCCAGTTCCTTGGCGCGTGTGTAGGCTATATTTACCTTCGTAACTTTGTCTCTAATGGAGATATCCTAATAAAGTAAAACTTCGGTTATACGTTTTTCAAGCGGTACAACGAGTATGACGTATAAATGAGAATAACGTAGAAGTGAAATACAGTATGTACCTGAAACTCTTTAGCATTTGAAAATAGCGATTGGTGCATAATTTGCGATGTTTTTTTTTTTAATGGCAATATGTCTATTATGATAACGTTTGGGTTTTCAATTGAAAATTGTATTGGTAGTAATGAAGTAATGAGCCTACTCAATCTTTTTAATTTTCGTTTAATGCAAGTTTGCAACATCAAAGCTTTGACGTTTTAGACTAGCACATAACAGACATGTTCGTATTCATAAGAAATATGTAAACACAGATAAGTACACGCATACATTGTACTGTCCTAGAGCTTTACAGTCGTAAAAATCAAGGTACGAGTTGTAAAAATTATTTTATATTAGTCGGTTTTTTCGGATCTGCTGGTTGAGCATGAAATAGTGTGGAAAAATGTTTAAAATGTTATGAAAAACTGTCAAATCACTCAGTACATTATGACAAATTCGTCATCAGTGCCATAATGTTAAATTCTCTATGTTAAAAAGTGTTTCTTCAAGTGTACGTTTTATAAAAATAGCCGATTTAACATTTTGAAGGGATAGTCAGTATATGACAGAGAATTTACTATATAAATTGGAATTTTTTAAAATTTGAATTGACTAGATTTTTCGTTCAATCAATTTTTTTTCTATTGCATTCCATTATTAAAATTATTTATTTTAAATATATTTATTCATTAAAATCCAGATCTATTTAATATCGTCTAATAACTAAATATTTTATTTATTCCTAATAAATCCGTGATTTGGTTTAAAAATCTCATGGCTTTGTTTTCATTAGAAGACTATTGTAACATTCTGTAGTTGAGGAAAAGGCTTAGTATTTCTATACATAAATAGTCGCGCCTGTTAATAAAAAGCACGACGATCTCATTTTTTCTTTCAAATAACAGCCTTGGTGGTGAAAAAAGAGAAAAAAATAACTTTTTTTCACCGCATTTTTATGCCATGAACCTATATTCCTTTCGCATATTTATGCGATATATCGTGTTTTATCTTTATTTATTTAATTTGAATATATTTAATATTCAAAAGAATATTTAAAACAAATAGGGTCATAGTAGGCCGCGAGAAAGGATACCATATTTGATTTAAATAGATCCTACTTAAATTATTTTTTTTTAAGCAGTGTAAGAGCCTAACTTCAATAATTAATTGCTCAACAACCATGCAGAAGATTGACTTGGAATTTTGCACGGAATCGTAACACCTGTTCGCAAATATCCGCGATAAATCTCAGCAAATATTTACCATTACACGATTAGCCGAGTAACCTCCTTAACGTATAACTGAGAAAAAAAACGGACCTCGAAACGAACACTGGGGAACAAAATTCATGACGTAAAAGCGCGAAAAACGTATAAGTGAAACTTTATTACATTCTTTATAGCCGGAATCTGCCAGAACCAAAGAAATTTGACGTATGAATGACAAAAACGTACAAGTGCAAAACGTATAAACGAAGTTTCACTGTACATTTTTTTAATACGCGTATAGTATAGAGAATAATGATTATCAATAGAAAAAAAAGATTTTTTGAAAACGCGACGTTTTCAAAAAATCTTTTTGAAAACGTACGTAAACCCTCAAATTTTTTTGCATTCAATTTTTGTCAGACGAAAAATTACCTAAATAGAAAAAAGGTACCATTCTAACTGAAATATGCACTTTCGAGTGAGCTAAATTCACGCAGTTTCTTTTCTTTCAAACACAGGTACAGGTACGTCTGTATACGAGTGCTTTAATCGTCTACATTGTTGCCTAGACATATTCGCTACGAAGTGCACTTTCATGAGCTGCATCCTTGCTCCTGTGTGACAAATTCTCACGAAACTATGAGTGGATATCTCCCGTTGTGCAGAAGCAGGTAGTCCCATGAATTAAGGACGCGCAACAACGCAGTGTCTCGAGTACTTAATCTACGAAGTACAGTCCTTGTTTAGTACGTGCATTGTAGGAATTCGTAGAGCCCCGTTTGCTGCCGACTCGAGGATCAAGGCGCATTCATACATACGGAGTTACGGATACGAGCAACTCTCATTCGTGTTACGTACAATCCGAATAGGTTTGCGCATCGCGCGCGCGCGCCAGCCCGTAATACGTCAATGACAATTGTTAAAATGTACGTGCAAACCCGATGTGAATTTATGGGTATAACTGGAGTGATTAATCTACATAGATAATAAAGTTTGAGACAACTGATGAGTGTTCGCTTGGAGCCTGAATGATTTGCAGACATTGTCGTTCACGCGGTATTCCGTGCCAGATATTACAGGCCTATTATCAAAATCAACCTTCACCGATTTCAATGGACTCAATTTTTTGGATTGCCCACTTTTTTCGCAATTGGGTTCCACAAATTCCGATCAAATTCATGATCGCAGTAATGAATCTACGACCATTGCCAATTTTGGGGGTTTCCACTTTTTGGGTCTTCCATTCTTTGGGAACGATATACAAATTCTAATTGAATTCACGATCATTGCATTGAACCTACGGCCATTGTCATTTTTTGAGGGTTCCCACGTCTTGGGGTTTCCGTTCATTGGGAACAACCCGAGTCAAAATTTCCGAGCCGCGTTAATCCCGCAAAATAAAGGCCTCTTTCCCTGAGCAGAGATCGGCGATAGCGGATTATCGGGTACCTAAACTAGGGTTCAATGTTTGGAATCCTAATACGTTACGGCAGAAACTGGACATTGCCACTCAAAGGAGAGCGCAATGGAGAGCGGAACTGAACCTGCAAAACCCGAAATGCGCCTACTTCGAGCGCTCCCGCAGAACCTACTGGCCCTCCTTTCGGCCTACTGTAGGCGCACTGTAGACCCTCTGGATCCTACATTTAACCTACTATAGGCGCACTGTAGACCCTCCGGACCCTCCATTCAGCGGAAAACGTATTTATTCCGTCATCGAACCGGTTACCGATCAGGCTACAATGGAGTGTTGGTGTAGGAGATATCGAATTTGGGCTGAAAGCAGGTTAGGTGAGGTCGAAGCAACGGACTTGAAATCGAAAGCAGGTTAAAGAGGCTTGTGTTCTGCACGTTTCACTGAAACTGGGGGTCGAAAGAAGGCTTGGGAGGATTAACAGAGGGTCACACTGGTCCAAATGGAGGCCTCTTCGTGGCACTAAACTCAAAAAATGGGGTTTGGTAGGTTCAGCGGAGGCTGGTGGCTTGTGCCTTACAAAAGAAATAGCTCCAGCGGGTGTTCAGAGGAGGCTATAAATTTTGACTCGGGAATCCCAAATGACAATGAGAATTCACTACTGCAATATCGAGTGTCCGGCTATTCCTAATTTTTTGGGGTCTCCATTCTTTGGGAACGATCCACAAATGAGAATGAAATTTACGACCGCAGTATTGAGTTTTCGGCCATTGTCAATTTTTTGGGGGTTCCCATTCTGTGGGAGCGATCCACAAATGACATTAAAACTTACAATCACTGCATTGAATCTATGACCATTGCCATTTTTTTGGGTCCCCACGTTTTGGGGCTCCCATTCATTGGAAACCATCCACAAATTACCATCAAATTCACGACCGTAGTATTAAATCTACGATCATTGCTTACTTCAGGGATGCCGATTCTTTAAGAACGATCCACAAATGACAATTAAATTCACAACCGCCACTAATTTCTTGAGATTCCGTATCTCAAAACGCAACATGGAAGCCTTAGGTTGCGGCTTTGTTATCTTTTCGTCCAGTCTGTATCCACAGAGCTGTAACTTTCGAACCTCCTAAATAAGAAACTTACAATTTCATGGGCCGTTCAACCTCGAAAATCATCGGGGTAAAACTCAAACAATTTTTTCACTCTCAAATCTGTCATATTCTGATTATAATTTATTATTTATACAGATATGAATCAGACCGTCCGTTTCAAACATCTTAATGCGCTGATGGGAAAACCATTCTTTCCCACAATTCGTTATGTTTGTATTTACTAAAAATATTAATCTGCCCGAATTTTTAAAAAATCCGAGCACAAAAAATTGAAAAAATATCCCCAATTACCGAAAATCTTATAAACCTTCAACAGGTAACGAAGAAACGAGGAGAAGAATGGTACACAGCCTTAAAACTATCAGTACAAAAAACAGACCAAAAGTAGGAACGTGAGAATTATTTACTATTCTTGTGTCGAAGAATAATCCTTAAGAATGTTTCCATTGGAACGGCGCTTATGCCATTGTCTCGTTCAGATTCCAGCCGCCCTATGTTAAACACGAAGACTGCATTGTGCTTCCTATCCCTGTCAGGTTAAGAAAGCTCGAGGTGAAAAAGCATTTCCGCTAATCCTACGAATCAAAGGATAAAGGACGAGTCGCTCATATGCAGTTGTGTAATATATAAGTGTACTTGTACATAATATATATATATATATATATATAGATATATATATATATATATATATATATATATTGACTGATCGATGCAGACCTACAGGAGGATCGCTAGCAGCGGTGCATTCCAATTGGAACGAACAGAAAAGGCTAAAGGTCGAGTGAGCTAGAGAGAAAGCCGGGATTATACGTTTTTTCCTCTTTCGCTGGGAAATTAAATTCTTTTCCTCGCCGACCCTATAGACAAGGAAAATAGCACAGCAATTGTTCAACTCGCGGGAAAGGGCTCTGTGTTGTAAAAGTGAAAAGCTTAAAAAAAATTACGTCTCCTCGCGATATTTCCACGTATGATTTGTAATTTGAAGTAACGTAAATTGATTGTTCTGGACTGATCTTCGGCAGTAAAAGAGCATTTTTTAAACAGTCCACAAGGAAAAAAGTCCATGGTATTTCCAATATACGCTCATGGTAAGAGAGGGAATAGTAAAATTCCCTATTGTTTATTGACACCGTTATTATAATATAGTTAACACAACTATAAGCGAAACGTATATCTAAACATGCGATTTGCGTGGCGAGTTTAACTATCTATCATCCCCGAAATGAATATTAACTTTTGTAAAAGGCTTGACAATATAGATATGGTTAATTCAGTGTTATCACAAAACCGCACATAAATACTAACATTATACTGTATGTTACATTTTGTCCGGGTCAAGCTTCTACTATTCTATTTATGTTTGTACAATTCATAGGGTTAACATTAATAATTTGTTGTATAATTATACAGCAAATTTGTTGAAAGACCTTATGAAAAGTGACAATTCAGAAAAAAAATGGTAATGTTTACTTATAGCGAAGACGTCAATCATTTGCAGCTGAAGGAAGCACAGCTTAGTAGTTTAAAAAACCACGCATTTCTTACAAGCTTAGTTAATTTACATACGAGGTGTGTAAATTAAGTAATGAGACTGATTTTATCCAATTTTTTTATTTGAATAGAATTACAATTCAATATTGTCTTCCTCAGAATAACTTTCTTGGGAAGCCACACCGCGCTGGAGACGGTTCTTCCAAGCCTCATAACAGTGCTGGAACTCGGATACTGGAATAGCCTTCAATAGTTCGGACACTGGAATAGCTGGTCAGTTACAGCCGTTTGAATGTTTTCGAGTGTCCCAAAATGACGTTCCTGGAGTTGATTTTTCAATGTCAGGAAGAGCAAAACGTCACAAGGACTCAAGTCAGGCGATGAACCTGACTAAGGAGGCTGATGAGCCACGAGAATATTTTTACTGATCAAAAACTTGTTTATTGAAATTTCTGTGTGACAAGACGCATTGTCGTGATACAACACATCCCCAATTTATTGGTTAAAATCTGATGAACGGTGGTGTGAGTCAAACTCAACTCTTCCCCGATCATTCTAACTGTCAACGGATGATCTGAACCCACAAAATCCCGGATCTTATCAACATTTCCATCGATTCTTGAAGATGAAGGCCTTGCGCTGCGTGGTTCATTTTCAATCGACGCGCTTCCTTCTGAAAATGCCTTAAACCACCGAAAAACCTGGGCCCTTGACAAAACACTGTCTCCATAGGCCTGCTGAAGTTTTGCAACGGCACAGTAGAACGGAAGAGTTTTCGTTCCACTGTGCCTAAGTCTGAGGCAAAATCTGATAGCACACCGTTGCTCAAAATTAATGTCACTCATTTTTAGAATGGACTGGAAAAAACTGTTTCACGAACAAAATCACAATGGACAACCAAATGACTAGCGAGTTCAAACTCGTACTGAAGGCGTGTCACATATTTATCTGTCGCCTCTCCATGTCTCGCATTCCAAGTGTTGCCAGATCGAACGCTATGTTGCCAGGCTTATTACTTAATTTACACAACTCGTAGTATGTGTGTTATATTGCAAAAATAGCATATCGGTTCAACACTTCTCGTTCACCGTCTGTTCTTGTAGGACACACATTACCATGCATATAGAAGGTCGTACCATATAATATGATACAAATCACTATAAACATCGTCGCAAATCACAAGCAACATTGTTATCAGATTGATAACAATGTTGTTGCATTTATAACAAATTGATAACAATATATATATATTAGTTATCAAGAGACGCGGCAGCGTCTCGACGCGAAGTAATAAAAAAAAAACGATTGTCACGACACGACACGCCACGCACTCTTTATACGCCAAGATGGGCGTTAGCAGACGACTTTTTAACTTATAATCGACATTACGCGAAAACGCGGAGACGAATCGAAAATCTAATGACATTTTACCAATCAAATGTTATTTTTTCCTATCAATTTTGTTTGGGTCATTTTTCGATCCGCCTACTCAAACTTGAGATCTCGTAATATTAGCCGAATTTCCGAGCGACTTTTTTACCACAAAAATTCTTCAACACTTTAGAACTTGGAGGGATAAAGTTATTCGGTCGCATCGTAAGCTATACTACATACGTCCTTTTGGGGAAAGCGTTAACATGATGGGAACGCTTAGAGTTTCAGCGTGAAGTGCACTGTTTGCTCACTTCAGAGAGGTGCTACTATAAACAAACAATGGCGCGCTAGAAACGTCAAAAGTCGGGTCCTTCGAACGTATAGCCTCTGTCGGCTTTAAGAGGGAACGGTACTCGCAGCAAGACTTCGACGCAGCCCCGGCTCCAGTCGGTTGGGCAGAACTCGTACGAACCCCTGCTACCTACCGGGAGATTGTAAATGCCTTCCTGCGTCTCGCAACGCGTATGTGCGTGTATGTTGGTGTGCTTTCGTAGCGCACCAACATACATCCTGCGTAGCGCGTACACACCGCGTGAGCGCATATACACCGCGTGAGCGTATATACATGCACAAACATACATAAACACAGTCAGCGTCGAGAAAGAACTTTATTTTCTTTTCTCAACGCCGACTTCGCAAGAAATTCAAAAACACGAATTTCGCAGAAAGAGTCCTTGCTGAGGGTAGCGATTGGCTCAGTAAACATTTACGGTATAAATAATACAAACATAATTGTTTAAACAATTATGAATGCATTTATTCTCGACCACGATTGTGATCGGTAGATACGGTACTTTCAGTACCTCTCAGCAAATAGATTGCTGTTTGCGAGCCGCAAAACGGTACGCTAAAAATAATGCAAAAATAATTGTTTAAAAAATTATTTTTGCATTTTTCCTCGATCACGATTGTGATCGGTAGATACGGTACTTTCAGTACCTCTCGGCAAATAAATTGCTGCTTGCGAACCGCAAAACCTAACAATAAAAATAATGCAAACATAATTGTTTAAAAAATTATGAATGCGTTCATTCTCGATCACGATTGTGATCGGTAGATACGGTAATTTGAGCATATATGATTGCCTCTCAGTATATATGATTGCTGTTTGCACGCTGCAAAGCATAACGGTAAAAAATAATTCAAAAATAATTGTTTCAACAATTATCAATTTGTTTTTTCTCGACCACGTTTGTGATCGGTAGATACAGTACTTCCTATACCTCTCAGTAAATATGATTGCTCTTTACGCGTTGCAAAACTCAATGGTAAAAATAATGCGACAATAATTGTGTAAACAATTAAAGCATTTCTTCTCGACCACGATTGTGATCGGTCGGTGCGGTACTTTCTGTACCCCTCAGCAAATATGATTGTTGCGTACGCGCTGCAAAAATCAACGGTAAAAGTAATGCAAAAATATTTGTTTAAACAAGTATTTTTGCTTTTTTTCTCCACCACGATTATGATCGGTAGGTGCCGTACTTTCTATAGTATACAACTTGATGACGTTGAAGTTTGTATTGTAAGATGCATCGAAAACTTTTTCATTTTAATAGCCCAAATTTTTTTTATTTTCATACTGAACAAATCGTTACGACATTTTCACACAGTCTTAGACAAGTTAAATTTTCACAAAGATTACTCTCTATAATAATAAAAATAAAGAAATGGAAAAAATATGTTAGGGTGGTTTGAAAAATAAAGTTTATAAAGTTACTTTTCAGGGCTTACGGTTGATGAAAATTTTAAAACACATGAATATTTATTTTCCCTTATTTATAATTTATTCAAAACAATACATTATTTAATTTTACGGTATTACTGGATGGACCGTCAGACAATAAATTAGTCCAAAATGGGCGAATCGTAAATTTACAAGTCTAGATCATATCGTACAAGTTTAGCCTTACAAGCGGCTAATTTAATAATAAATTAACACTGAGAAATGTTAATTTTCCACTTTCAATACCAACTGAAGTCAAATTCCACGATATTGGTGTGTGCTTGACTGAGGTTTTGTCAGTGACTGTACATCTGTTTCAACTGGACAACAAAAACATTTCTCAATTTGTAAATTCAATTAATAAGTTAACATAATCTTATTATTATCAATAATCGCCCAAAAACTCGTTAAGTTTATAACTACGGTAAGTTTATAACTATAAAAAATGAAGTATTTCCGTTTCAAAAAGATATAAAATCCCCCTAAAAAACTTTAACAAGTAAAAAAAAACGCCAAGTAATAAAAAATGCCCTCGAAAAAATTATCGGTTGTTTAACTATCTACAAGATTCTAATTAACCTCGAAATATTTGTGATTTTTTTCAAACAATAGTTTTATTTAGATTCTAATTTTTCAACTCAAACGTACAAAAGAAGTGAAATAACTTTTTATGAAAAAGCCAAGCAAATTTACCAGAAACGTACAGAAAATTACCAAACTCTAGTAATACCATTTTTCTCAATATTTTGTTTTCAAAAACCATTTTACTCTTATTATAAAAGTACGAATCACGATTATATAAAAGTACAACGTATGCATCACACAAGTACTGTATGTATGTATCACTAGAAAAACTAGGCAACGACTTGGCGTGCAGGGTTAAGAAAAAAAGCTCGGCGAAGGATGACGTTTTCTCAACAACCTGACCATTAGTTTAAGAAAAACATAAATTGACGCAATTTATTATGTAACTGCAAACCAAGTTTCTGATTCCGCAAAGTATAACTTAAAAAATCAGTGATGTACCCCTAGAACACACGGCTCTTGAAATCTCACTTTATTTGCATACCTTGAAAAGTTGTGTGGAAGTATTCACTTTCTACTCTATTGCAGAACCACCATACATCTCACGAAATCTATTGCGTCGTATAAATTTTGGTGTAATGAACATAGTTTTGGCAGGCTGAAGGTTAGAACTACGGTCCGCACCACTTGCTGGTGGTAAAGGAATATCGATATTACTCTCGACACCTATCGCTCCATTTCCGATAATCTGTCTCAGTACAGTGGAACATCTCATTTCTAATAATCCTGTATGCCTAATGTGATGTTACAATTTGAAATAATCTATGTAGATAAATTGTTGCAAAAGTTACTTTTGCAAGCGGTAGGGACGTTTCTGTAAGAAAATCGTGTATCTTCCCAAACTTTTCTTCTTAACCATGCATGCCAAGTCGTTGCCCAGCTTTTCTAGTGATACATACATACAGTACTTGTGTGATGCATACGTTGAACTTTTATATAATCGTGATTCGTACTTTTATTATAAGAGTAAAATGGTTTTTGAAAACAAAATATTGAGAAAAATGATATTACTAGAGTTTGGTAATTTTCTGTACGTTTCTGGTAAATTTGCTTGGCTTTTTCATAAAAAGTTATTTCACTTCTTTTGTACGTTTGAGTTGAAAAATTAGAATCTAAATAAAACTATTGTTTGAAAAAAATCACAAATATTTCGAGGTTAATTAGAATCTTGTAGATAGTGAAACAACCGATAATTTTTTCGAGGGCATTTTTTATTACTTGGCGTTTTTTTTTACTTGTTAAAGTTTTTTAGGGGGATATATTTTACCTCAAAATGAGCCTTGAATTATTATTAATTTTTTTCGATAGCAATACAATATTAATATTAAAAAACTCATAGCCAACGTATTAATATTAATATTAATAAATTAAGATTATACTAATATTAAAATTAATATTAATATTGTATTGCAGCAGATCACACTTGCATAGTTGAGATGCTGATAAATTTTTTTTACAATTATTTGACAACAGTTAGGAGCCAGAACTCTTTTCGAATACATCAACAAAACAAATACCATAGCATCCTACCCAGAAAGCACCTATAACTAACGCCTAGCCATCAGCAGATCACACTTGCATAGTTCAGATGCTGATAACATTTTTTTTACACTTATTTGACAACAGTTAGGAGCCAGAACTCTTTTCGAATACATCAAACAATACAAATACCATAGTATCCTACCCAGAAAGTACCTAGAACTAACGCCTATCCATCAGCAGATCACACTTGCATTGTTAAGATGCTGATAAAAATTTTTTACAATTATTTGACAACAGTTAGGGGCCAGGACTCTTTTCGAATACTTCAAACAATACAAATACCATAGTATCCTACCCAGAAAGCACCTAGAACTAACGCCTAGCCATCAGCAGATCACACTTGCATAGTTAAGATGTTGATAAAAAATTTTTACAATTATTCGACAACGGTTCCGAGCCAGAACTCTTTTCGAATACATCAAACAATACAAATACCATAGTATCCTACCCAGAAAGTACCTAGAACTAACGCCTATCCATCAGCAGATCACACTTGCATAGTTAAGATGCTGATACATTTTTTTTACAATTATTTGACAACGGTTAGGAGCCAGAACTCTTTTCGAATACATTAAACAATACAAATACTATAGTATCCTACCCAGAAAGTACCTAGAACTAACGCCTATCCATCAGCAGATCACACTTGCATAGTTAAGATGCTGATAAATTTTTTTTACAATTATTTGACAACAGTTAGGAGCCAGAACTCTTTTCGAATACATCAAACAATACAAATACCATAGTATCCTACCCAGAAAGTACCTAGAACTAACGCCTATCTAATGTTAAGATGTTGATAAAATTTTTTTACAATTATTTGACAACGGTTAGGAGCCAGAACTCTTTTCGAATACATCAAACAATACAAATACCATAGTATCCTACCCAGGAAGTACCTAGAACTAACGCCTATCCATCAGCAGATCACACTTGCATAGTTGAGATGCTGATAACATTTTTTTTACAATTATTTGACAACAGTTAGGAGCCAGAACTCTTTTCGAATACATCAAACAATACAAATACCATAGTATCCTACCCAGAAAGTACCTAGAACTAACGCCTATCCATCAGCAGATCACACTTGCATAGTTAAGATGCTGATAAAAATTTTTTACAATTATTTGACAACAGTTAGGGGCCAGAACTCTTTTCGAATACATCAAACAATACAAATACCATAGTATCCTACCCAGAAAGCACCTAGAACTAACGCCTAGCCATCAGCAGATCACACTTGCATAGTTAAGATGTTGATAAAACATTTTTACAATTATTTGACAACGGTTAGGAGCCAGAACTCTTTTCGAATACATCAAACAATACAAATACCATAGTATCCTACTCAGAAAGTACCTAGAACTAACGCCTATCCATCAGCAGATCACACTTGCATAGTTAAGATGCTGATACAATTTTTTTACAATTATTTGACAACAGTTAGGGGCCAGAACTCTTTTCGAATACATCAAACAATACAAATACCATAGTATCCTACCCAGAAAGCACCTAGAACTAACGCCTAGCCATCAGCAGATCACACTTGCATAGTTCAGATGTTGATAAAAATTTTTTACAATTATTTGACAACGGTTAGGAGCCAGAACTCTTTTCGAATACATCAAACAATACAAATACCATAGTATCCTACCCAGAAAGTACCTAGAACTAACGCCTATCCATCAGCAGATCACACTTGCATAGTTAAGATGCTGATAAAATTTTTTTACAATTATTTGACAACAGTTAGGAGCCAGAACTCTTTTCGAATACATCAAACAATACAAATACCATAGTATCCTACCCAGAAAGTACCTAGAACTAACGCCTATCCATCAGCAGATCACACTTGCATAGTTAAGATGTTGATAAAATTTTTTTACAATTATTTGACAACGGTTAGGAGCCAGAACTCTTGTCGAATACATCAAACAATACAAATACCATAGTATCCTACCCAGAAAGTACCTAGAACTAACGCGTAGCCATCAGCAGATCACACTTGCATAGTTAAGATGCTGATAAAAATTTTTTACAATTATTTGACAACAGTTAGGGGCCAGGACTCTTTTCGAATACTTCAAACAATACAAATACCATAGTATCCTACCCAGAAAGCACCTAGAACTAACGCCTAGCCATCAGCAGATCACACTTGCATAGTTAAGATGTTGATAAATTTATTTACAATTATTTGACAACGGTTAGGAGCCAGAACTCTTTTCGAATACATCAAACAATACAAATACCATAGTATCCTACCCAGAAAGCACCTAGAACTAACGCCTAGCCATCAGCAGATCACACTTGCATAGTTCAGATGTTGATAAAATTTTTTTACAATTATTTGACAACGGTTAGGAGCCAGAACTCTTTTCGAATACATCAAACAATACAAATACAATAGTATCCTACCCAGAAAGTACCTAGAACTAACGCCTATCCATCAGCAGATCACACTTGCATAGTTAAGATGCTGATAAAATTTTTTTACAATTATTTGACAACAGTTAGGAGCCAGAACTCTTTTCGAATACATCAAACAATACAAATACCATAGTATCCTACCCAGAAAGTACCTAGAACTAACGCCTATCCATCAGCAGATAACACTTGCATAGTTAAGATGTTGATAAAATTTTTTTACAATTATTTGACAACGGTTAGGAGCCAGAACTCTTGTCGAATACATCAAACAATACAAATACCATAGTATCCTACCCAGAAAGTACCTAGAACTAACGCGTAGCCATCAGCAGATCACACTTGCATAGTTAAGATGTTGATAAAATTTTTTTACAATTATTTGACAACGGTTAGGAGCCAGAACTCTTTTCGAATACATCAAACAATACAAATACCATAGTATCCTACCCAGAAAGTACCTAGAACTAACGCCTATCCATCAGCAGATCACACTTGCATAGTTAAGATGTTGATAAATTTTTTTTACAATTATTTGACAACGGTTAGGAGCCAGAACTCTTTTCGAATACATCAAACAATACAAATACCATAGTATCCTACCCAGAAAGTACCTAGAACTAACGCCTATCCATCAGCAGATCACACTTGCATAGTTGAGATGCTGATAACATTTTTTTTACACTTATTTGACAACAGTTAGGAGCCAGAACTCTTTTCGAATACATCAAACAATACAAATACCATAGTATCCTACCCAGAAAGTACCTAGAACTAACGCCTATCCATCAGCAGATCACACTTGCATTGTTAAGATGCTGATAAATATTTTTTACAATTATTTGACAACAGTTAGGGGCCAGGACTCTTTTCGAATACTTCAAACAATACAAATACCATAGTATCCTACCCAGAAAGCACCTAGAACTAACGCCTAGCCATCAGCAGATCACACTTGCATAGTTAAGATGTTGATAAAAATTTTTTACAATTATTCGACAACGGTTCCGAGCCAGAACTCTTTTCGAATACATCAAACAATACAAATACCATAGTATCCTACCCAGAAAGCACCTAGAACTAACGCCTAGCCATCAGCAGATCACACTTGCATAGTTAAGATGTTGATAAAACATTTTTACAATTATTTGACAACGGTTAGGAGCCAGAACTCTTTTCGAATACATCAAACAATACAAATACCATAGTATCCTACCCAGAAAGTACCTAGAACTAACGCCTATCCATCAGCAGATCACACTTGCATAGTTAAGATGCTGATACAATTTTTTTACAATTATTTGACAACAGTTAGGGGCCAGAACTCTTTTCGAATACATCAAACAATACAAATACCATAGTATCCTACCCAGAAAGCACCTAGAACTAACGCCTAGCCATCAGCAGATCACACTTGCATAGTTCAGATGTTGATAAAATTTTTTTACAATTATTTGACAACGGTTAGGAGCCAGAACTCTTTTCGAATACATCAAACAATACAAATACCATAGTATCCTACCCAGAAAGTACCTAGAACTAACGCCTATCCATCAGCAGATCACACTTGCATAGTTAAGATGCTGATAAAATTTTTTTACAATTATTTGACAACAGTTAGGAGCCAGAACTCTTTTCGAATACATCAAACAATACAAATACCATAGTATCCTACCCAGAAAGTACCTAGAACTAACGCCTATCCATCAGCAGATCACACTTGCATAGTTGAGATGCTGATAACATTTTTTTTACACTTATTTGACAACAGTTAGGAGCCAGAACTCTTTTCGAATACATCAAACAATACAAATACCATAGTATCCTACCCAGAAAGTACCTAGAACTAACGCCTATCCATCAGCAGATCACACTTGCATTGTTAAGATGCTGATAAATATTTTTTACAATTATTTGACAACAGTTAGGGGCCAGGACTCTTTTCGAATACTTCAAACAATACAAATACCATAGTATCCTACCCAGAAAGCACCTAGAACTAACGCCTAGCCATCAGCAGATCACACTTGCATAGTTAAGATGTTGATAAAAATTTTTTACAATTATTCGACAACGGTTCCGAGCCAGAACTCTTTTCGAATACATCAAACAATACAAATACCATAGTATCCTACCCAGAAAGTACCTAGAACTAACGCCTATCCATCAGCAGATCACACTTGCATAGTTAAGATGCTGATACATTTTTTTTACAATTATTTGACAAGGGTTAGGAGCCAGAACTCTTTTCGAATACATCAAACAATACAAATACTATAGTATCCTACCCAGAAAGTACCTAGAACTAACGCCTATCCATCAGCAGATCACACTTGCATAGTTAAGATGCTGATAAAAATTGTTTATAATTATTTGACAACAGTTAGGAGCCAGAACTCTTTTCGAATACATCAAACAATACAAATACCATAGTATCCTACCCAGGAAGTACCTAGAACTAACGCCTATCCGTCAGCAGATCACACTTGCATAGTTGAGATGCTGATAACATTTTTTTTACAATTATTTGACAACAGTTAGGAGCCAGAACTCTTTTCGAATACATCAAACAATACAAATACCATAGTATCCTACCCAGAAAGTACCTAGAACTAACGCCTATCCATCAGCAGATCACACTTGCATAGTTAAGATGCTGATAAAATTTTTTTACAATTATTTGACAACAGTTAGGGGCCAGAACTCTTTTCGAATACATCAAACAATACAAATACCATAGTATCCTACCCAGAAAGCACCTAGAACTAACGCCTAGCCATCAGCAGATCACACTTGCATAGTTCAGATGTTGATAAAAAATTTTTACAATTATTTGACAACGGTTAGGAGCCAGAACTCTTTTCGAATACATTAAACAATACAAATACCATAGTATCCTACCCAGAAAGTACCTAGAACTAACGCCTATCCATCAGCAGATCACACTTGCATAGTTAAGATGTTGATAAAAATTTTTTACAATTATTTGACAACGGTTAGGAGCCAGAACTCTTTTCGAATACATCAAACAATACAAATACCATAGTATCCTACCCAGAAAGTACCTAGAACTAACGCCTATCCATCAGCAGATCACACTTGCATAGTTAAGATGTTGATAAATTTTTTTTACAATTATTTGACAACGGTTAGGAGCCAGAACTCTTTTCGAATACATCAAACAATACAAATACCATAGTATCCTACCCAGAAAGTACCTAGAACTAACGCCTATCCATCAGCAGATCACACTTGCATAGTTGAGATGCTGATAACATTTTTTTTACACTTATTTGACAACAGTTAGGAGCCAGAACTCTTTTCGAATACATCAAACAATACAAATACCATAGTATCCTACCCAGAAAGTACCTAGAACTAACGCCTATCCATCAGCAGATCACACTTGCATTGTTAAGATGCTGATAAATATTTTTTACAATTATTTGACAACAGTTAGGGGCCAGGACTCTTTTCGAATACTTCAAACAATACAAATACCATAGTATCCTACCCAGAAAGCACCTAGAACTAACGCCTAGCCATCAGCAGATCACACTTGCATAGTTAAGATGTTGATAAAAATTTTTTACAATTATTCGACAACGGTTCCGAGCCAGAACTCTTTTCGAATACATCAAACAATACAAATACCATAGTATCCTACCCAGAAAGCACCTAGAACTAACGCCTAGCCATCAGCAGATCACACTTGCATAGTTAAGATGTTGATAAAACATTTTTACAATTATTTGACAACGGTTAGGAGCCAGAACTCTTTTCGAATACATCAAACAATACAAATACCATAGTATCCTACCCAGAAAGTACCTAGAACTAACGCCTATCCATCAGCAGATCACACTTGCATAGTTAAGATGCTGATACAATTTTTTTACAATTATTTGACAACAGTTAGGGGCCAGAACTCTTTTCGAATACATCAAACAATACAAATACCATAGTATCCTACCCAGAAAGCACCTAGAACTAACGCCTAGCCATCAGCAGATCACACTTGCATAGTTCAGATGTTGATAAAAATTTTTTACAATTATTTGACAACGGTTAGGAGCCAGAACTCTTTTCGAATACATCAAACAATACAAATACCATAGTATCCTACCCAGAAAGTACCTAGAACTAACGCCTATCCATCAGCAGATCACACTTGCATAGTTAAGATGCTGATAAAATTTTTTTACAATTATTTGACAACAGTTAGGAGCCAGAACTCTTTTCGAATACATCAAACAATACAAATACCATAGTATCCTACCCAGAAAGTACCTAGAACTAACGCCTATCCATCAGCAGATCACACTTGCATAGTTGAGATGCTGATAACATTTTTTTTACACTTATTTGACAACAGTTAGGAGCCAGAACTCTTTTCGAATACATCAAACAATACAAATACCATAGTATCCTACCCAGAAAGTACCTAGAACTAACGCCTATCCATCAGCAGATCACACTTGCATTGTTAAGATGCTGATAAATATTTTTTACAATTATTTGACAACAGTTAGGGGCCAGGACTCTTTTCGAATACTTCAAACAATAGAAATACCATAGTATCCTACCCAGAAAGCACCTAGAACTAACGCCTAGCCATCAGCAGATCACACTTGCATAGTTAAGATGTTGATAAAAATTTTTTACAATTATTCGACAACGGTTCCGAGCCAGAACTCTTTTCGAATACATCAAACAATACAAATACCATAGTATCCTACCCAGAAAGTACCTAGAACTAACGCCTATCCATCAGCAGATCACACTTGCATAGTTAAGATGCTGATACATTTTTTTTACAATTATTTGACAAGGGTTAGGAGCCAGAACTCTTTTCGAATACATCAAACAATACAAATACTATAGTATCCTACCCAGAAAGTACCTAGAACTAACGCCTATCCATCAGCAGATCACACTTGCATAGTTAAGATGCTGATAAAAATTGTTTATAATTATTTGACAACAGTTAGGAGCCAGAACTCTTTTTGAATACATCAAACAATACAAATACCATAGTATCCTACCCAGGAAGTACCTAGAACTAACGCCTATCCGTCAGCAGATCACACTTGCATAGTTGAGATGCTGATAACATTTTTTTTACAATTATTTGACAACAGTTAGGAGCCAGAACTCTTTTCGAATACATCAAACAATACAAATACCATAGTATCCTACCCAGAAAGTACCTAGAACTAACGCCTATCCATCAGCAGATCACACTTGCATAGTTAAGATGCTGATAAAATTTTTTTACAATTATTTGACAACAGTTAGGGGCCAGAACTCTTTTCGAATACATCAAACAATACAAATACCATAGTATCCTACCCAGAAAGCACCTAGAACTAACGCCTAGCCATCAGCAGATCACACTTGCATAGTTCAGATGTTGATAAAAAATTTTTACAATTATTTGACAACGGTTAGGAGCCAGAACTCTTTTCGAATACATTAAACAATACAAATACCATAGTATCCTACCCAGAAAGTACCTAGAACTAACGCCTATCCATCAGCAGATCACACTTGCATAGTTAAGATGCTGATAAAATTTTTTTACAATTATTTGACAACAGTTAGGAGCCAGAACTCTTTTCGAATACATCAAACAATACAAATACCATAGTATCCTACCCAGAAAGTACCTAGAACTAACGCCTATCCATCAGCAGATCACACTTGCATAGTTAAGATGTTGATACAATTTTTTTACAATTATTTGACAACGGTTAGGAGCCAGAACTCTTGTCGAATACATCAAACAATACAAATACCATAGTATCCTACCCAGAAAGTACCTAGAACTAACGCCTATCCATCAGCAGATCACACTTGCATAGTTGAGATGCTGATAACATATTTTTTACACTTATTTGACAACAGTTAGGAGCCAGAACTCCTTTCGAATACATCAAACAATACAAATACCATAGTATCCTACCCAGAAAGTACCTAGAACTAACGCCTATCCATCAGCAGATCACACTTGCATTGTTAAGATGCTGATAAATATTTTTTACAATTATTTGACAACAGTTAGGGGCCAGGACTCTTTTCGAATACTTCAAACAATACAAATACCATAGTATCCTACCCAGAAAGCACCTAGAACTAACGCCTAGCCATCAGCAGATCACACTTGCATAGTTAAGATGTTGATAAAAATTTTTTACAATTATTCGACAACGGTTCCGAGCCAGAACTCTTTTCGAATACATCAAACAATACAAATACCATAGTATCCTACCCAGAAAGTACCTAGAACTAACGCCTATCCATCAGCAGATCACACTTGCATAGTTAAGATGCTGATACATTTTTTTTACAATTATTTGACAAGGGTTAGGAGCCAGAACTCTTTTCGAATACATCAAACAATACAAATACTATAGTATCCTACCCAGAAAGTACCTAGAACTAACGCCTATCCATCAGCAGATCACACTTGCATAGTTAAGATGCTGATAAAAATTGTTTATAATTATTTGACAACAGTTAGGAGCCAGAACTCTTTTCGAATACATCAAACAATACAAATACCATAGTATCCTACCCAGGAAGTACCTAGAACTAACGCCTATCCGTCAGCAGATCACACTTGCATAGTTGAGATGCTGATAACATTTTTTTTACAATTATTTGACAACAGTTAGGAGCCAGAACTCTTTTCGAATACATCAAACAATACAAATACCATAGTATCCTACCCAGAAAGTACCTAGAACTAACGCCTATCCATCAGCAGATCACACTTGCATAGTTAAGATGTTGATAAAATTTTTTTACAATTATTTGACAACGGTTAGGAGCCAGAACTCTTGTCGAATACATCAAACAATACAAATACCATAGTATCCTACCCAGAAAGTACCTAGAACTAACGCGTAGCCATCAGCAGATCACACTTGCATAGTTGAGATGCTGATAACATTTTTTTTACAATTATTTGACAACAGTTAGGGGCCAGAACTCTTTTCGAATACATCAAACAATACAAATAGCATAGTATCCTACCCAGAAAGCACCTAGAACTAACGCCTAGCCATCAGCAGATCACACTTGCATAGTTCAGATGTTGATCAAATTTTTTTACAATTATTTGACAACGGTTAGGAGCCAGAACTCTTTTCGAATACATCAAACAATACAAATACCATAGTATCCTACCCAGAAAGTACCTATAACTAACGCCTATCCATCAGCAGATCACACTTGCATAGTTAAGATGCTGATAAAAATTTTTTACAATTATTTGACAACAGTTAGGAGCCAGAACTCTTTTCGAATACATCAAACAATACTAATACCAGAGTATCCTACCCAGAATGTACCTAGAGCTAACGCCTATCCATCAGCATATCACACTTGCATAGTTAAGATGTTGATAAAAATTTTTTACAATTATTTGACAACGGTTAGGAGCCAGAACTCTTTTCGAATACATCAAACAATACAAATACCATAGTATCCTACCCAGCAAGTACCTAGAACTAACGCCTATCCATCAGCAGATCACACTTGCATAGTTGAGATGCTGATAACATTTTTTTTACACTTATTTGACAACAGTTAGGAGGCAGAACTCTTTTCGAATACATCAAACAATACAAATACCATAGTATCCTACCCAGAAAGCACCTAGAACTAACGCCTAGCCATCAGCAGATCACACTTGCATAGTTAAGATTTGGATAAAAATTTTTTACAATTATTCGACAACGGTTCCGAGCCAGAACTCTTTTCGAATACATCAAACAATACAAATACCATAGTATCCTACCCAGAAAGTACCTAGAACTAACGCCTATCCATCAGCAGATCACACTTGCATAGTTAAGATGCTGATACATTCTTTTTACAATTATTTGACAACGGTCAGGAGCCAGAACTCTTTTCGAATACATCAAACAATACAAATACTATAGTATCCTACCCAGAAAGTACCTAGAACTAACGCCTATCCATCAGCAGATCACACTTGCATAGTTAAGATGCTGATAAAATTTTTTTACAATTATTTGACAACAGTTAGGAGCCAGAACTCTTTTCGAATACATCAAACAATACAAATACCATAGTATCCTACCCAGGAAGTACCTAGAACTAACGCCTATCCATCAGCAGATCACACTTGCATAGTTGAGATGCTGATAACATTTTTTTTACAATTATTTGACAACAGTTAGGAGCCAGAACTCTTTTCGAATACATCAAAAAATACAAATACCATAGTATCCTACCCAGAAAGTACCTAGAACTAACGCCTATCCATCAGCAGATCACACTTGCATAGTTAAGATGCTGATAAAAAATTTTTACAATTATTTGACAACAGTTAGGGGCCAGGACTCTTTTCGCATACATCAAACAATACAAATACCATAGTATCCTACCCAGAAAGCACCTAGAACTAACGCCTAGCCATCAGCAGATCACACTTGCATAGTTAAGATGTTGATAAAAATTTTTTACAATTATTCGACAACGGTTAGGAGCCAGAACTCTTTTCGAATACATCAAACAATACAAATACCATAGTATCCTACCCAGAAAGTACCTAGAACTAACGCCTATCCATCAGCAGATCACACTTGCATAGTTAAGATGCTGATAAAAATTTTTTACAATTATTTGACAACAGTTAGGGGCCAGAACTCTTTTCGAATACATCAAACAATACAAATACCATAGTATCCTACCCAGAAAGCACCTAGAACTAACGCCTATCCATCAGCAGATCACACTTGCATAGTTGAGATGCTGATAACATTTTTTTTACAATTATTTGACAACAGTTAGGGGCCAGAACTCTTTTCGAATACATCAAACAATACAAATACCATAGTATCCTACCCAGAAAGCACCTAGAACTAACGCCTATCCATCAGCAGATCACACTTGCATAGTTAAGATGTTGATAAAATTTTTTTACAATTATTTGACAACGGTTAGGAGCCAGAACTCTTTTCGAATACATCAAACAATACAAATACCATAGTATCCTACCCAGAAAGTACCTAGAACTAACGCCTATCCATCAGCAGATCACACTTGCATAGTTGAGATGCTGATAACATTTTTTTTACAATTATTTGACAACAGTTAGGAGCCAGAACTCTTTTCGAATACATCAAACAATACAAATACCATAGTATCCTACCCAGAAAGTACCTAGAACTAACGCCTATCCATCAGCAGATCACACTTGCATAGTTAAGGCGCTGGTAAATTTTTTTACAATTATTTGACAACAGTTAGGAGCCAGAACTCTTTTCGAATACATCAAACAATACAAATACCATAGTATCCTACCCAGAAAGTACCTAGAACTAACGCCTATCCATCAGCAGATAACACTTGCATAGTTAAGATGTTGATAAAATTTTTTTACAATTATTTGACAACGGTTAGGAGCCAGAACTCTTGTCGAATACATCAAACAATACAAATACCATAGTATCCTACCCAGAAAGTACCTAGAACTAACGCGTAGCCATCAGCAGATCACACTTGCATAGTTAAGATGTTGATAACATTTTTTTACAATTATTTGACAACGGTTAGGAGCCAGAACTCTTTTCGAATACATCAAACAATACAAATACCATAGTATCCTACCCAGAAAGTACCTAGAACTAACGCCTATCCATCAGCAGATCACACTTGCATAGTTAAGATGTTGATAAATTTTTTTTACAATTATTTGACAACGGTTAGGAGCCAGAACTCTTTTCGAATACATCAAACAATACAAATACCATAGTATCCTACCCAGAAAGTACCTAGAACTAACGCCTATCCATCAGCAGATCACACTTGCATAGTTGAGATGCTGATAACATTTTTTTTACACTTATTTGACAACAGTTAGGAGCCAGAACTCTTTTCGAATACATCAAACAATACAAATACCATAGTATCCTACCCAGAAAGTACCTAGAACTAACGCCTATCCATCAGCAGATCACACTTGCATTGTTAAGATGCTGATAAATATTTTTTACAATTATTTGACAACAGTTAGGGGCCAGGACTCTTTTCGAATACTTCAAACAATACAAATACCATAGTATCCTACCCAGAAAGCACCTAGAACTAACGCCTAGCCATCAGCAGATCACACTTGCATAGTTAAGATGTTGATAAAAATTTTTTACAATTATTCGACAACGGTTCCGAGCCAGAACTCTTTTCGAATACATCAAACAATACAAATACCATAGTATCCTACCCAGAAAGCACCTAGAACTAACGCCTAGCCATCAGCAGATCACACTTGCATAGTTAAGATGTTGATAAAACATTTTTACAATTATTTGACAACGGTTAGGAGCCAGAACTCTTTTCGAATACATCAAACAATACAAATACCATAGTATCCTATCCAGAAAGTACCTAGAACTAACGCCTATCCATCAGCAGATCACACTTGCATAGTTAAGATGCTGATAAAATTTTTTTACAATTATTTGACAACAGTTAGGGGCCAGAACTCTTTTCGAATACATCAAACAATACAAATACCATAGTATCCTACCCAGAAAGCACCTAGAACTAACGCCTAGCCATCAGCAGATCACACTTGCATAGTTCAGATGTTGATAAAAATTTTTTACAATTATTTGACAACGGTTAGGAGCCAGAACTCTTTTCGAATACATCAAACAATACAAATACCATAGTATCCTACCCAGAAAGTACCTAGAACTAACGCCTATCCATCAGCAGATCACACTTGCATAGTTAAGATGCTGATAAAATTTTTTTACAATTATTTGACAACAGTTAGGAGCCAGAACTCTTTTCGAATACATCAAACAATACAAATACCATAGTATCCTACCCAGAAAGTACCTAGAACTAACGCCTATCCATCAGCAGATCACACTTGCATAGTTGAGATGCTGATAACATTTTTTTTACACTTATTTGACAACAGTTAGGAGCCAGAACTCTTTTCGAATACATCAAACAATACAAATACCATAGTATCCTACCCAGAAAGTACCTAGAACTAACGCCTATCCATCAGCAGATCACACTTGCATTGTTAAGATGCTGATAAATATTTTGTACAATTATTTGACAACAGTTAGGGGCCAGGACTCTTTTCGAATACTTCAAACAATACAAATACCATAGTATCCTACCCAGAAAGCACCTAGAACTAACGCCTAGCCATCAGCAGATCACACTTGCATAGTTAAGATGTTGATAAAAATTTTTTACAATTATTCGACAACGGTTCCGAGCCAGAACTCTTTTCGAATACATCAAACAATACAAATACCATAGTATCCTACCCAGAAAGTACCTAGAACTAACGCCTATCCATCAGCAGATCACACTTGCATAGTTAAGATGCTGATACATTTTTTTTACAATTATTTGACAAGGGTTAGGAGCCAGAACTCTTTTCGAATACATCAAACAATACAAATACTATAGTATCCTACCCAGAAAGTACCTAGAACTAACGCCTATCCATCAGCAGATCACACTTGCATAGTTAAGATGCTGATAAAAATTGTTTATAATTATTTGACAACAGTTAGGAGCCAGAACTCTTTTCGAATACATCAAACAATACAAATACCATAGTATCCTACCCAGGAAGTACCTAGAACTAACGCCTATCCGTCAGCAGATCACACTTGCATAGTTGAGATGCTGATAACATTTTTTTTACAATTATTTGACAACAGTTAGGAGCCAGAACTCTTTTCGAATACATCAAACAATACAAATACCATAGTATCCTACCCAGAAAGTACCTAGAACTAACGCCTATCCATCAGCAGATCACACTTGCATAGTTAAGATGCTGATAAAATTTTTTTACAATTATTTGACAACAGTTAGGGGCCAGAACTCTTTTCGAATACATCAAACAATACAAATACCATAGTATCCTACCCAGAAAGCACCTAGAACTAACGCCTAGCCATCAGCAGATCACACTTGCATAGTTCAGATGTTGATAAAAAATTTTTACAATTATTTGACAACGGTTAGGAGCCAGAACTCTTTTCGAATACATTAAACAATACAAATACCATAGTATCCTACCCAGAAAGTACCTAGAACTAACGCCTATCCATCAGCAGATCACACTTGCATAGTTAAGATGTTGATAAAAATTTTTTACAATTATTTGACAACGGTTAGGAGCCAGAACTCTTTTCGAATACATCAAACAATACAAATACCATAGTATCCTACCCAGAAAGTACCTAGAACTAACGCCTATCCATCAGCAGATCACACTTGCATAGTTAAGATGTTGATAAATTTTTTTTACAATTATTTGACAACGGTTAGGAGCCAGAACTCTTTTCGAATACATCAAACAATACAAATACCATAGTATCCTACCCAGAAAGTACCTAGAACTAACGCCTATCCATCAGCAGATCACACTTGCATAGTTGAGATGCTGATAACATTTTTTTTACACTTATTTGACAACAGTTAGGAGCCAGAACTCTTTTCGAATACATCAAACAATACAAATACCATAGTATCCTACCCAGAAAGTACCTAGAACTAACGCCTATCCATCAGCAGATCACACTTGCATTGTTAAGATGCTGATAAATATTTTTTACAATTATTTGACAACAGTTAGGGGCCAGGACTCTTTTCGAATACTTCAAACAATACAAATACCATAGTATCCTACCCAGAAAGCACCTAGAACTAACGCCTAGCCATCAGCAGATCACACTTGCATAGTTAAGATGTTGATAAAAATTTTTTACAATTATTCGACAACGGTTCCGAGCCAGAACTCTTTTCGAATACATCAAACAATACAAATACCATAGTATCCTACCCAGAAAGCACCTAGAACTAACGCCTAGCCATCAGCAGATCACACTTGCATAGTTAAGATGTTGATAAAACATTTTTACAATTATTTGACAACGGTTAGGAGCCAGAACTCTTTTCGAATACATCAAACAATACAAATACCATAGTATCCTACCCAGAAAGTACCTAGAACTAACGCCTATCCATCAGCAGATCACACTTGCATAGTTAAGATGCTGATACAATTTTTTTACAATTATTTGACAACAGTTAGGGGCCAGAACTCTTTTCGAATACATCAAACAATACAAATACCATAGTATCCTACCCAGAAAGCACCTAGAACTAACGCCTAGCCATCAGCAGATCACACTTGCATAGTTCAGATGTTGATAAAAATTTTTTACAATTATTTGACAACGGTTAGGAGCCAGAACTCTTTTCGAATACATCAAACAATACAAATACCATAGTATCCTACCCAGAAAGTACCTAGAACTAACGCCTATCCATCAGCAGATCACACTTGCATAGTTAAGATGCTGATAAAATTTTTTTACAATTATTTGACAACAGTTAGGAGCCAGAACTCTTTTCGAATACATCAAACAATACAAATACCATAGTATCCTACCCAGAAAGTACCTAGAACTAACGCCTATCCATCAGCAGATCACACTTGCATAGTTGAGATGCTGATAACATTTTTTTTACACTTATTTGACAACAGTTAGGAGCCAGAACTCTTTTCGAATACATCAAACAATACAAATACCATAGTATCCTACCCAGAAAGTACCTAGAACTAACGCCTATCCATCAGCAGATCACACTTGCATTGTTAAGATGCTGATAAATATTTTTTACAATTATTTGACAACAGTTAGGGGCCAGGACTCTTTTCGAATACTTCAAACAATAGAAAGACCATAGTATCCTACCCAGAAAGCACCTAGAACTAACGCCTAGCCATCAGCAGATCACACTTGCATAGTTAAGATGTTGATAAAAATTTTTTACAATTATTCGACAACGGTTCCGAGCCAGAACTCTTTTCGAATACATCAAACAATACAAATACCATAGTATCCTACCCAGAAAGTACCTAGAACTAACGCCTATCCATCAGCAGATCACACTTGCATAGTTAAGATGCTGATACATTTTTTTTACAATTATTTGACAAGGGTTAGGAGCCAGAACTCTTTTCGAATACATCAAACAATACAAATACTATAGTATCCTACCCAGAAAGTACCTAGAACTAACGCCTATCCATCAGCAGATCACACTTGCATAGTTAAGATGCTGATAAAAATTGTTTATAATTATTTGACAACAGTTAGGAGCCAGAACTCTTTTCGAATACATCAAACAATACAAATACCATAGTATCCTACCCAGGAAGTACCTAGAACTAACGCCTATCCGTCAGCAGATCACACTTGCATAGTTGAGATGCTGATAACATTTTTTTTACAATTATTTGACAACAGTTAGGAGCCAGAACTCTTTTCGAATACATCAAACAATACAAATACCATAGTATCCTACCCAGAAAGTACCTAGAACTAACGCCTATCCATCAGCAGATCACACTTGCATAGTTAAGATGCTGATAAAATTTTTTTACAATTATTTGACAACAGTTAGGGGCCAGAACTCTTTTCGAATACATCAAACAATACAAATACCATAGTATCCTACCCAGAAAGCACCTAGAACTAACGCCTAGCCATCAGCAGATCACACTTGCATAGTTCAGATGTTGATAAAAAATTTTTACAATTATTTGACAACGGTTAGGAGCCAGAACTCTTTTCGAATACATTAAACAATACAAATACCATAGTATCCTACCCAGAAAGTACCTAGAACTAACGCCTATCCATCAGCAGATCACACTTGCATAGTTAAGATGCTGATAAAATTTTTTTACAATTATTTGACAACAGTTAGGAGCCAGAACTCTTTTCGAATACATCAAACAATACAAATACCATAGTATCCTACCCAGAAAGTACCTAGAACTAACGCCTATCCATCAGCAGATCACACTTGCATAGTTAAGATGTTGATACAATTTTTTTACAATTATTTGACAACGGTTAGGAGCCAGAACTCTTGTCGAATACATCAAACAATACAAATACCATAGTATCCTACCCAGAAAGTACCTAGAACTAACGCCTATCCATCAGCAGATCACACTTGCATAGTTGAGATGCTGATAACATATTTTTTACACTTATTTGACAACAGTTAGGAGCCAGAACTCCTTTCGAATACATCAAACAATACAAATACGATAGTATCCTACCCAGAAAGTACCTAGAACTAACGCCTATCCATCAGCAGATCACACTTGCATTGTTAAGATGCTGATAAATATTTTTTACAATTATTTGACAACAGTTAGGGGCCAGGACTCTTTTCGAATACTTCAAACAATACAAATACCATAGTATCCTACCCAGAAAGCACCTAGAACTAACGCCTAGCCATCAGCAGATCACACTTGCATAGTTAAGATGTTGATAAAAATTTTTTACAATTATTCGACAACGGTTCCGAGCCAGAACTCTTTTCGAATACATCAAACAATACAAATACCATAGTATCCTACCCAGAAAGTACCTAGAACTAACGCCTATCCATCAGCAGATCACACTTGCATAGTTAAGATGCTGATACATTTTTTTTACAATTATTTGACAAGGGTTAGGAGCCAGAACTCTTTTCGAATACATCAAACAATACAAATACTATAGTATCCTACCCAGAAAGTACCTAGAACTAACGCCTATCCATCAGCAGATCACACTTGCATAGTTAAGATGCTGATAAAAATTGTTTATAATTATTTGACAACAGTTAGGAGCCAGAACTCTTTTCGAATACATCAAACAATACAAATACCATAGTATCCTACCCAGGAAGTACCTAGAACTAACGCCTATCCGTCAGCAGATCACACTTGCATAGTTGAGATGCTGATAACATTTTTTTTACAATTATTTGACAACAGTTAGGAGCCAGAACTCTTTTCGAATACATCAAACAATACAAATACCATAGTATCCTACCCAGAAAGTACCTAGAACTAACGCCTATCCATCAGCAGATCACACTTGCATAGTTAAGATGTTGATAAAATTTTTTTACAATTATTTGACAACGGTTAGGAGCCAGAACTCTTGTCGAATACATCAAACAATACAAATACCATAGTATCCTACCCAGAAAGTACCTAGAACTAACGCGTAGCCATCAGCAGATCACACTTGCATAGTTGAGATGCTGATAACATTTTTTTTACAATTATTTGACAACAGTTAGGGGCCAGAACTCTTTTCGAATACATCAAACAATACAAATAGCATAGTATCCTACCCAGAAAGCACCTAGAACTAACGCCTAGCCATCAGCAGATCACACTTGCATAGTTCAGATGTTGATCAAATTTTTTTACAATTATTTGACAACGGTTAGGAGCCAGAACTCTTTTCGAATACATCAAACAATACAAATACCATAGTATCCTACCCAGAAAGTACCTATAACTAACGCCTATCCATCAGCAGATCACACTTGCATAGTTAAGATGCTGATATAAATTTTTTACAATTATTTGACAACAGTTAGGAGCCAGAACTCTTTTCGAATACATCAAACAATACTAATACCAGAGTATCCTACCCAGAATGTACCTAGAACTAACGCCTATCCATCAGCATATCACACTTGCATAGTTAAGATGTTGATAAAAATTTTTTACAATTATTTGACAACGGTTAGGAGCCAGAACTCTTTTCGAATACATCAAACAATACAAATACCATAGTATCCTACCCAGCAAGTACCTAGAACTAACGCCTATCCATCAGCAGATCACACTTGCATAGTTGAGATGCTGATAACATTTTTTTTACACTTATTTGACAACAGTTAGGAGGCAGAACTCTTTTCGAATACATCAAACAATACAAATACCATAGTATCCTACCCAGAAAGCACCTAGAACTAACGCCTAGCCATCAGCAGATCACACTTGCATAGTTAAGATTTGGATAAAATTTTTTTACAATTATTCGACAACGGTTCCGAGCCAGAACTCTTTTCGAATACATCAAACAATACAAATACCATAGTATCCTACCCAGAAAGTACCTAGAACTAACGCCTATCCATCAGCAGATCACACTTGCATAGTTAAGATGCTGATACATTCTTTTTACAATTATTTGACAACGGTCAGGAGCCAGAACTCTTTTCGAATACATCAAACAATACAAATACTATAGTATCCTACCCAGAAAGTACCTAGAACTAACGCCTATCCATCAGCAGATCACACTTGCATAGTTAAGATGCTGATAAAATTTTTTTACAATTATTTGACAACAGTTAGGAGCCAGAACTCTTTTCGAATACATCAAACAATACAAATACCATAGTATCCTACCCAGGAAGTACCTAGAACTAACGCCTATCCATCAGCAGATCACACTTGCATAGTTGAGATGCTGATAACATTTTTTTTACAATTATTTGACAACAGTTAGGAGCCAGAACTCTTTTCGAATACATCAAAAAATACAAATACCATAGTATCCTACCCAGAAAGTACCTAGAACTAACGCCTATCCATCAGCAGATCACACTTGCATAGTTAAGATGCTGATAAAAAATTTTTACAATTATTTGACAACAGTTAGGGGCCAGGACTCTTTTCGCATACATCAAACAATACAAATACCATAGTATCCTACCCAGAAAGCACCTAGAACTAACGCCTAGCCATCAGCAGATCACACTTGCATAGTTAAGATGTTGATAAAAATTTTTTACAATTATTCGACAACGGTTAGGAGCCAGAACTCTTTTCGAATACATCAAACAATACAAATACCATAGTATCCTACCCAGAAAGTACCTAGAACTAACGCCTATCCATCAGCAGATCACACTTGCATAGTTAAGATGCTGATAAAAATTTTTTACAATTATTTGACAACAGTTAGGGGCCAGAACTCTTTTCGAATACATCAAACAATACAAATACCATAGTATCCTACCCAGAAAGCACCTAGAACTAACGCCTATCCATCAGCAGATCACACTTGCATAGTTGAGATGCTGATAACATTTTTTTTACAATTATTTGACAACAGTTAGGGGCCAGAACTCTTTTCGAATACATCAAACAATACAAATACCATAGTATCCTACCCAGAAAGCACCTAGAACTAACGCCTATCCATCAGCAGATCACACTTGCATAGTTAAGATGTTGATAAAATTTTTTTACAATTATTTGACAACGGTTAGGAGCCAGAACTCTTTTCGAATACATCAAACAATACAAATACCATAGTATCCTACCCAGAAAGTACCTAGAACTAACGCCTATCCATCAGCAGATCACACTTGCATAGTTGAGATGCTGATAACATTTTTTTTACAATTATTTGACAACAGTTAGGAGCCAGAACTCTTTTCGAATACATCAAACAATACAAATACCATAGTATCCTACCCAGAAAGTACCTAGAACTAACGCCTATCCATCAGCAGATCACACTTGCATAGTTAAGGCGCTGGTAAATTTTTTTACAATTATTTGACAACAGTTAGGAGCCAGAACTCTTTTCGAATACATCAAACAATACAAATACCATAGTATCCTACCCAGAAAGTACCTAGAACTAACGCCTATCCATCAGCAGATCACACTTGCATAGTTAAGATGCTGATAAAATTTTTTTACAATTATTCGACAACAGTTAGGAGCCAGAACTCTTTTCGAATACATCAAACAATACATATACCATAGTATCCTACCCAGAAAGTACCTAGAACTAACGCCTATCCATCAGCAGATCACACTTGCATAGTTAAGATGCTGATAAAAAATTTTTACAATTATTTGACAACAGTTAGGGGCCAGAACTCTTTTCGAATACATCAAACAATACAAATACCATAGTATCCTACCCAGAAAGTACCTAGAACTAACGCCTATCCATCAGCAGATCAAACTTGCAATGTATGCTATGTAAGTGTGATCTGAGTATGATTTAAGGCAAGAAATAACATTTTTTGCCTTAAAAGGTGCTTAAGGATCTTAAATATCGTATACCAAAATATTATGGGCGATGAAAATGTCTAAGTACCCCAAACAGCTGTAATCTGTGCCCGGAGGCCGACCCGCAGCGCATCAAGCTTTCCGAATAATCGCAGTCTGAAGTTGCAAAAGGGGCATGGATCAGCCTCAGAGCGCTCAGAAAGATAACAGAGGAACCCGACATCAATATAAAAAGCAATGTAGTATGTATAGTGGAAACATCGCAGATTAGAGGTTTATAATAATTTTCCGCGTTTTTATAATCCTGAAAACTGTTTTACGCGTTTTACTGAAACGCATTTTTCTCAAAATCACAATTTTTAACTGGTTGGAAACATAACTCGAACAAATCTTTACCCATCGATCTGAAAATTTAACTGTATATTCAAAATTGCATTCTCCGGCGACATACGTAGGATTTTTTTCATATATTGCACAGTATTTTTTTATAATTAATTATCTGGCGTTTTTTCCGAAAATCTTAAACTTTTTATTTCCTAAGTGTACTATTTTGCCGAGAATGACTATATCGAAAAAATCCTATGTACTTTTCTAGCTGTTATTATATACAATCTAAAAAAAATTGATTTCTTGTTTCAAGCTAAAAATTGCATGAGTTACATTTCCGACCGTGGAGCCCTTGAAAAAAAAGCCATCGACGCAAAGATGCTGTGCAGCCGCCATTTTTTAATTAATGACTACGAAGAAATTATCTTTTGTAATTCATTAGTAGTATAATAAAATCCCCCTAAAAAACTTTAACAAGTAAAAAAAAACGCCAAGTAATAAAAAAACCCCTAAAAAACTTTAACAAGTAAAAAAAACGCCAAGTAATAAAAAATGCCCTCGAAAAAATTATCGGTTGTTTCACTATCTACAAGATTCTAATTAACCTCGAAATATTTGTGATTTTTTTCAAACAATAGTTTTATTTAGATTCTAATTTTTCAACTCAAACGTACAAAAGAAGTGAAATAACTTTTTATGAAAAAGCCAAGCAAATTTACCAGAAACGTACAGAAAATTACCAAACTCTAGTAATACCATTTTTCTCAATATTTTGTTTTCAAAAACCATTTTACTCTTATAATAAAAGTACGAATCACGATTATATAAAAGTACAACGTATGCATCACAGAAGTACTGTATGTATGTATCACTAGAAAAGCTGGGCAACGACTTGGCATGCATGGTTAAGAAGAAAAGCTTGGGAAGATACACGATTTTCTTACAGAAACGTCCCTACCGCTTGCAAAAGTAACTTTTGCAACAATTTATCTACATAGATTATTTCAAATTGTAACATCACATCAGGCATACAGGATTATTAGAAATGAGATGTTCCACTGTACTGAGACAGATTATCGGAAATGGAGCGATATATCCATTCCTTAATGGAGCGATATCGATATTCCTTTACCACCAGCAAGTGGTGCGGACCGTAGTTCAAACCTTCAGCCTGCCAAAACTATGTTCATTACACCAAAATTTATACGACGCAATAGATTTCATGAGATGTATGGTGGTTCTGCAATAGAGTAGAAAGTGAATACTTCCACACAACTTTTCAAGGTATGCAAATAAAGTGAGATTTCAAGAGCCGTGTGGACTAGGGGTACATGACTGATTTTTTAAGTTATACTTTGCGGAATCAGAAATTTGGTTTGCAGTTACATAATAAATTGCGTCAATTTATGTTTTTCTTAAACTATTGGTCAGGTTGTTGAGAAAACGTCATCCTTCGCCGAGCTTTTTTTCTTAACCATGCACGCCAAGTCGTTGCCTAGCTTTTCTAGTGATACATACATACAGTACTTGTGTGATGCATACGTTGTACTTTTATATAATCGTGATTCGTACTTTTATTATAAGAGTAAAATGGTTTTTGAAAACAAAATATTGAGAAAAATGGTATTACTAGAGTTTGGTAATTTTCTGTACGTTTCTGGTAAATTTGCTTGGCTTTTTCATAAAAAGTTATTTCACTTCTTTTGTACGTTTGAGTTGAAAAATTAGAATCTAAATAAAACTATTGTTTGAAAAAAATCACAAATATTTCGAGGGTAATTAGAATCTTGTAGATAGTGAAACAACCGATAATTTTTTCGAGGGCATTTTTTATTACTTGGCGTTTTTTTTTACTTGTTAAAGTTTTTTAGGGGTATTTGCTACGGGGATTTCGGGAGAGTTAATTTTTTATAGTGCAGGGGAACATTCATTTTATGAAAACCTACTGTATTACATAGCATTGGAAAATGAACTTATGCTTGTAAAATTGGTGGTTATAACATACTAGCTTCCGCCGGCGGCTTCGTCTGCGTAGAATTTGGCCCATAGAAACTTCATTAGAAGTAGCACTTCGCATTAGAGGTTTTAAAAAAATCCTAAAATATGCGTTTTATTATTTGTTTTGGAGAATATTTAGGTACATCGCGTTTCAAGTTGATACACCCAAGGAAAGTCTTCCATACAAACTTTTACACCCTATTTCACCCCCTTAAGAGTGGATTTTCGAAAAATCCTCTCTTAGTGTACTTCTTAGCCTTAGAATTCTCCAAACAAACTTGTACACCCCATTTAACCCCCTTAAGAGTTGAATTTCGAAAAATCCTTTCTGCGGACACGTTTACACCTTCTAAGGAATATAACACGGTTCCAGGTTTCAAATTGATACACTCAAGGAATATAATTTCCGATACAAACTTTGCCACGCCTCAGGGGTTGAATTTCCAGAAATCCCTTCTTAAACAATGCCTCTAATATAAAATCAACATCCTCTCAAAATTTCACGTTTCTGCCTTTAGCGGTTTAGGCTGGCCGATGATGAGTCAGTCAGCCAATCAGTCATGACTTTGCCTTTTATATAGATAGATAGATATATATTCCGGTAGATTAAAATTTGAATTATAAATCCAATTTCAGTTTTACTTGATTAATAAATTACTGTTATTGGATTATATATAAGAATTATAATTTCATCGTTAGATTATATTTTATTTGAGTATTATAATTAGAAAAATATTCGATGTTTTATTTCATATGATATTAGATTCTATTCTGTTTTAATTAGTTTTTCCACTTTGTATTCTATCAAAAATATTATTTCATCATTCGGTTATATTTAATTAAAATATTATAATTAGAAAAATATTAGATGTTATATTTGATAATAGTAAAATATGTGATATTATATTAGATTCTATTCAATTTTGGTTATATTTTAGTCGTTCGTATTCTATGAGAATTATAATTTCATCATTAGTTTTTTTTCAAAATATTATAATTAAAAAAATATTACACGATATATTTTATCCAATTCAAATTACATTTGATTCGTTGTATTCTATAGGAATTTGAATTTGATAATTACATTAGATTTAACACGAATGTTATAATTAGATATATTTATATTAGATTTAATATTATATTATCATCTATTTTAATTAGATTTGATTTGTTTGTACCCTATAATAAGAATTATATAAGACTGATAATTTCATAAGTGAATTAGATTCGAGCCGAATATTGGAATTAGAAAAATATTAGATGTATTTTTCATAGCCTATGCGTTATTCCAAGTAACTCTCTCCATGTGTTCCAAATTTCATTCAAATCGGTTCAGCCGTTTAGGCGTGATAGTGGAACAAACATCAGACATACAGATTAGAAAAATATTAGATATTAGAATTCGAATGAAAAGTATCGTAGGTGTCATAAGCTATTTACATTTTAAATTTCATTGATTATATAGTAATTTGAATTTCATCATAACATTAGATTCAAGTATATAATATTAGAATGAGAAAAATATTAAATATTAGAATAAAAAGTATCCTAAGTCTTAACCCAGGCCATAATCTATCTACATGATAAATTTCATTGAAATCGAAGAAAGTCAGATTTATAATATTAGTTAGAATGTATCCAACTGCTAAAATATCAAATAGCAGTACTATATCTTTGGGAGTAACTATGGTCATAAAATATTATTGTCCCCTGGGGAAAGTATAGAATATGGTTGAAATATGGTTGAAAACACCATACATTTCTCTCAGTGTGATGGGCGACAAAGAGACGAGCAATATCGATCGGTCATTTGTTTAAAACTTTATTGATATTTTAGTGTCGATGCAATTGACGAAAGTTCATTTTGATGAGGATTGGACGGTGCCATTTGCACAAGCGCAGCTTAAGGTAGAGTCCGATAGGATTAAGGGCCAATGGTGAATAGATTCACCCCTCGTTACGCTTGCATCAAGGGATTTACTGTCAAAAGGATACGGGGCAACGTTGCAATCCCTCTGTACGACGTTTGTCCTGCTTGAAACGTGCTCGAAAAAGTAATTCGCTCCCGGAATTCCCGGCTCGTTTCCTATTCCATTTTATTTCTAAGTATTGCCAGATTATGATTAACACTGTTCTTTGTGTGCTGTGGGGAATCCTGCCCATCCGAAAATCCAACGAACCCGACGCTAACGAATTGCTCTCGTAAAATACGCGCTTCTGGTTAATTTAGTGAAATATTAAGGTCGTAAAAGCGGGGCGTATAATGATATGCGTATATTTGATGAGACGCTCGTACCGGGTGTCGAGGGAACAACCTCCTCATCGCAAAATTTCTCACGAATCAACTCCTGCAAAATTGCGACGGTTTTTTTCTTGCACGATCCCTCCGTAATCTTGAAACGATCTTCAAGGACATTTGATAAATTGATTGCAAAATAACTTTAGTCGTTAGAACAAAAAAACACGATAAATCGTTTAAATTGAATCGATGGTTCTGCGACGTCGCAACGGCATATTTCAATTACACCATGCACAGATGTCATTTGCCCATTTAAGGCCGGATCCTGAATTAGAAGGTCCAAAAAATCGATTTTTTTTAAATTGTTTAAATCTATTCCTGATGTATCTAAGAATGTCTAGACAAAGTTTTATAGCCCAATTCGAAATATTTCCAAAGATACAGCACTGAACGTAGTGGAGTGTCGAGCAGGTATACGGGCGCTCGGGCAGTTAGGGCGCCCGTTTTCTCGAGTTTTCGTTTTTACGATTTTTCTAATTTGGCGTATCTGATTACAAAAAAACTAGAAGTCCAATCGAAACAAACCAAAGCTTGTTCGCTTCAGTATCGTTTTCTTTTCTATTTGAACTAAAAACATTGTCGAAAAAAAATTCTTAACAATTTTTTTAGCAAGTTGAAATAATTTTTTTTTCACAAAAAGCACATTTTCTACTTCAAACCCGAAAAAACATTCAAATTTCAAAATTTTTTTCATTTTTTTTTAGTTCATATAGAAGAAAAATATGTCGCAATTAAAATGGTTTTTGGTTTTTTTGTTTCAGATGAAAATTACAAGCTCCATTTGTCACGCCGCATGGAAACAGCAGTGACACGAATGTGCATAAAAATCGGTTGCCTGTTGATATTTTTCTTTAAAAAAAATTGTTTTCTTATGTTCAGACATGTAATAAAATAATCTGAAAATTTCGCTAAACTTGCTTTTTTTTTTACCCGAAAAAAATTCCCAAAATATCGATTTTTCGAACCGGCTAATTCAGGATCCCGCCTTAAACTTTCTCTAGGTATTGCTCAAATTTCGAGAATGTGTTCGCATTCGTAATAAAAATTTACGCTGAAATTGTGAGTTCACTACGTTTTATTTATTTTTAACATCGTGCATGAATGACTCAGTTGCTTTTGTATCGTTAAAACGAATTTTTTCAACAAAAACCACTTCACTTATTTACACGAGATGCCTTTGTATAGTGTAAATGAATTTTAAACAAATTTTAAACATGAAACATTAAACAAAAACGATGTTCCGATGTCACACTAGGTGCATATTTTAAACGAGTTTTAAACAAAAACTATGCTCTGATGTCACGCAAGGTGCCTTTGTATCGTTTCGAAAAGTTGGATACGGTTTGTCCGACAAGCGTATTTATTTTATAATAGATAAATGTAATTTTTTATAAATATATTTTATTTATTTCATTTGTCAGCATTTTAAAGTACCTATCTTGAATTTTTATATAAATATAAATAGATATATTTTATTGATTATATTTTTATGTATAAACATATCATAAGAAAATTAATAAGAATTTATATTCTTATAATTTTTCCAAAATGAAGAATAATGGGAAAAATAAGGGAGGGTAGAAAATGTGGAAAATATTTTCGAATTGTATTTCGTGAAGGCTCATGGAAGTCTGCGAAGTTTAATCCGGACACCCTATGTACACACCCACATGTGTATATATAAATATTTAAACCTAATTCCGATGTATTCTTCTGGCTTTTTAATTTCTCTCTCTCTCCCTCTCTCTCTCTCTCTCTCTCTCTCTCTCTCTCTCTCTCTCTCTCTTTCTCTCACAATTTTTATCTCGTTACGAAAAATAATTGCCTCAAGTTGCAAGCCCACCTCGAACGGGAAAAATGTGAGGGATTGTCCGCATTGCGGTTCAGAGTTTGACACTTTTTATTTTATCGGCTTCATACCAATAAATCGGCGCGTATTCCTTTTTTTTTCGTCGACGATTCGCGTTGAGGGAATGAGCGTCATATCCTAACAAGCCGCGTTTTTGCACGTCTCGCGGGTTGCTACGAGAGAAATTTATGCGAACAGTTGCCACTATAAATTTATAGAGTTCTATTCTCGTTAGCTTCCTCGGTTCATCGCTGGTATAATGCGCGAATTGAGCTTGAACCTTTTTTTTTTAACCCGGTCCATTTGCCCACCGTCGTCGAATTTATGTGAATCGTTCTCACCAGGGTTGAAGAAATTTCGAACTTCGATGTAATTCGTTCGATCGTCGCTTCGTCAGTTGGGGTACGACAGTGCTTTTGATTCCCCATTATTTATGCAAAAAAATCAGGCGTCGCAGTAAAAAAAAAATAAATCTATATGTAATTACGAAGAACGAGATGCGACCGTGGTCTCACAGTTGCCGTTGAATGGTAAGAATATATTTTCCACTGATTGTGACGTGAATTCAATTTTTATTGGACACTTTTGTCGAAAAGACCAGATTTTTCTTTGCACACGGGTTGTAAATTTACAACGCTTTCTTTTGTATTCTCCTATCCATATTTTTTACTTTCGAGTAACAACAATAAATTCATCAAATCCAAATATGCTTGTACTTTTCTATTTCTACTTTCCAGTCTATGTTCCAATATACATTTGCAGGGGTCCACAAATTCCTATAAAATTCACCATCGGGTCTACGGCCATTTCCAATCTTCTGAAAAATAGATTTCCCAAGGAATTCGCTCCAAAAATATATTTTATAAATGTAGATGCGAAGAAAAAGCTTCGCTTCAGCAGCAAAGCCAGCCGTGCCTCAATTCAGCGGGAGCTTAAAATTTCACGAATGCTTTTCAACGATCGTTTCCATTTCGTTGGAATATCCCGTACATTTGAAGATGCCGGGGCGCGCGAACGAGCGATCGAGCAATCGCGGGAGAGGGAGATCGAGATAAAGAGATAGGGTTAAAGACCAATCTTCTTGAACGTGATGAGCTGAGTGGCTTTTCCTCATTTCCGCTATAGAGGTTCATCGATTAATCGTTCCTCTACGCCGAAGTTCTGGATCGAGGCTGGCTCGTTTCTCGCTCCGATTTTCACCGCCATTCCAATCGCACTAATACTCTTTGCTTCGCACTGCTGACGTTGCTGATCTCAGGCTGGGCCGCGCGATTCTCAAATATCGGCGGGCATCAGCAAAATTCTCGTTGAACAAGTCCGTGAAATTCTGTACATTGACCATCTATACACATACACACAGGAACTGGCATTTATATATATGTATATGAGGGTCACTTTGAAGGCATATATATATACGTATATAATGTCACTTTGAAGACTCCCATGCTCATCATTATAAACGAGACTAAATGTCCTCGAAAGCACATTTAGCTAAATCTCGGCATATTCATATGCTCATCATTTCAAGGACCGTCCCGTCTTTAAAATCGTATGACCGAACCATTTTTTTATATGTTTATCCATTTGTTAATAACCAATGATTGCAGCTACTTTTTTCTGTTGAAAATCGTACTTTTTTTTCTACAACTTGCCACTTTTTTTTCGAAATTTCAAAACAAGTATTTGGTCATACGCAAGTTTTATTATTATACTAAAGGTACAACTTCGTACTTCCCATTTCGGATCACCCTAGTTAATAGAACTACCTACACCGATTGGGCACGCAGCAACCGCGGCACTTTATTTCGATATTAATCATTTGATCGTTTATCAATATTTTCCAATTTGAAAAAAACTCAAATTTCTCAAGTAGTAACTAGGGTAGGGAGGAGCATGTTGAGCAAGCTTGGAGTTATCGCCCTGTAATTCCTTAAAGGCGGAGTAAGATTAATTCGGTAAAAAAAAAGCATATTTTCAAGATTTTTTTTAGACGACACAGATAATGCTGGTTTATTTAATTAATTTCCATATAATAATACAACATCTGAACTATATTTTCCTAAATTTTCATTGCAAAATATTGATAAATAAGCCGTTGGCAGCAAATCTCCGCAGGCGCCTCGAAAAAAAGTTGTTTTGCGGTGTACGCTATAACTCGTCACTGGATCATCTGAAACAAAAAAATCGAAATGCATTTATTAGGTGAGATCTTTCTCGAGGTAACGCTGCCGAGTTTTTTTTATAAAAAAAAATCGGCAAATTTGTTATTGTAACATAAAAAATAATTATAAAAAAAAACTCGGCAGCGTTACCTCGAGAAACATCTCACCTAATAAACGCATTTTGATTTTTTTTCTTCAGATGATCCAGTCACGAGTTATAGCGTACACCGCAAACCAACTTTTTTTCGAGGCACCTGCGGAGATTTGCTGCCAACGGCTTATTTATCAATATTTTGCAATGAAAATTTAGGAAAATGTAGTTCAGATGTTGTATTATTATATGGAAATTAATTAAATAAACCAGCGTTACCTGTATCGTCTAAAAAAATTCTTGAAAATATGCTTTTTTTTCACCGAATTAACCTTACCCCGCCCTTAACAGTCTGCCGTATCAAAATGAAACCTAGTTTGATCAATAGGAAATTTATCTGGGAAAAAACGTATGTAGACGAAATCCCTGTTATCCTTATTGTGTCACAGATAATCGCTCTCGAATGACTAAGACCATATTTGCTCAACCTGCGCCGATAGTGGGGTAAGTTGAGCATGAGTATGAGGTACGTTGGGCAAAGTAAGAATTGCATAGAAAAATCAGACGTATGCAACATGATTTGGTACAATGCAGTAATAAATCAACAATTGCTTGTTAATTATTTAGGTTTCGAAACATTAACATTATTTGCAATGGACTTTGAAATATTCTTTCTCATACAATGGTAGAAGAAAATCTTTCAATCATGTTTTTTTTTTGCTTTTGGATGCAAAAATAATGAAACATTCCGTGTTACCGTCTCGTGCGCCGCGTGGCAACTGGCGATGGCGTAATGTGTTCCCCTTCCCCATACCTCTCTTTCCGCCATTTGATGCACCCGTTTGCGGTGCTTAGTTTTTCAAATATTTCGGTTGGCCAACTTACCCGACTGTTCAACATGCCCCTCCCTACCCTACGTGTAAAATCCCGGCCCCGCCATTCCAATACTCTCATCAGAAAAAAAAATATTGAAAACTGATCTGTTTTTGGGGCCCCAAGATTATGCAGACATATTTTGTGGGATAACGCTTTTGGTAACCTCGGGCAATGATAATTCTAAACGATCCGTACATACCGAATTAAACCGCCCAAGAAAAGCGCTTTGAAAAACGCGATATTCAGCACAACTCCATATCTTCGTCGTCGAGTCATATACGGCATATCAGTACAGTGTACTCATTTTGTTCGCCTGGATAAACACGGATTCTACATCACGCGAGACGTATTCGTGAGAGCTTCGAAGTGCAGCCATGAGAATAATTCTTCTGTGCACCTTTTCATTGGACGAACATTCCGTTTTATCTTTTAAAAATGCAATCAGCGTATATATATATTTATATATATACGTGGCCTGGGGTCTCTACATGGACCGAGAGTCCAACGACGCCCACAATAATAATAATTTTGGTTCCCTTACTCGTAAAGAATCGCGTCAGAGCGTGAGATTCTTTCGGACAGGGACTTTTTTGTGTGTATACATTGTACATTCGTAGACTGGTCGTTTTCAGCTTGGAAATGCGAGATTATTGTATCTGTAACCACCAACCGGAAAATCCTCAACACAAACGCAAATTGTGTATATCATTCTTTTCCTCCTTCATTTTGTATCTTCATATTCCTTTTTTTATTTAAACATTAACCAACTAGTTTTTGCACGTTTTTCGATCGACAAAAATACAGCCCACATCTGCTTTCCTTTCGTTCCTTTTCTTTACTTGTGGGTGTGAAGAAAAGTGATAGTATGTCGAAGGATCTCGTCGAATTTTTGTCCGCGAATAAAAAAAAATTAAAACGAATTCGTCGTGAACATACCTAAAGCGATTTAAGGCCGTCTTCTAGTCTAGAATTTTGAAAAAATCGATTTTTTTTGCATATTTTCAATGTATAGTATTTCAAGAATATAGCCTCCAAAGGAAATTTGGAAATTCCAAATATTAACGGAGTTACAGCTGTAATTAGTGAGGTGGAAATTTAACCGGCGCTGCCGGAGCGAATCGAACAATAGACGGTTCCGTCTGCTCGACTACCTGAGGCCCTACCCTTCGTGATATTCACGTTTCTTGACTACCTGAGGTCCCCTACCCTTTATTTTATGGACCAGGAATCGCCGATTAACGAAATGTAAGTATATGTACCATTATATGACTTAGACTGCCTGAAACTGTACTCGAATCTTTAAACGCGTTTTTCTCGAAACTACTTTTTTCGAGACGGTTGACATGATATCTCAAGTTGTAATGAACCGATTTACTTGAAATTTTGTGTGGACCTTCTCTATACAGCCCTCTATCGCCCCTACCAGATTTATCGCGAAATTTTGTTACTAGTTATTTTTAAAAAATCAACAATCGTGAAAAAAAACGGCAAAAGAATGACTTTTTTAACAGCCGCCATTTTGCGAATTTTTTTTTTGCCTGAGGTAGGGGCTATAATGACATCCTTACTAATTAAGAATCTATTTTTTTTTTCAGATGACCAGGAGGGTTGGAATCATGTCAACCAGGAGAGGCCGTTTTTTTTTCCACCCCCACTTTACCAGCCTGCATCTACTAGAAGTATGGATTTTTTTTTCCGCTAATTTTTTATACAATGTCAAAGGATAAATAAATATGTGGTAAAAAGATAGATACGGGAATATTTTTTGTTTTTTTTAATCGCATTTCGAAAAATCCCCAAATTTTGGCCCTCTAGACTAGAAGACGGCCTTAATTTTGTTGCCATACTCATGAGGAGGTCCTTCTTTAGTTTTTTCACTTGCATCTTCCTGCAGTCGCCTTTTTAGAGCTGCATTCGATTGAGTAGGAAAAGAAAATGGAAAAATCTTCTTATTGCCAACGTGCTTGAGGAAAATTATTCGATTTTTGAGGTTCAATTGCATGTTAAGAGGAGTAGAACTGGCGAGAACGTTTTTGATAGCGGTGCCTGTCTCGAATCACAGATTCTTCAAAACCTTCTTTCTTTTTTTTACATCACAGTAAAAACGAAGCAGTCACTTTACCTTTTTTCACAGCTGACGGACTCGCCTTTCTTTCTTTCTTTCGATTTTTTATCGCGCAGCCTACCAGCGAATTTACTTGAGAGAGCCACATCACTCGGGGATCCCGACATCGATGATTTTCCATGCCCGTCGCGTTCGGGTCCCTAATGGCAATTCATTTACAACGTGACTGTCGTGGCGACTTCAGGAAGACCATGCGAGAAGAAAAAAAGTCACGCGAATAATAGATAAGGTAGCGGCAAATTTTATTTATGTTGCAACCGCTCTCGTGCTCCCTGGCAGAGGGTTTCCACGTATGTATATATATACGCAGGGTGGTGAATGTTCCAACACCTCTGCCAGCACGATCCTCCGTATAGCTCCGGCACCCCAAACGAGGGAGAAGCGAGCTATAACTGAATTATCTCTGAACGCGAAACGTGTGTAGCTCCGACGTGATCCGTCGACGAAAAAAAAAAATGTAACAGCTTGGCGTACAGTACAAGAGCTTCGAAAGGTCGTAAGTGAAGGCATGTCCGGTGTGCGGATCTTGACGAATGTCCAGGTCGATGGATACCTCCAACGGGGACATGGAACCCCGAAGAGATGGTAAAAAGGAGGCTGCGTTAAAAATCGTCGCACTACACGAGACATGTCTACCCACAGAGTAACGAGCGTAAGAGGCACACAACGCAAGAGGACGAAAAAAGCTTAGGCAGAAATTATTTCAACGTGGCATGAAGTGTCATAAAACGACCTGCGCTAGTGTAAGACTGGCGTTTTTCATGTCGGAGGAGTTCAGGAAACGCGAACCTAAAAGCGAAATTCGGAAGGCATGAATTAAGAAGAGTATACGAGTAATTGTAAAAAAAAACATGTACGACTCGTCTATAAATTATTGGGTCTGTGCAGAATTCCGTAGCGGAATTCTCATCGATGTCATTCGCAGTTGTTTCTTTCCTTACAAATTTGTCAAACATATGAAGTGTCGTATATTAAATGAAAGCTAAAACTTGTGCAGACATTGAAAAAAAGTATCCATCGAGATCCATGATGTATAGGAAGTTTAATTATATTTTGAGAATGGAAGGAAAAAACGTGTATTTTCGATGCATTTCACTTATTTATTTCCGAAAAGGCAAAAACGCGTCGTTGCGAACGAAACGATATCGATAAAATCAAGACTCTAATCGACTTCGACCGGCATTTGACAACTACAGAGATCGAGCATAATCTCAACATTGACCAATCCAACTGTTTCATTTATGGAAGCTTGGGATGGTAAACAAGCTTGATGTTTGGTTGCCGCACGAACTGAGCGAAACGAATTTAATGGACCAACTTTGAGCTGGCTATATGCTGCTCAAACGACATCAAAACGAACTATTTTTTAAAGCGAATGATTACTGATGATGTAAAATGGATTGTCCACAACAATATAAGTCGAAAAAAATTATTTCCGAAGCTCGAGGGAGCTGCTCAGACGGACTCAAAGGCTGGATTATACCCGAAGAAGGTCATGCTCTGTATATGGTGGGATTGAAACCGAATCGTCTATTATGAGCTGCTGCCATCCAACAAAACGATTGATTCGACCAAGCCCGCATTCGACTGCTCACAACTGGACAAATTAGAGGGAGCAATCGATCAAAACCGGCCCGAATTGGCAAACAGAAAAGGCGTTGTGGTCCACCAGGATAACGCTAGACCACACGTTTCTCTGATGACCCGACGAAAGTTATTGCGGCATGGGTGGGATGTTTTGGTGCACCCCCCGTATAGTACGGACTAGGTTTTGCTCCCGGGAAGTCCCGGGAATTCACGGAGTCCTACTCCTTCATCTAGTACCGGTACTAACAACGCAATTCTCGAGACTTTCGGTATTTTCGGGACTTTACAATTTCATAACGATTATTTTCAAATATTCACGCCATTTTGGCTTTCATTCGAAACGAGGTCATGGCGTATGCGAACATAGACGATTGTGCAGCGATCGCGCCGTTCGGCTGTACTCGGTTCGCCTCGACGTCATATTTGACGATTATAATTTGTATATTGGATTACGGAAAGATAATTCGATGAGGAGTTATACTACTCAAAAATGATTGATGAAATGATAATTTTATAATGTATTTATCCCTTTTTGTTTACAAGTGCGTATGTAGCGAGCGAGAATACAATGTAAACCATCTTAATATAGACGCTTGAAAGGCAAAGAGGATAAACGACATTTTGAAAACTTTTCAGGGGAGCCAAAAAACAAACCAAAAAGTAAAAGAAAACGCTCGCTAGCCTCCAAAACATCATATGGATAAACGACATAAAAGTCATCGTATAGATATGAAACCTAGCTCATTCGACGCGGAAAAATCCGGCGATTCTATCAAAATATTTTACAAAAAATGGCGCTTATCCCCTTTTGCCTTTCAAGCGTCGATATGTCTAAGAACAATGTTTCTTAGAATTTTCTTCATTTTCATTATAGCTGTTGTAATGTAAGTTATACGAAATAAAATAAATGACCTACATTTGTTCTATGAATAATTTTGAGTGTGCCAGTATTAAAAGTTTAATTTTCTTTTGTCTAAGTAACACGTTTTCTAGTTTAATGTTACCTTGCCTAATTGAAAACAACTACCCGTGCTTACTAACATTAACTCCCTAACGCAGGTAACTAAACTTATCCACATACCTAAATGGGTCACGGAAGGCACTGCGATTACTGCGTACTGCGTCCGTACAAAAGTATTTAGGTACCGAAGTCATTTCAAAATTAAGATGTTTTCTAATAGAATGATTTAGGTAATTCGGATTTAGATCACCATTATCTATGTTTCTATTAGTAAGTAACGTAACTATTCTTCGTCAAACCATCAAATGGAAATTATTAGCATAAGTAAAATTTCTATGGAAATCTAATTCAGCTAATCATTTTGTCGTGTCCATATTTCGATGAAAAATAGATAATTGTGATCTCTATTTGAATTAAGTAATTCTATTAAAAAAACATACTTTAGTTTTAAATGGCTTCGATATTGCACTTGTATGTTCGCGATGCCTTCCGTAGGCGCCCCTTAACAATGACTTATTCGATTGCATTCACACATTCAAGATTGTTTTATTTTCTCCCAGCTATGGATTTTGAGGAAGTTCCATTTTAAAGTGAGAACACTTTATCAGTCTCGCATCACTTTGTGAAACCTGGTACCGTAATTATTATTTCTTAAAAATGTGTGTTTTCTTTAACATTTATAGAGGATTAATAAGTAGGATATTTAAAATTCTTTCTTTTTTAAATTTATAGTAGGTTAATATGAATAATTCAGTTGAAACTTTTTATAATACTTTAAAAGATGTTACATTTAGATATACAACTGAGACTAAATGATAACTATTGATTGATTATTAAGATAACTACAATTTAGTATATGCACTAAATAAGTAAAAGATTTAATCTTAGTGTTAATGATTCAAATTTGTATTAAAACGAGTACAAACTAGCCAGTGATTTTCATTTATTTAAATAACCATTCAACGCTTGTATTGGGTACCTAAGTTCCAGATTTTTCCGGTACTGGTTTAAGACCTGGTACCGGGAATTTCGTAGCTCTTCTCAGTTCTGGTATTGCAAACGTTAGTACGGACCCTGCACCTTCAGAATATCACTTGTTCCGGACGCTACAGAACAGTTTGAGTAATAAAACCTTCAGTTTCCTGGACGTTCTCAAAAACCACTTGGATGACGTCTTCGACCAAAGATCTCAGGACTTCTATGAAACAGGGATAATGAAGCGCGTGGAGAGATGGCAGAAAGTCATTGAACAGAATGGAACATATTTAGTTGGCTATAATTTTTTTGGTAAATATTTTTTTAGTTTAGTTTAGTTGATTATAATTTATTTGATAAATATTTATTTATTATGATTCAATTGAATAATGTAATAAAATCCAATATTTAACAAAATGGCACCCCTTCAAAAAATCGTTTGATTTTTACATACATTTTTTAAGTTATTTTGCAATAAAGATACTTTCATTGAGTAATACTTTCCAACCTGTAAGTTTAACTGCAGAGTAATATTATCATTTACATGTGTGTACAATTTAAGAGGGATTTATTAATTATTTTTTTACTTATTTCCTACGCCAATTTCAAAAATAGAGTTTTGTGAAAAACGCCTTTAAACTTTTGATAAATCAAAACTAAATAATTTCGGAGACGTACCGACAGTCTGCGAATTCAGAATCATACTCCATACAATTTGGATTAAAAACTTTCCTATCATATTCCTAAAATGATATACCAACATTTTACGAAAAAAATAAAATAAACGTTTTTTGAAATTTTCAAAGGTAATTCTCTGTTTAAAGTTTTTTATAAGTTTCTCATAAAGGCTTAGATCAAGTGAAGTAACACCACATACAATCTTTATAGCCATTTCGATAAGATCTCCATAAATACTAAAGGATCAAATAACTGACGATTCAAAAGCCTGAAGAAATAACAACATATTTGTAATCAAGTAAACATTAGATCGACATTGAATAAGGGTTAAAAAACTGAAAAAGGAATATTTTCTCTTCTCGCTCGGTTGCTCATTAGCGATGATTTTCCACGAGAATCCCCACGCGGCTGCGGACTGAGCTTTCGCAAACTGTCGGAGCTTATCACCGCAGCTTGTACATCGGTTTTGGCAAAGACCACCCTACTGAATTTCTCCTCCGTAAATAATCGAAATAAATTAACCAGGCTGGGGAACGATTAACCTTAAGCCCAAAACTATCGCCTCCCTCATTTCTTTCCCGAAATAAGAGGAAAATAAAAATGACGCATATAATACAGACATATTTCACTTCCGGATTTGTCCGAGGCACGTTTTTTTCTACTTTAGGGAATTGTGTCACTGAAAGAGCTGGGCTCCCTCGTGGCCGAAGCTCAAAGAAGAGATAGAAATAAAGTGAGAGCGAGAAAGTAGGAAGGGGTGTAAAAGATGGAGAGTTGACCCTCTTGACCTAATTACTCTTCGAACTTGCAGTAAGTGAAAGCAACCCCAGAAGCAAAATTAGTCGGTTTCAGGTTTAAAGCGGAAACGCTCTTTTGTATTCCTGTCATGCTTCAGCGGCTTCACACGTGCAGCACCCTATCGTTATTCCCTTTAAAAGTCAAGGCAACGATACAATTTTGTGTTGTACAGGCTTTTGACTTGATTTTTTTAGCGGTTGCTGGCTTTGGTAAGGGATGGCAAGAAGAGTTTTAATTAACCTAAAAAAATGCATCTCGTATCTTCCTTGGGGAGCTCCGAGCACTCTTGACTTCGTTGCGGCCAGTAGGCACATCATTACATTCTTCTTGCAAATAATATATTGTATATAATGAAAGCTTATATATGTATATATGTACATATATACGCTTTTTTATATACATTTATGACATGTTCAAAAATGTATCCATAAACACTATATAATTTATGATATTTCTGAATCATGCATGAACTTTTTGCAACTTCTCATTAAAAACCGCATGGCAAGCGTGGTTTATCCGTTTCTTCATATCTTCCGATTTGCAATTTTTTTGGTTTTTCAAGGTCATCCTGACGTAATGATACGGTAGGTCATTGGTTTCTTTTTTTGTGCTCTCCATTTATGTCCAATACGAAAAAGGGGTTCTTTAAAAAAGTGACGATGACCTTAAAATCCAGTTGATACCTCCACTTGAAAATAAAATCGGTAAATATCTATAAAAGAGGACCCTTTCAGAACAGAAGTGCTCTCCATTTATGTCCAAAAAGAAAAATCTTTCTTTAAAAAAGTGGAGCTGAGCTTGAAATCCAGATGATAGCTCCACTTGAAAAAAAAATCGGTAAATATCTAAAAAAGGGGCCCTTTCAGAAAAAAGAAGTTGAACCACTATTTCGGCGTATTTTTTCGTCCTCTTTATAGATATGTGTCGAAAAAATTGGCGCTCACCAGAATTATCGTGGGAAAAGAAGGAAAACTCCGAAAAAGTCCACTTTCTGATCGAGCTGAAGCTTTACACAGACCTTCCTTTTAACATTTTAAGAGATCTCCTAAAAGCATACAGAGCATCAGCATAGAGGCTACCAAAATATAGACATTGACAAATCATTTAAATGTTGACTCGTACTTTTTCGTCTTAAATCAATATTCATAAGTGTTTTCGAGTGACTAACTTCTAATGAATCACCCTGTATATAAGCATTCTTCTTTCTTTATCAATGAGGTTTTTAAAATGCTGAAGATTTCGCAACTGTATATCTGCAAAATGAGATTTGCAAGATGTTCAGCACCTTATAAAGTCTTGCAGGTAAGTGAAACTTTGTCCCCAATTAAGTCAAGTTTTTCACGTACTCCGAGAAGGATTGGTTGACAATACTTTGAATTATTGATGATTAAGTCACGATACGTCTCAAGCTTCGCTGAATACAATCAAGTCGGCGTTCGAAATTTAAATCGGTGAACATTGAAAGACGACCTAAGTATTATCCTCGTTTCTCTCTTTCTCAGTTTTCCTTGTTAACATCGTGCTCTCTTCCTCTCGAGGCTCCTCGTACCGCACCCTTAAGAGTAGCGGTATAGTTCTGAGGGCGGAAGGAATCGAAGCCCTTGAGGGAACCGGTACTCCTAAGGGCGGAAGAAGACGACGAAGCGAAACTCTCAGGACGGAGAACAAACTCTGTTTCTCCAGACCATCTCCGCTCTCGTTTATACTCCTGATTCGAGCTGCAGTAGTTCGAGGCGTCGTACGAGACGCCCTCGACTATAAGCCGGGCTGTACCCGCCGGGGAAGTTCAAAAGCCTGGATCAGTAAAACGTACACCACGATATATACACGTGCGCGAAATAATGGCAACTTTCCCGTCTCTACAAATCCCGAACAGGATCGCTATATGCCTCCTGGAAATAGAACGCAAATTAAATAGCGACGACCAGTCTGTAAGAAAAATTGTAATCGACTATGTGTTTTGACGAAAATGAAAAGATAGTAAGGAAAAATCCAAAGTGAAAAACAATACAATCGTCGGTTGAAGCGGGTAGGCAATGGAACCAGTGAAGAAAAGTAGATGAGCCGGTTTCGACATAACCTTCAATTGCTTTGGAGGCTATGTCAAAACACATGCACAGCAGTTTCTGTCAAGAGAAAGTATGGATGATAAATATTAAACATGAAGAAGAACACGGCTTGGCCTTGATATTTTCTGTACTCTTCCTAATATCCGTTAAGTTTGTTTGATTAATAATAAACAAATGTTAATTATCATCTTTTTTGCAAATTTTTTGTGTTGTATTATTCTCTTTTGTAATTATGTGGAAGAAAAATAACAATAATGATAAAAAGTAATAAAGACAACTATGACATATTAACTTTATTCATCATTGCCATACATATCCATATATATTACTATTGACTACAGACAATAACTGTTGAAATGTATCAGTGGTTTTAGAACCTTTGAGACAGAAACGAAAAGACAAAAAAAGATAATGGCTGAGCTAAGCTATATTCATTTACTTTTTGTTATCGTTTTTTCTATGGATTCATTTTCACCTGCCGTCCGTTTTCAAGACTGAGATAATACATTTACATTTAGCCGCAATTGTTCATTGATCAAATTATTTGCTGAACTTGGCATGCACGATTTGATATAGATAATAGATCAAGTTTGAGAACGTACTTTCCCAAACTCACGAGTTCAGAAGTAGGTGCAGCGTTGCAATTTTTTTTGAAATTATCTCTATCTTATAGTGCATACCAAGTTCAGAAAAGAATTTGATCAATGAAAAGTTGTAGCCAAATTTAAATGTGTTATTTTAGTATTGAAACCCGATGGCAGACAGAAATAAATCGATACAAAAAAAAGATAATACAGTGTAAATGGATATAGTCGAGCTAAGCCATATTTTCAGAGTATGGAGAGAGTCAGAGAGAGAGAGAGAGAGAGAGAGAGAGAGATAGGAGAGAGAGAGAGAAAGGGAGATAAAGAATGAGAAGGCAAGTAAAAAAAGAGCGAGAGAGGAATCGAGAGTGTCAGTGAATGTGCGCATCGAAGCGGATGTTTGCCAGCCGGAAAGCAACGAGTTCCGGTTCTCACGAACGGTCATTGTTGTCAGCATCCGGCCTAACGCTTGTGGTTATCTACAAGTTCGCCACAGTTCTCTGCAGATCAATTTTTTGTTATACCACGAGTACAGTGCCTCTTTTATATTTGACTCTACACACATCGTACAATGAATTTATTTTCGTACGCTAGATGGAGTTTAGTACACATCTGATAGGTGTAGGAAAAAAACACGCGAGGAGGATATTCTATTGACGTAGTGATCGATTAGGGTAAAGTGTAACGAAAGAAAGCCTCACGATATCTGATGACTCATTGAATCTGTTTGGGTAATCAAAAATGTCCTGCACCTTTCTATGCTTTTGCGATAAACGAAAAGTGCGAAAAAGTTATAAGGCCTGAAAAAAACAAGGCTTTCCCACCCAAACTATGCCTTCAATTCTTATAAGCGCATCATGCCATTTCAAAACTTCCTATCGACAATTTTCCTAGTTACAAATCCGCCCCAGCTGTAAAACAATCCGAGCCTACTTCCAAAGCGACTGAAGAATTCCCGTGTTTCGTTTTTTCAAAATCTGTTTGAAATCTGCAGAATAAATCTCATTTTTTATAAGTTCCGGCTGTCTTTGTCTTATCATTTAATAGCTAATAAATTTCTCACCGTTTATCGCGAAATTTCCATCGCCATTAAACTGGTTCCACAAGAGAACTTGGAACATTTATCACTCCAATCGAAAACTAATTCCTCACAGTGGGCTTGTCGAAATGGAGGATCCTAATTATCTTTGGAAAGCCATCGCACACGCTTTCAAAAGTACTTTTCATCAAATCATTTCACACTATCAAATCATTTTACACTTTTCAGCAATACAGTTATAGCGAAATATCAAATACAGTTCTGATGACCCTCGAACTACCGTCTCTTACAAAAATAATAATTTTTGAACTTCAATATTAGCCATAAAGTTTGCAATACTTCATGCGAATGTCCATCACACCCCGTGCAAAAATTATCGTGGAGATGCAATTGGATTCCCATACTTGTTCCCACTTCCTGATAGGAATCCAATGAGCCATTGTATTGGATCCCTATACCAAAATGACAGGCTCGTACATTGGATTCTAATCGGGATTACCTATTGGAATTCCATTTTCTTTCTAAAAGATTCCTACATTATCGAACAGGATTCGATATGATTCTTGATGGATCCGATCGCATTATGTACGTTGAGTTTTCTAAACAAAACATTGGAACGATGAAAAAGTTCTCGCTGTTTTCCTATAGATAGCATTACCCGAACTGCGTGCGTGTAGTTTAAGATGGTAACGCATCTATAAAGAGGTACTATCAGCAAGCTTAAAATTCAGTGTATGACACTTCGCCGAAGTGTAAACACCTTCTTTTTCAGAGTCTTAAACATGTTAAATTTCATGCCAAAAAAAGAGTATTTGCGTGGAACTTTACAGCACTACTTTATTTTAAAAAATCTGCAGCTGAAGCGCACGCAATTGTTGAGGCTTACGCCGACCATTCTCTGTCGGAAACAACATTCAGAGATTAGTTTAGACGCTTCAAAAATAATGATTTCGATATTGAAGATAAAGAAGGCTTTGATGCACCGAAAAAGTTTGGAGATGAAGACTTGAAGGCATTACTTCATGAAGACTCTTGTCAGACGCTAGCTGAACTTGCAGCATCATTAGGAATTGATCACACAACAGTTTCGAAACGTTTGAAAGCATTAGGAATGATTCAAAAGCAAGGACATTGGGTGCCGTACGAGTTGAAGCCGAGAGATGTCGAACGGCGTCTTTTCAAGTGTGAACAGCTGCTTCAACGGCAGAAAAGGAAATGTTTTTTGCATCGTAGCGTGACTGGCGATGAAAAATTGATACACTACGATAACCCTAAGCGTATAAAATCATGGGGTAAGCCCGGGCATGCATCAACATCGTCGACCAAGCCAAATATCCATGGTTCCAAGCTTCTGCTCTGCATTTGCCGGGATCAGCTGAGTGTAGTTTATTATGAGTTGCTCAAACCGAACAAAACCATCACGGGAGATCGCTATCGACTACAATTGATACGTTTGAGCCGAGCATTGAAGCAAAAACGGCCGCTATACGAGCAGAGACACGACAAAATGATTTTGCAGCATGAAACGCTCAGCCCCATGTTGCAAAACCGGTGAAAACTTACTTGGAAACGCTCAAATAGGAAGCCCTACCTCACCCGTCATATTCACCAGACATTGCCTGTTTCGATTATCACTTGTTTCGATCGATGGCACATGGCCTGGCTGAGCAGTACTTCCATTTTTATGAAGATGCGAAAAAATGGGTCGACTCTTGGATAGTCTCAAAAGAAGTGTCGTTTTTCCAACGTGGAATTAAAATGCTTGCAAGAAAGATGGGGATAAAAGTAGCTAGCGATAGGCAATACTTTCGGTGACATGCTGTTTAATAATGTTTCTCGATGTGGTAGGATCTGGAGACTCCCCAAAAAATATCTACACGGGTTACCTCTCATCAACAACAAGTTGAAAAAATACGAACTTACTTCGACACGAACTGTAAAAATCTCGTGTGTCGTATCTTCAAGGCAAACATAAAGATGGGGTAAAGTTATGGAGGAGCATCTAGGACAACGAACCTAGTGATTTACACTAGAACGCGGCATGTACGCGGATACATCAACCTGTCTGAGCAAATACAACGCAACGCTTTCAATCCTTCCGTGTGTAATTCAGTCGGTACTATCGACTGCGGTATTCCGAATGAAATTATTGGTCTTTCCAGGATGAAGGGAGAATAATACTCTGTGTACAGGGTGGATGTGCACCCCTGCGTGTGTAATTGGAATGCCACCGCTATCGCTTGATATGTGCTCTGTACGAGAATCGTTAAACTACTCGAGTTTCACGGTTCAGTACACACCCAAATAGTTTCGAAACTGCATTGCCAATTTGAAACTGGTCTACCATCAATAATCATTTATCAATTATATATGTCTATATACATATATGCATAATATATTATATGTCATGCTTGTCTCTTTGTCTGGCTGCCCATAACTCGCGAAACGGTGAACGGACTTTGATTGAGTTTTGTTCTGTCCAAGCCTCGTCTCTTTGTCATCAATTAATAATTATTCGTTGTTTACGCAGAACAATCTAGAGCTTAAAGGCCTCGAGCGCGGTCGAATCCCTAATTGATTTTCGCTAAAAGTATTCCAAATCATTCCATATAGGCTAGGTAAAGTGTGATCAGAACCATCCTGGTTTACAATTGAATGGACAACATTTTCTACCGATCCGGCAGCTGCATACGTTCGAATTTTTGCGAGATGCAACTTTTTCAAATTCCGACACGAATGGGAATTTTATAGTTGTTCAGTGATTTTTTATCTTCGAGTAGTCGAGCAAATACACCAGTAGATGTTATTCAAGCCGAATACAAATGAGGAAAACTGGAAAAACTTCAGGACGTTCGACGAAATGTCATTGATAGGTACATGGGGAAAAGTGATTGTGAAGACATATGTCTTCGAGGTCCACATGGTGGTGCTGAATCTCAATCTTTAATGAAAATAACTTGTACGGAATAACTCTCGTGACAGAACTCTTAACAAAAAGAACTTGTAAATAATAATTTCGTTCTTGAGAATAAGTATTATATATAATGTTTTTGAGTTTGCCGTATCATTTGATGATACTTTATTATTAGCCAGCGTAAAAAGCTAATCAAATTGGAGTTACTGAAGTGTTATGATTTTACCTTGCTTCTCAGAACGATTTTATCGATAGGACTTTGAAAAGACCTTGCAGAATAACGCAAAGAAAACATATCTGGTAATGCCAATTTGTGTATGTTTCGGATCGTTCGACATCTCAAAGATGGCTCTATTCTCGAATTTAATAATTCTTTTTTTTTATAGTTTTAATACCGCCCGAAAAATAGCCAAATGTGCTCACAACAAACATTGCATAGAAGGATATGAGTTCAAAATGTCCTTTCTCCATTCACACATGTATATATGTGTATGAGAAATATATCTTGACATATATTTGTAAACCAAAAGCCGAAACTATAACTTCAAAGGGCTCCAGGTCCTCAATCGTGGTGCGCCTCTTTCTTTCGACTCGTCGACGACGACGTTGGCGAGACGATTGCGGAGAAAAGCTGGCAGCAGCTTCAAAAGCAATCTTAATCGCAGAGACGTCTTGTGTCGAACGAGCAAAAAAGTCCACGAACTATTTTCTAGCACGATAGCTTTGGTTGTACTTTGACCTGGGAATCGTAAAAATCATCAGGATAAAAGTCATCGTCTTGGAAGAAAATGGCAAAGCAACCTCAAGGATGTCCAATTTTTAACAGAATATTTCTGTTGAACTTGTGGAAGGTTTGACATTTTAACGAAATCCAAAAAGTATTGCGATACGAAAATATTGACAAATAATTTCAAACATAATGTTTATTTTAAAAAGAATAATAATAACGAGACAATCTTGTGCCCCAATAATTCATCATGAACCATTTTTTAATCTGCAAAATATATATCATTTCACACGGATTTCTGTAGTGTCCATCTTACCATTCGATAACTCATCAATTCCTCACTGTTCATCGCGTCATTTCCATAAGCAATAAACTTGTTTCTCGAGAGAACTTGGAAAATTTAACACTCCACGAAAAATCTAATTCCTCACCGTGGTCATGTCGAAATGAAGGATCCAAATTATTCTTCGAAAGCCATTCCGTACGCTTGCAAAAGTACTTTTACATTTTATCAGATAACTGCACGCTTTTCAGCAATGAAGTTATAGCTGAATATTAAATACAGTTATGATACCCGATGTCAATTGTCCCACGAACTACCCTATTGTACAAAACTAATAACTTCCGTACTTCGATATTGGATATAAAGTTTGCAATAGTTCATTTGAATGGCCGTTACTTACCTCGGATCAGCAGCCGCAAACGGTGCGAGTATAGAGAAGTTCGACAGAAAGTTTCTTCATCAGCCTTTGCACCCTCGGTGTACCGTACATTTTATACTTATAGAATTACATTCTTATATAACTGCTGCTGTGCCCTTATACTGGCACTTGTGTCTATATATATATATAATAAGTAACAGTTAAGAAGTGGAGTGAAGTCATTGCCCCCAGCGTTATAAAAACTCGCGTATTTTAGTATGGCTCCTCAGGATTACATCTTATTTGCAACTTTTCATCCTACATTTTTCTATATATTATTTTAATTCTGTTTATATGTATATTTATATATATATATATATGTGTGTGTGTGAGAGTGTGTATGGCCCAGTACGCAGAAATTTAAACTTATCCTATTAAGCAACATGCCACCAATTTTTTTTTTCCTTCTCTAGACGACGGTAAGATGTACGCGAAGGCAGGCAAGAATCCAATACTTTCATCGTAAATTTTCCTCCGATACTTTCAGGATATTTCCAAGCAGAATTTACTTTCGAAGGTCCTGCCGACTGCTACCGCTACAAGATAAATATTTTACACCACCAACTCGACGACTTCGTTCGCATGAAAGAGGCCCCAGTAAAGTCGAATTTTTTTGAAAAGTTTATCGAAAGTACCCGAAGATACTCATGAATATTCGCACGAATCTTCGAGAGCTTTTTTATTCTCAATTATTTATTACAATCTTCTCGGAACATGTCACGGAAAATTTTTTTCCCCAGCTTTCTACTTCTCAGCTAAATGGCGTAGAATTACGTCGACGTGTATGCTATTTTTTTTTCTCCTGGAAATGTCGAGGTCATGGAATTGGAGGGGTTTCGGTTTGTAAAAAAAAATTGAGAACCCTCCGCGGAAACGGGATACACGGTTTGGAAAATTTATATTCTACGGTGCTTCAAAGTGTGAGAACATTCTATTGGAAAGCGCACGTTTCGCTTCGCATTTAATTGTCAACTTGATTCGAGAGCAGGGAATCCTAGTGACATTTTTTTCTTCTTTCGGTCCTTAAGGGCGGGGTAAAGTATTAAAAAATTTTTTTTTCATTTTTTTTTTAAATTTTAAATGAATGCATAATATCTCAAGAATATTGTGTTAAAATTTCAAGTCGATCGGAGTAAAATTGACGAAGTTATGAGTATTTGAGCGTCTATTGCTCCATGCCAGGTTTTATACCTGGGCGGCGCACGACAGTAAAGAAGAAAGAGTTTTGCGTAGACAAACGCAAAAAGATACTCTCGATCATCTTGATGCAAGCCTTTTGCTCTACGGACCTGGCATCGACGACTTTGAGTGAGTATAAGAAAATTATCGAGTTTTATTTTGAATTTCTAAAAATTCAAAGATAATTGAAAAATCTGAAAAAATTCATACGTATTCAGAAAAATGAACGAATCATGAAAAAAAATTGGGTTGCGGGGAAATTTTTTGACTAATTTTTTTTTTTTCATCATTTTGTTAATAACATTTTGGAATTATTATTATGCAAAATTAATCTTTTGAGTACCTTTAATATGCATGAATTTTCTCAGATTTTTATGCAATCGAGAAGTGTTCTCAAACTTATGTGCAATGAGCGCTAAGCGACCAAACTCTTCTGCGTTTTTCGAACCGTTTTTCTGAGACTTGTCATATTTGAAGTCCGTGTGCACGATAACTCAAAATCTACTGGACCAATCGCTTTGAAATTTTGCACAGTACTTCTTCACATAATTCACCAGGTATTGTCGAGAGCTTTTTGTTTTTTTTTATAATTACTAATTTTTCAACAACAAATTAGCCGATTTTTTTAGCGAAAATCGGGTTTTTGGCTCCCAAGTGCTACGAAAAATCGAAAAATCGAAAAAAAAAAAATCCTCCCGTCATTACCTCGAGAAACATCTCCTTTAACAAATGCATTTTGATTTTTTTGTTTCAGATGATTCTGTTGCGAGTTATGGTGCACACCGCAAACCAACTTTTTTTCGAGGCGCCTCCGGGGTTTAATTTTCACTCGCTCAATTTTGAATATTTTGCAATGCAAATTTAGGAGAATGTTGTTCAAATGTTACTTTATTATATGTAAATTTTTCAATAAACGAACACTATCCGTTACGCCAAAAAAAAATCTTAAAAACATGCCTTTTTTTCGCCGAATTAACTTTACCCCGCCCTTAAAAGTCACTGTGGGAACAAACTGGAAATTTTTATTTAAAAAAAACGGGCATTTTCGCAGCACAAGCGATAATAAACGAGCGCGAATTTAATTTTACTTCCTCCCGGGTGAACCAATAAATCGTTGTAAATTGCATATTGATTTTGGTAAATGTCGTGAAACGTAAGTATAAAAAAGAAAATGAAAAACAGCGGTAGAAGGTCCTTCCATGGATGCCAATATTGTATTAAAAATGCGAAGAATTTTAATTGGCGGATATAACAATATAGATATATATGTTTGCCGTTGTCATGGAATCCGATATTGATTGGATCCGATATTGATGGAATCGGATATTGATTTCGTAAAACCTTATAAAACACAATTACAAAGATCCGAGAAGACTAACGGAGGATTTTCCCTTGAGTATCCATAATATATTAAGAGCTGACACCTAGTTGAAATATTTGAAAACATCGATTTGGCTTCTGACGGATTCTCAAAATATAACATTTCAAAAATATTCTCTGAACATTTCAACTTAGTCCGTTCAAAATTGAGGGAGTTATAGGCGTTTAAAGGTTGGTTCCCCGAACCGGCTTCAAACACGTTTTTCTCAAAATAATTTTTTTCAAAATCGGTGACCACGTTATCTCAAAAATCACTGCACTGATCGACTCCAAATTTTACAAGCTGCTTTTACATATCAAAAAGCAGTACTTGAACCAAGAATTTTTTTTTTCCATGCATAGTTTTTTTTTTATCAACGAAAAGAGAGCGTTTGTTTTCACCGAAATTCGAAACATTCACTTTGGACTGCGGCCATGTAAAAAAACATCAATATTCGTCCACTACTAGACAATCTTATGCAAAAACTACATGCGTTTAATTTGTTTATTTCGGATGATTTTTTCCGAGCAGCAGTGATCACCACAAAGGACATTTTTCAAACAACGGTATGCATAAATCATAGTATCTACCACGTTTATAAATATTTTTCAATACAAAATTGTAATAGATACTCAAAACCATACTCTTAAATGTGTAAACAAAAAAAAATTGAAAAACTCTACACGGTTTCCCAGAAAAAAATCACGAAAATTCCTCTTTGTTTAGGCCACGAGCTGGATTTAATCCGTTAAAAATGATAGAAATAAGTTGAAATCGTTTCGTACCAACTAAAGCTGGATGGAATAAACCTACATACATACACACATATATATATAAAGTAGGGTGAAGAATCCGAAGCTTTCGTGTTCAGTCATGGTTTGCACTTCGCGTTTTTCCCTTCAAGTGCTTGCAGTCGTCGCGGTGCTTCCACCATTTTTCTCTGGCGAATGGTTTCTGCCTCTTTCTCTTCCTCCCTCTCGTTTCTTTTCCAGCAATAAAAAATTGGATGAACACGAGAAAAAAATAGGTTGAGGAATAAAATGTTGCGTCCTTTGGTGAGACCGTTGTACAGAAACGAGAAGTGCTTACCGGTTGTACTCGAGGTCTCGGCCACACGAACCGCAGCTTAAAGTCGTGGAAAATGTTTTGTCGGAAAGAATTTATCTCGCGTCCTCTTTCGTTTGCGAAGTGTATACATCGCCGAGGAAAGCTATACGCGAAAAAGCTTGGCTTTTTCGTCCGGTGTACCGGTATTTTTTTGTTTTTTTTTTTTTAATCCTCCACGCTGAGGCTCAAAAACACGAACAGTTTTTGTCAACTCTCGGTCGCAGATGCGGTGAGAAAACGAAACGTTAACGCGGAATCAACGCGACGAAGAAAAAGATAGATATTCGTAGCGGGGGTGGGAGGAAGCAGGGGGAATCGAAGATCTGAAAAAGACGAAGGTACAACAAATCTCATAGACAGGAAAGATTTTTATTGGCGGGCCCAAACTCTCTTACCCTGCTGGAAGTGCTTCCTTCGACAGGTCTTTGGCAAGACAGCTTACATATGGCTCTCTCGGGCGAAAGGTGCTTGAAGTCATTGATATCCCTCGCACTGAGGCTACATACCTCCAGCGTTTGGAAAAAAAAAACATTTTTTAGAGGTGGATTATTATTTTCTGATTTGTACGCGTCTATAAAAAAATCATTCCGTAATTTCAATTAGGAACGGAATTATGAGGGCGAGTACGGCTGAGCGCGCGAATGGACTCCCTTCGGTCGATCTAAACGTGTTTCTTTCGAAATTACATTTTCCGAGACGGTCCGCACGAAAACCTGAACATTTTTCAATATTTTATGATGCAGTTTTATTTGTAATCTTCGGAACTAAATTTGCTATAGTCTGTCGAGCCTTTTTTTATTTTTTTAATTTAGAACATTTGTTAAACATTTGGTACGCAAAATGCAAAAAAAAAAAATGTTTGGACTTCAAAATGTGATAATTTGTTTTGAACGCCTTTATTTATTAATAAACTTGGTTAATGAATAAAATTTTATTTACTAATAAGCGTGTACATTTTTTTCAAAATTAAAAAGTTTTGTTTAACAGATAACTATTAACTGTACCTACAAAAACACTTTATATTAATTTTTTTGCATTTTTCAAATGTATCAACCCATTGGCCTGTTATCATGCAGACCATGGAAACGAGTATTTTCGAAAGAGGTCTGAGCAACGAAAATGAACAATTTATTGTTAAATAAATAATAAAAAAAATTCGTGTAGTTAAAATACCAAGAAATTATGTATGATGAATATTTATCACATTATTAACGATACGGCGTTCGAAAAAATGCCTGAGGAACGCCAATTTTCGGCCGAGTTGGAGGTATGTAGCTTGTTAAGTATTAATTCCAGATTTGTCACGAGTAATGAAGAAAATCTCATCACCACACACCGTTCGTCCCGAAAAACCGTGGAATTTTGCGAATACAAATATTAAGTCATATCGATCCGAAATATCGGATGCGAGCAACGATAATCATCGATTTCCTCGATCGTCGTCATTCACATTTTTTGCTCGTATGAATTTCACCCTACGACGCAACGTTTTGTATCGTCATGTAGGGCGGCTTAAATTGTCTGACATGTAATGCGTGTGTAAATTGTCCGAACATCGATGATTCGCGCCTGAGAAAAAACAAACCGACGCTACGTCGAGAAAAACAGTGTTACATAATAAATAAAAATAAATATCTCCCGCCGCAGTTTCGCGGTAAGGAGAGAATCACAATATCACTTGAACAATTCCTCAGGAAAGTTTGTTTCACGCTTTTCTTCACGTTCACAATCACTGTATCGAAAAGTGATCGATTATTCACTAGATTTTTTTTATCGCTTTTCAACGACGTGCCAATGTGGCACTACTCATCATCATCGGTAAGCTTTACTCCAGAAATTCGGCGTTTTATCGTAATGTCCTTCGTGCCATTCTCTCTCTCTCTCTCTCAATCTTTGCGCACTATGAACAACGATCATCATTCTGTTCAAATGTTTTTTTTTCCTTCATTCGCTATAGTTATGTACTTCAATTTTTTACATGATATTTACACGGAAAGTTTGACAAGTTCGAACTGCCTTACGATCAGGTGTGATCCTTGGAGGTCCTGTTAACGATCGTTTTGTCCTTGCTCGCCACCGGCAACGATTGCATTATTCTCATCTTTGGCTTCGTGACACGCGCCTTCTCCTTTTTCGTTGTTATCTTCTTTTTTTTCTTCTGGCTCATCGAAGCTTTGTCAAGGTTCAAGGACTGGCTCGCGATGTCCTCGCGGAATGCGAGGAAGCCTAATTGGGCCTGGGAAGCCTCGTTCAGCGCTCGCGATCGAATACACGCTCTGTATTGCTCGGTCGATAATCTCTGGCCTGGACCACCCGAGCATACCTGCGAATCACACGAATAAAGAACAAATATGAATTCTTTGATTCAGAGATTATGAAAGAGCCTGTGATATCACTGTCCCCACAATTGTCGTCATATTTCCAGTGGGAATCCAGTCGAAAGTAGAGAAAAGTAAACAAATATGGAATAGTTATCCTTAATATGGAATACCACGATTTCTGTATAACAGACAGTTCAAGACGCAATACAAGGTCATCGTCTACAGTCTGTCTACAAAAAGCATGTACAGCTACATTTTTTTTCCTGCAAACCGTTAGAAGGTGGATTCAAACTCGAGTAGGTAGCGGGACTCTTCCACCAAGATGCTTTGTATACGAGGGTCATTCAAATATGAACCGGAATTTTGTTCATTTGACTCACGTAGTGACGTTAGCAGTGCAGCACGTCGGTGAATCGGTAGCGGGAGAATGCGGAGGGGATAGCCATGCACACGGCCCTCAACACTCATGTCCGCCATTTCAATATCGCTATGAGTGAACAGGCAGTACCAGCGTCTGTTGCGCAATGCGTTATTATTCGTTTTCTCGCCACTCGAAGGTGTGAAATCGAGCGACATTTTGAAGATACTCTAAATAAAAGTCGGTGATGCTAGTCTGAGTAAAACCGAAGTATTCGAATGGGCCCAGAAGTTTAGAAATCTTCGTGATAAAGTGGAAAATGAAAGCCATAAATGGCGTCCGGCGATCAGTATCAATGACCAGTTTTGGCTACTGTGTTTTGGAACTTCAAAAGGTGTACTGCTGATTGACTACCTACATGATCGAAGGACGGTAAATGCGGCCTACTACTGCCACTACTACTTTAAATTTGTGAAATGTTTTTTTCTTTATCTCAAGAAAACAAAATGATATTCCATATTTGGTAATTTTCCTCTACTTTGGCGTGACGAAGCAGATGTTAGCTGCTGAAAAAAAGAATAAATGAAATTTTTTTTCACTTTTTTAGTTCATCCATACCGTATGTATATATATATATATATATATATATATATTAATGGCAAAAAAATCCACCCTTTCATTCCAGATCAATACAACAGAAGCCAAAGCTTACGCCGTTTTGCAACTAATAGTTAGAAGTAATAATAAATAACAGCCTAAGTTTCAGAATTGTGAGAAAAAGCCTTGTTATTTTTTATAAAAAAATTGACTTATTTTCAGCTGCCTAAAGGTATGTCTCCTCTTAACACAACTTTATCACACTTCGTGTAATCTTCATTTTCAAAAGGGTACATAATCGCAACGCTTTGACTGAAGAGGGAATTTCGAAATGAGTCGAAAAGGGAGGGAATTGCGAAATTGACGATTCACATTCACAGGTGAACGAACGGATAACTGAAGACGTCTACGAGCGTACGTCAAAGACGTGAACGTACAATATATTACGAAGCATCAAAATAATAACGAAGACAATTGGACAATGGAATTTCATACGAACTGGAGGTATGTCGTTGGCGGCCGTACCATTGGAGCGAGGTACTAAAATTGCTGCAGCAACGAGGGATGGCTGTGTACACGGCCAGGGGTTAACGCTGCTGGCCCATGGCGGGGTATGAGGTTTCTCTCGTTTGGGAACAACGAGACCTCGGGATCGTGTTCCGGATGAAACTCGGCAGCAGCAGCAGTACCATCACCACCACCACCACCAGCAACGCCAACCAACCTAGTCGACTACAACGCCAAAGTTAATCCCATATTCTATATATATTGGCCGACCAGGGAGCATTGTCGGATCTATTATCGGACATGCACTCCTTCTGTCCATTCTCTTCGCTCGGGGCAATGACGGACGCAACCAACTTGCCATACATAAATGATCCTATTCACTGTACTTCTATCCTACGTACATACTCTAGAGTCGGTCAAATAAGTGTACTTTTGAATCGCTTACACATCAGACAAAGGTGAGCAGAAGAGTTAGGTAACACGTTCGTCACGTAAGTCGGCATGTAAAAGGCAAAGTCGTTGTACTGGTGGGTCGATTATCTACTTTTATCTTCCTACCACCTTGGGTACTTTTACGTACGATTGGGCAAGTTTTTTTCGCGAAAACGTCGTGTTTGCCTAGACCATGGAGGATCTGCTGATCATTGTTCTTGTACCGTTGCTCAATAAAAAAATAGATTAATTTGTTAACGTTTTGAGAGTAATTGAGACGTCGGCGTAAGCTTGAAATTTAAAAAAATATGATTCACTATTGCAGTTTATAGTCTTGGGTCTTAATTTTAATTTGCCGTAGAGATTTTGTAAAAACATAAACAATTGACTGAGTTATGATGATGTTTGTAATACTCCCTAGCTCCCTGCCTTTTTTCTTTTGCATTTTTCTCGAAACTATGTCTTTTGAAACGGTGTAAGTCGTACCTCAAAATGTATTCGTCCGATTTGATACGAATTTAAAAAAAACATAATTTATAACATTTTTTATCATATGACCGGATGATTTTTTGGTATCTTTATCCATTTGCCAATAACAAATGATAAAAGTTGTTTTTTTTTATTGAAAGTCGAACTTTTTTCTACAGCTACGGTGATCGGATATAACCTCAATATTGAACAACTATCTGTTTCGAGACATTTACGGAACTTTGAAATGGTAAACAAGCTTGATGTTTGAGTGACGCACAAACTGAGCGAAAAGAATTTAATGTGCCGAATCTCAGCTTGCAATTTGCTGCTCAAACGCCATCAAAAGGAACCATTTTTAAAGTGAATGATTACTGGCAATGAAAAGTGTATTGTCTACCACAATGTCAGTCGAAAAAGATCATGGTCGAAGCTCGGGGAGATTGCTCAGACGGTCGCAAAGGCTGGATTACACCCGAAGAAGGTGATGTTCTATATCTCATGGGATTGGAAAGAAATCGTCTATTATGAGCTGCTGCCACCCACCAAAACGATTGATTTAACCAAGTACTGCTCACAACTGACCAAATGGAAGCGAGAAATCGATCAGAAGCGGCCCGAATTGGCCAGCAGAAAGGGCGTAGTGTTCTATTAGGACAACGCCACACCACACGTTTCTCCAATGGCCCGGAAAAAGTTCTTGCCACCTAAGTGGGATGTTTTGGTGTATCCACCGTATAGTTCGGATCTTCAGACTATTAGTTGTTCCGGGCGCTACAGAACAGTTTGAATAATAAAACCTTCAGTTCTCTGGACGTCCTCAAAAACTACTTGGATGACTTCTTTGTCCAAAGGTCTCAGGACTTCTATGAAAAAGGGACAATAAAACAGGAAGAAAGTCATTGAACAGAATGGCACATATTTAGTCGATTAGAATCGCTTTTTTTGGTAAATATTTTGTGTTTGAAATTTACTCGATTTTTGCTACGGAATTATGCATAGACCCAATACATCTAGCACTCAAAGAGTTACAGAACCCTGCTGTAATGCCTGGTCTTTCCCACACTTAAGCCTTCTTCCCCAACATCCACTACTTATTAATCCAACCTTACCAAGTAAACCATAAAAAATAAGTGTCTATATATATAGCTCCTTACACAGAAAAAAATTACTTCCGCTAACTGAATCCGTCATTGGAGGCCAACGAATTATTTTTCGAAAAAATAGAACATTAGGTTATTTTTAAAATGATTTACTCCAGGTAACTAAAGAATCCTCGACATAATCAAACATTTTGGTATTTCATTTTCTACCTGTGAATGGCCAATTTCCTTTATCCAAGTAATTTTTTTTCTCCGTCCAATCCATGAGACACTTCGATACGTCGACCAATACACTCTCCCATACACATTGCCTTCATATTCGGTTACAGATAGATCCGATTCAACCCTTTGGTTCACCTGATGCTGAACCTCCTGCAACATATCAATATACGACGAGACGCAGCTAAGTATCTACCGGAAGCCGGTCCAACGAGCCTCGTAATACGATGTTTCGGCGGCGTTGAGTGATCGCTTTAACTCAGCCTACCAGGTTGCCCACCGTTACCGCGACGCGGCCTTCTAAGGACGACCGCCCTCAATGTTGCCGGGAATACGCCAGTACATCGTCCCTATTCTATAGATATATGCAAGATATACCAAATGAGCTGGTACCTGCGATATCACGTTGCTTCCCCAAATCCAATCGATGGTTGGCTTATTAGCAGCGTACTTTCGATAATCTCATTAAATGACACCCAAAGGGATTCTCGTGTGGCTCGTGAAAGACGGAGGCAAGCGACCTCTACGGACCTGTGAACATTACTTCCGGATCCCTCATAGCGTTCACTCGTAGGCTAAGGGAGCTATGAGACCGCAGCCAAAGTTACGTAGAAGGTGGGTACTTCACGAGATACACGTATGCGACCAACCACCCTGGACATCGGCGACGTGTTCGCGGCTTGGCAACCAGCTCCATCGACCATGTATACATATGTATATGTTCCTCCATCTGCCTCTGTATCCCCGTTTATCACAAATTCCACGAATTTCAGTTTTCCCCACTTCCATACCGTTGTGCTCGTAATTACACGACAGCGGTATCTATCCTCCGCAATATTCAATTCCATTGATAACTCTTCCCTATTCGTGGCCGAAACGTGGACCTTGCGCTATTTCCAATTGTCCACTTCGTTTATTAACGCTAGACATTTTTCGAGACTTATTTCGCAGCTTTTGATATAAAGCAACGACAATTCTAGATGTTTTTTTTTCTTTACGGTGGCTTCTTTTTATGCTCTTGATGGTTGAATACCTTGACTCAAGGAACTCTTGTAAGAAGGGTATATTGCAAAGCACTACAGAGCTTTAGATTGAACGCACACTTATTGAAAAGTAGAAAAACTATTAACCCCCACTGCTAAAAACTTCAACAACCTCAAGGATACTTTTGTACTTGTGATTTGTCATTTTTATATTTGTTTTGATAATAAACGCAAATCATTTGGCATGCCACGTTTTTGGAAATTAATTGTCTGTGCATGTGTCACGTAATTATTCCAATATTGGAGGAGCTTCCGATCATGGTGAAATAGAATTTCAAAAAACTACGCTGCTTTCCTACGGTATTCATTATAAGAAATTACACATGGAATCTGTGTTTTTTGATTGTGTTAAAGGTATTCGTTATTTGAAACTGAATACGGAATTTGTGCTCCTTGATTGTGTCAAAGGTACTCGTTATTAGAACTTAAATATGGAATGTGTGCTCCTCGATTGTATTGAAGGTATTCCCTATTAGGAATTGGATATAAAGTTTGCGCTCCTTGATTATATTGAAGGTGTCCATTATTAGAAATTGGATATGCAGGTCGTACTTCTTGATTCTGTTTAAGGTTCCTTGTTTTGATTGTATTGAATGTTGCTTATTAGGAATTGGGTATGAAACGTGTGCTTCTTGATTGAACTGAAGGTAATCATTATTACAAATTGGATATGAAGTGTGTGCTTCTTGATTGTGTTCAAGGTATTCATTACTAGAAATTGGATATAAAGATTGTGTTCGTTGATTGTGTTGAAGGTATTCGTTATTAGAAATTGAATATGGACTTTATGCTTTTCGATTGTGTTGAAGGTATTACTTATTAGGAATTGGATATGAAATTTATGCTTCTTCATGATTTTGAAGGCATTCATTATTAGGAATTGGATACGAAATGTGTGTTTCTTGATTTTGTTGAAGGTATTCGTTATCAGAAATTGAATATGGAGTTTATGCTTCTTGATTGTATTGAAGATATAAATTGTTAGGAATTGGCTATGGAATTTGTGACCTTTGATTGTGTTGAAGGTATTCATTGTTAGAAATTGGATATGGAATTTGTGCTCCATGACTGTGATAAAGGTATTCATCGTTTTAAATTGGATATGAAATTTGTGCCTCTTGATTGTATTTAAGATATTCATTGTGTTAAAGGTATTCATTATTAGAAATTGGATATGAAATTTGGGCTTCATGATTACGTTCGATGTAGAAAAAAAATATCGAATTATTTCTAATAAGAGCGGTACCGCGAAATTTTCCAATTTCATTTTCACTATATGTATATAATTCAGTGTCCATTACCCTATTTTCCAATATATTTAAGGGTCCTTACATGCTCCAATGTTCACATTAATCGCTGAAAAGTGAACCACATTTTTGCCTTTTCATTTTCTCATTATTCTATTGATTCGTGCGATGTTTCCAACGATCACGTATCTCGTATCATTCGCGCCCGCAGTCCATCGATTTTTCCAGATCGTGCACAATTTTTAGTCTTTTGTTTTGTGCGCTCGTACGACCGATATATTCATATCGCAGAAGATAATTGATACGAGAGTCACGGCGGTGGAATAATTTGCGGATCGACTTGCACTCGCATATTTGTCATGCGGGTGAACTCTTTTGGTGTATTCGTCATTTTATCTCGATCCGCAATGCGTACGAATTAAAAATACAACCGAGTCTCTCTCTCTCTCTCTCTCTCTCTCTCTCTCTCTCTCTCTTCACCTCGTGGTTGTGGAATTCACTATGGCCCGGCGAGATCGCCGGGGCCGTTATTGCTCGAGTGCGTTCGGCAAAACCTATATTTTTTTTTTAACGTAAATCATTGACAAAAGAGACATATCTGGGTCATGGGAACAAAACGGGCGGGAATATTCACCGAGCTCACAAATAATCCCACACTTCCTGTGTGGGATTATTTGCCCGTACGTCAATCAAACGTGTTTAAAATTATCTCATCGAAAGTGTCCAAGCCTCTCTTGCATCTTAACCCAATATATCTTTTTTTCCCCTTTAAATCCTACCATTTCCAACAAAGCGTAAAAGGCAACGAAAGAAAATCAAATTCTAATTTTCCCAAATTCGTCCCAAGTTTCAAATCATTCACATTGCAATTTTTCCACTTGCAATATACTCTTCCGCGCTCCCCCATGATGGAGTCGCATTCCGAAGGAAAGAAAATCCCAACTTACGAAACGGTAGCCCGCAAACTCGCGGTAAGTACCGTGAAAGAATCTTTTGCGTCAATGGCGTCCCAAGCAGGAACGTATTACCCCGAGAATATAGTAAAGAAGGGGTGCGGGATGCCATTCAACCATCAAATGTGGATACCGTCGTTTTTATCTGGTCGCAGGAAAAAGCATGTGCGTAAAACCGTTTGGTGTTAAACGCTTATGCGGAAAGGTTGCTTATACATATACGAACGCACAGATCGCTCTACGCCGTGAAAAACTCAGCCGAAACTGGCATTTCCGGTTCTCCTGACATCTTGCCAGGCACGATATGCTGCAATGCCAGCTGGTATGGTCTGATTGGTAGCGCAAAAGCACCCACGAAGGATATATATATATATATATATATATATATATATATATATATATATATATATATATATATATATGGGTGTATCTGAGTATATATAGAGAGAAAGAGCAAAAACTAAAGGCGACTATTCAGTGTAAAGCTCCCAAGAAAATAATAATAATGTCGAGACCTAGCAAAGTGTAACCTTTAAAGAATTCTACGGTTGGAAAACTACCATCCCTATAGCCGCGGGACGCTCGTTCCAGTTTACGAGCCCAGGCTTCACGATCTCACATACTTCCGGTTCTCAACTTTCTCTCTCTCTTTCTCTCTCTCTCTCTCTCTCTCTCTCTCTCTCTCTCTCTCTCTCTCTTTCGTTCACCCTCCCTTTCTCTCGTTCTGGCCTAAACACCATTCGTAGCTCGCATTTCCGACCAACCTTTATATTATGTCTGCCTGTGGGCAAAATGTTCCAATATAATTTCCCATTCTGCGAGGGTTTTGCTACAAATACTCCCGAAACATCAGATCCACGGTAATTTGGCTGACCACGACGATATAATCACGGATCGTGAAGAAATACTCTTCGCATACCGGAAAGAAGACCCGACGCTGTATGAATTAGCATACGTTCGTGCTATCTAGGAATAAGATATGAACGATAAAAATGTCAGAGCGAACCTTTGGGTGCCATATATGAAAGATTCCAGGATCCGTTGCGCGAATCACTTTGATGTTGCTCCTGACGTACTTCCGGTACAACGTAACATCCTCACCGCCCCAACCGACGACGTCCTCGTCGAAGCCACGGACTCGTAGGAAGTCGGACCTGTTCGTAATACGAATGAATGAGAATAAATTGCATATGCAATCAAATTAAATTGGATCGTTTGAATCTGGATAAATTATTGTGAATTAGTGGTGACAGGTGTATGTCCATTTTGATTGCTTCGTTGGGGTATGATTGGGTTTGTTTGGGTGAATGTATATGAATGTAATATGATGCATCGTATTTATATAAAGTAGAATGTATGGTATGCATGGATATATATATATACACACACACCCGCATATATATATATATATATATATATATATATATATATATATATATATATATATATATATATATATATAAAGTACAATAAATGGAAGTAATACAAATAAAGTAATGAAACGCATAAATGTGCGTGCATGTGTCTCCGATAAGAAGACTGGATATAAACGTGAATAAAATAAAACAAATGAAGATAACTGGAAATGAACGAAAAAAAAATTGTTATGAGCAAAAACGACGCCATTTCCGTTAATATTGCATCGTCGAGACATGTTTATAATATATATAAATATAATATACTGCGGTATATTTATATAAAGTATTGGAGAATGCGTAATATATGTTTATATTGTACAATAAAAAATAATAATATAAATAGATAAATGAAATGTCAAAATATATATGTATGCGTCAATACTGAGAATTAATGGAAGAATGTGAAGAAAGTGTAAAATAACGAGTAAGAAAGCTTAAAATTAGGTTTGTAATATATTTATATAAATATAATACGAAGCATTATATTTAAATAATGTAAAAGGTATAAATTAATGAGTGTACAGCTTACAATAAATATGTACAGTCAATAAAAATAATATACATTAACAATCAATGAATGCAACACATTTTTTATTAACAATAAACGAACAGAATAGAAAATGTAAATAAAATCAAATGAAAAGATAAGTTTAAACGAGAAAAAGGATTACAATGAGTGAGTGATAACGATTCTATTTCCATTTATTTTGCATTACAAAGGCACGCAATTACTATTATAATGGCCCTGGCATAATGAGAATCCCTACCTGTATTGGCAAGTCATCCCGTAGCCAAAGTCTCTCCAGAAGCCGGTATCCCTAGAGATCACTAGCTGATCCGTCTCGGGTGGTACCTCATGCCCCTGGAGCGTATATACAACGTGAGGATTGTACAAACTGAATACAATGGGATAGTAGACCTTGCGTCCTGGGGCTGTGTTCCATCGACACCTACGACAGAAGAGATGCCCTCCAGTATCACTTGGAGGACTCGCGAGTGTTCATCCATCCGCAACATCCATCCAACGGCATTGCGTACGAAGGAGTCGCGTGAGAGATACTACTATATGAAAGGACGTCTCGTTGCGCCAAGAAATTTCGCTCGAGGTACACAATTATTTGATTATAATGTAGTACGAAGCCTTAGGTGTCGGAAACGTGATTAACAACGAATATCCCGTGTAGTTTAATTCAAAGCTCGTCGTCAGTGGAAAAGTAATCGAATGAAAACCGTGCTATTGTTGGGCGGAGCAGAATAATGGTTGATTGAAATGACGTTGTTAGACGCGTGAACGATGAGCGGATCTCCTATCTAATACTTGGATGGGTGACCTCTAAGCCGAATTCCTGCTTGCTCCAACCTTGCCGCGCGCACCGCCAATGATTTTCCATGGCTTCCCGGTGCCCTCGTGCAAATTCGTTACGGTAGTGCATGAGGAGGAACTGGAGACAGTTACAAGTCCGGAGGAAGAGGAATGGGATTGCTAAAGCCCAGAGAGCATGTGAGGGAACATTAGAAATGTAGAAATTGTAAGAACTGATTGAGCTGAGTCGACGTGCGGATAATCAAATTGGCAGAAGAAATTACTTCAAATCGTGCACCAAGACATCATTCACCAAATCATTATTCACGAAGACATCGTTCACTGAAACATCATTCAGTGAGACATCGTTCACTGAGACATCATTCACCAAGTCATAATTCACCAAGTCATCATTCACCAAGTCATCATTCACCAAGTCACCATTCACCAAGTCACCATTCACCATTCACCAAGTCATGATTCGCCAAGTCATCATTCACCAAGTCATCATTCACCAAGTCATCATTTACCAAGTCATCATTCAACACTTCACCAATTATTCGAAACTGTTATTTTTATTCATGATCGCAACTCAAATATTCAAGATCCAAGTAGAAATTCGAGTAACGCCAGAGCTAAAGATGAACGTGGATTAAAAAAAAAATATACTCGACTAAGATTCGATTAGACGAAAAAAATCAGGGATGAGATAGTCGCACCCGAAAGTGAATGGGTTTCGAATTATTTGCGGTATGCTTTGGAATATACTGTTGACAACAATTATTCCACAAAATGGCACGTTGCTAAATTAATTGCAAAATGTTAATTATTAATGGATCATTTATCGCAGCGACAAATTCACTGTTTCGCCATTGTTAACGCCAACATAATTATTTATTCTTCATTATTTACTTTGTATCTCTCATCAACGAATATCCCGAAATCGTTATGGATAGAAATAGGAGTGTACCAAAATTCCGTATAATTAATTCCCAACGCTATGTGCATTTGATGCAGCAACTTGGCAAATAGGTGTAAGCATTAGATTTGTGGGTGCCGCTAACCGATCGAGAAATCTGGCGCTGAAGACGACGTCAACGTCGCACATGAACAGTAATACATCACCGTCACCGCCCCATGCTCGTTCGGCACCGACCCTCAGTCCTTTGCCCCGTGAGAAAGTTTCGTTGAGGGCGAGTAGACGAAGATTCTGATTGGTCCCACCGGTGCCTCTAGTCATCAATACCCTCGACATAATTGCACGTGCTTCGGAGAGGCCCTCAGTGCCGAAGTAAACGACCGTCAGATGAACTCTTCGGTCGTTTTTCAGGCCGATCTTCACGAATTTGTCCATGAAGCTTTGAAAAGTACCCGTGCGTCCGGACAACGGTAGAATAATGTGTATCAGTTCCTTTTCGCGTGACGGCTGTTGCCGTTGCGCCGAGACAAAGTGGACGGGTGCGTAGGGCCTCATCATAGTGATCTTCGTGTAAGCGCCGCCCGTCGTCACCTGCTGGGCCGTGCTCTTATTCAGATTCTTCGTCCGGAAATACATCTCGTATTGAGTGCCGGTCGTCGGCTCCACCCTGTAAAGGCCCTCAAGGAAATCGTCCAGTGTATAACGAGCGGGCAACGTCGACACGTTCTTGTTCAAGCTCTCGACCGCTTTTGTCAACGCTTCGAGGAGATCCTTTCTCTTGAAGCCGATTGGCTTCTCAACCACTCGTTTGCCCAAGCCCAAATCGACCGGGTACAATCGCGAAAACGTAAAGTGGCTGAACGGTATCAGCTCATACTCGTTGTTCAATGGCAAACCTTGGCTTATCTCTGCCAGGTCAACCTGACGTCTCGCCGCCAAACAATCGCCGACATCACTCGAGTTCATTCCACTCGCCATTTCACTGTGTCCCGGTGGGCCACCTGTAACGCAAACACATGCTTTTCTCTCGTTTCAGGATGTCGATCTCATAAGTGGCATTTCTTTTTCGATGACGTTATGAACGGAAAGTCAGATTTGAGGGTCAGATTTGGCGATGCAACAGTTTTGACGATGTCTTTTGAAAATGGATTTTTTTATGGGTATTAGTATTACTTATGGATAACATCTGACAAAAAAAGTTGACTAAGACATCATTTGTAGATATGACGCACAAAAAACTGGCCTATGGTTATGTTTTTCAATTTTCTTTTTCCCGTGTCTATACCTCAAAAATTGTGAGATTTTTACTAAGCTGAAGATTTAATATTGTAATAAAGTTAGGCTATTGGTTCCGTGCACATTATTAGCGCCGTGTAGCGTTCGTATTTTTGTCGGCTGTGTCAAAGGTTCTGTAGTTGTGGTTATAATATCGTGATAAATTATAAAAATTGAAATCGGACTTCGATTGCGTTCAATTTGTTTGCATTCAATCAATTTGCCTGGCCAAAGACGGTAAGAAGTGTTTCCTTTCAGTTAAGCGAAAAAAGTAAGTAAAATTTCCTTAAATTGTATATTTTCATGTACTTCTAATTTTGTTATAAGACAATAAAAATGAAGCTATGTAATTTCTTTTATGAAAAATTGACAAACATATCGTCTTGCTGTACCACAAATAATAAATAAAATTGTTTTAGATTAAATAAATTGTTTTTAGACCGAAATGAGGATAATTTTGAAGATCGGCTTCGAGAGTATAACTCAAAATATTAATTTCCAACCTCAAACTCAATCTAAGAGAAAAGTGTTGGTATCTGCTGAACATGTCAGGAACGTAGAAGAGTTAACATTTACTATTCCTTCCGGTATTTTTCAATTTATTACACAGCAACTGTCACGGTCCATTTTTAGTAAAACAATATTTTTTAATTCAATTGTAAAAATCTGGTCCTACGCGGATACAGATTTGACATATAAATAGCCAAGTTTATTGCAATTTTTGGCCACTGCAGGTGCTGCGTTCGATTTCATTGCCCCCACCTCATACCCTGCATGAGGCCAATCAATAGGTTCAGGATTGGCCAAGGTTTACTGGGCACCCTGTACATATAGATTCATACTCGAACACATTCATATTCGAACACCTCGCGTTTCTGAAATAACGTTTTCAAAAAAAGGAGTAATTCTGCAGATTATATTCGATCATTTCAAACACACCTACTGCATGTTAATATTGATATAAATAATGTATATTAATGCAAATTGTCCGAAAAAAAACACCGAAAAATGCGAGATGGACAAATCCTAACAAAGATATTTTTTGTTCATGTTTTCAGAAAATATATGTTAATAATTTTTAAAAAATATTTAGTTTTGTATCAAGAAAAGTTAATAAACTAATCTGAATTGCAAGAATATTTTTTTAATTTGCCCAGAATAGTGCCAAGCTCTTGAGAAAGTCCTGAATTTTTTAACAAGCAATTCTATAGACACACCTTAAATGGATTAAGGAGGTTGCAGCGGTTCAGCTGACACAAATGACGGTTTACGAGTTTTTCTTTCAATAAACCTCGAAAAAAATGCATACGAGGTATAGATTTATTCTATAGATGCTAAGTTTTTATAAAATATATAATTAAAGGGCAAAATTATGCATTTTTAAACTTTTATTACGTGAAAAAGAAAAAAATGTATTACTACCAACTTGAAAAAGCATAATATTATTGATTATTATGAAAGTGTCGAAATCTTTTATTAGATTAAAAGGATTCAAAAGATTAAAAATATTTAAAAAATTGAGAAGATTTGTCATCTTTCATCAAACCTTTATGGTTCAATATTCAACGTATATGGTTTTCGATGGGCAAAATGGATTATTATTTTTTCTAAAGGTTTACAAAGGTTTAGTTTACGTTAATGCGTTGTTAGAAATTGTTTATCTTGGTGCTAAATAGCCAAAAAAATTGCCTCATTCGTAGCGTGAAAGTCTTGCCCATCTAACTGCACGTGAAATTACATACGTTAAATTATTTTTTAGCTCTGGTATGTTTTGGTAAAAAATAATTCAAAAAATCCGTAAAGATTCAATATAGTCTGGACAATAGAATATATATATATATATATATATTGTTTTTTATCTTGGAATGTGGGTAACGCTCCAACCTCCTTAAAAAAATGTATGTATCATATATTAAATTATTTAGAATAAAATGAAACAGAATTAATTCATCATATCGATAAAAACATCAGATTATTGACGGTAATGATGATTATCATTATGATAGCGAAGTATTCGATATTCTCTCCGAATCTCACTTCTGTTCGGAAATATATACTTAATTTCAAGTGCATTTATTTGAAGAAAAAAAAATTAACCTTTTTCAGAGATATCTTTTCCCGTGTCTTTATCACTGTTCTCCTTCTACAATGATTATCCGTGCAATAAGATCCGATACTTTATCCAGTACGCCGCCACATTAAATGTTTCAGGGGGAACCTTTATCCGGATTATATGAACCTAGATGCGAACTCATTGTCCGTCTGTCGGAGTAATGGATTTTACGAAAGAAGAAAATTACCTCAGTCACGGAATTCCGAGTTCGCACTTTGGTCAATACATTTCCAGCCGGTGCAAAATTCGCGAGAGAAAATACTTTTGTGCTAAGTGACCCCTTTGATAATGGTAGTTGGACATACTTTCCGTTTCTTCAAAGAGGAAGCGTAGGAGACAATGCAATAAGAGCGGCTCCGCGAGAAAATAAACTCCTTTCTGGATATCGATGGATATAATGATCTTCAAGGAATTTGAAATTCAACGACCTAAGAGAACGAGCATTTCTTGAAATAAAAATGGACGCCACGTCGTATAGTTTTCTCTGTTGTGACTCCGAGGATTCGCTTTCTTGAGAAAGCCTAATGGCAATCCAACGAAGTTTGGCGTGATCAACGACTCGCAGAGGAAAATGGTTAATTCTGCGGACAGTTCCACCTATAACCATTCGGGAACGGTGGTTAAGGTATTATGTGTTGCTTAAGTACGTCGTCGAATCAATACAGGTAAGAGGGATGGTGTTCGAAGGATGCGCGCCACTTTACCTGGGATTCATTGAATTAGAAAAGTAAATGGAAGCCCTGGAGTTATAGCAGTCCTTTCTCCATTTACTTCACGAAGGCGTTCATTGTACCGAATACAAATGAGACGATTCAAATCCGACGAGAGCCTCGAAGCTTCCGAAGAAGTTGAGGAGCCAACGAAATTTCCATACGTTCCAGATATATTGAATCATCTGCACAGTTTCCGTATGTACGATCGATCAATACATCTCAGCGGATTGATAGGTGCCAAATTACACGTCCTTCAAGAGTTTGGAACTTAAAGACTGTAACGGCCTAGATAGGCAAACAGACAAGGCTAGTTAGTGTCCTCATTAAGATTCTTCTTTTCGCCTGAGAACTGTCGAAAGCCTTAAAAATAGGCCTCCAGTCTACAATATATCTTCAATCTTTTAGCAGAGTTAAGACGGGCAATTCAAACTCTCAATTGCGCGTTAAAATTGATGGAAAAAATCTCGGATGCCATTCCCTACAGGATAATTCGTGACAACAATCGACCGAGATATTTGGAACTTCGGCAAGCGGGAATCTTGCATTGCTGGAATACACATGATGTGCAAGAGTATCCAACTCAAGGTCGCAACGTCGTTGAAGAAAAGTACTTAGTTGAGGGTAGAAATTAACGTAGTGGGATGAGTTGCATACAGTTATTAGGGAGAGGGGCAGAGGGAGAAAGAAAAAGCGGCACGCATACCACTAGTTGAGAGCTGGACGAGCCAAGCGTCTTTGCGTGATGTCCGGGGGTAAATCGGGACCGTGAGGTTAGTACTTGATGACCCAGCCCGGAATCTCGAAGACACGAGAAGTTTTGCCTTAATGCGAATAGTTCAGTCGAGTGTACATCGAGCTCGCCGTTCCGAAAATTCCCTCCCGTTGGTCTGTGCACTGATAAGGGTTGTAAAAGGTCTTTGGCAAGCAGCCCTTTGCTGGGATCCAAAATTTAATATATCCTCGTGAACAACGACGAAAGCGACAGTGGTCCCCTCTGCTGGCACGTCAATTCCTAAGCTCGACCTTTTTCCATCACATTTTTATTCTCATCGCCCCATACAGTCGCAGCGGTACGACGATAGTCAGCCTTCGAACCGTGTGGCTTGCTCCCGCGACGGCAGGTTCGCTGAGTCGGAAGAGAAAAGAGACGCAATGAGTGAGGCATTGTGGCGAGCCGGAGGTACCCACGATTCTCGACATACAGGGTGCGTTCGTGAAGTAATGCAAGTGTTATCGTAAGAAAAAAAAATTCAACATATAGTTACAAATGTTTAGAAATCTTCGAAGTTCTCTCCTCGTGCATCTACACATTTGTTCCACCGATTTTCCCAGGCACGGTACGCGCCCTGAAAGGCTTTGATGGAAACATTGTTCGGAGCAGTCGTCACGGCGGCTTGGATCGCCTCAATGCCGTCAAAACGGTTTCATTTGAGGGCGGTCTTAATCCTCGGAAACTGAAAGAAGTCTGCCGGAATCAAAACGGTAAGAGGGCTGGGGCACCATTGCCAAGTTGTACTTCGCCAGAAACTCACGGCGCAGAACTTGATCGCGTATCGTTGTTCGATCGTTTGCTCCATCGCGCGTCGTGACACGGTGTTTGAGACGAGTTTCACAAAATCAACGATACTGACGCAACTACTTCTCAGAGCAGACTGACCTTGGGGACGTTGTGATGCCAAGCGTCCACCCCATCTAACCCAAGCAGTCCAAACGCGCTGCGACGTACATTCGCTTCACAATAAAATCACTTGAATTAATTTATGAACACACCTTGTATGTTCTCCATAAGTTTCCTATGAAAGCCCACAACATTGGCTATAAAATAAAACTGCTCTTGATTCGCCTGCCTTCATTATCGGTAATGAGCAGCTTCGAAGTCTTCAGATGCATGGAAAACGCGAGGATTCATTTTAAAGCTCAATTAATCGGAAAGTGCTCCTGTACACGATGATGAATGAAATAGATAGACAGCTTCATTAGTCAGTACGAACTTTCGTCGCTAAGAAATTCATGAGTGGTGGACCCCAGATGAGAGAATTCTCCAAGCACCGATATTCCAATAAGTGAATAGGTATGCCGGAGCCGGCAGCTAGAACTTTTCAAGCTTGTAGTTCCCTTTCGGCCTGACTGCGGACCTGGATTTCTTCGATTATCAGACACTGCTATGTACACCACATAATTCACTGATTGGTTGGAGATAACCAGAAATTTTCAACAACTATGTGCGATGTACAGTTGTTTCTTTTTCTATTAGGTACGTATCATATATATCCGGGTGCAACAGACGCACAAGACGTAAGATGAAGGTACTTGAATGAAGAAAAAAATAGAGAATAGTTCTGAACAAGTTGTTCCGCTCGTTTTCCGGCTCCCGCAGGTCTCATCACGGAGAATACGGGTCGTTAACGTGCTCGTGGTCTATACGTAGAACAGTCTTCTTGAATGGAGTTGCCAACGCCCGGTTGATTATGAAGCCATTGATTCGTGATTAACGACGAGCTATGGAACGTGCTCGATAAAGGTTCGAGCTGGCGGCAATGCGCTAGAAGCGGGAGAAGGGGCGAGGAAGAGAGAGGGAGAAGGAGAGAGAGAGAATAAATGAAGGCTAGAGGTAGAATGAGAAAGATTTAAAGAGGGATCGAAGGAGAGAGAATAGTGGCACAAATCCCTTTCACCTCGCCATATGAAGGTGATTGCTTAGGGCTGTTGCCCAATGTGAGAAAGCTTATGCACTTAGTGGGCTAGTTACTTCGCCGCAGGCTTGTATTATATATTACTCCATCGACAGTCCTTTCACCGACCACACAATACCAATAATTTTCCCGGCCCATTGGAATCTGTAATGAATTCATTGTACTTATTCAGTCCTCCATCCTTCGAATTCTACCTATCACGTGATGACCTACGAACATTAGTAATATTAACAATACCTGCAGAAGTTACCCTGCTTGAAGTATGAAAAAAAAGTTCTTTATTCAACATGGCCGGTGGTAGTGGATGCGTGGTTGGTGTACGGCTTTGGCTTACATAATGTTTATTGTTATTATTATTATTATTGTTGTTTTTATTTGTTACTGTCTGTTGTTGTTATGATTATTAAGGAGTTACACCACCTTGGCGCTCGGAAAAACAGGTCGTAAAATTTTTTTTTTACGCGACTATTAAATATGTAAAATCATTTTTATTTTTCACAGATCCATTATAGCTTGACGGATGAATTAAAAAAAACGATTTTTTTTCTTTAATGATGGAGATGTAGGTCGCCTAGTAGCACCCTCTTTTCAAATTGGTGGACAAAAGATCTCAAGATCTACTGAACCGATTTTTATGAATCTTATACCAAATATTCTTTATAATATTATCTAGGATGTAGCATAGGATTTTTTCGATTGGACGCTGCGTTCATTTAGTATTAATTTTTCAAACTCAACATTTTGATAACTACCAGCGTTTGTTTTCAAACTGCTGTCATTTCAACAAAAAATTGAAGGAAATGTTTTCCGTATGCTACTCTTCAGCTATTATCTTTCTTTAGAAGATTTTTTTATTGTTCAAACGAAGCGTGACAGAGAAAAATTTCGACCTCCTGCAAGGATTTTCAAAAGAGGGTTCTATTAGACGACTTATTTCACCGCCATTTTGACATAATTTTATTCGTTTTTTTTTAAATTCGTTTATGAACCTATAATGTATTTGTGAAAAATGGAAATTGTTATATATATTCAATAGTCGCGTTAAATTTTTCAAAAATGTCTATAGCTATTATCCTGAGCACCAAGCTGATGTCACGCCTTAAAGTATTGATATATTGATATGATTATTATTATGATTAAGAATAAGGTGCGACGTTTTATTGACATCACCATTTCCGAACTACAATTATATAATAAATTACTATAAACTATCCAGTGATCAATTTTGTACCGATTGTTCTGAAATTTTGCCCCTGTTCAAGAAATGAAAGAAAATATGTTTGAATGACAATTGAACAATTGACGTTTGATTGGGCAATTTTGGTGTTTAAGTACGATTACGAATTTCATCATTTTTGTAGTGGAAGAGAGTGCCTAAGCTTGCATTGGGGTCTGATGCGGTTTCGTATATTTCTACTAGCTCTCCTATCTGGACAGATCTTGGCCTCCGATAAGATCCGTGGCTGATCGAGCAATTACTTTTCCCACTCATTAAGAGACGAACCAGCTCCATGGCGGCGTTCAACTATTCCTGTATGCATTCCGGTCAGACCGTATATCAGCCGAGACTGCTTCGAAGACAAGTTTAACCCAATTGTTGGCCTTCATAGACGATTTATCGCAGTTTAATTATCGCATAACAAAACTCTACCTGTCAATTGGAGTATCTGAAGTTTCAGCGTTCGTATCTCGGCGGTGAGCCTCTCCACCTCCAGCCTCGTCTCCTCCTCCCGCTGATTCGCCTCGAGTGAACTCGCCGCTGTGATCGGACCTGCAATTCAAACATTGAAACGCAAAACATCAATTACAAAAATCCAATCGAATTTTTTCGCTTTGTGTGTATCGGAAAAAGTCCATAATTTACAAGATAGTGATTTCGAGAGAAGGGAATCTCCATATTACTCGAATCAAATGGATTTTGTTCATCATGAGCCAATTTCATTTCGCTTCGTCAAGCCCGAACTGTCGTCAAACCTCAACAATCACGATGAACCGCAGTTAGACCCTCGACAACCGACAAATGTGTGCCCAGACCTTTTAAAAATCTCTCAAGCACCAATGTCCATATTTCCCCCAAACTTACAGGAGCCCTCAACTGAGCGAGCGTTGATAAAATAAAATTGTACGGCTGCACTACAAATTCAGCTATGTTACGAAAATTCACCCCTTCTGAAAGGTAGCCTAAAAGCTGCTTGATAAAATGATCTACAGGTTGATGAAGACTGCAATACAATTGAACCAGGCGTTTCGAAGCTTATCATGATCAGATGGACAAACATATTATCTTTTACAAGATACATTTAATGTATGTACAAATGCGTTTCTGTTTACATGTAAATATGGGTTTATATTCGGCAAACACATTAATTCTCGTAAAACAGCACCCCCTTCGCATGGAAGGAAAGGCAAAAACTCTTTTCCATTGCGCATCGTGCTTGGTAGAGTTTTGCATAGCAAGGGAGAAAAAGCAGAAAGCCCGGCGATGCGGCGAAAGGATAAAAAATAATTAAGGTCATAAGGGAAGAGGCTATAAAGCAGGGATGCCTGCAGATAAAAAACGGAAAAGAAAGAAGAACGAGGAGATAACATAAACAGTCGGGTACGATAAAATCTCCAAGTACTCTCACCCATCCCCGTATTTGGAGCTTTCCGGTGTTTCATCACTTGACCCTAATAATAGGAAGTGCACATTTCGTGACAACGAGCTCCGTCACCAACCGTTTGCTTAACTACATTGCCTGCTCGCGAGGAAATCTCGTCCAATCCGCATTTCTCGCTACGTGGTAAAATAGAACGAAGGCTCCAACGTGCAGGTCGCTTTCCAGAAGTTTTATTCTCGGTTCCGATTTTTACGAGATGACGGAACTGGAAGTTACACGAAATGTTTGTGCCCTTCGAAAAGGGCAGGGCTGGAGAGAAGGACTTAGGTTTGCTTTCTCTTTTTTTTACCGATAAATAGAAGCACCAAGCTGACGTCTATGCAGCAGCAAGAAGCTAGGTACGAGCGATGAATAGGTGCTCGTGTCTAGGATTACGCAATAGATGTCCTAACGCCTCGGAGGTTCGGGTTTACGAGCTGCGAAGCATCCTGAACACGCCGGTTAGTACGATGGATCGCCCGTTGAACGTACTTCTTTCGCGAGCACTTATCCTCGGATACAAATGGAATATGTACTCGTTTTTGGCTCGATGTTCCACGTTGCGACACGAGAAAGGGATCGAACGCGCTGTTTTATAGCAGCGAACTTTGCGCAGTTAACAATGGCTTTGTAGCGAAGTGCTGCGTCAGCAGAAGCAGCCACAAAGTTCTGCAGGAACACTGGACCTTTTTGGGAATGGTCCTTCCACAATGAATTCTGCTGTCTTTGGGACTTTGACAAGCTCTCGAATTACGTGCACAAAAAGGAAATGAGTACATGAATACATGCAGTAATTTGTTGGGAAGTCCCCAGATCCTACCACATTCCTATGGGGATTTGATAGGGACGCCGCACGTAAGGAGTCCACATTGGAATCCAAGCGAATTCTGAGCTATTTTCCGATTGACGTCCTTCGAGAATTTTTCATTTGAAATTCTCAACTGGAATTTATTGGGTCTCCCGAAAAAAAATCCTTCCGTTATCCCGTGCACAAATTTCGTGGGGAGTTCCAAAATGCACGTATCTCTATAGGGGTTTGTTAGGGACACCGCACATAAGGATGTCTCATTGGGATCGAGTTGAATTTTACACTGTTACCCAGTGAACGCCGTTTGAGAATAAACATTTTTTTGACAAGAAAAATGTTTGATATTGAAAGAAAAAAAAGTAATCACTCAAAAACAATTTAAAAAAAAAGAGAAATATTGATCCTTAAATTGATTTTTCACAAAAGTGACAATTTCAATCGTTCGGATCGCAATGACAGGAAAATCGCAGCGGTTTGAACCCCTTGAGCATTTATTCAGGATACTTTGAGGTTGAAAAAAAAAACCAGAATCATGAAAATGTTTGGTATTGAAAATCTATAGATTATTTACAAAGTAATCATAAATTATACGAAAAATCGTAAAAACGCCATTTTTACAATTTTTAGAATCGCGCTTCTCAGTTAAAAAAAAAAACATTTAAAAAATGCTTAACTTTTCCATGCTTTTTAATCATGCTCAAATTTTCTGTACGATCATTCGTACACGAGTTATGAGTCATCAAAGTTAAAAGTGTTGTTCTGGCTTCGAGCAATTTTTACCATATTTAGAATCGCGCTTCTCACTTAAAAAAAAAACATTAAAAAAATGCTTAACTTTTCCATGCTTTTCAATCATGCTCAAATTTTCTGTACGATCATTCATACACGAGTTATGAGTCATCAAAGTTAAAAGTGTCGTTCTGGCTTCGACAACCGATAACTCCGAGACAAATCATCGTACAGAGGACAGTAATAACTGAAATTGAAGGGGAAGAATCAACTCTTTAAAAAGCTTTCAGAAGGACTTGTCAGAAAAAATATATTTAGGTCCGTGGACCGTTCGAAAGTTACGCATAAATTTAGGAAACATTTTTCCCTCCTATTTTCTTCTTATTTCTCAAAAACTATCCACTTTTCAGCATTTTGAATGCTGAGGCTCTAAACTACAACCTTCAAGCTTTCATTTGCTTTTTTTCAATGTTCTACGACCATTTTTCGCAAAGTTGCAGCCCGTTGAAAATAACTTAAAAAATTCGGATTTTTTCTTGATCCTTTAATTTTTGCGCCTAGTGTATATTGTTTAGAAAATTAAATTTACAGCATACAATGGGATCGTTCAAGAATCGTATCGGATTCTCTTCGATAATGTGGGAATCCTTTAGGATATAAATTGGATTCTAACATTGGTTTCCAATGGGGAATCCCGATTGGAATCCAATGTACGAGCATGACGTTTTAGTATAGTGATCCAATGCGATGACCCATTAAATTCCTATTAGGAAGTAGGGACCAGTATAGGAATCCACTTGGACCCCTACGATAATTTTGCACGGAAAGCGCATAGAAAAATGTAGCGCTATTTTTCCAATTACTTTTCCAGCAGAAAGCTCTCCAAATCGGAAAGAAAACCACCATCGTTGGAGTATTACCTCAATGCTGACCAAATGTAAAACTAAGCAGATGAAAAGAAAACTTACGAGTTAAAATGATAACTGTCCTTACAGTCGATGCGAGCCAAAAAGCTGGAATGCAGCCTGTCGGTCCTGACACCCTGACAGTATCCGAACGAAGCGTCAGTGCATTCCTCGATTGCCATACGATCCCCGTCACACTGACAGATTGCCGTGATCAAACGCTCGAAGCAGCTGAACACATGAATATTCCAGGACATCCATCCCAACTGCCATCTATTGAAAGCCAATAGCAAAGAATGGAAAGGTACCGATCCGAATGGCAGTACCAATTCACAATGATGCATCACAAGTTAACGTTGCTCAAGCTGAACATTCCGCAGTACCTAACGCGAACGGAATTCTTGTGCAAGCAATCTTGGCAAAGACGGTACGATAGAAAAGAACGAGAGTAGGGAAAAAAATATGTGAAACAGAGAAGCACGGGCCGTAAAATTGCAGCGACGTTGTAATACGAGGGATGGAAAGATCAAAAGCATCCCTCCCCCTGACGATCTGTGAATCCTGGGGATAGAGTTTGGCGCGCATGTGGACGAACGGAGAGCAGAAAGAAATGTAAACACAAACTGGCGAGGACCGATGTGCCTGCAATATTTAAACGACGAGGAAAAAGAGGCAAAGCATAGACGTTGAGAGAGGGGACTGTACGGTTTATCTATGGCAATGTACCAGAAAGAGAAGGAAAAAAATAGGCAAAAGGGAGCAAATCTATCTCGTCGAACTCGTCGATCGAGTACGGATGTTCAGATTGCAATGAAAGCATCGGCGATTCGATTGCGATATTTGTACTTCCGCCATAACTGTAGGCGGACAGTCCCATCTGAAAAAAAAAATGATTCATAGTTCTCTCGGGAAGTTCGTATACACCATCCGGCTATTTATTGAACGCTGCGCGCAGCGGACGGTTTTCAATGCATACGTCTGTATCATGTGCTAGTCGAAAAATGAAAATCATTCGAACGATTCGATGTCTCTCGAGCTCCGCGGGCTTCATTCAAATCGAGAATGTTGACGAACGAAGCCTGACGGTCGTTTGTGCGTAGCTGTGATTAATATTTGTAGAATTTTGAATCTAGCACAATGGCGCTGAAAATACACGAGCGCGATCCGTGAATATTTACGAGAAACATGATCTGGCTTTAATAAAATATTATTTCGGATGTTTGCTCACGGAGATATTTTGACTTCGTATTCGCGTATTCTCCACTCCGTTTTTGACATTTAGTTGGGGAATGGGGCTGGATTCTCTGGACAAGGTGAATGATCGTAAATTTCTTCATTTCTTTTTTCCTTTCGAACCACAGCCCAATCCTCTATAACGTTCTACTCGTTTATTAAAACAAATTGCTGTATAGTGATTGGCATTTTGTTATTGCAGCCTGGAATTTCACATTTCAGTTTTTCCTTTCAAATTCCAGTTCCAAAGAATTTCCGAAATCACGAAGAAAAACGTGTTATTTTCAGAATAAGATACTGCAGAAGAGATGGGCGAACGGTGAGAAATAATCTATCGTGACGAATTCCAAATCGAACGAGAGACCAAGATCATTTGACTTTTCCTTTTTGTGATGCAGTTCGTATATACGGAAAAACAAATTGCCCGTATATTTATTACTGGCACTTCGACAATTCTAGCGCGTGGTCCGTTTGCTGGATATGATATGGTGAAAGAAACGACCAACAATCGGAAAGCGATAACGCCTTTTAACGAAACTCCTGTGAAAGTGCGCTTGGCAGCTTTTATCTTTTCGGAAACGGCAGAATTTCAATGTTCCGCGATTCCTTGGCTCTGTAGACTTGTCGAAAATATATCCCGAGTAGAAATTGTGCTGGCCTGTCTGAGTTACGTTCTAGTAATTGGCTCGCGCAATTGAGCTCGTACGAACTGACTAATAGCTGCCTCGCTATGAGCTAGTAATATTGTAAATATTTTTTTATTCAGCCCGTGTCTATTCACTGCCCAATCAATTTTCACTATACATATCGCTGCGTTATAATAGAAATGCCACCTAATAACTAGGCTGTACTGGACTAGCCAACCGTGGTTACGAATAACAAAGTGAGGTTATGTGACTACATGTATTATCATCTAGCGAGTGACTCATGGCTTCAGATGGCGTTGCGAATGAACAAAACTCTCAAGTGGGTATCTCGCCATGACCTAGCCAACACTAGCTAACTGCGGCTATGCACCCCTTGGCTAGTCACTACCTAGCCGAACTTGATTACAGATGTCGCAGCCTTACGACAAAAATACCACCTAATGACTAAGTCGTTAGGTGGTATTTTGATCATTGGCCACCTGGCTGGCCAATGATCGTCACATATGACAAAGTCAGGTTATGTGACCGTATGTAGTTCCATCGAGAGATCGACTCATTGCTGGCTAAGCAATTTGAGTTGAGGATGGCGTTGTGAATGAAGAAAAAAGATCCTCAAGTGGGTAACTCGCGATGACCTAGCGAACACTAGCCAACTGCGGCTATGTGCTCTTTGATTAGCCACTACTCAGTCGATCGTGATTAGTTTATATAATGTTTGTATCGTTATCAGTAGTTTATATAATAGATAGCCAGAATAAATGTTTGGACGAATACAATTTAAGGTTATTTAATTCTATGCGAATATAGCTCTCAACTTTTTGCAACTTTTTGGATGTGTAGATGATCCGAAATTAATAAATTAACTAAGTAGAACTGGCTCAGTGGACAATATCGTGGATTTATCACCCAGAGGTACCGGGATCGAAACCACCTCACACGCAATCGTTTTTCTGATATAATTTCAAATTAATAAATTAATATATTTGGAGCGCAAATATCATAACCAAGATTGGCAGATGAGGAAGAAAATTGGAAAACTGCGCTGTCATATAAATAAAGTGAAAAAAAAATGTTTGCACATTATCTAGAGAAGAAACATCATACAGCTGCAAGATATTTTTTTTATCTAGTCATCACCTAATTTTCTGTACCCAGTCACTAGACGACGAAAGCGTTACAAGGTGGGACAGTTACTAGCTAAAACGGCTAGCTAGTGGCGATTCGAAATATAATTTTCCTAGCTCGGGACTAGACGGAGATGAGTTGTATTTTCCACTCAAGCATATAAATATATATTTATACACATACATGGAGAATAATGAATCCATGAATAAAAGCTCCACATGAATCTCAACTTACGACGATCTCTTTTACCGTTGTTTTTCTTTTTCTTCTTTTTTTTTGTGTCGCCTGTATATATTACGCACTAGAGGCTGAAGTTGTAAATTACGAAAATAGTCGAAGCACAAGTACTTCGGTATAGTCCATTATTGCGAGAACCCTTACCGTCAATATTAACTTTTACTTGGGCCATCATATTCACAAGAACCGGAGAGTTTCTCACGAGTACCAATATAATTCCACTTGTCGGCTCCTTCGCTCTCTTTCTCTCTCTCTCTCTCTCTCTCTCTCTCTCTCTTTCTCATGCGAAGCCAAGAGCCATGGTCTGGTACTCCTAAAACGTTGGTATTTGTACATGTACTCACTTTTCGCAGGTTCTCTGCTTAGCTACTCATACATATAAATATATATGTGTGCGTACAGAGTACCCGAGTGGTTACGTACTTGGCGTGATTTTCGGAGATTCGCGAGGCTGCTCTGGAGCGCCCATCATCAACCGCGGTCCTAGTCAGTCACTCAGGCACTGATTGTGAGAAACGTGGGATGGAGAATTCATGAGGAGCTTGCACCACGCCCGTGTTAAATACATATATCCCATTAAACAAGCATGTACGTCGAGTTATAACTCTCGTGCCAGTAACGCTTGAAGAACGTACATAATGTTCCGTCACTCACTCACTTACTCTCTCTCTCTCCTTCTCTCTCTCTCTCTCTCTCTCTCTCTCTCTCTCTCTCTCCTCCTCCTCTCTCTCTCTCCTCCTCTCGATTTCGCTCTTCACGAGAGAAGAGAATGGCAGGGAGATAGCGAAATGAAGAAAATGGATATGGCAGATATTATATATTATATATATATATATATGGTATATAGGATCATTTTGACCCCGTTAAATCTACTTGAGGTTAGCTCTCAGCACATTTACGGCTGTTTTGAGGCCGTTCCTCAAAATAACCTCTATATAAATATGCTTGCATCTGTTCAAGAGTAATTTTAAAGCCATTGACATTTATATAATGTTGAGTATAAGGAGAATAAGCTATGAGGATGGTCCTCGAAGTTCAATGTCTTCGAATCGCCGTTGGGCATGAATATTTGTGCATACATGGATACTGCATACACATGTTCATGGACCTGAACGAGAGTAATAATCTCGTAGGTTTCCAGGCACTCTCAAGGCTCTGCTATATGCGACCTCGAACTATTTTCCCTTATAGCTTCCTGCGGTTGTATTTTCACATAGTGCTCACTCTCTCCTCTCTCTCTCCTCTCTCTCTCTCTTTCTCTTTCTCTCTCTCTTTCTCCTCTTCTCCGGCGTTCCCGTAGGTACTACTAGGAGTGTAAACATGAGGGAACATATCGCTCACTCGTTTCCACCCAGCCCGGGAGCAGTGCAATTAATATGGGAACGTATATATGTTCAGCCGGCAATAAGAGCGTCAAGGAATTCTCGACGTAGATGAAGGGGACGGAAGTGGAACTTCTCACGTTTACCTTCCACGCCGTCATACTTTTTAGCGGACTCTCTGGTACCCTTATCGCGCACAGCAGAATGAATTTTTAGCTTGGAGAAAAGTTTAAAATCGGGAGCATTCGCTTGTCAAGACATTTAAAAAGAACCACAGAAGCAGAGTATTTTTTTGGGGAATCAATTGGCGTTGGTGTTTCAAAGCTTCTCAAAGGTGCTCGATTCGTTTGATGTTTCTCTTTCCTTCTCCTAACAAAGACCGTGAATATTCAACGAAAAAGCAATTTCTTCGCGACCACACTGCATATCCATGTGTGTTATTTGTTACATGTGAGGTATGTAATTTTAGGAATTAACACGTGTAAATCCCACACACAACTTTAAACAACGCACTTATGTGTGTTATTAAGAATTCAAAGACATTTGATGTGTATTTTCAAACACTTCAGCCACATTAAATTTTAACACGTTACTGCTCTGCTATTCGAAACATCCGAAATGTGTAAATGTCTGCATTTACACGTTTAGATATCAAAAGTATCTTAAAAAATGCATTTATGTGTGTTACAATAAAATCAAACACAATTTGTGGGTATTTGTAAACAGTGGATTCGTATTAAGTACAGTAAAATTTACGTGTCAATTTAGATGTACTTAATACTAACATGACATGTAAATTTCGAGATACTTAATTCCTGTTTAAATGAAATTAATCGAACAGGGCTTAGTGATACAAATATGACGATTAAAAATACATTATCGTGTTAACATCTTTCGATTCCTATCTCTTTCTCTAATGCTCCCCTTCCTATTTCACGTATAAAGCCCTTTTAAGATCTGTCTACTTATATATGTATAGGGCATTCCATACCAATTCGACTTAAGTCTGACCCTCGACCCCTCAAATCTGGTTCCCGATTTTTCCTATCATTACTCTCACTCTATCAAGCAATTACAATTTTTTTCAGATTTTTCAAAATAAATTTGAGCGCGTCATGAATGTGTGAATTTTTTTTTAACACCTCGATGGCCGTAATCGAAAAATCTGAAAAAATTCCCAAAAATACAGTGTCAGATATAAAAAATGTTGGTGTAAAATTCATAATGTCTGGGCTTTTGCTTCAACCCGTTTTTTAGCTTTTTGAGCAAAAAAAAATGAAAAACATAAGAAGCAGAGGTCAATTTACTGTAGACTGTTGCTCGAAATTTTGTATGCATAGTGCCAGATTTTAAAAACATTTCTCCGATTTTTCTAAAGTGTATTTTGTAATTTTCGAATTTTTTTTTTTATCATGGTTGACAAAAACCCTAATTAGGGATTTGGAAATGATGCGAATTGCACTAACAATAAGCGTAAGATGCCTGGTGAGGTTCGGTACACTCTAAACTATTATTGAACTACTACTGTAGACAGTAGCTTGAATATTTTTGATGATAGCGAACGGTTTTTCGAAATTTTTAAGGATTTGTTAAAGCATTTTTTTCTGTAATATCATCGTAAAATCATGATTAATTAAAAGCGGTCATAAACAGTGATCGCTCTTAATTAAATAATTAATTAATTAATTTAAAATCCACAACATTATAAAGAAAAAAAATAAAAAAAAGTCTGCAGAACCTTTTTTATTATATCAAAGGTAATAAAAAGGTTTTTATTTATATAACCCCATATATATATAGGTAATGTTTGAAAAAATCTATATGATGATATTTAATAAAACTCTTTAATTATCACAATAACATTAACTAATTGGTATAGTTTGTGATACAACAAATAAATATAGGAATTACTTTTGTCTGTTATGCCATATCTGCGATAAAACAATAACATGCTGCAAGCACTCGATAACGTAGGGGCAGCGTGACTTAGTATATGCAGGTAGGTTGTAGGTTCGATTTCATGTGTAGGCGAAATGTTTTCTTCAAAAAAAAAATTTCCAGACGTTTGGGAATGACGAATTATACTAAAAAATCATTGATGTAGAATTCTGAGTTGAGTATTTCATTCTATTGTAAGTTTTAGTAAGTTTTAAAGGATTTTTTGGTGAAAATTGGGGCTTTATTGAGCAAAAATGCTAACAAATTGATGACTCAAAGTATTAACCATCGCTAGCCACTACTCTTTCCCATCTTTCTGGCAGCATACGAATTCCGCGTTGAAAGAACGACTGGTCTTTAGAGGCAATCCAAGAATCGACCCATTTTTTGCATTCCTCGTAAGAACGGAAGTGCTGCTCAGGCAGGCCATGAGTCATTGATCGAAACAAGTGGTAGTCTGAAGGAGCAATGTCTGGAGAATACGGTGAGTGGGGGAGGACATCCCAGTAAGCGCTTCTAATGTTTCCTTGACCGGTTTCGCAAAATAAGGCCGAGCGTTGTCGTGCAATAAAATCAATTTGTCGTGTCTTTAATACTGCCTTCAATTCTGCATCTTCGAATGTTTGTGGCCTTCCATCACGTTCCTTATCCTCCGTGTCAAAATCGACACTTTTGAACCGCCTAAACCAGTACTCACAAGTTGAGGTTGATAAAGCATGGTCCCAATGAGCCTTATACAGCAAACGATGCCATCAGCTGCTTTTTTTCCAAATGGACGCAGAAAAGTAAAGCTTCCCGCAAATTGCGTTTCGTTGGCACAAAAGTCGATATATTGGAAGTTAAAAAAAACTATGTTGTTTGCACCTCGACAAAATGAGGTGTACTGAAAACTAAAGTCTAATAATGACGCTTTAACATAAAGATGGTTAGGTTATGGTACGAAGCGAATTAATACTGGTAACGCCCTCTCTTGTAAATCCTTTAAAACTTACTGGTACCCCAAATATTTTAAATTTATAAAATAGTTTATGCATTTACTAGACGGGTTGTGATACTTTGAACCAACACGCGTGCATCGCGTAAAAAATAATTAAATAGAACAATAAATATGCATAGAAATAATACACTTAAGTGTGTAATATAAAACCCATGAAGCAAACTCTGACATTGCATACTCGGAAATGTGTAAAAAAATGATCACGAGGTGTGTTAAAACAACACATTCGAATTATCAGTGGCACCATCGCGAAATAAGTCCAGAGCACGAGAATCTTGTGAGCTCTGGAAGCAATGAAATTTCACCAATAGGGCAAGTTGGTATAGGAGTACGCGGACGATAAGAGTACACAGTTACGCTACTGACGAAACGGTTTGCTAATGGAAGCTAACTTTAGTTGTGTTTAGACCGCTTAACAGGATAAGTGTTTGTGACAAAATACAATCCAAAGTGGAATAAAACGGAGAGGCCAGGTAAGTTTGAAGTTTTGGTTGCAGTTTCTTATTTTTTTTTGACATTTTCAAATCATTACAAGTATGAAACACAATTTACTTTCTTCGAAAACAACTATTGATTTCGTGTACCGATTTACTAAGGTTATTGTTCAAAATGAAAGGAATTTCGCATGTCATCAATAAATAGCAGTAGCAGTCATGTTTGCTAAAAATGTGCAGGTCGTATAAGAGTACGCAGTGCTTAGATGTGTAGGAGTATGCGCGTACTCTTGTACGACTGTTGTTAAATATTGTTTTTTTTTTACTTTCAGCATGTCCCGAAGGAAACGGACTACCGACCGAAGTATATGGTCAATGGCGGGTCTTGAAAATGCAAGGGAGCGAGTTAATGATGGTGAATCTATAAGAGCGGTAGCACATTCATTAGATGACTGAACCCACTCTTCGTAAGAGGCTGAAGAGATCCACTCCAGCTACATCTTTGGGGAGATACAAACTCACGAACTTCACGAACTTTGCAAACTTCACAAACTTCACGAACTTCGCGAACTTCACACACTCTCCAAATCTCCAACTCTCTCTCCCTCTCCCTCTCTCTCTCTCTCTCTCTCTCTCTCTCTCTCTCTCTCTCTCTCTCTCTCTCTCCAGCTCTCCAGATTAAGGTTTGCGTACTCTTATCGACCCTCGTGCATACTCTTAAACGTCCGTATATCTAAGCCTTCGCAAATACCTTTTCTAGTTTTTAGTTTGTTATTAAAAAAACAAGATTCCTATTTGTCGCTCACAAATTAATTAGAATGTTAGATATTCTTTCAGTTAAAACAAAAACTGATTCGTAAAATGTATCTGTTTGTTTTTTTCACCACCTTGAAGCTTAGGTGCGTACTCCTATACCACCTTACCCTACTCGGAGCGAGCTTCTCCACCCCCCGCTGCGTATAACGAATCACGCGCCATTTTCGCGAAGCTCAAAAGTACTTTCTCGCAAATTGCTGCGCTACATGCTGTCCCATAATGAGCATAGCTTGAGACTCGACTTACACGCGACTCCGGATTCGGGACTGTACGAGAAATTCTGAACGGTAAAACCGCTCCATGGCGACGATCAACTCCCGTCGTCAGCTCTCCCTCGTCCCATGCATATACGCTGATCGCGTATAAAACTTCGGCAAAGTTCATCGCGCGAGGTCCGAGCCACGCGCGGGATGCAATATCCCCGTATGATAGCCGCGATGAGGTGGCCAGAACGCTTGAACGGCGCACCGCAACGGAACAAGCGTAGAAGATTCTTCCTTGCTCGAATATATCCGTAGACATTCCGAATTTTCGCCGGAGCGAGAGGAAGTTGGACGATATAGACGCGGTAAAGGTGAAACTCTTAACCGAGAATCGATGCAGTTCTATATGTTGGCGGGTCGTCGAGGGACCAGACCAACGACAACGATGGACCGCGACGAGTCGACGACGACTGTAAGACAACTTGGACAATACTATTCTAATGTGTATGTAAAGGGTATCCCGTAAATATCACGGCATACTTAAGGGGATGCTAGATTGGATCGTCATCTTCTAGAATATCAAAATTTGCTTCAAGGAAAAAGCCCACCGTTTATGAGTCCAAAAATATAGAAGTTTTAAAAAACTTATATAGAAATGTCCAAAAGTATAAAACTTCTATTGAAAAGTCCAAAAGTTATAAAACTTCTATAGAAAAGTCCAAAAGTATAAACGTTTTATAAAACTTCGTAAAATCTCTTATTCTGCACGATCTTTTGGTGCCATTTCGGTAAATAAACTCTTTTTAAAGCCTTTTTGGTATCAAAATATATTTGAATAGTTGATTCCTCTTAGGGACGTCTCAGGCACGTTGTTTTCGTTAAGGGATTACACCACCTTGGCGCACGGAAAAATGGATATAAAGATAATTCAAAAATTTGACACGACTATGAAATATATTAGTTTTTATTTTTCACAAGTACATTATAGTTTTACGAAAAAATTTAATTAAAAAAACGACGAAAAAAAATTAAATATTACGGAGATATAAGTCGTCTAGTAAGACCCTCTTTTCAAAATCCTTGCCGATGGTAGAATTTTTTCCGCTGTCAGGCATGGTCCGAAAAATAAATAATAAAAAATTTCTTGTAAAGAAAGGTAACAGCTAAGGTATAGCAGAGGGAAGAAATTTTGATTTCTTTTTGTATAAATCACAGCCGTTTGAAAAAACTCTGATTTTCACTAAAATGTTGAGTCTCAAAAATTAATAAAACCATAAACGCGGCACCCAAGTTCAAAAATCCTATGCTACATCCTAGATAATATTATAAAGAATATGTGGTATGAATTTCATCAAAATTGGTCGAGTCGTTCTCGAGATATTTTGTCCACCAGTATAAGAAAAAAGTAGTTTCGAGAAGAATGCAGAAAAAAAGTGCCGGGTCAGCGCCTTAAGATCAAATATTTTTTTTATGATTTTCAATCGAAATCTATCTAAATAATCTAACTAATAAATTTACCCAAAAAAAATAATGGTTCGAAAATCTCGAGGTGGTGTAACCCCTTAACTAAAAGTCGATAAGCAAACTTTTTTTTGGGATACCTCTTAAATTTTGTGGAATCATCTTATATGCAAAAAAAACTATTCCAGGCTATTTTGATACAAACCAATATTACAAAACAGAATTTGTCGAATACGCAGCAAAACGATCATGCAAGATAAAGGATTTTGCGAAATTTTTGGAATGCGAGGTCCTCCCTCATCAATCGCAGCGTACTCTCCGGGCCTTGCCCAAGCGATTGTCACTTCTTCCGGTCGATCCAACACGCCTTAGAATGTACACACTTCCGTAATTACGAGAAATTCCAATAATAAATAGATAAGTGGATAGCATCATAGACATAATTTTCTTTCAATGTGAAATCCAACTTTTGCCAAAAAGGTAGAAGAAAGTAATAACATCCAACGTAAAATATTTTGATTGATGTAATCCACCAAGTTTTTTGCAAATCACGAAGAAAACAGGGTTTCAATGCAACCACCCAATATATACTTTTCCCTTGTATATGTATATAGAATACATATTTACATATATACTTACATTTATATATGTGATATATATATAATATATAGGTAGATATTGCTATATAGGTATACTATAGGAATTTGTGGATTCCCACCCTTCAAAGTTCGTTCAACTGGGCAGCTAAACTGCAAACGCGTCCGAACAAAATCACCCGAACTTTTTCTAATTCTCGAACTAATTTCAAACTCTCAGATGGTGGGATATGTGCCGCGTAGTGACTCGGTAATACGAAACTCCGCAAAGAACAGCAATAAAAAGTTTAATAATAATGGAAGAAAGCAAAAAACAAAAAGGAAAAGAAAGTGCCTGGCGAACACATCGAAATTCGTTGGCGATCAGAGCAAAGAGCAGTTATGAATCTGACTGTGAGAGTATGCAGACCGCTGTAGAGGAAGCCATAAGCGAGTTAGGGTCAATTATCATACGTGTGGAATCTGAGAGGAGAAGCTTCTGAATATTTTGGCGAATTTTTATTATTGAATTCGGTCAATTGTGTGATTCGAGAGTTAGTGAAGACTCATATAGATACAGGGTGACAATTATAAGGCGGTCATTGAGAGTTCTATTAAGAGTGTTTATTAAGAGTTCTGTTCAGGGATTTTTCAATCGCAAAAAATATGATTCTCAATGGATTTTCAAGTTCTCTTCGAAAAAAATGTAGCACGTTTTTTTTAGATGAGTAGTATTTGCAAAAAAAAATGGAGTATTCTGGAAAGGAATCGCAATTCCATTTTTAGTACATCTGAATGAAGATAATTAAATTCCAAATACGAAGCACTCCGGAATTTTTTTTTCGTGGACCCCGTCATCGCGAAAAAAAATTACCAAACATGCATTTAAACGTGGATAAAGAGAATTTGAATTCAATTATCTTAATTCCACTGAACTCAAATGGAGCTAAGATTTTTTTCTAAAATGCTCAATTTTTCTGGCATATACTACTCATCACAAAAATACGCTATATTTTTTTTCGCCGAAGACTTTAAAACATGGTATATTTTTCTTGGTCGCAAAATCCCCGCGCCAGGCCCTTAAAAAACATATGGCCACTGTCACCCTGTATATAGACCTTTGTTAATTGATACCTATAGAACTGAATTATTATTATAAAAAAATTATATACTGTATTATTATTATTATTATAACTAATTTATAACTGAAAAAAAAACAAAAATTGTAGGCTCGATATAACATTTTTATCGACACTATTCAGTTCAGGGGAATTTAAGGGGAGTGATGAATTACTATTATTATAAGTAAATAAAACAGATATTGCAGGCTTGAACGAACATTTTTATCGACGCTCTTCAGTTTAGGGAAAATTAAGGGGAGTAATAAATTTCCGAAGCTTCGAAAGATCCAGCCGCAAGGAAGAGAAAAATAAGCCTGAAAAATATAAACGGACGAACGAAAGAAACGCGTTGTTGTTGTCACAATAGAAAAAAATCGATCGAACGACCGCTAAGGGATTTATTCGCTCTTTCTATATACTTGTGCAGTTCTATGCTCCTGCATCGTGATTGAATTCTGACCTCGAGTGCACTTAAAAACGCGCCGATTCCAAGGCTCGTGTGTAAAATGGCTTGCGTGGGGCATTTTTCGTGTAAACAGATGTGCCCACGTACGTTGCTTGGTGTATGTATTGCGAGGCTGTATGAACGTGGTCCATGGTACTTTTGGTCTGAGGATTTGATGTATGGTGAAAAAGCAAGCGGAAATACTGACTTTTTGCTGCGGAAAGCGTTCCGAGTGTTCGACTATGAGGGATTCTCCGTCAATTCAGCCACATTTTTTTCGACCATCTCAGATCTGCCCCATAATTGGTTATATCAAAGTACTACTCAAAGGCATTCTATGCGAATTTTTTCAGATTTTTTAATTCAACATTTTAGAAAATGCCGTTTTTTTTTCAAATGAATATATCTCGGAAACTTGAAGTAACTGAAAAAAAATGTCTATACATAAAAGTTGTAGTTTTGTGTTAGCTTTCGAGCGGACGACTTGAAATAATTTTTACGTTTCGGTAACGCTGATTTTTTACCAAAAAAGGGGGAAATTATTTTTTTATTCAAAAACGGCCATTGTTTTTTGGCTGAAAAAATTACAGATTCTTCCAGTTTGTCTGACGATATCGCAAAAAATCGCCAGAGTGGCACGGATCGAGGTTCCGGTATAAAAAAATTAATTTGTGTGGTTTCATTGTTTTTACCCTAGAGAATCCCTCCTATGTGGATGTTATATTGACCTCACTAATTTTCTCGCTTTCGCTTTGTGTGTCGCTTTTTGGCCACTGTAAGAATCGGATAGACTTACCTAAATCGTAGCACCTGAAGCGTTTTATTTTTCTTTGTAACAGCTTTAATTGTAAACAGAATAAAATAGGGTGAGTGTGTAAAGAATTCGAAGTGTTAGAATTGTAAACAGAAGAAATTAGCGTTGAAATTTAAAAAAATACGATTTTTCATTACATAATGTTATAGCCTAGGATCTTAATTTTCATTTGCAACAAAGATTTTGTAGAAATTCCAAAAGTTGACCGAGTTATGACGATTTTTGCCAAGGGGCGAATTGCCCACCGCTCTACGGCGATCCGCCCCGGTGCGATTTACTCTTTTTTTTGCTTTTTTCTCTCAAAACTATGTTTTATGAAACGGTGTAAGTCAGTCAGTCAGTCACGGAACTGTTTTATATGTAGAGACTAGCTTTCGCCCGCAGCTTCGTCCACGTGGACCCTGGCCCATAGAAACTTCATTACCGGTTGCACGCCTTGCTCGAGGTTTTTTTTTTTAATCCTAAATAATGCGTTTAATTATTTGTTTTGAAGAATATTTATACCGAGTTTCAATTTGATACACGCAAGGAATACAATTTTCCATACAAACTCCTCCAAACTCATACATATCGTGTTTCATCCTCTTAGGGGTTGATTTTCGAAAAATCCTTTCCTAGTGCACCTCTACGCCCTTGGAGGAATATATTTACCAAATTTTATTCAGATAAAAGCAGGGAATTCGATTTTCCTATACAAACTTCAACACACCGCTGCACTCCTAGTTAGGGGTTGTTTAAAAAAAATCCTCAAATATGCGATTTATCATTTGTTTTGAAGAATATTTATACCAAGTTTCATGTTGATACACGTAAGTAATACAATACACATACAAACTTCTACACCAGAGATAGGCAAAAAGTAATTAAATTAACAACTAACAATTACAATCACTACTGTAATTGATAATTTAATTACTTTGTAATAAATTACTGAAGTAACTGGTTACCACAAGTACCAAGTGTAATTAATTACTGTGTAATTTAATTGAAAGCTAATCTGCTGCAAATCAATCGATTACATATTAATTCAAATAATGTAATTGTGCGTGTTACAAAAATCCGAGTTACCATTCTTGCAATTCACGAGCGCGGGTGGACCTTACATGTGGTAATTCGTGTAATTGCACGTTACAGTAGTGTGCGCTGTTTGCGTATCTATCAGGCACAAAAGTTGTGTGTTTCTAAAGTTATCAGTCGCATAATTAGATTACAAAGTATTTGAATTCATTCTAATCAGATTACTTTTTAATTAAATACATTATAACAGATTATATAATATGTACTGAGTAATTTAATTACAATGTATTGAAATGCAATCCAATGAGATTACTCTGTAATTTAATTACTTTTATCCAGATTAATAATCAAACTATAATGTAATTTAGTTATGCCCATCCCTGTTCTACACCCTATTTCACCCCCTCGAGAATTGATTTTCGAAAAATCCTTTCCTAGTGCATCTCCTACACCTTCTAAGGAGCATATCGTCCAAATGTCATGTTTCTATCTTCAGCGGTTTAGGCTGTGCGTTGTCTATGTCAGTCAGTTAGTCATGGAACTCCTTTATATGTATAGATAGGAGAGAGATAAAGCGGGAAGAGAGATGGGAGTGCGAGTGAGAGGAGAGAGATGATACACAGAGAAAAGCACAAACGTACAAGACCTCGTTTTAGCTCTGCCTATCACGGTTCGATCCATCGTGCTTATACATATTATGATCTGATCGATTTATCGCTGAACGCTTTCCTCTATTCACCAGCGATAGACTCGGCAATTGCTATACAAACATATATATATACATATGAATGTTATGTGACGTCCGGCAATCACGGTATGGGACGCATTTCGGTGCGGCTGACGAAGAGCAGGCGCGGAGCGAACGAGCGGTAATATCCACGAAGGGTCCCTTCGCGCCGGCTCTTTATTAATACCCTCGGGCATGATGACTAATCGATAATGCCGTTAACGATGATAACACAACGTCGTGAACATACAGACTCGACAATGAACAAGCCTGTACAATGGATAAGCTCGTGCCGCGAGGCACGTCCAACTGACAACTGTTGAGTGCGACAACTTTCCGACAAAAATTTCAGGGTCTGACAATAATGAGTAAATGATCAACAAAGAGGAAGAAGAAAGAGAAAAAACACCGATAAGAAGCATAAACCTGTCATCTGAAACTGTTTTCCAATGTGGCCTCATAACAACGGTACTCAGGACAACTGACAAAAATCTACGTTTGCATAGGTTTTTAATGAATTATTTAAGATTTTCAAATTGAAGGACGAAAGAATAGAGAAACGAGAGACACTTTTCGGTGGAAGACGGGTGGACGTGAATAAAATTGAGGGATTCTCAATGGCAACGGAAACCTGGAAGACTGTATTAGCAGCGATGCTGATCTATCTTTCCATTTTCGTTATTGCTGAGGTTTCAAGCGTATCGGAAAGCGAACACGGACCTGACTGTACTTCCAATGGAGTTATTGCTACCGCTATAAGAGGAAATGATATGAGAGCCGTCAGAGGAATATAGGAATCTCGATGACATGTCGGAAATCGTGGAGAGGTAACTATTAAGAGGTCACCTTGGCGCTCGGAAAAATAGGTATAACATTTTTTTTTCAATTTGTCGCGGTTATTAAATATATAAAATAAATTGTATTTTTCACAAATACATTATAGTTTTGTGGACAAATAAAAAAAATTCAATGGCGGAGATATAAGTCGCCTAGTAGGACTATCTTTTCAAAGAGATGGACAAAATGTCTCGAGATCTACTCAAACGATTTTGATTAAAATTATACCGAATATTCTTTATAATATTATCTAGGACTAGCTGTCGCCCATAGAAACTTCATTACCAGTTGCACCCCTTATTAGGTGTTGTTTAAAAAAGTCCCAAATCATGCGTTTTATTATTTATTTTGAAGAATATTTTCTACCGAGTTTCAAGTTGATACACGCAAAGAATACAATTTTCCATACAAACTTTTACATCCCATTTCATCCTTTTAGGGGTTGATTTTCGAAAAATCCTTTCTTAGTGCACTTTTACGCTCTTTAAGGAATATATCGTCTAAATTTCATGTTTCTATTTTCAGCGGTTTAGGTTCTGTGTTGTCTATATGTCAGTCAGTCAGTCACGGAAATCTTTTATACGTATAGATGTAGCATAAGCTTTTTTTAACTGGATGCCACGTTAGATTTTTTATTAATTTCAAAAACAACATTTTTGTGAAAGTCAGAATTTTTTTTCAGTGCTATAATTTCTATAAACAACTTTCAAAAGTTTCTCCCTATGATAAAACTTTAGCTATTACCTTTCTTTACAATACATTTTTATTTTTTGATTTTTCAGACGATGCCTCACAGAAATGAAAATTCCACCATCGGCAAGGTTTTTCAGAAGAGAGTCCTACTAGACAACTTATATCTACGCATTTTATTTATTTTTTATTGGTTTTTTAATTAGTTTATAAAACTATAATATATTTGTGAAAAATAAAAATTATTTTATATAAAGGGTGTCTCAAATGATCAGACATTTTAAATTGCGCGCCATTATTGTGTGGCAAACATAGAGTACTAATCTTTGACAACTGGCATCAGGAAGTATTGAGGTTTAGTCATGTAGAATTACACGATCGAGCAACGCATAGAAATTGTGAAAATTCACTAATTGTAAGAAAATGGTGAAAATTTTGCAGAGACGGTTCGAAAAGTCCGCATGACTTTTGGTCATCATAACGCGCCATCTTGCAACACTGTGGTGAATTTAATCACAAAATTTGAGGTTAATTGTTCAATTCTGACCGTGAAAAGCAGTGGCCGTCCTCGTACCGGTAGGTTGAATGAAAACATGGCCGCAGTGAGTGTTGACGAAAGTCCTTCCACCTCGATTCGCCATCGTGCTCAGCAATTGAACATTTCAAGATACTCTGTGCAGCGAATATTGATGAAAGATCTGCATATGCATGCTTACAAGATCCAATTGACACAAGAACTGTAGCCAGCAAACCATGCGCACCGCCGTACATTCGCCAATTGGATATTGGAGCATCAACAAATCGATGGTGATTTTTCGAAGAAAATCATCTTCAGCAATGAGGCGCATTTTCAAATTAGTGGCTACTTCAATAAGCAAAACTGTCGAATTTGGGGGACCGAAAATCCACAAGTAATTGAACAGCTTCCCATATATCCACTTCGAGTCATTTTTTGGTGCGAATTTCGGGGTGGAGGAGTGATTGGGCCATACTTTTTCGAGAATACTGCTGGAAATGCGGTTACCGTCAATGGTGTTCGTTATCGTGACATGATAACCAACTTTTTATGGAATTAATTGAACGGCATGGACTTGGAAGGCATATTCTTTCAACAAGATGGCGCAACCTGGCACACTGCGGGCGAAACAATGCAGTTATTGCAGACGAAGTTTCATGGTCGTATTATCTCGCGCCGCGGCTATGTGAATTGGCCACCAAGATCGTGTGATTTGACGCCATTGGACTTCGTTCTTTGGGATTTTCTGAAAGGGAAAGTGTATGCCAATGATCTACAGACCATTCCGGAGCTCAAGAAAGCAATTGGACGAACCATTAATAAAATTAGTCCGCAATTATGCCAAAACATTATTGAAAATTTCGTCAAAAGAGTGAACGTTTGTAAACAGCGACGAGACGGCTATTTATCGGATATTGTGTTCCACACATACCTCCATGTTTGCACCTTATATTAAAATAAAAATATTCGTACTTTTCAATTAAATAATACATTTTATTATTAAGTTAAAATGTCAGGTCATTTTGTGACACCCTTTATTTGATAGATGCATACATGTTTTTATTAATTGTTATACACATTTTTCCGAGTGCCAAAGTAGTATAACGCGATGAGCAAACGTACAAGAACACAGGCTGATAGATAGAGACACAGAGAGGAAGATAAAGTGCTTTATCGGTAACGTTATGTATGTTCCCATGTGCCAGAAAATATCGTTGCCGGACTGATATGAAAACCTGCTGGTGATCAAAGGGAAGTTTTTTCCGCCAACATTGCAGAAGTCAATGAGATTCATCCCACCGAATATCTCGTCATTGTCAATTATGACTTCATGGGTGGTGCTATGTCAGGCGTGAACAGCGAGCTACGATCGTGGCACGATTTACGGCAAGTCTACTTTGCGTACTAATATCGTGGGTTTTTTTCCCCCAGAACCAAAAGAACCACGCTGCGTTATATCGTTCTCTCCCGAACTGCTCACTTCCACGCTGTGCTTCGTAATTCTCGCTAATGATTCCTTGTTTCCGAATAGCTTTGGGTGTTCCATGCCAGGTCCATCCAGAAGAAGAAGGGAATTAATTTAAAAAATGGTGAGTATCCGATCTTCACTATTTCCTATTTATTTGTTGCTTCCCTGATGGCTCCTATTTACCAGCAGAGCTAGTCCTCCGAAGTAGCCTTAGCAAAATCCGTAAACGGTCCAGCGCTAGAAGTTGCCTCTTGCCTCTTGGTCCCATACAGAATCCGTGAAAAAAAAACTTATGTGCTTATCCACGGATTTTCACTTTCTACGGAGAAAGCTACTCCGGTGGTGCACTATTACTTAGCTCTCTACGAAATAGGGGCATCTTCGGATATGCTCCTCTTACATGAAAATTAATGTTTTACCGTCGGAAGTATCTCTAGAGGCGGGATTACTGGCCAGATGGTTGAATGTCGGCTTTTCCTCTTACACACGCGCACATACACACACATATATATATGTATGTATGGATATATATAAACGTAATACGAATGTATATATGTATATACACGTTATAGAAATATGCATGTGTGCGTAGATACACGCACACGCCATTTCTATTCATTCAAGCACCGCGGTTACTGTCTACTCGAATCACTTTTTCTCTTGCTTTCTCCCTTCCTCTTTTTTCTTCCGGTTCATGGCAAATTCTCTTTCACTTTACGCTCTCCATCTCTCTTTCTCTCTCTCTCCCTCTCTCTCTCTCTCTCTCTCTCTCTCGTTCTCTCTCTCTCTCTCTCTCTCTCTCTCTCTCTCTCTCTCTCTCTCTCTCTCTCTCTCTCTCTCTCTCTCTCTCTCTCATTCCCACTCTATCTCTTTATCTTTTTCTTTCCCTCCCTCTGCCAGGGATTCATGCAGACACGTACACATTAAGCTGAGCTTTGAGCGCGGAACTCGATTGGATTTACCCTCGGGAAGAGCCACGGGCGCTTGATCTTTTCGGCTAAACTAGCGTAATCGAGAAAGGCAGAAGGAGAGGGGGAAGAAAGAGAAAGCCAGTGCGTGAGTATCAGGAAAAGTGAAAAAAAAAATTCAAAAATGTTGAATCCACAATTCACCAGAGGAAGTAAAGAGTCATATGCCAGTCTTTTCTGGAATCGTTGATAAACGGATCAACCTCTATATGACCTTTTTGATTGGAAACGATCTCGACTATCTCCTCACGACTTTTGGACCACCCTGTGTATATATAAGAAAAAGGTGTTTTTGGAGACATTGGGCTTTGAGGAGTACTTCAAAACAGCCAGACATCCTGATAGCCAGCATTACTTAGATAGAGCGTATTCAAAATATCCTTTTCTCGTATACATAAACTCGCATGGAGCATATGCAAGGGGAAACGTAACAGCTAATATAGAATGCGAAATTTGCCTTGTATACTAGGTAGGAGCGCCACGCTGCGGCATTAATTAAACCAGAGGGTTAAATAATATACCCCTAATTCTCGCTCATTTATCTTCTCGCCCGGCGCTGCCCTATGAACGCCCAACGCCTCTCAGCCTTTCCTTTTCGGGCAGCGGCGTTGCACCAGGGCACGATTGCTGATTGCCGGTCGTTATTTATTCGCGTGCAAAATAGTCCAGGCATCACGTTATATGCATACGGATATACGTGTGTTCGTATGGGGTTCGTGCATAGGTGTATACATATGGGTATCCTGTCGGGGTTTCCACAGGCAATTATTTGCCACACTGTTCATTGTTTGAAAATGTTTTTCGCTGAGAGCCAATCCGTTCTCGAGGGAGACGTCTCAACCCTCGGTGATATCGTTTGTAGATAATTACACGGTTGCCGCAAATCAAATGGATCCAGCTTTTTTTCGTGTCATTCTCACACGGGTAGTGTGTGCCCTAAAAGGATTGAACGTACGTAATCCGAACATTGGATAGATTATGAAAGAACTGAGTGTATTTGAGGAAGCGAACGTTTGAAACGGTGAAGAAAAATCGTCAAAGAATTAATTTCGTTCAGTTCAGAAAGCTTTAATTTGTTTTTTTATTTCTAATTTTTTTCGTAAGATTTAGAAGTGAATATAGGGAGGTTTGATGGTTCGGGAAAGAACTTGATGGTTGAACGGTTCTAAAAAAATGAGTGTACTTAGAAAATCAGAACTGTCAATATCAACGTTAATAGTTATTATTTATTGTTGTTGCTTGCGAGAAAAGCTTAAGCAGTCGATCAAAAAATTCGTTCGCATATTTATAGATGTGAATTTGAATCACGGATCATTTTTAGCACGAGTCACTATGGAGGTGGTCGACGCGATACCATAAGAGCGAAGCAGCCTCTCGGATTTTACGATTATTGTTTTTTTTAGGAACTGTACATATTTTTTTAATTCCGAGACGAATGCAAAATGTTCAGAATACCAAATCATGTTTATGGAACTTCGATTTGGAAGAAAGAGTATATGAAGAAATCTGCGTGGAAAAATCCCAAACAAACCTAAAGAAATGTATGAAATGTCCCTTTGGTGGAAAAAGTGTTTGAAGGCATCTGTGTGAAAAAAATGGTAACCGGACAATCTGGGAAATTGTCGCATATGCCTAGTCCCACATATTCTTGATTGAAACATCTTTGGAATTATCCCAGGTAACTTTTAACATGATTTAAATTGAAATTTGTAAAAGCAGTACGAGAGCCACAATCTTGCCTGCCATTACAGTTGGGGAGCTCCGGACTGCACTTGGTCGGGGAATTTGTCCATTTGAAGATTATAATAACGTGTCAAGCTGTACACGACGATCAGGACGAAGAACGCAAGGAAGAAGCGAAGGAGGACAAAGCTCAATTTAATTCCGGAGAAAGGAGGTATGGTCCTTTCCGAAGTTCGTTGGATTCGAGGAACGAAAAATAGAGGAACGCAAAGGAGGGTCTACAGTAAACTTGACTATTGTATGATATATACGAGTTTCCACAAGTTATAGCCCATCCTGGCCTCCCTAGAGAGAGAGAAAGCGAGAGAGAGAGAGAGAGAGAGAGAGAGAGAGAGAGAGAGAGAGAGAGAGAGAGAGAGAGACTGAGAGATCAGAAAACACCGAAACGTCCTCCGCCGTTTACTTTGCCTTGCATCCCTTCAGCACCTGCAAGGATATCTTTATCCTTGCCAAGCGATTTCCATTTTCATTCGCACTTCAGGATAGCGCCACGCTGGCGCGCAGCTCCGCGAGAGCCGTGGCTTAATTACTTCCCTTCCGCAATGGCTGGCAGGAAAGAGCTTTAAAAGGAAACGGAGGTTGGAACAGCGCGCGCGGGCCCATCTATATGCAAGATCGGTCGGCTGAACCCGAGATCCCTCTTATCCTCATCCTGAATTTCTAGTACAAAGGGACTTCTCCGCATTTACCTTTCCGTCTTTGATGATCATCGGCTTGGGATACTTATAATAATAATTGTTTTCCTTTACTCACTCTCTAAAACCAACAGCACCGGATCGTCCGATGCTTAGCTGTTTTTCCGCTGCTAACGATGAATTCTCGTACCTTCCTTCCGTTACCTTTCGCCTTGCAAGCTGCTTGCTTTCCTCGAAAAACAATTATCTCATGGACTTTGTAAAAGAAATCAATTAGTTCCTATTCTCATTTAAATCACCTCGACGTAACGCCTTTGTACCGTTAACCTCGTTGATGGTAGCAGACGTGAGATTCACACAGACAGAATCTCGTTGGAGTTTTAGTAATAACAAGAGGTATAGTAGAATTATAGCAGTAACGGTAAATAAGAAGGATGGTAGGAAATCTTGAATGAAACTACGTAGTTCAAGTCATATCCATTTTCATTACACCGTTCACTGTAGGTGACGGAATATACCCATTGTTGTCGAGCTTTTACATTCTGCATAATTAGGTTCTAGTTGCAAGGCAACGGGAATATTTACTGAAATTTATAAAGATTTAGCTCGAACATTTAGAAATGGCCCTCCTATCCAGCTAGCAAAATAGTTTTTGCTCCTGCCTTCAAGGGCTAACTAAAATTACTTACAGTGTCTTTATCCATTCAACTTTTTTGATGTTTTTTTTTCTTTTTCAGAGTTCTATAGTCTACCGGTGGAGTTATCACGCCTAGAGTTCCGGAGAATCTGTACAGAGAGAAACTCGAACAGCGTGATCAATCCAGGAATAAGACAAGGGTGATACATTCAAAGCCGGGCCCGTCTTTATAGTGGAGATGGACGAGACTTTTAATAGCGGCAACGATCTCTTATCACAGCCTCCAACCATATCCGGATTCTCCATAAATTAAGACCCGGGGACACTATATCCCACTGTTGATCCTCCAAGTTCGGCCGAAGTGATAAATCCGTGCCATCGCCCAAGGAAAAGACTGCGCTTGCGTGTTCAGCAAACTTCGAAAGCACGTAGGGCACTGAATGAAATAAGTGCAATGTATCCATCAAGCTGTTCGCTTGTACACTCGATTTCCTATCCGTTTGCACTAAGGGGGGCTGAACCGAACGAGAAAGTGCCGAATAACGGATAATAACTCGCAGTAGTTTATCTTCCCTCCTGATACCACTGAGAGCATGGAATTTCTTTCACTCATTTAATATACACATACAAGACTTTTTGTGCACATGATAGCCGAAAGTTTTACTCATCATCCAACATCCAACAATGCAAAGAGCAGATTCAATTATCAATTTAAAAAAACAACTAAAACGAGAACCGGTTGCAATTGTGGACATTTTTTATCCAGGCGGGACTTGACGAAAACGGATCAAGATCGTATCTCGTTTGACAGGCGCCACACTGCATGCGAATTAACCTGCTAGCCAGCCATGTTGGATAACAAGATTGACCATCTGCTATCCAAGAAAAAGTAAACGTTTTATCAGTTTTTACTAATATTTTGGCTACATTAGTAAGGCTCTGTTATATTTGGTGGTACACAATTGTATTCTTCAGTGTGTTGTGCCCCGAAATGAAGCGCATAATATAAGGCGCATAGAAACGAGCATATTCGATTTGCGAAATCGAGAGGCCATAGGCCCCTGTGCACCTACCGCAGTTTTGGCGAGTAAAGCACCTCCAGAGGTGACTTTGGCGATACAAATCGCTGAATCGATATCGTTCGATTCAAACGTTCTCGAACGAATGATCGTCAATAACCGAGCTAACAATTGGAGGAACCGAAAGGTAAAAGTCAGTCTTTGGGTGGTAACCGGAGAGGTCGGTCTCAAGGCAACTAAACATCTTGTACAATAAATGTTGCCTAGTTATAATAAATTTGAATATTTTTAAGTTCACAATTCTCGAGTTGGAGATTTCCTCATAATTGGAAGCACCCAGCTACCCGTCCTCGATCGCCCGATTCCGGCCACCAGTCTCTTCGAGGACGTAACTTCAAGGGCACAATCATGTTGGTGCAAAATTAGCGGCACAACAAGTGGTTCGTCCAGTGAGGGAACCCGAGTCAAAATTTATAACCTCCTCCAAAGACTCTCAGGATCCATGTCTTTTGTAATGCACATGCCGCCAGCCTCCGTTGAACCTATCAAACGCTATTTGTCGAGTTCAGTGCCATGAAGAGGCTTCTATTTGGTCCAGTGTATCCTCTGTTAGTCCTCCCAAACCTTCTTTCGATCCTCATTTTCATTGAAACGTGCAGAACGCAGGCCTCCTTAACCTGCTTTTGATCTCAAGTCTGTTGGCTCGACTCCACCTAACCTGCTTTGAGACCAAATTCGACATCTCCTCCATCAACACTCCATTGTGGCCTGATCGGTAACTCGTTCGATGACGAAATAAATACGTTTTCACTGAATGGAGAGTCCGGAGGGTATACAGTGCGCCTACAGTAGGCCAAAAGATAGGCCAGTAGTTCTGGGGGAGTGCTCGAAGTAGGCCCACCTGGGGTTTCGCAGGTTCAGTTGCGCTCTGAATTGGCCTCCTTTGAGTGACAATGTCCAGTTTTTGCTATTCGGGAAATTCATCGGAGGCCCTAACGTATTGGTATTCCAAACATTGTACCCTCGTATAGGTATCCGATAATCCGGTATCGCCGATCTCTCCTCAGGGAAAGAGGCCTTTATTTTGCGGGTTGAACGAGACTCGAAAATTTTGACTCGAGAGTCCTTTATTTTGAAGAATCGCATCAATTTTGATATCCGCAAGAACCGCGGTTTTGTTTGATGTCGTGATACTTTACGTTCGGATGTTGCGCCTAATTCCAACCGGTAGGGTTGTCTTCAATCGTACCGTTAATATCCACGTACAGCTTTACGGTTATTTTAGGTAGATCTAATTTGGTGTAAGTACATTAATCTTGTGCAAACATATTCATAAATTCTCATAAAATAAGATACAAAATCAACTAATTTAGCAGTTTTAATAAAGGAATGTACGAAGGAAACGCAAAGTTACAGAGGAATGTACGATATACTAATAATTGTGAGGTAATTTCAAGTGTAGCTAATGTTATTTGAGGTTTGTGATCTTTGTCTCGAAGTCAAGAAGCTGGCGATAAATGATATGCGTGACAATTCCATACCATTATGAGTGATCCAACAACTTTTTGTTTGTTATAAGTATGATTTGGGATAAACCTGGTACAATTGAGGATAGTCATAAATTGTGAATCTTTTTTAAAAATGTGCATTCAATATGCACGTACCAACAAGTAGTTCATTTTTATTTATGTTATTTTATAAAAATCAATAAATATATTAACGAATAACACTAATCGTTTTTGTATCCAGGAAATTCTATAACCAGATAATTATATAAAGAAAAATTCAAAGTGATTGAGCGTAAGCACAGTTTGATGAATGTTCTGTATGCAGTAAATAATTTCTTTTCAAAAGGAAGAACTCTTTAAAAGAGCATAAACGGAGAATAAAATTTCTGCTGTCTTCACATTTTGAAAACTCTGTATGTACGCTACAGAAAAATAAAATATTTTAAAGATTTAAATACTTTCAAAAATCACAGCCAGGTGTATAGAAACGTCCTTCTAATAATTCAACATACGACAAAATATATTATATAAGCGACAAGTGGATCTAGTAAAGCCAATGACAAATACGGAAGCTATCGATCTCGTGGAGAAATAAATGTTAAAAACTGATCGATCATTTTTCCAATCGTTCGCAATGACAAATTCGTCGATAGCAACGGTTATCGATATGGGTTCTTTTTTTCCTATATCCCTTGACCCGTTTCACCCAAAAAGTGTTATCGGCAATTCAATTCGTATTCATCGGCCCGTGTGATAAAAAAAATCAAGAGTCCGTAAAAATTCTCGTTGGAAAGTTGATTTCACCGTCATCGTGGATCTGGTGATCTGTCAATTGAAAATAGAGAAAAATCCTAGAGCCTATAAAAACTGTTGTATTCTTTTTGAAAAAAAAAGGAAAAAAATATATTTTAAAAATAAATGCACATTTTTATATGACACATTAATAAAACTGTAGGAACATTCATTCTCAACTTTCGTTCTCAAAATGAAAGAATTATCTTGAATATATCCTCCAATGAAGAGAGAAAAAAATTTGCGTAGGTTCGCGATATAAATTATTGCGAAGATGCCTCGAATACACAAGAAACGGAATGCGTTGCGACGTTGACAATTATTCGAGTACTATGATCTCATTACGTATCTACTTAGCGTTGATATTTACGTCGGAACATTCCCCGCAGTACGACGTCGCTGTTGGAACGTTGGAGAAAACGCGATTTACGAGCTCGGTCTCGTCTTACTTGCGGGTTTGGCGCATAAAACGCGTAAAGCACGCCCGTTCGTTTCTTCAAGTGGATCACCCTTACCCGGTATTTAGTACATTCACATATATATATATATATATATATATATATATATATATATAGGATTACAATCTTACATTGGGTAAAAAATATACACGCCCCCCAAGTGCCTCAAGTAGCTTGTTATTCCGGCAAATACTCGGAAAAGTTATTTCTCAAAATTGATTCACCATATGAGAGTCGGATGTTGCAAGGGACTTTCCAAGAATGAAAAATCTTTCAACCAAAATCATTAGTTTTCGAGAAGTCTTTTTTCTTCGACTTTATTGATAATGTGAGTGAGTTATTTTTTTCGGATACTCATGAAGAATGGGCTTTTGAAAATCAAGTCGATGGTTTTCGAAAACGTTATTTCTTTGATTCAAAATACAATGAAAGCGTCTTATTTCCCACGGAGTTGTCTACGATTGCAAGACAATTTTTTTAAGACTCTTATTCGACCATGATTTCCGCTAAATACTTTTTCTTCTCCAAAAATCTAGCTCTGGAGCCTTAAAGATGATTAAATTTTCTACAAAAAAAACGTCAGTATATTTTTTTTCCTGAAAGTCTTCCAGATATTGAAGCCAAAATTCAAACTCAATATTTCTTTCATACATGTACCATTTTATCAAAACTCGATATTTTTCGATTGCCCCACGTACTTTGAAGGGAAATCCTATCTAGAACACAAATTATTTTGAATTTCTGTTGCAAGTTAAAAAAATGGATCAGAGTTCTTGTCGTCGCACAGTGGATCGAAACTGTCAAAAAAGGGACGTAGGATTTTTTTTTTGTTTCAATTGACATGTTTTGTTCCAATTGATAGAGCTTTATAACCCACTAAGGAATGTTCTATTACATTTTTTTCAAAACTAATATTTAGCAAGTAAATGACCAATATGCAAAATGTTTGTATGGAGTGACATCTATCATGCTCTGTATCTCGGAACTTACGACCGATACACCTTAGGCACTACTAAGGTACATTATCTGGCTATTTATCTCTCATATGACACTATGGACAGGTACATCCATCTGCAACATTGCCGGATAAATGCGTCAGAAAATTGGTACTTTTTATAGTACCACGAAATGAATTAAAAACATTATTTTATGTAAAGGAGTATAAGAAGGGAATGGAGGCCTATTTGTTTTGAAAAAAATGTAACAGAACAAGACATGTAGAATACAAGCCACTAAACAGAATTTTAATTCTATCAATTGGATATCCATAAGCAATTCTCGAAATTCAGCCTTTTCCCGAACTCTAGATTAGTCGTTTCCCTCAAGATCAATTCTAATGCCTCAATCTGAAATCTTAAAGTGCACTTTGAGATTTGCTAAGGAGTCCTACCTTCGAAGACTCGAGGAATAGGGTGTCGAGCAACGATTGAATAAATATTAATGAGAGAAATGTGTGACTCACCTGCGGTGTCGATGAGCTCGGTATCAAGATTATTGAAGCCACACCGGCTGAGGAAGAGAAGAGACAGCAAGGAGAGAGAGCACACGAGGACAAGCATCCTCGACAGTAGCCTCAGTCCCAGAACGCGCAACATCGTGTCTCCGCGTCGCCTGTAATCACACACATTTCACTGTAACAAGATTCAATTTGCCTGGTTGTTCCGGACGCCACTATGCATCTCGTCCCTACGGGCGCCAGGATGCGTTCGCGACGGTACTCGTCCCCTTCGCGACTTTCACCGCACCAACGCCAATATAACAACACCCCTACGTACACGGTGTGGTACCGGCAACTTTGTACCGAAATACCGAGGCGATCCAATTATTTACAACGGGAGCGCGAGCTCCCTCTACTTCACGTCGCCTGGGAATGTCCGTAGAAACAAAACTTTCAACTGCTATTTATTTAACTGAATTTTGCGAGCGCTTCTCCCCGCCCTTCAATGCCACGTATATGCGCTTACGAAACATTCGCTTACCCCTCGTTTCACTCCTTTGGCTTTCGAACAAATGGTTGTATCGGATAATTTGTTGTGTTTCTAGAAGTCGTTCGTTTCGTTTAACGTTCCGGGCCTCCCTCGTAGAGCAAATTCCCTCAACCGATTGTGACATTAGACGTTATCCCGAGTAGAAATTGTCCTAGCCTGTCTGAGTTACGTCCTATTAACTAGCTCGCCCATTAGAGCTCATACGAGCTGACTAATGACTGCCTCGCTATGAGCTCGTAATATTTTAAATATTTTGTTATCCAGCCCTTCTCTACTCACTGCCCAATCAATTTTTACTACAGATGTCGCTGCGTTACAATAAAAATGCCACCTAATAACTAGGCCGTCCTGGACTAGCCAACCGTGGCTACGAATAACAAAGTGAGGATATGTGACTACACGTACCATCATCTAGCAAATTACTCATGGCTGGCTAGCCAACTTTAGATTCAGATGGGATTGCGAATTAACAAAACTCTCAAGTGGGTATCTCGCCATAACCTAGCCAACACTAGCTAACTGCATCTATGCACCCCTTGGCTGGTCACTAACTAGCCGAACTTGATTACAGATGTCGCTGCCTCACAATAAAAATACCACCTGAGGACAAAGTCGTACTTGGCTAGCCAATGATCATCACATATGACAAAGTGAGGTTATGTGATCGCATGTAGTTCCATCGAGCGATTGGCTCATTTCTGGCTAAGCAATTTGAGTGCAAATGGCGTTGGGAATGAAGAAAAAAAATCCTCAAGTGGGTGACTCGCGATGACCTAGCGAACACTACCCAACTGTGGCTATGTGCTCATTCATTAGGCACTACCCAGCCGATCGTGGTTAGTTTATATAATATTTCTATCTTTATTAGTAGTTTATATAATACATAGCATTGGTTGCAGTAACATCGTGCTCATTAATTCGCCACTAGCCAGAATAAATGTGTGAACAAATACAATTTGAGGTTCTAATAATTCTATGCGAATATAGCTCTCAATGCAAAAAAAAGTGATCAATCCGCTATTGTTATTTTAACTTGCTAATCCACCCATTTCTTAATAACGCAACTTTTTGCATATGGAGACGATCCGATATTAAAAGATTGACTAAGTAGACCTGGCTCAGTGGACAACGTCGTGAACTTATCACCCAGAGGTACCGGAGTCGAAACGACCTCACACGTAAGCGTTTTTTTCTGATATCATTTCAAATCAATCAATTTGCACCGTCGTAACCAACATTGGCAGTTTAGGAAGAACATCGTAAAATTAGGCCGCGAAATGAATAATGTGAAAAAAAATTTCGCACATTATCTGGACAAGACTATTATACAGCTGCGGGATATTTTTTTTTTATCCCGTCATCACCTATTTTTTTGTATCCAGTCACTAGACGACGAAAGCGTTACAAGGCTGGACAGTTACTAGCTAAAACGGCTAGTTACCGGCGATTTGAAATATAATTTTACTAGCTCAGGGCTAGACGATGATGAGTTGTATTTTCCACTCGGGACGCTGTGCGGCTAACTCGTGAGGTGTAATGTCGCGTACTTGAGGGCAACGCGAGACGTTTTTATTAGTTCTGTTTCGAAGGAGGTAATTTACTTTCGATGGAAAAGATGGATAAAACGCGGATATATAGTTCCCATATTGGTAAGCATACACGTGAGCGTGTAGAGACGTTGATAAGTAATGCGTTATGCCAATTGTTTCATTAAGGTGCTTAGGCATGATAAGGCTCATCAGACGGACTTTATTGTTCTTATTTTTTATTGTATATTTACTTTAATTTAAGGATGTATTGGAGTTCCTGCATTTGATGAAATACACGTATGCATTTAGAAGCGTTGATGAATAATGCATTGCGCCAATTGTTTCATCAAGGTACACAGGAATGATAATGCTAATGAACGGACGTAATTGTTCTTAAATTTTTTCATTCAAAATGTACTTTAAGATATTACTGGATGGACCGTCGGAAAAAAAATTAGTCCAAAATGGGTGAATCGCGGATTTACAAGTGTAGATCATTTTGTACATGTTTAGCCTTACAAATAGCTAATTTAATAATAAATTAACACTTAGAAATGTTAAATTTATACTTTTAATAATAATTGAAGTTAAATTCCACGATATTAGCATGTGCTTGACTGAGGTTTCGTCAGTGACTGTACATCTGTTTCAACTGTCCAATAAAAAAATTTCTCAATTTTGGAATTTAATTAATACCTTTAGATCATCTTATTATTATCAATAATTATCCACAAACTCGATATATATTGAGTTTTTCAATTGTTGCTATTAATTCATTATTAAAAAAGGCGATGCTCCTCATTACTTTAATAAATTTCTTGACAATTACTCATAATCAATCAATTAGCATAATCAATCGCTTGATCCTATATCTTGATGATATAATATTTTCAGAATTTACGAAGATTGTCCTATTTTTTACTAGCTAATGTTTTTATAATGTTACGTCAATTCAAAATGATTGGCTTGAAAGCTCCTTCACAAAAATGGTACAATTAAAGACGTGTATGATCTAAACTGTTTGAAATGATCAAATAGCTCAAGTTTTGTTTGAATATTGTTTTTTTTGCAACGAAAACGACGTTGCAAAATTGTTTTACCGAAACAATTTTTATAAATATAAATTAAACAGTAAGATGTTTACTGCCAAACATTGGTCCGATGGTACGCCGAGGATGGACCATATCTTAAGACACTCAGTCTCCATTTGGGTCTGAAAGCTGAGTCCCTACAAAGTCTGTACACCTCGAAACGCCAGTGCGAGCCATGGTAAAAGTAGGAGTGCCGAAATGAAATATTGCATCTCGCCTTTAGGGCGACTCTCTCGCCTTTCAGATTTTGCGCTCCGTTCATTTTTCGTTTCCCGCAGCCTCTGCCCTCCGGCTCTTACATTATCGCCCCATGCCTTTTTCATTTCACCATTTCTCTTCCTCTCTCGGTCGGTTTCGTTGGGAACGGGCCATGGACGAAATATACAACTATACATCCGATCTTAGTGTCGATGCAGGCCGCACGAAATGCGAAAGTACCAGAGAGCGAGAGAGAGAGAGAGAGAGAGAGAGAGAGAGAGAGAGAGAAGGAGGCGGAGAATGAAAGAGAGCAAAGAGAGAAATTCCAAGGCACTCGAAGCTGGCAATCGGCCAAAAGTTTTCTGTCTGAATCAATCATAGCATTCTCTAGCCCTTGCCTCCCTCGACCTTCCCTCGTCAGTTTGCAAGATCACGTTCAACTGGCCCTGATCTTGCTACGAATCCGCTCTGATGAACTCAAGCTAGTAGAACCCACACTGTCGGAGGCTCTAACGAACCCTCATTTCCAACTCGAGACGACATCGAGATGGAGGTGAGTGCTTGATGGGGAAAACGGGGTGAAACGAGGTGGACCACAGTCGGAAAAGATCCCTTCAACCCGCCAACCTATCGGCTACTCTGATGTTCAGCACCCTCCAAACCTTTCCCACGAACCACCAATAGGAGAAGTCGGAAACTTGTAAGACTTCGTAACGAGCGCGCGGTGGTTTCTTCGCGCTCTGTCGACTTGATATTGTTGACACACTTTTCTGCTTCTTTTTCCAACTTACTCAATACAACGTAATTCTATCTCATTACCTCATTTTGGCATCAAGAGTATCGAGGCTGACCGGGCTAATTACTTTCATAATAATGAATATGATAATTCCGATGGGGATGATGAAGACAATGTAAAGTTTGCCATTGGACTCTGATTCCACCCAATACATTTATTGAACATGATACTTCTAGCCCGTTGCAAGACACAGCTGGGTCATGGGTCTGTGCGAGCAGCCGAGCTTGCGGCACGATGCGAGTGCTGCTTCATGCACTTTCGTTGAACAGAAGCGCGATAGTTGGACAGAGGGGCCAATTGCATACCAGGCGGTGATCATGCTTGTATGTATTAATGAAAGTACGCGAGCCCTCTGGGTTATGTGTTTTTCTGGTTAATGTGTGTCTGGAATTGAGTTGATGTACGAGCTTTCATAGGTGCTCTCGCACGAATGTAATTTATTTAACAGCGCTTTTCATCGAATTACAGAACAAATAATTTGAATTGATGCTCCATGTGCAGCAAGGCTTAAATATAAATGAATGCTCGCGGGCATGCTCCGATGGCTATGCAGATACGTGGATGGTAAAATATATCGGTGTTGTTCGGCGTTCTCATTAATTTGCTTATCCAGCGAAAATCGATGTCCATTAACGAGGGGCTAATCCGAATTTGTTACAGCCTATTTTCAAAGAGACTGCATTAACCGATCAATGCGAGCTGAATTGTGTAACGAAGATAACAAGCATCAACGGATAAATAATTGGTGGCCTATTCATTATGTCGTAATTGAAAAAACGAGTCGTAGTTACCCGTCGCACTGCCATAAATTTTTTTTGCCCTTTGTTAATTTAAGATAGTAGTCTCGCCACAGTCACGTTGAAAAGTTTATTCTCCGCTCAATCGATGAAAGCTTCGAAATATTGCGAAATATCCTTATAATGTAGGTTGTACATCTTATCGGGATGTAAAAGCTTATAAAGTAATGATGAAAACACCTAATATAATGTTTACCTAATCCTCACTTTTGTATCGCACTATCCATTCCGGCTACTAATACATAAATACTCTACGTATACGGATACACGCACGCTACGGTAATCTAGTTCTAGTCTGCTCCAGTCGCTTCGTAACGCTAGCGTCGCTAGACATTGCTTAATTTAAATCGCTATATCTCTAAAACTAGATGGTCAAAATTTATGATTTTTTTTTAACCACTTCGTCACATGTTCCTCTGTAATTGAGAATTAAAAAAAAATCCGTCGAACAGTTTCGAAATTATTGCGTGAAATGTGAAATTTTCCACTGCTCCCCATAAGAACACGTGTAAAACCATGAAATCTTCGATTGCCAATATCTCGAAAACGGAACGGTGAATCCTTTTGAAATTTTGCAGTTAATCATATAATAGTGTCCTGAATTAGGCCTCAAAATAAAATAAAAATCGATAGAAAAACACCTTGGCGAAACTACTACCTTAAAACGTGTATTGTAAAAGAAGAGAAGAAAAATATTGATTTAATAATTTTTCATGCCACTCCACCTTCCTTATTCTTAGCATATAGCCTAGCGTAGCCTCTTCAAAAACCAACGATTCACGGAAGCTTCACATCGAAATGGCAGGTCTCGTTTTATCGTTCAGTGAGGTCGGGCAAGTTGGAAAATCTTGCTACTTGGGCCATTCTAATCATCAGTTGGGTGAGTTCGACTGCCTCGAGATGGCATACCCACAACCAAAATCTCCGCAGATGGATATATTGAACGTGGATAAAGCGGGAAAGTTTGCTGAAAGCGGACGGAGGATTGAGAAAGTACGTCTTTTCCTTTCAAGGACATTTGTATATGTGATCGTCCGCAAGAATTTCTAGAAGGGAACTTCACGTCACCGAGATTTAAGCAGTCAACGAAACGAACGCCAGGGGTCATGTCAGCTTACTATTTCAAGTCTCGAGGGACCAAGTTGAGCTTCAGTGGAAGGGCAAGAAAGAGGAATACTCGGCGATGACTTTCAAGAGTAATCGACTAGCCGATTTGTGAAGTATACAGCGAGGGTGACACCGTTGGCCTCCTTTGAGGCGTGCGTAAACCAAGAGATGTTCTCTTCCCATTTCCTGGTCTGACGAGTCGTCGACACTCTCCATTATCCCTTACCTGTCCGTGGCTCTACGGTCTGCGCTTCTACCCCAAATGGAATCGCGACTACACGTTAGAGCTTTCCACGACATACTCTATCCTGTGAAGGTGATACTGACGGATCATTGCTGTCTTGGAAAAGCGGCATGATCCAAGAGGTTCAGCTCTAGCTCCTTCTCTCGTGTCCATCAAGGATGACGCTATTTATGATCAAATGATAATCACAGACGTGTAATACTCTCTTGAGACGAATGCCAGTCACCGATTCATCCTTCCGTAAGTCCCTAGGCACTCGAATCCTTCATGAAAAAGGTGTGAGCAAGTTGAAGCAGGATTGCCTGAGAAGTTACAGGCGACATTTCTCGCCTCCATTGCGGTTGGAGCTCGGTCGATTCGAAGTTGAGAATAAACACTCACAAGAGGTTTTGTATATAACACGTCTAGTTTGGATAACACACGGTTCTGTGTGAACGGAAGTGCCAGGGTGACAGATAAAGAACGACAAAGGAGAGGAAGAGAGAGAGAGAGAGAGAGAAAGAGAAGGTGTCGTCTCGGCGTACACCAGGGTGTGGCGAATCATGAAGAAATTCTCGTATGCGGTAGGACGAGATACAAGGGTAACCGAGATCGAGTCTGCTTCGTACGTGAGATTGCGGTCAACAACTGACTCGGAAGGGTGCAACCAAGGGTTATTAAAGAGCACACTCCCGTGTAGCTTTCCACAGCTCACCAGGGCCGTTGGCAGGATTTTCTCGGCGCGTTGGTTCCTCCAGTGTACATGAGTGGGATACGCGTAACCGAAAAGAGAAGCTCCGCAAACTCGGTTTGTTGTTGCTGGGTTGGTCATGTAAAATAAGTTCTCCCCGGAGCGACTTCCAGATGGAAAGGAAGAGCAGAATTAAATTATGCGAGCGCCAAAAAGAAAGTCACGTTGAATTCATTAACCCCCTTGAGAAAGGAAACTTCGCTTCCATTTTCCTCGCAAAATTTTCCTCTTTCTAGCTCGCTCGCTGAAAATAAATGACGCGCTTGACTGTGAGAGACGGAACGTCAGAGGCCGGTAAAACGAGAAAACGAGCCGGAGCTTTGCTCCGTACGGAAGAGCATGAAAAAAGTGTATTATTCAAAGCAAGATTAATTCAGGCCACTGTTACTTTTCTCGCTCGCTCTCGACCATCTACCTTGACTCTTTCTCCTTCTTGCGGTTCGCACGATTTTGTCAAATTTCCTTTTTCCCGTTAAAGCGGGGATTATTTTCATCGGGATCCTCGGAAAACGCTGTAATACAATATTTAATTACAAATTGCGCTCCGTGGACCCCGAGCCCTCGTTCGCAATAGTACTCGACGGTTTCCATTGAGTGACACATATTTACTGTAACCTTTTGAAATGCCAGGCATCACGCAGTATTCGCGTTGAAAACAGGCCGCAGACTCGTTGAAAAAGCTGCTCCATCTCTCTCGTTCAAAGCCACCCCCGAGTTATGTCGCGTTTACATTTTGAAATGTGCTCAGCCTGATATACTGGATTTTGCGTTTAATTCGTTGATGAGTTTTTCAACAATGTTTGCGCGTGACTGTGAGTAAAGCGTGGGAAATAGTGCACTGTTGCACGAAATATCGTTGGCAAATAAATACGTTAACTTGCAACTTTTCGGTATGATTGATGAGACGATAAAAAATAAACTACGAATGTGTCGAAACGTTACGTTCCGGTGAATTTTTCCATAGGTGAGTACTGCAATAACTTCCATGAAAGTGCACTTCTCGAAAACCACTCAATTACGATTTACGAATATTCATTTAAACTTTTTTCTGCACTACTTGTTCACTGACGTGGAATAATTAAACAACTCCGATTCCTGTTCTCAATCAACTTAAAACCTTGTCGAAATCAACATCAAAGACGCAGGTATTTGCTTGAAAATATTCTCGAGTTTCATATATGCTTTATTCGTAATTGCGTCTCGCCAATTAGTGACGGATGAACAAACATGCCTCTGCAGGGGTGGACGCAATTATTAACGAGTTTATTTGAGATTGCGGGACTTGAAGCAAGGGGAAATAAATGAACTGTGCGAAATACACCCTCTCCACCACTCCACCATTGCATAGCGCGGATATGATTTGTTTATAAAACGTGGGCCACAAACTGTACGAGTAGTGTACATCCCCATGAAAACAAATTCGTTTCAATAACTTCCAAAATTCATAATTAATCTTATTTATTGTTTGAACGTAAGGACTTTTCTTTAAAGTGATCTTACTACATTGAAAACTATTTTCGAATAAACAAAATTCCAACAAGTTACCCAATAATTTACAGCAACACTGAAACTTCCCATGATAGCTTCAAGGTCCATCAACGAACTCCAAAAAATTGGTATAACATTTTCAAGAGACTGAATTTCCCAAGCTTCACTGGATATTAATGTTGAAACTTTGTGAATTCTTGAACAATCATTTGACGAACTTACTTGATAAAAGGCGAACGAGGAAGCGGCGGTTTTGTCATAAGACAAGCGAGGATCACTTCGAACCTGCAACAAGAAGGAAAAGTATCGTTCGGAATGTGTATCGTACAAATAATTGTGAAACATCTTCAATTTCTCCTATATTTATTAAAGCCTAAGGCTAAGAAAATCATTTCCAACAATAATAAATCATGAATCGCAATTCGAACCTCAATGATCGCGAACGACCAAGACATCCCATTGCTTTTCCTAAATGCACAATAAAAACCACCCTTATCTTCACTAAATAGAAGAACCTTCATTTGCCATTTTCCCCTCACGCTTTCATCCCCCACATTTGAAAGGGTTATGTCATGCATAATTATCCTTCTATCCGAGATTCGTTGGGTGACGCGATCATTCGCAAGATCTTTCATTTCAATGTTGCCTTCCTAGTCGCTCGCACAGTTCAATTATCCAGCGGTGTTGTGCTTAACATCCATAGGGGGTAGATTCTCTTGAAGGTTTTTATGAGAGCGAACCCTCGGGCGCGAGATTTGATCGACAAAGCGCATTTTCTCATACGCCAAGGAACAGAGGACGTTTTATCGAAGACGTTGGAATGAGCGGGTGTGCGTGTCTGTAAGTGTGTGTTCGCGCGAAGGGCCGCAATAGCACAAAAGCACGCGTTTTTGGTAGCACGCGAATTCCTCGTTTCGCCCGGAGATTGTGCAACAGAGAGAAACAGAGGTATAGAGAGAGAGAGAGAGCGAGAGAGAGAGAGAGAGAGAGGGGGGAGGAGAAGAGCAGAACTACCACAAATCGTGCGAGGGCCCAGGCGAGCTCGTGAAATCGCGAAATCATTTCCCACCAGCGCTCTCTGCAGCGACGGGGTGTGCTGAGCTTGAACGGAAGACACACACATTGCTGGAAGGCGACCGAACGTGAAACTTTGTCTCCGATAGGAATGTGGAGACCGAACGAGTGAACTAGAGGACAAACAAGGGGTAAAAGGAGTTCGCAAGGAAAAGTAAAGAGGAGAGACAGAAAGAAAATGGAAAAAAAAAGAGAGCAAGCATGTGGAAGGGAAAATCTGGTATAGTACTCTGATCCCATTGACGATACTATGTATAGTGTGCGAAGCTGGGCGAAAAATGTTGCGGAAAGCGAAATTCCACACGCGAACCCTGGGTCTTCCACTCTTACCATCGCGACTTCAAAACCCTGTTCCCTTAGATGTAGGGATATTTTCTCGATGTCGACCCACGTCTGATCCTCGCTATCCGAGACCTTATCCTATCCTTTGCGTGGACATTACGTGCTCATCCGGACTTCTTCAATGAATTGCCCCTTACCCTCACTCTGCCCCTGAACCGCCCTGCCGGTCGTTAAATGGCTGGCGATAATATTTTTAATCGCCGCGCCACCGCGAAAGATGCACAGGTTGGCCGCATCCTGGGAGATACGGATGACGGAAATTTAGGGCCCGAATTTGCGCCATTTGCGTAGAATCGGTTTATTTATGTATATATATATATGTATAGCTAAGGTAGTTGGCGATACAACGTCACCACAACGGCATATCTTGGTAGCATCTGGAGAGTAATTTCACGCCAGCTTATCCGAAACACGAGATGAATAATGTTTCGGTTTCCTGAACGTTGCATACAGTCAGGTATCTCACACGTTGTCTCCCTCTTGCCCTCGATGCATCTAGATTTCGATCTCACTCTCGCCTCATCATTCGGTCGAGTAGCAAATGACCCAGTGTCGTACGCCTGCACAACCTGGGCTAACCGCCCCTTCTCACCCTTCATCTGCACGCCTCGTCTTTCCTCCCGGAGCGTGCCACACATGTACATCCCACACGCGAAATCCGCTACGTACCTACTAATTAAATCCTTCCGTCGCTAATAAATTGGTGATGACGGCCAAGGGGAAGAGCACTTACACGTCAGCTGACACCACACGTTCACTTAATCGCGCCTCCTTGTTGATGACGAGGACCGACTAGAGTTGATTTCCCCCTGAATTCCGTAATCGGCTGAGGTTTCCACGGCACCCGATCCCGAGACGATCAGCTAAACCTTTCGGATAGTTTTCAATGGATCCGCCTGGGAAGCACTATTTGCTAAATTGATAATTGGGCACTTAATAGGACAAGAGCAAAATATCAAATGCTACGGAATCGCCTGACCCGTATGTCCCCTTGCCTTTGAATGGAAAAGCTGGTCCAGTCTATTGATTTTTTACAGCGTCACAGTTATCCTAAATTATCGATTATGACTCCTAACTTTGGTAAACATTCAGTTGACTTGGACCTAAAACCTTATGGTAGGTGGCGGTAAAAAATTTGTTTGAACCAATGTACAGCTTCGATTATCCTGCGAGAGATGTAAAATGAAAGAGAGCGAATCCAATTAAACGCTTGATTTTGGTTAGGTTTGGTGGTATCGTTGGTGCCGAAATATCTGGCACTTGCAGTCTGGAACGAAGACCCTAAGTAAGCATTTGTTCAGTTACTGTTAATGAAGGATCATGCGAAATGGCGTTAGGTCAAGCAATTATAAGCAACAGTAGATCATTTGTTGCCCAAGTCATCAGTATAGCGTTTTGCAAACATTCTTCTAACGCCACTTGTAGAATTCGACACCAAATTATTTCTCGCCCGATCTTCCGTTGGGTAACTATTTTTGGAAATAATCGAAATACCCATGACTTAGGAGCAAAATACCGAAAAGCAGCTGCAAAATTCTTACCGGCCTGGATATTCGGGCGCAAGTGCCTCGAATTTTCTACAGAAACGACTGTAAACCATACCAACGCCATTGAAGTTCCTCAGTGGCTTTCACACCGCCTAAAACGAAAATAGCATCAGCAGGCAACAGCGCGAAAAAGTGTTTTCGCTGAGCTACCAAAGCTCGGGGAACGAGATTCTGCGCGGGTAAAATTAGAGCTGGCTACGCATATACGTGAATATCTTCTGCTGGAACCTTCGGGTCTATTATTATTTGCGTTGCCGAATTGCCACTGTTTGAACGTTTGTTCTGTCAGCTATTTCCTGTGAGCGTGTGTGTGTGCTCAAGGTTTATGGGTGATCGGTCCCCGCCCAATTGCAAACCTTGTACGCATCGTGCAGCTTCCATTTGAACTGATTGGCAAGTAGAAAGGGTGGATGAGGAGAGTAGGTATGGCAGTGTTCTCTGTCGAGGTTAGGACCACGCAATCAGTCGTGTTTGCTGGTGATACAGCTTGTTATCCCATTCGTACGTGTATCTATACAGATACATACAAACACATATGTACATATATATGAGGATATCATTCGTACGTACCACAGGAGAATGACGAGCTCATCTAATTGCCCGATGGATTTATTCGAGGGAATTTATTTTCCCAAAGCTTTTTCATCGCCTTTGTAAAAACGTCATTAACCGAATGGCTCCCTCCAGTATTAACAATGAGTAAACGTTGAAATTATTTTTGTACCCGTCCCTTGTGATTGTCACAACTTTGAGGCGTTTTTGAAAACAAGTATTCAAAATATATTTTTTTTTTTTTTCATGAAATCCTAAAGTCTCAATTGAGCCTGTGTCTGGAAGATTTTCCAAGCTGGAAATTGAAAAAGTTTCCGTTCCGAAAGAGGGAATGCGTGTCTAGGTACGTCTGGGCGAAGATTGATGCTGGACCGAATAGAGGGTGGTTAGCCGATAAAGAGGCTACACAAACAGCACTCAGTAGGGTTTCATGAAGCGAGAGAAAAGCGTAGTAGAATTGTGATGCGAGAAGTAGCTGCTGTGGAGAAAAGTCAGGAGCAGAGAAAGAGAGGGATGGAGAGAACATCGTGAGGATGGAACGGGACGAAGAGTTAGCCGGTTGAATACCGGAAAAAGGAAAAACCATCCAGGAAATTGGCTCCTAAAATAAATCAAGATGGCCATCCCTTTCTATCTTCACTTCACCCTTAGCACGTACTGTCCCGCCTTCAACCCCTTACGCTCTCTTCCACATTATACCTCTTCCTGATGCTTTCACTCGCTCCTTTCGGTCCTTTTCTACCCCACAACATACACACACGTGAATATCTCTACGCGTCCATACGTAGACAGAATCCGTCCCGCTTTTTCGTTCATTCCATTTATCCTATTCCGGACGGCCGGCCCACGTTTCTCTCCTTACCTCTCGCACGAAATTTCAAACTCTACGTGTGCCAGCATCACCGGTAGCTGAGAGCAAATTTGAGAGGGAAAGAAAGAGCCGGAAAATTCTTCGAAGCGTGTCACTCGATCGGAACTTGATGTCGAACAGGTACACGAACGCCTGGATATTCCCAATTTCGTATCCTATTTTCATTAACCCGTCGATCCAGGCGAGCTGTCAAGATGAGTGTAAAATGGATCTATTGTACTCCATGATGTTCAAAAGAAGATATATGTGGATACGGTGAAATAAAAATCAATATCCTTGACAGCATCGAAATTGCTCGTCATTATTTTTCTCAATAGCTCCTGATAATTGGTTTTTTATATTTATTTCTCATGATAATTTTTATAAATATAGATATAATTATGTTAAATTTAGTAGGAATAAATATCGTTTGGACAGCTGCCAGAAATGAAATTTTGTAAAGATGATTGGAATATCAACATTTCATCCGAGCTAGTTATAATTGAAACGTTTATAATGAAATTATCAAGAGGAAAGTGTACACCATTTTTTCAACGTTGACAATATTAACCCTCCACGGGCACAACTCCGTAGTGAATGTCAAAGTGCACATAGGGTCAAATTGGTGGTGTTGAAGTTTGCATCGTTGGAATGCAACAAAAATGCATTTTTTTAAATGTATTTCTCTCTTATCATCCAAAATCTTATCCTGCAAATTTGAGAAAACAACCTGGGGTCACTTTGACCCCAAGATATTTTCGGCTTTAAAAATCTTGAAAAGAATGCGCTTTTTCGAGAAAAATAAATATACAGACGATTCCTGTCGAAAATATATTGATCCTTAAGACTGCACAGTTAGACGTTTGAAAGAAAAAAATCTTCCTTTGAAAAAGGTGGTTGGATCGGAACGGTAATGATGGAATTATCAAAAGAAAATAGCAAACAATTTCTTCAGCTCTCACGAAGATCCCAAAATCGAGATCTTTCGAAAAATATGAAAATTTATCCATCACACCAAAAAATATAATCAATTTCCAGGACCTACTATTTTTTCCGTTTCCCTGCCACCCTTTTGCCAGGATCAACATTTTTTTCCACGTACGAGGTTTAAATCCAAGCCCGTGGGAATACGTCGAACAAGAGAGGAATCTGCGAAAGATTATTTATTGGCCACACGGTGGTGACGAACGAAAATTCGAAGTACGCGTTGCGCGTGGATCGGAAATTAATTGGACAAAGTTTAGAGTGACCCGATGGAACACAAGCCCTCATATACGAGAGTGATGCGACGGAGCAGTTTTTGTTTTTCTGCGGCGAGTGTCGTGCGGCTTTCGCGAGCGGAAATCAATCTCGCTCTTCCCGCGGGAATGAAACGCGGACTTCGAGATCTATATGCACGTATTCTGCATTCAACAGTCACACTGTGCACGATCCACCGTGATGTACATGAGTGTAGGTCGAGGGTCGGGAATACAAAATGTAATTGGAATCTCGTTGCTAGCACTCTGCCACCTCGTTGAAAATTCAATTTTGTTACGTCAAGGACGAGAGCACCCCTATGCGCGAGAGCGGGATACCGTATCAATTAAATGGCTCGATGCATCAGGCTTTCGCGGGTATTCTTTGCCGTCCGCTACCGAAGCACTTCCGAAAACTAGCGCGCCAAAAGGACTCCTATTTCTTTTTTTTATCTTTTTTCGGTTCCGAAGAACCGGAAGCTATATTTTTAAGAAAATTCCCGCGAACGTCCGAGGTTTTTTTGTTCATTCGCAACCCATCTTCGTTATTCGTACTCGCTATTTGTACCTTGATCGAATCGAATTCAATGCACTTACAATTCCCCCATTTGATATATCAAGGTAATTATTTTTATCACGTCTAATTGAAGGATTGTGATGAGTTGTAAAGGTTGTAATTGACGAGGTCAATATCCAGATGAAGTCTTGGCGGTACTGACGAAATAATTACTTCTATTTACGAGTATGATGATCGAAAATATTTATGTATTTTCTTTAAGCCCTTGGCTGATAAAAGCAATCACTTGAAGCAGATTTTGAAAAGAATTTTCAAATTATGCGTATTACTTTCTTACTATTACACAAAATCGTAATCTTAAAAAAAAATCAAATCATTACTTAAATATATTTAAAAATATATTCTCCATTTTAAATATGAGCTTAAGTATATATGAGGGCGAGTGTGTATGTCTCCACATATATATTTACACTATAGCAAGAATATAAAATAAAAATATAAAAATAATATAATTGAAAAACGTACATCTGAACAGTTTTAACTTTTGTCTACAGGAAATAGCGTGAACGTTTATGATACCCACAGTGTAGTAAGAATATTCTACATGCGAGTGAGAAGTAGTTTGGTATTAGGATCACGTACAAGATGGATGTAACGAGGCTCGTACGGATTCAAGGGTGGAATCGTAAAATAGTATAATATCTATTCGCTGTTTCATGCGTGGTTCGTAAGGATTGGTTACGATCTGATCAACACCGCGTTTTGAACCATTGAGATGTTCAGAACGCAGATTTTAGCTTTGTACGAGGACCCTGGCATCCTCCGAAGACTCCATGTATCTGTTTTACGTTGACGACATGGATGCCTCTTATACGTCGTTATTAAACTCGAATTCCCAACTATATAACACATAGATATATACATTATACGTGGGAATTTGAGTTTAATAATAATGCATGAAAGATACCCAGGTATATATATATATATATGCTTGTACATCATTATATCAAAGCGATATCTTTTATAGCATACTATCAAATGCATAGAAATGTGGAGGTGCTGAAGATACTGAGGCTGTAGCTGAAGCCTAATATATACAGGGTGGATCAATAACTATTAGCACCTTGGATATCTTCGAAACTATAAGGATCACAGAAATATTTGCTGAAATGAAATTGCACAGTACGAAAGGGGCCATGACCTTGAGCGACTTTGACCCCCTAATGTTTTTTATGCAGCTTGAGGTGCTCCACAAGATGGTTGAAAAAAAATGTACCATTTCCTTTAAAAAAGTGGAGGTGACCTTCACTGTGCGTCAGCGCCTCCACCGAAAAAAAAAAATGGTCGTATTTGATGGCCCCCTTCACACCGTACAACTTTTGTCTGGAACATTTTTTTGTGACGTCAATAGTTACCGATTCATTTCGGGTGTCAGAGATAAAATGGACACCCTGTATATACAGGGTGGTCCAAAATGTGACGTCCAAAAGGAAAATCTATATGCCCCGAATTACCCCATGTAGGTTCTACGATTTTTTTTTAGTTTTCGATAAAAAAGCATTGTTTCATTTTCTCTTTCGTGTATGTATTGGGTCTATGCATAATTCCTCATGCATTATGCATAATTCCCCATGCATTATGCATAATTCTATGCAGAATAGCGAAATTCCGACAGATATCATTCGCAGTAGTTTCTCCGCTTGCACATGCGTCAACCATATGAGATGTCGTAAAATAAATGAAAGCTGATACTAATGCGGACATTAAAAAAAAAGTATCCATCAAAATCCGTGACGTATAGGAAGTTTAATTATATTATGAAAATGGGAGTAAAAAAACACGTATTTTCGATGCATTTTGCTTTTTTATTTCGGAAAAGGCAGAAACGCATCGCAAACTTACAAAAAGATATGTACCCTGTACGGAGAGAATATCGTAAGAGAAAGTCTGTGTCGGAAGTGATTTGCGAAATTTCATTGTGGAGATTTTGATCTCGAAGATACTCCGCGCTCCGGTTGGCCAGTCAGTACTGATGTCAATTAAATAAAGGCTTCAATGGACTCCGACGGGCATTTGACGTCTACAGAGATCGGACATAACCTCAGCATTGACCAATCAACGGTTTCGAGATATTAATGGAAGCTTGGGATGGCAAACAACCCGATGTTTGGGTGCCACACGAACTGAGCGAAAAGAATTTAATGAACGGAATTTCAGCTTGTGATTTGTAGCCAAACACCATCAAAATGAACTATTTTTAAAGCAAATGATTACTGGCGATAAAAAGTAGATTGTCTACAACAAAAAGAAGGCTACTCAGATGGTCGCAAAAGCTGGTTTACACCCGAAGAAGGGCATGCTCTGTATTTGGTAGGATTGGAAAGGAATCGTCTATTATGAGCTGCTGCCACCCAACAAAATTATTGATTCGGCCAAGTACTGCGCACAACTGACTAAATAAAAGCGAGCATCGATTAGAAGCGGCCCAAATTGGCGAACAGAAAGGGCGTAGTGTTCAACCAGGACAACGCTAAACCACACGTTTCTCTGATGACCCGGCAAGAGTTATTGCGGCTTAAGTGGGATGTTTAAGTGCATCCACCGTATAGTCCGGATCTGGCACCTTCAGACTCTCACTTGTTCCGTGCGCTACAGAACAGTTTGAATAATAAAACTTTCAGTTGCCTGGACGTCCTCACAAAACCACTTGGTTGACTTCTTTGCCCAAAGACGTCAGGACTTCTGTGAAAGAGGGATAATAAAGCTCGTGGAGAGATGGCAGAAAGTCATTGAACAGAATGAAACATATTGAGTTGATTAGAATCGCTTTTTTTTGGTGAATATTTTGCGTTTGAAATTTACTCGATTGTCGCTACGGGATTATGCATAAATCCAATACTTTTCTCGCGATTTTTTTTTCGTTGTGTTATCGTTATGAAGTTCACTATTGAATAATAAATAATAAATAAATGACGAGCGTGGATACCGTAGATGTTGATCAAAAGTTGAAAGAATAGGTTTAAGAGGAACTAAAGTTCAGATGATTAAGAGAAATACTTTCATTCCAAGAGAAAAGTACACACACAGAAAAGAAAAAAAAATCTATGATATAGAAAAACTCGAGAACAATTAGAAAATTATTTTTTTTTCGAAAACTAAAAAAACACAGTACACCATACATGGGGGTGGTTCGGATAAGTATGGATACGAGACATCTAAATTTTCTTTTTGAGCAACACTTTTTGAGCCGCCCTGTATGTATGTATATATAAAGATTGTTGTACAAACAATATCGTAAGAGAAAGAAACGTATGAATATTCGTTTCTTCATGGTGCATAAAATTCAACGGTGCGTAAAATATTCGCCAATATAAAAACATTGAACAATCGCACTGTTTCAACAATAATATCATCAATTTGTAACAAAAAAATGTTGTACAGGCATAACAGCTGATCCACGGGTATTATTTATTTTAGTATCGGTATAGTGGTAGTATATATCAACACTCTGATGTATATATGTGTATGTTGTGTGTGTACATACTCGTATGTTATATTGCCGATAAGAGTTGCTGTCGTAATCGAAACTATGTTATTCGTCCAATATTCGAGATTGGAGGATTTATCCGCCGCATTTACCACGTGCACATATTTTTGTGCAAAAAAGTTGAAATAATCGGGAAAAGAATGATATTTTTTACAACCGCTTATATTGGGTTACTTTTAATTTTTCGCCTGCAGACCTGCACAAGATGCAAACTGATTATTAAAAATAATGACGTACCCATCGGATACCGAATAGATATTTGTGAAATTGTATTTGAAATCGAATCTTTGACTTGAAATGTTTCAGTTATTTATTATAGATTAATTGTATCAATAGTTTAATATTTTTTAAATCGCCCAAAGAGGATTAAAAGTGCTGAAAAATAATGTATTAAAAAATGTTCAAATAATAAAATTAAAATAATCTGAATGGAAATACGAAATAGGATTTAATAAGAAAATAATAATTATTATTGTAAAATGTAAACATAAAAAGTAAGGTTAATTTGTATTTTTGGTGGATATCTTTTTTACGAGAAAAAAATTAAAAGTTATATATACGAAAGTTCTTTTTATCCCAATGAGACTGTAATGACAGTTCTCAAAACCATCTAAATTTTATCAACAAAAATATAAAAATACCTCTTGAAATGTAAAAGTGAATAAAAAAAAATCAATCAAATCAATCTAAATGAATAAGAACGAATAAGTGATAGAAATATGAACAAAAGTAAGTATAATCTTTTAAGGCTAATGTTAATGGATTTTCAATCACCAATTCCAGGGAACGATGTGCGACAAATGTCAAGGAAATAAAATACGACGCACGCTACTATGTGAATTTGGCAAGGTTTGCTCTTCGCGATCTATCGGGCGATAGATCCATCAGAGAGACGAACTAACAAAAGAAAAGAGACGGTGGGCTACGTCGGCGTTGTCAGTTCTCTTTTATACGTATCATATATCTTTGTCTCTTTCTCTGCCTGTCTCTCGAGATCGGCTTGCTGCCAGAACGATTGCAATCTCATCTCTCATTGTATTGTATATACGTTTTTTTTTCTTCAAAGCTCATATTTCCTCGTTTGACAGACATTTCCGAGGTACAAGACATTTCGAGGATTCCTCGATTGCTCAGCTCACTAATTTGCCAAGGTCGTGGATAACTTTTCTTTTTTTCGCAGGACAATTTTTTTCCTCGTAAAAACTCCTAAAACGTTGGAGGGGCATATTCCGCACCATTCAATAAAATAATAGTTAGTGAAGAACTACTTCTTCTTCTTCTCCCTGTTAGAGAACCGCCCCCGGAAAAAAAAACAATCAAATCTCCCGAATCAAATAATCAAATTTGTCTTTATTACTCGAGCACTTTCATCATAGTTCGTTATTAAGGCAGGGAATTCGAAAAATAAACTTTAGGATCAATATAGCAGATCCTTTTTCGTACCAAAGCATGTTTTTCACAAATATTTTCGGTCTGTTTTTGGAATGGTTGGGAAAATTGGATGGACGAAGTACCGTGGGATGCTTCATGTATTATTTTATCCCAAGGGATCGAATGTATACCTAGCAGCTCCGGGATTCGGAACGAAAGGGACCATAAAGAATAAGAGAAGCATTAAGTTTGTTACACGACATGTAGAAGCAAAAAAGAAAAAAATCCTGAAAAATTCAACATTTTTGTGTTCTGCCAACCGATGAGGCTGATACAGAGGCAGCTACACGCGATATTTTACTGAATTGTAAAAAATAAAAGCGACAAACGTTATCAAGAATGGATAAGATCGAGGGAGCATGTGGTATAGCGTGGAGCGAAAAAAAAAGTTACGACCTCTCGTTTCGAGACATGTGACAACGAGGTAGCTATTTCTCTTTCCGGTTTTGAAGTTGACGATGAAAAAAAAAACGAAAGTAAAGCACGAACGCAGTAGTAAAAAAATTTCATTTGTACCAAACCCTTCCGTGTTGTATTTTAAAGGACTAAAACATCTGTAACATATCTCGACCCCTCACGTTCACCGATTTTTTTTTTTTCACGACTACCTGTTTCTTTTTTTAGTAAAAAGAATGATAGAGGGTAAGAGAGTTCTATGACTCCGGCACAAAGATCATGAATCCAAAAATAAAATTTACAAAAATAGACATAAAATTAACGGAATTTAAAAAGTCCAAAATAATATTAGTTCGATTTCAAAAATCCAATATAATGGAAATAAAAATAAATGCAAAATAAAGTTGTACCTTCACAATTACGGAGCAACTCTACTAGTTAACCTTTGCTACACTTCAGACATTTTTAAATAATTAAACTAGTTCATTTTTATTTTATTGTATAAATCAATTTTTTATTATTTTTATACAATATTAATGTAGTTACACAAAATGAGGTCTATCTAAAATAACCGTACAATAATCGTTGAATTAAATCCGGTCAGAACAACCCTACCAGCACAAATTCGGCTCAACATCTGAAAGCATCACGACACCAAACGAAAATCCGGCTCTTGTGGTGATCGAAATTTGTGCCGTCCGTCAAAATTAAAAACTACCGTCCTTTACGTACCACTCAATGGACCAATTGTCTAATTCTGCATGTAACAGAGCCTTGCTAAACTAACAAAAATATTAGTAAAAAAAATAATAAAATATCTATTTCTTAAATACTTTACGCAACAAGAGCAGACAATTTTTTTCAATTTTCACCACCCAACTTCGTTGGATCATAATTAATATTGATCAGCTGTGCGATGTGCGAAATACAATCATGGTACGACTTACGCGCAGGAACAATTTAGTATATTTTATATTAATAACAAACACTATATCAGAGTATTATGTATAATATAACTTTATTATAAAATGGTAATATATTAGTGTTTACAGATCAGATAATCCATATAATAATTATCAATACTAAATAATCGGTTTATCGATACCAATTTATTATAATAGTGTTTATATATAATATAATCGATATAATGATAATAAATACTATATAATCGAACAGATTTTGTGCGGATAGATTAGGAATGGATAAGATAAGATTAGGTATGGATAGACAACGACCGGATATATAGCTCGATAAAGATTAGCAAATACTCGTATCCTCTTCTTCGCAACCTAGGCACTACTATGAATGATTTATCAGCCATTATTTATCTCAGCTCCATTACTTTTTATTATACCCGGGGATAAGTATGTGCTCTCTTCGTTCCTCGAAGTGTATTAAGGGAACGTTACATACCACGTGAGTCTCTCTCTCTTTCTCTCTCTGCGATACACATCGGTAAATCTTTTTACGGCGCAACATCCTCCAAACTGAGGTGCAGTATATTATTTATTGTCATTGTTGTTCACCGAGTTTTGGCGGATATGAGACTTTTATTGTTTCGTGCGAAATTTCATAGCTCCATTCAAGTGGTCGTAAAATCCAGTTTTACGTGTAATATAATAGCCGTTCAATGGTGCATTCTGTTTTTAGATCACATTGCTCCCCTTGCATCATTTCCATTATTTACGAGTGGATCGAAGCACGGCATAACTTATTGTTTATTGGTTGAATTTTATTTTTTCATAATTGGACAGGCAGTAATGAAGGCACGATCGGTATGCAGCTTCAGCGGTCTCCCACCCCCCGGAGAGCTCCCGGATCCCCCCACAATCGGGTAGGAATTTGATAGGGATACCGCACGTAGGGAGTCCAAATTGGAATCCATGTGGATAGCGCACTATTTTCCGATTGATATCGCTTTAGGATTTTTCATTTGAAATTCTCAACCGGAATTTGTTGGATCTGCCAAAAAAAATATCCTTTCACGATCCCGTGCACAAATTCCTTGCGGTATACCAAGATGCAACCACATCTCTATAGGGATTCGTTAGAGACATCGCACATAGGGAGTTCTTATTGGGATCTGATTGGATTCCAATCAGATCCCAATCAGAACGCTATTTGAAAACTCTTACCACGATCGAATGGAAAATATGTGAAATGTCGCGAGAAAAAACTCTTTTATGTTAAATCATACAGTGTTGTCTACAGAACAAATCTTAAAGTCCACGTAGATGAATTTGCGGGAAAAAGATAGTTAAGCATATTGATTGTTAGATAGAAATGTAACCAGCGTGTCATCTCCATAAAGTACCGTACAAATTAGACGTTTCTTTAAATCGTTATTTTTTGTTAGAAGTTCGGTAACTTGGCTTGAAATTTGTCCAGTATACTAGCATGTACTTTGTCGTAGAAAAAAAAATCAGTTAATTGTTAAATATTCAGGTTCGCGAAAGAAATACTCTAATTTTTCTATGCCGTATTTTGTCTCGTAACCCGTTTTGCCAAAATTTATCTCAAGTGGTGGACAATAATTGTTATTATTTGAAGTAAAAAGACGATGTTTGGTTAAACGTAAGAGTCGTTTGCGACATCGTGAAGATGAATCGAGCGTTTCTTTATGCAAATAGTCTTTTGCAGGTATGATAATGCAGGAAATAAAAAGAGGTTTCGTTTCTACTTTTTTCCAAATTTTTACCGAGAACATGAGCGTTGGAAGGTTATGAGGTAGCGGAATAACGACTTTGGTGAGCGGGCTCTGTGTCGAGTTGATGTAACGGGAGTTCGTGTAATTTCGCTTTTGTTGTGCCGAGGCGAGTTCCGAAAGAGCTTCAATTCCGTTCAGATGTTGTACGAGGCAGTTCATATCCGAGTTGGGTTGCGCAAAAATGAACGGCTGCCAAACCGCGGAGACCGCACTGTCTCGGCCATTTCCATTTATCGTTCGTCTATGTGGTGTACACATTTATTATTGTTTTCTCTTGTTTCTCGTTTCTCCGCGGTCACGACACAAGTCGAAAAGCGTTCCCAATTTAACCTAGTGCTTGAACTAAATTCCAAATAAAAAATAATGTTTTTTATTATTGCTTTCTAACGTTCCCTCGTACCTTTTTGGGGTTTTTATTCTCGATTCCGTTTTTAGCCCACACTTCTCGCTTCAGAGCATAATCCACAGCCTTTTTTGTCTGATAAATCACGACATCGCAATTTCACGAGGGCACTGGGAAACTGTTAAAAACCTGTGCCGATACAGGTGGTGATATTTTACTGAGTTATGATTCCGGTCATCATCGGAAGCTCAGAAAAACGGTGTCCTGCGCTGAGCAAACGGACGCATGCTAGTCCACGGATAAACGGTCACCCATAATTGAATTCCCATACTTGTCCCTACTTCCTGATCGGGATCCCCTGGGTAATTGCATTGGATCCCTATACTAAAACGTCACGCATTCCCCATTGGAATCCCATGTATGAATCTTATTTGAATCCTAAAGAATCGCCACATTATCGAACGGAATCCAATACGATTCTTGATAAATGCCATCGCATTCTGTACGTTGAATTTTATAGAAAAAAAGATACAGGTCTACAAAATGAGTGGATCTTGAAAAAGTATAAATCTTATCTTAAGGCGTTACACCACCTTGGCGCTCGGAAAAATGGGTATAACTTTATTTTTATTCGACGCGGCTATTAAATATATAAAATAATTTTTATTTTTCACAAATATATTATAGTTTTATGAAGAAAAAAAAACGAATAAAAAAACTCTAAATGGCGAAGATATAAGTCGTCTAGTAGGACCTTTTTTTGAAAATCCTTGCCGATGGTGGATTTTTTTCTCTGTCAGGCATCATCTGAAAAATGAACAGAAACTTCTTGCAAAAAAGGTAATAGCTAAAGTGTAGCATAGGGAAAATATTTTTTTAAAGTTTTTGTAGAAATGACAGCAGTTTTGAAGAAAAAAAACCCCAATTTCTACCAAAATTTTGAGTTTTAGAAATTTATAAAAAATAAACGCGACCTCCAATAAAAGAAAAATAGTACGCTACATCCTAGATAATGTTATAAAGAATGTGTGTTATAAATTTTATGAAAATCGGTTCAGTAGATGTCGAGATATTTCGTCTACCAGTTTGAAAAGAGGGTCCTACTAGACGACTTATATCTCCACCATTTAAACATTTTTTTATTTGTTTTTTTTTCTAATTCGTTCGTAAAACTATAATGTATTTGTGAATAATAAAAATTCCTTTACATATTTAATAGTCGGCTCAGAATTAAAAAAAAAATTATATCAATTTTTCCGAGCGCTAAGGTGGTGTGACCCCTTAAAAAGTATAAATCGCTCCAAAAAGTTTATCTTATGTTATGGTCTTCAGCAAGCACATTCAAGTTTTCGCCTCTCGATACTCTCGAACGGCCCACATATAGTTGACTATGCAAGAAGCTAATCCTTTCTTAGTGCACCTATACGCCCTTTGAAGAACATATCGTCCGAATTTCATTGAGATAAAAGCAGACCGTTCAATGTTCTCATATAAACTTCAATACCCCGTTCCACTCCTAATTCCGGATTATTTTTAAAAATCCGAAAACATGCGTTTTATTATTTGTTTTGAAGAATATTTATACCAAGTGTCAAGTTCATACAAGCAAGCAATACAATTTTTCATACAAACTTTTACATCCCGTCCCCCCCCCCTTAAGAGTTGATTTTCCAAAAATCCTTTCTTATTGCAACTCTACACCTGCTAAGGAACATATCTTCCAAATTTCATGTTTCTATCTTCAGCGGTTAGGCTGTGCGTTGTCTATATGTCAGTCAATCAGTCAGTTTGTCACGGAAATATTTTATATGTATACTGCAACCTCTCCGAACAATATTTCCATAAATGAAATCAGCCCCCCACTAGGTGCCAGATATCGATCGGTGGAGCGCATGGTGGGAGAAAAGGCCCTAGCGTCAGGGTCGAAGCATGCTAGACAATAAGAGTGGGATTAGAGGGGTACTGTTTTCCGCTACGTCAGCGGCGCAGAGTTGGCTCTAGTGGATTGTGCGCAACCTCTAGGTTTGCAAGGGTGATGCGGAGCCGATTAGAGAGGTTGCAGTGTATAGATAACTCTAGATGTCCGACGTAAACTGCTCTACGCATGTAAGACATTCTGAAGATTCCGTAACGGCAATAAAAACAGCGGGTTACCGAATGTTTAAAGAAAATATTAATGATAAAACTTTTTAAAAATGTGGCTAGCAGAAGAATTTTCGTAACCGCGACTTTTTCGGAAAATGTTAAGATGTCCAAATCTACTAAATTTATGCGAAATTCTTTATTTCAGTTTATCGTTCGGTATAATAACTGATTGTATCCAATTTTTCCTTAAGCTCCACTGAAATTTACTATTGATTCAGAAGGGCCCTGCTTGTGCCCCCACAAAATATGGCCCTCCGCGAAGGAAATACCTCAAAAGCAATTTTAGAATAAAAACTCGAACCACTTGAATTTGAATTAAACCACTCAATTGAATTAAAAAATCTATACACATAAAAGACGTTCGTGACTGACTGACTGACTGACTGACATATAGACAATGCACAGCCTAAATCGCCGAAGATAGAAATATAAATTTCGACGATAGTTTCCTTGGAAGGTATAGAGATGCACTAAGAAAGGATTTTTCGAGCATCAACTATTAAAGGGGTGAAATGGGGTGTAAAAATTTGTATGGAAAATTGTATTTCTTCCCTCTGTCAACGTGAAACTTGATATAAATATTTTTCAAAACAAATAATAAAACGCATATCTTGGGTTTTTTAAATCCAACCCCTAATTAGCGGTGCAATGGGGTGTTAAAGTTTGCATGGGAAAATCGAATTGCCTACTTTTATCTCAATGAAATTCGGAAGATATATTCCTACAAAGGCGCAGAGGTACACTATGAAAGGATTTTTCGAAAATCAACCCCTAAAAGGATGAAATGGGATGTAACCCCTAAAAGGATTCAATTGGATGTAAACGTTTGTATGGAAAATTGTATTTCTTGCGTTTATCAACTTGAAACTCGATATAAATATTTTTGAAAAGATATAATAAATCGCATCAATTAAGATTTAAGAAAAACCTCTATTATGAGGTGCAACTGGTAAAAGTTTTTATGAGCCCAATACCACGCGGGCAAAGCTGCGGGCGAAATCCAGTCTGTAATAAAAATAAATAAAAGACTGGAAATATACCACTTTTTCGATGTTTACCGTTGTCATTCGTCTTTAAAATCTGTCGCTACGGAGACTTTATTGAGTGCTCACTTGTTATCAGTGTACATATACTTTAGGGCCAACGGCACCGGATCGGCTGAGTGTCAAAGCTCCCGGCTACGAATATTGTTTGTTTATATTCTCTGCTTACGTCGGGTACACTAGGAAATTCGTAAGAGGTTCGATGTGACATCCAAATATATGTATATATATATATATATATATATATATATATATATATATATATATATATATATATATACACACATATATATATATATACATATATATAATGAATATCTGTACATAATGTGGCTACAGGAGAAATGCTTCAAGTTCTATGCACTCGCCTACGTAACTAAATATACATATTTAATGTACATTGTGTACTCTCGCGAATGCTATTACCGGAATAACTCTGAAGGTCCTCGATAGAGATTCGAGTGACGTAATTTGATTCTCTCGAAATTTCCTTCCTCGGTGCACTCGATAGTGCCCCGACGTACCTATACGTGACCATCGTTCGATGCTTGTATCGATGCAACAACGTTCGCATGTTTTCGATGGAACCCGCAATTTCCTTTCGAAGGTATCTCCTACATGCCTATATTATACACATACATATATATATATATATATATATATATATATATAGACACGGTATGCAAATTTGATATCGTATCAGGCGATTTTAGGGAATATTTAAATTAGTACTTCGCAATGTCATGTTGAAACATATATTGATTGAACTCTTTATCCTTTTTTTTTATTAGTAGCCTCATTGTATTTTTTTTTCAGCCTCCGATAAAACTGTTAAATTGAATGTGTCTGGAAATGGTGCTTTCGTGAGTTGGCAATTGTTTTTCGAATCGTAATTCAACCGTACGGTGAAAATAGCTAAACGTAAGGTATGGCTTTCACCAACCCGAACATTTAAGGTAGTAGTCTCGCCAAGGGGTTCTTCTATTGATTTTTTTTTAATTTGAGCACTGATTCAGGACACTATTAAATGCAAAATTATTAAATGCACTATTACCTGCAAAATTTTAAAAGGATTCACCGTTCCATTTTCGTGATATTGGCAATCAAAGATTTCATGGTGTTTTCATGTTCTTATGGGGAGCAGTGGAAAATTTCCCATTTGACGCAATAACTTCGAAACTTTTCTACAGATTTTTTTTTAATCTCAATTACAGAGGAACATATGACGATGTGGGTAAAAAAATCATGAATTTTGACCGTCTAGTTTCAGAGATATAGGGATTTAAATAAAGCAATGTCTAGGGACGCTAGCGCCACGAAGCGACTGGAGCAGACTAGAACTAGATTACAGTAGTGTGTGCATATCCGTTTACGCAGAGTATCTACGTATTAGTAGCCGGAATGGATAGTCTGATATAAAAGTGAGGGTTAGGTAAACATTATATTAGGCGTTTTCATCATTACTTTATAAGTTTTTACATCCCGATAAGATGTACAACCTACATTATAAGGATACTTCGCAATATTTCGAAGCTTTCATCGATTGAGCGGAGAATAAACTTTTTAACGTGACTGCGCCGAGACTATTACCTTAACAATTAACTGATTTTCGTCGATAATTGAGTAAAAATACATCCCAGTATACTGGTAAAATTCCAAGCTACGTTACCGAACTATTGACAAAAAATTACGCCTTTAAAAATCGTCTAATTTATGCAGCACTTTATGAAGTTGACATGCTGGCCACATTTCTATCTAATAATTTATATACTAAATAACTCTAGTTGTCTTTAAATAATTCTGAAGATTCCGTAATGCCGATAAAAACAACGGTTCGCCGAATGTTTAAAGAAAACATTAATGTTAAAACTTAGAAAAATGTGACTAGTAGAAGAATTTTCGTAACCGTGACTTTTCCGAGAACATGTAAAAATGTCTAAATCTACTAAATTTATGGGAAATTTTTCATTCCAGTTCACCGTTGGGTATAATAATTGATTGTCACTTATTTCTATTAAGCGTCACTGTAATCTACTAATGATTTAAAAGGGCCCTCGCTTATGAACCCACGAAGTACAGCCCTCCACGAAAGAAATACCGTAACACGAAATATTGTCGATAGGATTGATGTATTAATGATTGAGATTTTTCCTTGTGTAATTTTCCGAAACAATAGCTTTGTTCCAATCAGTAATGAGAAGAACGAACATTCGGCAGGGCTGGCACCCGCCAAATTAATCAGGAGAGTCTGTAAATATTTGAGATAGATTAATGATGTAGGTTAGAACGAAATATTGTGAACATTTGATTATGTTACGCGGGTTCAGTAATGGTCAAATAAAAGGTTTGATTGCGTTTACGCGGACGCCATAAATATTGAAGTAGATAGGATAAAGCTCGTTGCTACATTTTCAAATGAACACTCGCTAGGCTGGTGAATAAAATTTATATTTATATTCAATTCGCGAAATATCACCGTGCATAATTGCCGCGGAAATATTATTTGAATTTATTCCGAAAAGACAAAAAGTAAGACATTTTTGTCGGCGGGTACTGTGGCGAAAATTGAGACTTTCAAAGGGAACTATTTCACTGTAACATTGTAGAAAACATGGCATGAAATTTCCCTTCATTCACAACACTTGTAGAAATAATCCGAGTGAACAATGCGCTCTATTTACGAAACTTTTCTGTTCACCGTCCGTTAAATTCGTAATTTATCTACTGGTTGGCCAGCAGTTTGTGGCAGTAGTTACGGCGATTTTCAGTCAATCTCAACTCCAATTCAAATGAAAAACGAATCCGATAGGACTTGCTCCTAAAGCAGTTGTAAATAATTATTTTTAAACCTACTCACATATATCAGGCTAAAATAATAGTTGTCAATAAATGGATGTTCTTGAAAAATATAAATTTCTTTATATATTTCGATTAAGTCGCCGAGCGAACATTTAAAACATGAAATAGTTTCGAAAATTGTGCGTTTTTTCAAAAATTCCAACCCTGCTTACTGAGAGCATTACTAGTTGATTGTTACCAAGAGGGAGCTAAGTAGAAAAATCGGTATGTACATTCTTACTACGTTCGAAATAATTATTCATTCTATATTTCCAAAAACAATGATACCGAAAAATGAAAATATACCTAGTGCAGAAATTCCGGTCAGTCATTCAAGAAAATTGGGATTTTTTTCTATAAAACAAAATTAACGTAATTACATTAATTATCTAATTAAAATAATATATATTATAATGGTCATCAATTATATAACATAATGCAATAAATATAGTAATATTATTGGCTCGAATAATTGAGCTAAGTGCATGCACAAAAAGTTCCTTAAGTCGGTTTTATGGGCATTTAACCCGGGCAACCACTTTAGATGCTTCTAAAAATAATTTTTTTTCATTTTATAAATCTTTAGGAAAAAAATCTTAAGAATACACCCTGAAAATTTCAAAACGATATTCGGATTCCTTCTAACGGTATGTGTATAAATGATAAAGGCTCTCCGCTCGACTCCCAAGCGCGCTCAGGTGTCTACGAGAGCTCAGTTAGGTAGTCCCTTTTTATGAATCATCTGCTGACGTAAATCATTGTACGTTTGCTTTGGGGTGGAACAGATGCTTCGGAAGGTATTTCATTATATTATTTGAAAAGGAACATGTACTATAAATTGCTAGAATAGAAGCTACTCGAAGCGTCACCGTCATTCTGGATTCAGTTTAGATTCGGCTTTTGCCTAGTACGCATCGTGAATATTCTACAGTTGCAAAATGTCATCGTATCCAAAAGGTGATCATAACACATCTGAAAAACGCCAAAGCCACGCCAAAAGCCGAGCAAATGGATCAGATGCACGTGGCTCGGCAAAATAGAAAAAGTTTATTAGAGACAAAAGAAGCTCGAAAAGCTCGTAAAGAGGAAATGCAAGCTTCAAATGAGTTGAATGAGGAAGAGGAAGGACTGCTATATGGTACTGGAATCGCTGATTAATCGGTAAGACACTTTATCATTTGATTAAACACATTTGACTTTGAGTTTTTCGTTTGTGAAACTTTAAACGTGTTTTTCTCGAAACGATATTTTTTCAATTCACGGGAATCATAACTCAAAAACTAATTGATGGATCATCTTCAAATTTGGAACACGTTTACATAATATAATTTATTAAAACATGAACCTAAAGTTGGAAAGATTAGATTGTTTAAAACATATTTATTATTGCAAAATGCTGAAAATCGATCATTTTTTTTCAAACACGTTCCAACATTCAATTCTCGATTTTTTTTTCAAAATTTAGGTTCATGTTCTTAAAAAACATCTCAAGAATGTATAAAAATTTGTTGGACTATTTCAGATGCGAATTGCGAGCTGCACAATTCCTGCAAATCGATAACGACGACGAGGACATGCCGAGGGACACAGCGGATTACACCTTAATTAATGCATGAAATAACTTGAAAAAATTACCAGAGATGTACGAAAATATGAATAAATTATTGTCAGAGCTGCGGAAATTTCCGTTTTTTTTTCACAATAAAAAAAATCCAAAAAATCATATAATTTTCGGTCTCCTGAAGTGGGTGCCCGCCTTAAAAAGAAATGTATGTGCGTACTTTTTACCAAATACACATACTATACTACGCAATGAAGATATATATTATTAGTCTATGGTTTACTGCATCAACTATTGTATAACATTTTTCTTCTATAAAAGTATTTTTTTCTATATATTTTAAATTATTGTGAATTATTATATCTCTACGAAAACATAAGTTTCGATAATAAATCATGAATTTATTATTTACCAGATAAATGTTTTGGTTCAAGAACAAAAATATTTGCGACCCTCTATATACAAACATCAATTTCCCGGAATATTCTCGATGAAATATGTAATACCGATAGTATGGTCCGCAAAAATTCTAATACCGCTCGGTCAATCCATTACCTGTGCGCTATATACGTACGGGCAAGCCCCTCGATGAATCGAAGTAGTTGCGTCGTAGTACGGTCAGACCAATTCGAGCGTACATGGAAAAAAAATCAATCACTCGGAGCGAGATTCACGGGACAATACACACATATAGTTGCGATCGGTTCGAATGGGCGTTACTTTGAATGTGATATTCACTCGAGAAAGGGAGTTCCAACCGGAAATTATTGGAAAGGGTATAACGGTACTCGCGCATAAGACGGGTTAGCAAAATCGCCCCTCGGGGTATGATATTTCCTCAATACGAAGGGTGCGAGTTTAGGATTCCCCAAAGAGAATAGAACCAGGTCGTTACCTCACGATAAACGTAAATTGTACAATTCTCGGTGAGAGGCGTGCTATTTTCGTCAATGTCATTTTAGCCCCCCCCCCCCCCCCCAGCATTTCTATGCTGCCATACAATATCCTGCAAATGATCGACACTTAAAAAATAGAAAAACATATACAACGCGAGATAGACGAAAAATTAATCGGTTTAATAACAAATTTTTAATTGTGGATTTTACTTATATTTTGCCAAATCGACTTACATTGTGCCGAGTACTAGACAGGAGGCACTTTCACTGCGAGTTTCCAATAGTACGCAACTGAAATTTCGTAAATATTGTCACCTTGGTCTGCAAGGAATTTACACAGTTTCCCTGTGCCCTTTTTAAACTGGACATCGTGAAGTGTGGTGTAAAAGTGATAGGATTGCCAAAGCACGAAACGACATACGAAGGAACATTGAGGAAATAATTGGTCTCGCTACGATCAGCTATCATTATTATTACTTCTATTTATAACGTTCGAGTTTGCATCGTTGGCATGCAACGAAATATTTTCTTTCTCAATTTCCCAAATTTGCTATGGTAGATTTATTCTATGAAAATCACGTGGACATTTTTTACGACCCTTATCACGTGATTTACAACCAAAATCTATAAAATATGATTTTCGATAATCATAAAAATAAGGATTTGAAGAAAAAAAATCGTTGCATTCCAACGATGCAAAGGTCAATCTTATTTCTATTTATTTATGAAAAAGTTCTTCTGTAGCTTTGGATCCTCAATATACATAATATAGAAGAAAATATACATTTCAATAATGTTTTTCGGAAAAATCATCGCTTCATGTACGCCTTATAATTTCGGCTATCCCGGTATATATTAGGTGTAGTAAAAAGAAATCCATTATTTTTGCAATAGATGGCTTTAGTAATCTGTATCTCGCGTTGTATAAGTGCGATCGGATTACGCTAGATGGCGTTAGAAAGATAAGATTTCGTACTAAAATAAACATCTCAGACAGTTTTGTGATTGCTTGACTCAATATTTTTTGAGCGCGCGTCAAAGATGGCCACCAGCAAAGTGAAAATACGCCATATTTTACAGTTTTTCTTCGATAAAGGCGAAAACGCAAGCCAGATGGCTGAAAATGTGAATAGTGATTATGGTCCTGATACTATCACAGCCAATCACGCGCAATTTTGGTTTCGTCGATTCCGTTCCGGTAATTTTTATGTCAAAGATGCACCACGCTCTGGAAGGCCAATTGTCGAAAATGTCGATAAAATAATGGAAATCGTCGAGTCCGAGAGTCATGTAAGCACTGTTTCGATTACCCGGGAGCTAAACATTGCACAAAAAACCGTTTGAAACCACTTGAATAAGGCTGGATACAAAAAGAAGCTCGATGTATGGGTGCCACACGAGTTAACGCAAAAAAACCTCATGGACCGAATTTTCATCTGCGAATCGCTGCTGAATCGCAACAAAATCGACCCATTTCTGAAGCGGATGGTGACCGGTGATGAAAAGTAGGTCACTTACGAAAACGTCAAGCGAAAACGGTCGTGGTCGAATCGCGGTGAGCCGGCGCAAACGGTGGCCAAGCCAGGATTGATGGTCAGGAAGATTTTACTGTGTGTTTGGTGGGATTGGCAGAGAATCATCTACTATGAGCTGCTCCCCTACGGCCAAACTCTTAATTCAGACCTGTACTGTCAACAATTGGACCGTCTGAAGGAAGCAATCGTCCAGAAGCGGCCATCTTTGGCCAATAGGAGAGGAATTGTGTTCTATCAGGACAACGCCAGGCCACACACATCGATAGTGACTTGCCAGAAGCTCCGGGAGCTTGGTTGGGAGGTTCTTATGCATCCACCTTATAGTCCGGATCTGGCACCAAGTGATTACCACCTGTTCCTGTCTATGGGGAAAGATTTTGCTGGTGAAAAATTCGTCTCAAGAGAAGCTTGTGAAAATCGAATGTCCCAGTTTTTTGCCCATAGGGACGAGGGTTTCTATGAGAAAGGCATAATGAAATTACCTTCAAAGTGGCAACAAGTTATCGATCAAAACGGTGCATATTAGACCTAAATCGGATCACTCTAACTATGCTAAATAAAGCCTTCAATTTCATGCAAAAATAATGGATTTCTTTTTACTACTTACCTTATATTAGGTTATGTTATCTTCAAGATGAATCCCTTTACATTTCGGGAACACTCTTGATAAGGGATATTCTATTGAATACAGTGTAGCTTTTGTTGCAGCCCTATTCCGTGAATCAGCATCATATCATATGAAAAAAAAAAAAAAAAAAAAAATCTCATAATCCGCAGAGTCAGAAGCACAAAATCTTTAGGCGCAAAAGGACCACTCCAATTTGTTGAAGTTTATGCTGGAAGCGGATGATGGTAATTTCAAGGCCTTATATACCTTTGGATTGTCAGAAAAGAACGCTTTGTTCGGGAGTTTTTTTTATACTAATAAAGCAATCAAAATGAAGTTTGGAGGGTTTATTTTACAAATCTGTAGGTACCCAAATCAATTTTTTATTTTCCAAAAATACAAAATGGTGGCCCAGTGGTCGCTACAAAGAGAACGCTTTTTGTCCAGGTCCTCCACGTGCAGACTCGTGGAAGACGCACATGAGCATCTAGAACGAAATTTTTTTTTAAAATCATAATCTACATCAGTTTTGCTAGCGAAGTACACACGATTATTACGAAATATTGATTTTTGCAAATTTGACACTATTTTGAAGAAAAAAAGTCACATTTCCGACTAAAAAAAAGGACTTAATTTGTTTATAAAAAGCTTAATTGTTAACCGATCAGAAAAATCGTGCGTACTTCACTAGAAAACTTATCTAAGAAGCTACTGTTAAAATTTAAAGTCAATCGATTGAAAATTGTAAGAGCTACAAGTCCGTCCGATTTGGAAAACATGGTTTGAAAAAACATGGTTTGAAAAGTTTCAGAACTATTTCTCCACATGAAATCTTCAAGACAGGGCCAACTAAAATAACGTTTGCATGTCATTCTTGGGATGTTTATTGATTATTTAAACCACTAAAAAACAGAATGAATTTTTCATTCGAAAGGTATATAAGGCCTTAAACGACATCTATATGAGCATCCTATTTGCTTCTCGAAAGAAACCCAGGGACCAACCGCGAGAATAATAAACAGCCGCGCGTAAATAAATTTTCGAAGCCGAAAAAGTAAGTAGGGGAGAGGGGGGCAAGATGCGGGCAAGACGGGGTACCCGGCCAAATACTCGATCTGAATCAATCAATCACGTTCGTTCTGGCATCATACGATGCGCTGCCATGACACCCATCAGTCGCCCGTGTATCGTCGTTCCAGAGTGCACGCGTATCGAGTGATGAAGAGAAAGCTGATTTTTCATATACTTGTTGTCGTTTTAAAATTTGGTTTCGGATATGACACTGTGCTTTGTCACTTGACGCTAGATGGTAACGTGCTGTTGCTATATGTGCTATATTTTATGTAGAGCCAGGTAAGGACTTGTTATTTGCTGCGTTTCGTGTCATTATTTTATTATAAATATTTATTGGCAAAATCAAATGGGTGTACCCAATCATGCTCCCGGAGAGTACCCCATCTTGCCCGCAGTATCAGATCACTCTGTTTTTGTTTTTAATTTTTATTTGCTCTAATTATCACTAGAATGTTCCTAATTTGACCAAATATTGTGAGACTGATTATTGTAGGTTGACTCAGAAATAAATACGATTATGTGACTTTAAAAACATGAGTTTTATCGAGCTTCAAATCTTAAATACCCTGTCCTGCACCCTCTGCCCTATTAAGAAAAAAAAACGAAGATATAATTTGACATAGGACAGGGTGAATCCTCATCTTAGGGAGGAAAAAAACCTCACTACCCAGTGTGGGTGTCTGTGTACGTATCGGTGGTATATGCACTATCTACGGTATAATTGAAAGCGTTAAGAGCGAGATAGATAAAGAAGAAAAGAAACGAATTCTGCGACAGCTCGTTTGGCCGGATTAGAAAGGGAGCTTTGGATAATCCCCTTCGCCGCTACCCTCGCTTCTTATCTTCGTTGTATTACGAAAGTGAGACTGAGAGTTTGCCTAATGAGATTCTACCATGCGCACAAGGGTTAATCCTCGCTCGTGCGGCCAGCCCGAGGCTATTTTTTCGCTTTTTTTCGTTGTTTATTTCCACGGCCTCTCTCTCCCTCTCTATCTCCCTCTTGGCCATGTTCTATGCAGTTTAACTTACCACCCCGCACCACTTTGAATTCTCCATAAGACACGAGACAGTTTCACTCTTCAAGGAATTGAACGCTTCTCGTTACCGTTAATTAAATCATTTTCATGGCGTGTTCAAATTAAATAGAAAGAAAAAAGAGGCGAATTTGGTTGTTGTACTTTTAATTTAAAAAAAAACTGTCCACAGGAAGAATGTATATGAAATCATTTGGATAATCAGTGGCCTGATTTATGGGAGCCAAATGCAACTATGGGGATAAAAATTGAATGCATTATTATTTTATTTATTCTAATTATTCTTTTCATTCTAATTCTTTTTATTTGTCATAGTTTTGGATGCATTCTCATGCTTTACTTTTGGAAACGAAAAAAGGTCCAAAATGTTTTTGATTTTTTGTGTGAGTAGTTTATGTATGGAAGAATCATTTCGAAAAAAAAATAACAGTGAATCACTAAATAATTGTAGTGTAATTAATTCTATTATGCCGGAATTTTGATCACTTTCTTGGCCAGCTCTCCCATACATCCTTATCAAACTGCATGGCAACGCTGTAAGCAGGTGAGCAGCAAAAAAATTGCATCCTCAAAAGTGCAATTTTTGCACTTTTGTACCCTCAAAAGTACAATTTTTGAACTGCAAAAAAAATTGACCGAAAAATAGTTAAATATTGACGAATACAGATAAAACGATTATTGAAAGAATTCTCGCGACAGGAAATTTGACACATTATGCCACTTACGACTGATCTAACTTTACATCTGGGACATCCGTTCAAGAACGGAGAGAATACAGCTACTTTTGCTCGCGATTGTATCCCATCAATAACTAATTAAATGAACGATGTAAAATTTGCCTTTTTGTTTGACAATATTGTTCATAACGTCGATTCGTATTTCTTGGCCTTTACTTGCTACTTCGAAGGTACACTTAGTTAATAGGCATGAAGTAAAGTATTCAACAAGATGGATGAAGCCGCGTTTGGTTTTGATGAATGAAAAATTCAGTCGATTCGTCTCAGAGCCCGCAGCCAATCCGCTACGCTCGTGATTTACACACAAGCGCAGCCACACAGCTCGAAAACATTTTCATTTTCTTCCAAAACCCCAGACAGGCTGGCTTAAGTACCACTGGACTATTTTCTACTTTCAGATTCAAATGAATGTTTAATATAAACGCGGCATTTGGCTTTGCACGCGGGATGAAGCTTTACGGGAAGGAATTAGTTAGCCGTTTTTCCGCCGCGATAGGTTCTTTAAAGGGTCTGCATAAGCTTGACATTTTTAGCATTGTAAATACTTTTAAAGATGTATATAGGGAGTCTGATTTGACGAGATGTCACACGAAACTAACGCTACCCCCACTCCACTGCCGTTGTAGTGGAGAGGGGCGAGCTGTGACATGCTAAATGCCTATAATTGGTTGAAAAATTCCGCATTACATGTACAGTCATTTATGATTACAAATGGTAAGTTTCAATTTTAATGTGTACATTACGATGTTATCAGAATGACTGTTATATTTACAGTTTGAGAGAGAGAGAGAGAGAGAGAGAGAGAGAGAGAGAGAGAGAGGGTGTGTGGGTGGATAGACAGACGGACGGATGGATGGATGGAGAGTGAGAGAGTGAAAATGTGATGGATGGAGTGAGACAGTAAGAGAGTGAGGATGTGAGAGTGTGAGAATGTGAGAATGTGAGAGAGAGCAACTTATATTATTGGCATGTACCCTTTTTTTTATCACCCGAAAAGTATGATAACATTTTCAATGCCATGAAATAGTCTCAAAACTATGTTTTGTGAAACAGTGTAAGTTGTATCTAAAAATCTATTCATTTAGTTCACTTAGAATTCTAACAGACCGTCGATTATAACATTTTCTATCGTATAACCGGATGATTTTTTTATATGTTGAACCATTTTTTAATAACAAATGATTAAAGTTGATTTTTTTCGTCGAGAATCAAACTTTTTTTCTACAGCTTGGCATTTTCGTACTTTTTCAAATTTCATAATAGTATCCGATCTTACAAAAGTTTTATTATTATACCAAAACTACATTTTTTATTTATCACTCACGATCACTCTAGTTGCCAGAACCTACACCGATTGGCCATGCAGCAACGGCGTTCATTTGTTTAAATAATAATAACTCAATTGCTTACCTCTATTTTTCAATTAAAAAAAAACTCGTTCGTGGCAAGACTATATATTGAATGCGTATAAAATCCCGACCTCGTCATCCCAATACTCTCATCAGAAAAAGATATTGAAATTTGGTCTGTTCTTTGGGCCACAAGCAGACCCGTCAATAAATGTGCAGCAAAAAGTTTGATTTATGCTGTAGCAAGGAAGACAGAGAAAAAGAGATCGAGGTAGAGCGAAACATTTATTGTTACCCGTAAGTGACAAAAATAATACACAGTAGATTAAGGGGTTAGGTGGGTTTGAAAATTTCAAAAATTCAATTTTTCTTATTTTATTATCTAATAGTACAATATGTCTAAAATATTCTCCCAAAGTTTTAAATCAATCGGATTAAAAGTCTAGGAGAGAGAGCCTTTGGGAATTCCCCCCGTTGGGAAAGACCGGCCAGAAGCAACGCAGGTATACGCGTTTTTCTCAAAACACTATTTTTGAAGCCGATGGACACGATTTCTCAAAAACTGATCTCATTGAAATTTTGCATACTTCTTCAAAATAGCATTGACTAGTGATTGAACGAAGGTTTTTTCTTCGATTACAACTAATTTTACAAGGCTATACGTAGTATAAATTGTGCCAAAAATTGAACTATTTTACATACAACTCTGCCGAAAATTCAAATTTCAATTTTTTTTAATCATTTGTTCAATTACGAGCTATACTTATCTACTAACAGAGAAAAATTGTTTTTTTTTTTAATTTCAGATGAAGCTATCATGCGTTATCCTGACCACCACAAGGACACTTTTTTTAGGGGTCTCCGGAAACCAGGTCCCACCGACTGAATTTCCCAAATTTGTGGAAGAATTTTTTTTTAAATATCGTTGAAATGTTGCTCTTTTATGTGCTTAACATTTTGAATAAAATAATTTATATATTATATTTAAAAAAAAATAAAGAAAATATGCTTTTTTTGGCTTCGAAACCCACGTAACCCCTTAAACAAAAACTGACTAAATATGATTACATACTTGATCAGTTCCATTTTCAGTTGGATTATCCACATTATTCGAAAACCTCGAACAAGAACAATACGCTTTTACCCGTAGCCCTTGGTTGCTCAAACTCAAATTAAAGTTGAGTATATGGAGGCCCTGGGGGTGGAGAGTTTTACGGGCTTTTGGATCGAATTAACATTGACGTACGTCCATTGCATCAGGTTTTACAGCACATGTGAAAGGATCTGTATTATCCAGCGAGGGTAAGCTTCGCCCACACTCTCATAGCGAGCAAGAGAGAGAGAGAGAGAGAGAGAGAGAGAGAGAGTACAGAACAGACCGGACGTAACCGGACGTGAGGCATGTCCAGAAAGCGGATGTATAGAACGAACCGCGAGCACTCTCACCAAAAAACACGCACACGTTGCCATCGTCTGGATCTTCCTACCCTTATGTGACAGCCTCCATCCCCCGTTGACCTACCCCACAGTATTTCCTGACAATCAAAAGGGCGCAGCTCGTTTAGCTTTGCCAGAGCATCATCACGTGACTTACGACCCGTTGATAGTGTCCCCCTCCCCCCGATCCATATGTACACAGTTACATACATATGTATGAGGGTTTACGTATACGCGAAAGGGCTTAAAAGCGGCACACACACACACACACACGCAATTGCCCACGAACACACTTCTCCAGCGCGTATGTAAATGAGAAACGAATGCAACGCACCTGTTTCCATGCATATAGAGTTCTCGGATGATATCCGCATGCGCAAACGTCCATGCGTTTTCCAACCGGTACTCGGGCCGACTTGCCGACGAGGACACAGGACGAGCATCGTCGTCGTCTCGTAACAGCGCGGATCGCATTGTACACATATATAATGATAATGGTTCGCGAACATGATAGCCCAGGCAACGTTCGCAAACGGAAATAGACAACGAACCTTGTCCCACGTGCAGCCCTATATACAGGGTGGTCCAATAACTATTAGCACCTTGGATATCTTCGAAACTATAAGGTTCACAGAAATATTTGCTGAAATGAAATTGCACAGTATGAAAGGGGCCATCCGATAGCGATAATAGTTTTTTTGCAGGTGGAGGTACTTCGGACATTTGAAGGTCAACTCCATTTTTTTAAATGGATCGGTATGTTGTTTTTCTGTATCATGAAAGAGGAGCTTAAAACGAGTTCAACTACATATAACATAAGGTCATTGAAGGTCATAGAAAGTACAAAAAGGCGATAATACTTACAGTTTCGGTAGTAAATAAAATTACTACGTTTATAGTATAGTAAGATAAACGGCTTTCTGTACTTTCTATGACCTTCAATGACCTTATGTTATAGGTTGTTGAACTCGTTTTAAGCTCCTCTTTCATGATACAGAAAAAAAAACATACCGATCCATTTAAAAAATGGAGATGACCTTCAAATGTCCGAAGTACCTCCACCTGCAAAAAAACTATTATCGCTATCGAATGGCCCCTTTCATACTGTGCAATTTCATTTCAGCAAATATTTCTGTGAACCTTATAGTTTCGAAGATATCCAAGGTGCTAATAGTTATTGGACCACCCTGTATATATATATATATAACGAAACTAAAAAAGCGCGTCCCAGAATTCACCCACCATATTGACCACCGCACGTGTATACTCGCAGAGAATTATTTTCTCTCCTTGTGCGGAATTCTGCTTGAAAATTCTTTTTCCTCCTCGGCTCGGTTTTTTTTTGTTGCCCTTGATTTTCAACCCTCTAGCCCCCACGGGGTGTTCTTCTCTGCCGGTAATATTCGCAACCCACGTCCTATACTGGCGCGCATAAATTTGTTTTCGGCTGGGGAAGCGGGCTCTATGATTAATGTTGGAAATACAATAGTATTCGGTTGTTTTTCTTACTTTGATATTTTTAATGATAATGTGAGTATTAAAATCGTCGGTAATAGTCATATTAACAGGATTAACATGACTATTCATTAATTAATAGTCAGGTTAACATTATTCCTGTCAACATGACGATTACCGTGGATTTTAATGCACGTGTGTAAATACAATTTAATACAATGTGTGTAAAATGCAGTTTAGTTTAATACACACATTATCGCCCCGCAATTCCTTGACAGTCTGCCGTACAAAAATGAAACCTACTTTGGCCAATAGGAAATTTATCTGGGAAAAAAATATGCAGACGAAATTCCTGTCATCCTTATGGTTCGCAGATAATCGCTCTCAGATGACTAAGGCCATATTTGCTCAACCTGCCGTGATAGTGGGGTAAGTTGAGCATGGATATGAGGTAAATTGAGCAAAGTAAGAATTGCATTAAGGGGTTACACCTAGTTGGAATTTTTGAAAAAGTCGATTTTTCGTTTTCTACGCATTTTTATAATATAACCTTTCAAAAATATTCTCTGAAAATTTCAAATCGGTCCGTTGAAAATTTGGGGAGTTATGGGCGTTTACAGGTAGGTATTTTATCTACGTATATACCTGACGTAAAACTTTCAACGCGTTTTTGTCGGAATGACTTTTTCAGAATCGGTGACCAAAATATCTCAAAAACAACTAAACCGATCTGCTTCAAATTTCACAGACATTTTTTGTATATCAAAAGGCAGTCCTTAATCGAAGGATTTTTTTTTCAATGCATACTTTTTTATTTCAAAGAAAATAGAGTGTTTTTTTCACCGAAATTTCGACGACCACTTTCGATTTTTTCAAAAATCATTATTTTATTGAATGCTTCGATTAGAGACTAGATAATACGGTACAGAAACTAAATTCATTTGGTTTTTTGATTTCAGATGATTTGTTCCCGAGCAGGAGTGGTCACCGCGAAGGACCTTTTTTGCACAGCGGTCTGTGCAATTTACTGTACCTCAGTCGTTTATAAATATTTCCCAATAAAAAAATCGTCAATGATACTTGAAATACCCTTTATTATGAAAAAAAAATTGAAAACCTGCACACATTTCCCAAAAAAAATTCACGAAAACACATTTTTTTTCCGGCCGCGAACTAGGTGCAACCCGTTAAAAAATCAGACGTATGCAACATGATTTGGTACAATGCCGCAATAAACCAACAGTTGCTTGTTAATTATTTAAATTTTAAAATATTAACATGAATTGCAATTAACTTTAAAATATTTTCCTCATACAATGGTAGAAAAATATCTTTCAATCACGTTTTTCATAACTTTTGGGTGCAGAAATAATGAAACGTCCCGTGTTACCGTCTCATGCGCCGCATGGCAACAGGCGATGACGTAATGTGTTCCCCTATCCCATACCTCTCTTTCCGCTATTTGATGCACCCGCGTGCCGTGTTTAGTTTTCCAGATATTTCGATTGCCCAACTTACCCGACTGCTCGACATGCCCCTCCCTGCCCTACATTATAATAAAAAAATGTTTAACTTTTCTTTTGCTCAAACCATTTTGGCAAAACGTATTTGGACTATACGCGACACTTTACAGGTTCGTGCGGTTTTTTTATTCGTCCTTATACTTTTACTCGGCCTTAAATTGCGGACAAATCGTGTGTTACGAAACAGATCCTGTGCGGAAATTGAGGTAGGGTGTTGATCGAGCCCATGTTAATTTTCCCTAACTTTATTAGGTCTCTAGTCTGGAAGCCTCACATGGGCCACCAGTGGCCGGTCACACTTTGCTACCGAGGGCCATTAAAGACAATCTAATCAGGTCCCCTAAAATTGCCTCAACGGTGCCTCATAAAAACCATTGCAACCATATGTGAACGTGTGTGTGTGTTTGTGTGTGTGTGTGTGTGTGTGTGTGTGTGTGTGCACTGTACAAAATAAATGTGTGGTTTCAATACGTTTTACGTTTGGAATTCTATCTAATATTTTAACGCGTTTGATCCCGCGTTGTTCAAACACATTGCATGTGAGTTAGTTCAAGAAATCACAGCCCGTCTACTAAACGCATAGAATATGTCATAATTCCAAAATTATATAAAATACTCCACTGACAGTGCTATGTCAGTGATTTTTTAATATAATTCGTCATGCTCTAAGCTTCTGAAATGATTTTGGTCGAAGAAAGTATCGAAGAATCGAACCTAAAACCTACCTGCGTATCTTTTACCTGTACTACGCACACTGTCACTACACTATCGAGTACATGTGACATCTAAATGGCCGATATGGCATAACAGACAAAAGTAATTCACATAATTATTAGTTATTTCACATGAACTGTATCAATTAGTTAATGTCATTGTGATAATTAGCTATATATTTTTTCAAACATAACGTATATGCATATTATATATTAGATGAAGTAAAAAGTTCTGAGCGTTTTTTCGCTTTATTTCCACGATGAAATTAACATAGTTAGGATTATCCGATTTAGATCAAATATGCGCCGTTTTGTTCGATAACGTTTGTCTATTTTGAAGGCAATTTCACAATTCCGCGATTGAAGAAGTCCTCGTCCCTATTGGTAAAAAACTTGACCAGCTCATTTTCACAAGCCTCTCTTGAGGCAAGTTTTGTACCACCAAGACAATTTTGCAAATGCTTGAAAAAGTGATAATCACTTGGTGCCAGGTCTGGACTATACGGCGGGTGCGATAGAACCTTCCATCCAAGCTCTCGGAGCTTCTGGGGCGTCGTTAAAAATGTGTGCGGCCTGGCGTTGTCTTGATGGAACACGACACCCTTGCTATTGGCCAATTCTGGCCGCTTCTGGTCGAACGCCTGCTTCAATCTGTCAGTTGTTGATAGTAGATGTCCGAATTGAGTGTTTGGCCCGATGGGAGTAGCTCATAGTGGATGATTCCCTTCCAATCCCACCAAACACACAGCAAAACCCTCTTGGCCGTTAATCCGGGCTTGGCGATCGTTTGGGCCGGCTCACCGCGATTGGACCACGATCTTTTTTGGCTGTTGTTCTCGTATGTGACCCATTTTTCATCGCCAGTCACCATCCGCTTGAAAAATGGGTCGATTTCGTTACGTTTCAGCAAAGAATTGCAGGCATCAATTCGGTCCAAAAGGTTCTTTTGCGTCAATTCGTGTGGCACCCATACATCGAGCTTCTTCTTGAGACCAGCCTTATGCAAATGGATCTAAACGGTTTTCTGGCTAATCTTCAGTTCCTGGGTAATGGAATAAGTGCTCACATGACGGTCCGACTCGACGATTCCATGATTTTATCGACATTTTCGACGATTGGCCTACCAGAGCGTGCCTCATCTTCGACGTCCATATTACCAGAACGGTATCGTTGGAACCACTACTTTGCTGTTGCATTCGATACTGTATTGGGTCCATAAACAGCATCATTTTTTTTGGCTGCCTGCTCCGCCTTTTCACCTTGGTTGTAGTGGTACTGAAGAATGTATCGAATTTTCGCTTTTTTTACCTCCATTTTGAACGCTGTAATAAACAACTGGGTCCACCAAACACAAAACTCAAAGAACGTTGTTTGAAGCGTAATGTCACCTTTAAATCGCTGCATAGTATGACCCGATGCGATGTATACATCGTGAGATATGGGTCACTAAAGACATCTAGCGGAAAACGCTCAGAACTTTTTACTTCACCCAATATTTATGTATATGACAGTAGAAAGATCTTTAAAGGATTTTATATGTGGAATGGGAGAGGGTGGTAGAGAGAGAAAAAGAGATAGAGGAATTATATGCCTCTTGTGTTAGATCAATTAAATTTAATCGATTGTGATAATTATTATGCGATAAATTATTTATCCAAGCTATTCATGCTGGTTTATGGTGATTTGCCCCTGTAATGGCAAAGTCTGGTAGTATTGGGGACATCCATACCAGGAAATGTACAACTATGAGCCTTAATGGCCTTGGTCTCCGTACTTAGACCATAGTTTTAGTAAACCTACCTACTTTGATATTCCCTAATAGGCGACCGGTCTGGCTCTTTTTATGAAAATCCCTACTAGGGAATACACAAATAAGCCCTTGAAGGCCCTGAATTCTATTAGGAATGCCCTCTCAATTTTCCGCACGCGTATTTTCAATGATTTTTTATAGGGAAGTATTAATTGAGATTTTTTAATTAGTTTTTCAATATGATTCTAGGAATTTTCATTTCACAAATTATAAATAAGCCAAAGATCCATGTGAACTCCTAGGTGTTTTGTTTCCCTAAGAAACTGCGGAATAAAATGCAAACGCATACGGTAAGAGAAATAATAGAAAAAATTGTGCTTCGAGTTATTATTATCTCTACGGTCTGGAAACCAGCACTATATTGAAAGTGAAATTGATTTTCTTCTGGGTAAAGTTTTGCGAATCGCGAAGAGGACGAGATTCTCTTCTGCAACGTTGACGCGACCTGCCGCCCCCCCCCCGTTAAATCCCGGTTCCGAGTTTATTCATTTGACATGCGGTTCGAATCGTTCATTGAGAATTCACGAAACGACTTTTTATGGGGTCGTGCGATTTTTTATTCGTCCTCAAGATGCAGATAAATCGTGTATTACGAAACGGATGTTTAGTGATTTTTCATAGAGAAGCATTAATTGTAATTTTTTAATTCATTCTGAAATATAATTCCACATATTTCATTTTCATAAATTATAAAGAAGGTAACGATGTAAGCTCCATGCTATTTTTTTTTTGAAAAACTGATAAATAAAATGCAAGGGCACAGAGTAAGAGGAATAATAGAAAAATTTGTGCGACGATTTTTACTATCTCTACGTTATGGAAGCCAAAATTGTGAAATTGATTTACTTCTGGTTAAAGTTCATGAAATCGCGACGAGGACGAGAGTCCCTCCTGCCCCATTGGCGTGAGCCGCCCTCCCGTTAAATGATAGTACTGAGTTTATTTATTCGACATGTCGTTCGCGTCGTTCATTGCGAATTCTCGAAACGTAGAAAATTGCCATGGGGAAAGAGGTAAATACGATCTCCGGTATCGATCACAGGATGTTCCGGAGGGCGACGTGCGCGGTGTTGGTTCAAAGCGCCGAGGGTAGCTCTTGCGCGATTAAAATGCTGCCCGTGGCATTCCCAACACGCACATCCCCGAGAAACCCTCCCGCGATCCCTCTGCGGAGTTCTTCTCGTTCAATGCAGGAAAACCGAGCTATCATTCTCGCTGGGCACTTAAGAAAAGAAAAAAAAATGTAGAAGAGCGATCGGAAGAAAAAAGAGTCTTCAAGCCTCCGGAGCTCGTAGCTCTTTCGTTCGACATACTGAAAAACAAGGCTGTGGCAGGAGAGACAAAAATCGTTGAAGAATAATTGCTCCTTCGCTCGCATCTTCTTTAATTTACCTGGCATTCAAGGCAAACCCTCTTATCTTAAAAGCATCGTGAATCTTATATTTTAAAATTCACGATTTTTTTATGTAAAAAGATTTTTCTTATGTGCGAGATAAATTAAGCAAGGAATAAAAGTAGCATTATTCAACGATTTTCTGCTCTTCTTTCATATTAATGTATTTTTAACACTAGATTTACCAGACCAGGTACTGGTATAAGTGTCAATAACAAAAAATATATTTGTTACGAATATATATAAAGTAACATTAAGTTCATAAAATGTATTCTCTACTTATAGCTACAAAAGTCATAACATCATTTCGGAAAGCAAATTTACATGCAGTAGGAATTTTGAATTGAAATTGCACGATCAGTCAAAATGACTGGTCTGGTAAATCTAGTGTTAAAAACCCACGATTCTTTAATATAACGAATTTGTGTTGGCGTTAAAAAAAATCGACTACTCGTACTCGAATGAACGAAAAACAACTGTGAAAATGCCACTCTAGAAAAGCACGAAATTGTTTTCTATAAAATTCTACTTTACGTTTGGAACACACTCAGTCGAGTCGATCAACCGCCTTGAATTTTGATTATTTTTTTTTGTCAAGCATGAAATTGATTTGCCACAAATAAAACTATTTCCTTCCGTCGGTTGGTATTTCCAATTAAATATTTTGCCTCGAATTGAAATGGATTTTTCATACGTGTGGGCATAGCATTCTTCTGTAGCTTTTTCCCATTGGGAACTAATTGAGTTTTTAGGCAACGAGGTATGTGATAATAGAGACCATCTGCGTCATATTTGACCCACCATATCTATGTAATGTTGGCTATCAGCCCAGGCGATTATTTTGAGGACGGTCCGTCAAGTTTGTCAAAACAAATGGTTGATTTTGGGGACTGGACGATCCTTAAAACGATCTTTATATGAAAGTGCTTGCATTTATCCAACGGTGATCTTGAAGACTTTGGGATTTACGCAATGTTGAGTATGGGGACAATATATAACTACTACGACGGTGTTCCAATTCAAATGTCTCAAAATGCACATTCCCGATACACGGTGGGCAAATTAGGTATTTGCAAACCCCGCTTTCTGAATAAACTTCTCGACGGAAAAACATACTCTTCCAGATTATTTTATTCGATAATTTATTTTTACATATAAAACAGTTTCGCGGCTGACTGGCTGACTGATGGACTGACTGACTGACATATCAACAACGCACAGCCTAAACCGCTGATGATAGAAAATAAAATTTGGAAGATATGTTCCTTAGAAGGTGTGGAGGTATACTACGAAAGAATTTGTTGAAAATCAACTCTTAAGGGGGTGTAATGGGGTGTGAAAGTTTGTATGGAAAATTTTATTCCTTGCGTGTGTAAACTTGAAAGTTGGTATAGGGTTGGTACAGAGAGGGGCATGTTGAGCAAGTTTGGAATTATGGCCCTGTAATTCCTTAACAGTCTGTCGTATAAAAGTGAAACCTACTTTGGTCAATGGGAAATGGATCTGGGAAAAAAAAGTCTGTAGACGAAATTCCGGTTATCCTTATTGTTTCACAGATAATCGATCTCACATGACTAAGGCCATATTTGCTGAACCTGCCCCAACAGTGGGGAAAGTTGAGCATGAGTATGAGGTAAGTTGCGTTTTGAGGTTAAAAACGAAAACGACGGTTCGTTCACATGTAAGGAGAAATCGTGACTGTTGCTAAGTGAAATACGTTCGCTAGCAATACACACAAAGGCAAATATAAAAAGATTGAAACGATGGCTGAAGAAAATATTGTTCGAGACATTATTCGAGTGACGAAACTTACGAAGACGACGTACAGTCGATGGAAGATTGAAATTCGAGACGCCTTGGAAAGTCATCGAATCTGGGAAATCACCGCCGGTCTCGTCGTTGTACCTGAAAAAGTACGTAAAGCCGATGGCGTTGTCACAAATAAAAAGGAGATAGAGGATTGGAAGGCAAAAGATGGAAAAGCGCGTTCGATCATTCGTTCGACGTTAGACGACATCACTTTTGACCAGGTATGCGACTGCGAATTATCGGCGGACATCATGGCAAGAATTAAAACTGTTTTTGAGCCGAAGACGTTGAATGTCATGTTAGAGGCGCTACGTGAATTCTTCGTTTACTCGTGGAAGCCACATAGTACCGTCGGTACATTCGTAGCAGATTTAAAGGTTATTTCTCGTCGAATCGAAGCCCTCGACTCCGAAGATTCTGGAAAACATTTTAACCAAAAACTTTTGATGGCAAAAATTCTTGGATGTCTACCGAAAGACTATGATAATTTTGTTGCGAGTTGGTCACTCTTATCCGATGAAACGTCACTCGAATCTTTCCTTGAAAAACTCACTAATGGGGAATGAAATATTGCAGAACGAGAACGTCAAGATGACGCGTCTCATGAAGTCTTTAAGGCTCAGTCGAAAGCAATGACTAATCAAAGAACGAAAACAACGGACAAAAAGTTCCAAGGTAAGTGCCATCGATGTGGCAAAAAGGGACATTTACAACGAAACTGTTGGTCAAAGAATGAAAAATTGGAATCATCCGATGAAAAGAAAGTCCCAAAGGGTCACAAAAGAGAAACCAGTCTGTCAGCGTCATCAGTTTTCAACGCGACTAAAATTGATAGAATTATTGCAGACTCCGGAGCAAGTGTACATTTGACAAGAAATGTTGAATGGTTCTCATCGGTGCGAAAACTCAGTACATCGATGGACCTGAGCATCGCTAACGGTAGAACTATATAGGCAACACATGTAGGAGACATTGATATTGCAAAATCTGTCAACGGCAAGACGTGGGAAAATCGGATATGGAAAAACGTCTACTACTCGGAAAACATGAGCGGGGACACGCTGTTTTCAACGACATTTATGGAAACAACGAAAGAATACAGTTTTCATCATCGATGCCGAAGGATGTTTCTCATGAAAGGAGGAGAAAAGATTCTAGGTGGAAAAAAGGTTGGCAGTCAATACATCCCGTATATTCGAATCAAGCCACCATTAGTTTCTGCCAAAGTGACACAAACAATCGAAGTGTGGCATCAACGACTCGGATACGTAAGTGACAAAACGATACATGCAATGTCTAAGAATAATCTCGCAGACGGTCTTGAAGTTATCCTCACAGGAAGGAATGATTGCGACTCGTGCCATTATGGGGAGCAAACGTCGAATACGCATTCGCTTCGCGAAAAACGAGACTGTTTACCAGGAGAACGTTTTCACTCGGACGTATGCCACATCGGGATAACGTCGTGGAATAAATGCAGGCACTTTCTGACGGTGAAGGATGAAGCATCGGGTTTTCGTCGAGTTTTCTTCTTAAAATCAAAAGATGAAGTGCCGAATGCGCTGAGAGGGTTCTTTATTGATGCAGAAAGAGAAACCGGAAGAAAAGCTGTTTCTTTAAGAATAGATAATGGAACCGAGTACATGAATACAAAAATAAAAGAAATTCTTGATTCCAGAGGCATTATTCACGAATTGTCGCCGCCAAACGTCAAGCAATATAACGGAATGGCTGAAAGAGAAAATCGGACGCTGTGTGATACGGCTCGATCATTGCTGTTCAACACAGAACTGTCAAAATCGGATCGACATTTACTTTGGACGGAGGCGATCGGGTCAGCAGCGTATCTGAGAAATCGTGTGCCAAATCGAGGAATTATGAGCACGACACCGTACAACGAGTGGTATGGAAAGAAACCCGATGTTTCTCATCTTCGAGTTTTCGGTGCAAACGCGTTCGTGCATATTCCAGATTCAATGAGATGATAAATGGACCCGAAAGCCAGAAAAACGGTATACATTGGATACGACCGATTAACCGATCGAGTTTTTCGAGGTTTTAATCCCGTCAAAAAGGTCGTCGAAAGAGTCTCCGATGTAATTATTCAAGATGTAACGACTGAAAATGACTCAGTGCTGTTTCCTCTGCCGCCTGATGAGCAAGAGGCGGTTTTTGAAGAAATATTCGGTCAATCGTCATGTTCAAAGACTGAGGAAGATGAAACAATTTCGAAAGAAGACGATTCAAGTGAAGCATCTTCGTCGAAGGGAAAGACACGAGGATGACCGAGGGGCTCGAAAAATGTTCAGAAGCCAGTCCCTACGGCCGATAGAAAACTAAGGACCAGACTGAGCAAATCGGCCTCTATAGCAACGATGAAAGTTTCGTTAGACCCAGTGTTATATGAAGATGAAATTTAACTAGAGAAGACGCAGATCTTTGGAAAGAGGCAATGGATGAAGAAATGCTATCGCTTAAAAAGAATCAAACCTGGGAATTGAAAGAATTGCCCAAAGGTCAATCGGCGGTCACGTGTCGATGGGTCTTCAAGTCAAAATTGAAATCAGATAGAACGATTGAGCGGTACAAGGCACGACTAGTCGCTCGCGGTTACAATCAAACCAAAGGAATAGACTATTTCGAAACTTTTGCTCCTGTCGTGCGCTACGAATCCGTCAGAACTGTTCTGTTAATAGCTGCTGAATACGATATGGAAATGGTACAATTTGACGTTAAAACGGCATTCCTGAATGGTCCACTTGAAGAAAGCATTTATATGCAACAGCCCGAAGGGTATGAAGATGGGACCGACGATTTTTGTCATTTGCAGAGGGGCCTCTACGGCCTCAAACAAGCGTCTAGAAATTGGAACAATGTTTTCACGAAATTTGTAATGGAACATGGTCTGAAACAATCGGACGCGAATCCATGCATCTTCACGAAGGGAAACGGCACCGATGATTGGATGGTTATATGCCTCTACGTTAACGATGGACTCATTGCTTGCAAGAACAAAAACACGTTGAAAGTTTTCATTTCTTTGCTGAAAAGTAAATTCGAAATCACGTGTCACGAGCCATGATGCTACGTAGGCATGGAAATCACACGCAATCGAGAGTCGAAGGTCATTTACATCAACCAACAAGGTTCCATCTCTCGAATGCTATCTCGCTTCGGGATGGACAAATGTAAACCGGCTGTATCGCCCATGAATTGCTCCGTCAACTTAACGGATCTGAAGAAAGAAGAAAACGTTGCCGAAAAGAGATTTCCCTATCGAGAAGCAGTCGGTAGTTTGAACTACATTGCACTTATATCAAGACCAGATGTATCGTACGCAGTAAATACCTTTGCTCGATTTTCGAATAATCCATCGGAACTCCATTGAAAAGCAGTCAAGCACGTAATGAAGTACCTTAAGGGGACGATGGGTCTCTCATTATGCTATAAAAGCGAAAAAGAAGATAAACTGGTGGGATTCTGCGACGCCCACTATGCTGGTGATCTGGTGGCAAGGAAGTCAACATCGGGATATATTTTCATATTGCACGGTGGGCCAATAGCTTGGTCATCGACTATACAACGAGTTACAGCGCTCTCGTCATCAGAAGCTGAGTACATGTCGATGTCGGAAGCTTTGAAGGAACTTCTATGGTTACGGGTACTCCTGGAATCGCTCGGCTAACGCAATCAGAAGGGACCGAACTAAAGGTGGATAAGCAAGCCGCGATAGCGAAGTCGAAGAATCCAGAGTTTCATAAAAGAACGAAGCATATAGGAGTTCGATTTCATCGCATCAGACAAGAACAAGAGGAGGGAAACGTGAATTTAACATACGTTTCATCAGAAGAGCAAATCGCGGACTTGCTAACAAAAGGGTTAATCTCAACAAAGATTGCGGGTTACCTGAAAATGCTTAAAATGGCATCATGAACAAGAGGAGGTGCTGAAGAAAGTGTTCCAGACGCGCGACAAGAGATGACGACACTTTATTTCCTTTTTCGTACGCTAATTTCACGTCGGACCGTGACTTCAGCTGGGGCGTGTTTCGGCTAGCGGCTCGTCTCCGATCGTTCTATTTTTCTTTTATATTTTCTCCAGTATTTTCTTTCATAATAAATATGTGTTAACTGAACTCGACACTGGACTGCGCTGGATTCATATTTTAATATAATTCTTAACAGAGGCGAAAAGAGACGATTTATCCGATTGGAGCAGCTGAAGAATCGGTCAACAAAACGAGCAAAAGCGTTGGCGAGAAACTATCGATTTCTCACCCCCTACATTTTCGTCTCTCGTTGTCACGCGTCCACACACACACACACACATACACTCACATACACACACACACAAATGCTTTCTTCTTTTTATTCTCATTCCCGAATTCTTTCCTTGCCATTTTGGGGCGTTAGAAAAGCGTCGCATATACAGCAGCCAGCGGGCTTTTGGCGTCTATTACTTTTTCGTTTTACCCCTCCATCCCTTTGACCCTTTTTCTGGCCGGCTCCCTTCCGCTAGACCGCCGGAATGATTTCTCGGATTGAGAGAGCCGACCGGGAGGCTGCGGCATTCGTCGGTCGATGCGCGAGTATTGAAAGGTCTACGTGGGAGCGGGGAGTGGGGGGGAGCTATCGAAGGAAACGAGCTTATGGCTCTCCAAGAATGTAAAGAGATTCCCTCTCTTTCTTTCTCCACCCCCCGTGGAAATAATGGCAAATGTATCGCCGCACTTTTCCTTTGGTTCCATTTTTTTTCATTTGCTTAATAAAAAAAACTCCCTTCTTTTCATTCCCTCGGACCCTCTCTCTCTCTCTCTCTCTCTCTCTCCCTCTCTCTCTCTCTCTCTCTCTCTCTCTCTCTCTCACTCTCTCTCTCTCTCTCTCTCTTTTGCTGCGGGTCGATGGCGGAAGCACATGAATTATTCATGATATGCTCTCAAAGTCAAGCCGTCTCTTTCTCGTTTTTGCCTCGCGAAAAAAGCTCCTCACTTCATAATATAATGCGTGACATTCCTGCATACACACACACACATACACACATACACAATATATAGGGCATTCCCTGTACCAACTCTCGTGCCATCGATTCTTTCTAATTTTTGTTTTTATTATTTTTTTTCGAGAAAAAAATCTCGACTGCGACTTATTTTAAATTTGCATGTTTATTTTCCCCCTCGCATGAATATTGTCGAAACCTTTTTTACATTGTAGCTGCAAGCTTAAAAAAAAATGTCACAAGCTATTCATACAGCATATGAATCCAGTAATCACTTTCTTCTTTCAAATTGAATAGTCTAACTAGGAATATGAAATTTATTTAGAATAGCTTACAATACTTTAACTTCTAACATCAAAATTGAACAGTCAATATTTTTTTGTAAATCGCTTTCCCCCGTTTGCTGCATTTCATTTTACGTCGAAAATCTATTTTGGTCTGTGAAAAGAATCCTGTGTGAAAAGTCGCATTTTCTTGCTAAAGAAGAATTAATGCCAGCTATAATTCCTGACGAGAGGAAAAATAGAAATCGTCGTTCGTATAAGTAAACCTGTTTCGTATTTCAGTTCAATCCAGCTGTCCTCCCCAATTCAATCGAATTATCCTCAAGTTCACATACGTTAGTGCAACCTCTTATTCCACGGAATTGTCATTCCTTTACTCTATAATTTTGAACTATTTTTCCAACTGTATGGACTAGTAAGGCTGGAACATTTGTTGAATTAAAACGTTTACAAATTTCTTAACAAAATATGAAATGCCAAAATTAATTGTGGCCGCGTTGCAAACAATATCTACCGCTATGTTAAAAGCAGAATAATAATAATAATAGTAATAATAACGAAATAATAGTAATAATGTAATAATAGTACACTGCAACCTCTCCGATCGGGACCTCCATAAATGAAATCAACCCCCACTAGGTGCCGAATATCGATCGGCGTAGCGCATGGTGGGAGAAGCGCTAGGCCCTAGCGTCAGGCTCGATGCATACTAGACAAAAAGAGAGGGATTGGAGGGGTACTGCTATCCGCTACATCAACTGCTCAGAGTCGGCTTGAGTGGATGGTGCGCATTCTCTATATTTGCAAGTGTGATGCGGAGCCGATCCTGCCACTGTGCCAATTAGAGAGGTTGCAGTGTGAGAATAGTAATAATAATGTAATCGTAGTAATAATAATGTAATAATAGTAATAATAATGTAATAATAGTAATAATAATCTAATAATAGTAATAATGATGTAATAATGTAATAATAATCATGTATCAATCTCTTTTGGCCGAGCTGCGTCGTCTGCACCGGAAATTCAGGGCAACTCTCGTTGTTCTCATCATCGGCGCTCTCGGAGGGATGAAGAAGCCTTTTGTATCACGCCTGACCGGCATACTAGTTTGCAAGGCCAGGATCATGTTGCTAGCAGGCCAGATGCAAAAGGCGGTCATCCTTGGATCTCTCCGTTTACTCAAGCAACACGATTGTTGACTGCGGTAGCCGCTCACCCGCTGGCTTGAGGGAGCGACTACCGCAGAGCGATTTTAACGCGTTTTTTTTTACTCGGCGGCAAAAGAGATGGAACCCTCGAGTGTCGCCCAGCATTATTGTTCCGGTCTAGATTAAGATCGAGTCTAACCTCCGAGGGTAGGTCAACGTTTCCCCGTGCAAACTGAGGAAGTATGTGCCTGGGCTGTAGTCTATTTATAAGTCTATTATAAAAAATAAAAAAAAACAATGAGTTTTTATGATTGCTATTCAAGATTAGTGATCGCCATGAGAAACTGCCGGAGATATATTATAAAGGATCCTCTAATACAGGAGAATAAGTGCAGGGGATGTCATCTTTTCCCCAAGACAAAATAACTCATCACCTGACGATGCCGACTCCTCGGTCAAGGGAAGTATCTCCATCGGCACAATATGGTAGCCAGTATCATTAACCAGCGATGGGTCAGTAAACGTCAGGTAACTACCGACTCGTACTGCAAGTACACGCCATAGGCAGTTCTGGATAACGGCACGCACAACATGTATTACGACAGGGCCATCTTAACGGACAAGACGATCGCTAGAAATAGACCAGATATAACGCTCATCGACAAACGCGTCAAGACAACAACCATAATTGACGTTGCAATAGCAAGCACGAACAACATGGAGGAGACCAACCGAGATAAGATCATGAAATACTCGGAACTTGCAATGGAAATACAGCGTCTATGGAGGATGGGCATTGTCAGAATAGTGCCACCGTCTTATCGTCAACTGGAGTGAAAGAGAAACAACTTAGCGATGACCTGCACACCGTTGGGCTCCCGACGCGACGCAGACGTATGAGTAAATGCCAGAGGCGGTTATCCTCGAGATCTGCCACATCGTGCGAAAGTTCCTGAACACCGACGATACTGAGAATTTCATGGACGTCAACAACAACAAGGACGAAAGCAATTTAGTTACTTAAGGCCTTAGGGCACTCTAGGATTTTCCGAAAATCGATTTCTTTTGCTAAAAATGTACCTTAGTACCTATAAAATTATATTCCAAAAGATTATGGGTGTGAAAAATCTCTAAGTTCTCGATTTTCGAATTCTAGCGCAACCCCTCATGATTCATATCGTGACTTTCTACTAACTTTAAACGCGTTTATCTCAAAACTACATTTTTCAAATCGGCCGGACTCATAACTCAATCAAATTTCAACCGATTTACTTGAATTTTTAACTGTATATTTAGAATTACATTTTCTGAGGCACTACGTAGGATTTTTTAAAATTATATCGCATAGTTCATTTTTTATAAACAATTTTCTGACGATTTTCTCATGGCATTTTTTGCTTTTTATTTTAGAAATGCGCCATTTTGACGAAAAACAATATATAAAAAAATCCTACGTACTTCTATAGCTATTCTTATATATAATCAAAAAAACTTTATTGTTTCATCATAACTAAAAAATTATAAGAGCTGTTGGTCCGGCCGTTAACCTTCCAGAAATAAAGGCGTTATCGGAAAAATGCTGCACAGTCGCCATTTTAACATGTATCGCTGTGAAAAAATAATTTTGTATAGTCAATTACATGTATAATAAAACCCCTATTTTGTAATTCCGATTTATTTTATGGTTTCGCTGAAAAAAAAACCAAAAAAATACGCCCTTTTTACCTCCAAAGTGGCCTTAGGTTTTAAGACCAACGTGAGACCGAACTGTAAAAAGTTTGTAAGAGAATCCTACTCGACATACGTCTATAGGATCCTCATAGGTGCCGGCTAAATGCCGATACTTGTACAAAGTATCGAGTTAGTAACAATGTAACAATAATAATGATAATGATATGAAGATCGTGAATAATTAAAAGGAATTTTATTGCTCGCTCCAATAATTTACATGATCAAATAATTAAATAGTATATACGAAAACGAAAATAATCGCGAATGAGCCTCGATCGGTATCAACGAAAGGAAAAACAACGACAAAGGCGGAAAACTGCCTGAAAAAAGGCGAGCAGGCGGAAAAATGAACTGACGAATGTTTTGCATGAATACAAAGGAACGAAAAGAGTTTATCAAAGCGGAGTCTGCCGGCTGCTGACACTTCCGATCATACATTTCGATTTCTCCTTCCATGTTTTGTCTCGATCGGTCTCTCTCTCTCTCTCTCTCTCTCTCTCTCTCTCTCTCTCTCTCTCTCTCTCTCTCTCTCTCTCTTTCTCTCTCTCTCGCCTCCCATTTCTCTCGTATGTCTTGGAGGTACCGACAGAGCCCACAGCTCCCTTGCTGTAGACAAGAGCTTTAGCAAGCGAAGAAAAGTGCTTTTCAAAGTCTAAAATGGCCATAGTCACATATCTCTCTCGCTCTCGCTGCCTTTCTCTCTTTCTCTCTCTCTCCCTCTCTCTCTCTCTCTCTCTCTCTCTCTCTCTCTCTCTCTCTCTCTCTCTCTCTCTCTCTCTCTCTCTCTCTTTTTCCCACACGTTCCATTGACTTTCTCTTTTTCTGTCACTCTCATACTTTACCCGTGTTTACCGTGTCTTTGTTTCGCTTTGTAAAAGTTTGCCGTTGTGGCATGCAACGAGAAATGAAAATAGAAAAGCTCCTGACGGGGAAATGGAATTCTCTGACGCGGGTCAACTCTCTATCTCCTTATCCCTTGCTCTCTTTCGCCTCCTTGGTTGCTCCTCTCTCTCTTGATTCATCTCTCTCAGTCGCTATTACATTTTACACCCCTGCTTCATCAGCAGTAGCCGGAGTACCAAACCATAATCGTCACTTTATGGCGTCCGTGGCGAAGAATACGACATCAAATAAAACGCACCCCCCCCCCCCCTCCCCGTTCAAATATACCGGGGAGAAAAAATTCTATCTCGTGATGATAAATCCACGTGGAAAATGATTTTGGTGCATTATCCAACGATCTCCAAAGATATCCCTACCTCAAAACTCATTGAAAAAGTAATCTCTCATTCAGTAACTTCACCATTGCCGCAGAGATCGTACTCAAGGATCAGCCGCTTTTATGACGCATCAATGAAGTCTGATCACTAGAGCATCGGGGCTACTCGTTAACGAGCCAATAACGGAGAAAAAAAACTATTAAAATTATTCATCTTTCTTCCTCGCAGTAACGAGAAGAACTGTCTTTCCTCTCGTTCGCTTCCCGAGAATAAAATCGCCGCAACGAAACACGAATTTGTTCTGCCAAACATATATTCCTTCAGCCACAATAATTCCGGTAGTATTTATCAAAATATTCGGACAATTCTCGATAAAGTATATTAAGTGAGATTTGGCGAGGGGAACTAACGTGTTTACGTAAGGCGCGTGCATAAGCTTGGAATTTCAAAAATACTATTTTTTAATTGCATAGTTATACAGCCTAGGGTCTTAACTTTTATTTGCAATGAAGATGTCGGAATAATGCCAAATATTGACCGAGTTATGATGATTTTTGTGAAGGGCCAAATCTACCCTAGTTACTAGAACCACCTGGGCCGGTTGACCATACACCAACAGCGGCGCTTTTTTCAAATAATAATAACATCATTGGTTATCGATATTAAAAAAAAAAAACTCAAACTTGGCAAGACTATATATCAATTATGTATAAAATCCCGAACTCGTCATTCCTATACCTCCTATCATCAGAAAACATAAAAATCCACCTTGTTTTTCAACCTCAAGTCTATGCAGACCCGTTAAGAATAACTGATTGAATTAGCTGCGCCAGCTCGTACGTTTCACTTTTTGTTTCTTGTTCTGATTGAGATGCGTCGCGATGTTATTTTCAGAATACGATTCAAATAGAGTTCTGTAAAGTTCCCAGAGTTATCCTCTTTAATTATATTTACCTTCCGGTCTCCAATGAGATTTGCATTAGATTTCAAGCAGCAAAACCCTCATAAAAGAGTCTTATTACTCTGTATTCTTATATGGAGTCATCAGAAGTAATCTTGCAGGTCTTTGCCTCGGTATGATGTTTCATCTACTTCGGTACAAAGAGACATCTTCACGAGTGAGCTACAAATCTTCAAATAATATTAGGTATAGTAAAAAGAAATCCATTATTTTTGCAATAGATGGCTTTAGTAATCTGTATCTCGCGTTGTATAAGTGCGATCGGGTTACGCTAGATGGCGTTAGAAAGATAAGATTTCGTACTAAAATAAACATCTCAGACAGTTTTGTGATTGCTTGACTCAATATTGTTTGAGCGCGCGTCAAAGATGGCCACCAGGAAAGTGAAAATACGCCGTATTTTACAGTTTTTCTTCGATAAAGACGAAAACGCAAGCCAGGCGGCTGAAAATGTTAATAGTGTTTATGGTCCTGATACTGTAATAGCCAATCATGCGCAATTTTGGTTTCGTCGATTCCGTTCCGGTAATTTTGATGTCAAAGATGCAGCACGCTCTGGAAGGCCAATTGTCGAAAATGTCGATAAAATAATGGAAATCGTCGAGTCCGACCGTCATGTAAACACTGTTTCGATTGCCCAGGAGCTAAACATTGCACAAAAAATCGTTTGGAATAACTTGAATAAGGCTGGATACAAAAAAAATGTTCGATGTATGGGTGCCACACGAGTTAACGCAAAAAAACCTCATGGACCGAATTTCCATCTGCGAATCGCTGCTGAATCGCAACAAAATCGACCCATTTCTGAAGCGGATGGTGACTGCTGATGAAAAGTGGGTTCCTTACGCAACGTCAAGCGAAAACGGTCGTGGTCGAATCGTGGTGAGCCGGCGCAAACGGTGACCAAGCCAGGATTGACGGTCAGGAAGATTTTGCTGTGTGTTTGGTGGGATTAGCAGGGAATCACCTACTATGAGCTGCTCCCCTGCGGCCAAACTCTTAATTCGGACCTGTACTGTCAACAATTGGACCGTCTGAAGGAAGCAATCGCCCAGAAGCGGCCAGCTTTGGCCAATAGGAGAGGAATTGTGTTCCATCAGGACAACGCCAGGCCACACACATCGATAGTGACTCGCCAGAAGCTCTGGGAGCTTGGTTGGGAGGTTCTTGTGCATCCACCTTATAGTCCGGATCTGGCACAAAGTGATTACCGCCTGTTCCTGTCTATGGCGAAAGATTTTGCTGGTGAAAAATTCGCCTCAAGAGAAGCTTGTGAAAATCGACTGTCCCAGTTTTTTGTCAATAGGGACGAGGGTTTCTATGAGAAAGGCATAATGAAATTACCTTCAAAGTGGCAACAAGTTATCGATCAAAACGGTGCATATTTGACCTAAATCGAATCATTCTAACTATGCTAAATAAAGCCTTCAATATCATGCAAAAATAATGGATTTCTTTTTACTACACCTTATATATGATATATGTCCAAATCGTGTATACGTATATATACATTCGTCCATATCTATATATATATATATATATATATATATATATATATAAGCATTCATAATATATTATATAGGAAAGTGAAGCTACATCTCATTTACTACGTGGGACAGTTCTCGAGCCGAAAAGCCCCGAGGAATGAACATAAAATGTGAGCGACAGAGTGAAAAATGTGAAGAAATTCCCTGAGACAGGGATTTGAATGAGGTCGTAAACGGAAGACGAGAACTTTTCTGCCAACACTGACTCGCAGCTTTTTTTTGTTTTATTCTATCCTTGCCCTTCTCTCTCTCTCTCTCTCTCTCTCTCTCTCTCTCTCTCTCTCTCTCTCTCTTTCTATTCCGTTATTCTATCGCTACCATACTCCTTGTTTTCAGATTTTTTTCCTTTTATCTCTCTGCATTCCCTATTCTGCAAAAGCAACGAAGCGATCTGACTCACTGACTACCCTCGATTCTTCTGTGTAAGCATTTTCTCCACTTGCTCCATTTTTCCGAAGCATTTTCACAGAGAATCGACAGCGAAACTGCGCGGCGCACTCTTGTAACATTCTGCAAACTACCAGCTCAACCGCGTTGAACATTTCTATGCCGCCTACATGCATATAGATAGCACGTATGGCCGTTCAGGTAATACTCGAATTTCGATCTCCTTTACCTCTCGTACACGCGCTAAACCCACGTTTCTTCGCCTCGCAGTTCGAAGGAGCTCGACCGTTTCAGTCCCCTGCAGCTTCTATTTTACTAAAGAGAAAATCATGAAGGTATGTTAATTAAACACACAAGCTCCATTTCCAAGCTAATGAAGATTTGAACTAACACGTACGCATATACAGGGCTAGGTCTGAGGCGAATCTTGTTTTTTTTTTGCCGCTGCCTCTCCCTCCTCCCTCCGTTACTCGTTACCCAAGAGTAGTAATCATAGAGAAATACAAGGACGGAAGTATGCGACAAATGAAAGGGTAGGGAGGGGCATGTTGAGCAGCCGGGTCAGTTGAGCAATCGAAATATCCGGAAAACTAAGCATCGCACACGGCTGCATCAAATGACGGAACGAGAGGTATGAGGGAGGGGAACACATCACGTCATCGCCCGTTGCCATGCGGCGCACGAGACGGTAATACGGGACGCTTCATTATTCTTGCACCCAAAAGTAAAAAAAAAACATGATTAAAAGATTTTCTTCTACCATTGTATGAGAAAAAATATTTCAAAGTTCATTGCAATTAATGTTAATGTTTCAAAACCTAACTAATTAACAAGCAACTGTTGGTTTGTTACTGCATTGTACCAAATAATGTTGCATACGTCTGAATTTTTTATGCAATTCTTACTTTGCCCAACTTACCTCATACTCATGCTCAACTTACCCCACTATCGAGGCAGGTTGAGCAAATATGGCCTTAATCATTTGATAGCGATTATCTGTGAAACAATAAGGATAACAGGAATTTCGACTACAGACTTTTTTCCTCGGAAAAATTTCCTATTGACCAAAGTAGCTTTCATTTTTATACGGCAGACTGTTAAGAAATTACAGGGCGATAATTCCAAACTTGCTCAACATGCCCCTCCTTACTCTAATAAAATAATCGGGTAAAAATGGTACATTTCTTCAATCATTTGAGCGAAAAAACTCTTACGAGATTTCGACCGCGCGAATTCTGTTACGAGCTTGTCGAACTTGATATCCTCTGCTATTTCCGCTTCGATAGACAAGGTAGGAAGAGCATCGAGGCACTCTTGGGATATGGTCGATCTCCGATAGTTTATAACTCTGCTCAATACCGAAAATGAACGCTCAGCTGAACACCTCGTTGATTGCATACTTTATAATATAGGCAGAGCGATGTTGACGTCCACAATTTACTTGGTGAAATTGATTGAATTTTCAATGATTTTAGACGTGCACCGATCTGTCGACGTTGAACTTCAATCGACTCTTCTAAATCTTCAGGATAGACGAAACGCAGGTCACGTAATTTTAAGTCGATCTCAGAATGGCCTGTCTTTAACTTTCGGTCAGATAAAAAAATCAAACAAAAGCTAGTACGGATGTTCGATAGAAAAAAAGACCGAAAAAAATCGGACTTATGTGTATAATGCTGATTGTTAGCGCATGTGGCTGTTTTGAAAACGATCCTTGAAATGGTTTTGGCGAAAGGACGGCCTTGAAATGACCGATGTATACAAATATCCTTCAATTTTTCTGGAGGGGATTTTTAAGGTGTTGATTTTTAAGGTGTATCGCGTTGAATGTCAAGACTATGAGATACTATAGGGACGAGCCTTTATACAGCTCCCATGCGTATACTTTATTTTTAATTGATTTGTGTAAATGTCGTTTTATTATTTTTCAAGCATTATTTTTCGGATATTTCCGCGGCAACATTTTAATCCTTTGCCACTCATATTTTGTTTTAGATTGAAAAGGGAATTGCCATTCGAATATTTCAAAAAGTTGAAACGTAATTGTTTCGAAATATAATTTCATGTAAATTCAATTATGAATTCGTTCCCAACTAAATTTATACACGCCGTGCTGTTTTGGATGCAAAAAGGAATTTCCGTTCTAATATACAAAAAAGAAGATATGGTGCATCATAAAATATAATTGTTTTGAAATGTAATTTCGTGTTAATTGAACTATAAATTGATTGGAAATGAAATTTGCAAACGCGATGCATTTTAGAAGACACGATATGGAAGGTTGCGTTTAAAAACAAACACAACTACATATTTCAGATACAATCTTTGGCGCGAAGTTCCAGATGAAGTTGAAATTCGAGGATTGCGTTTCGACGATGTCCCAAATAAGCCACAAAGAAAGAAGGAGATAGGGAAAGAGTGAAATAATAGAGAACGTGTGGTCGAGGCAGAGAGAGCAAGAAATCCTGAAGATTCAAAAAGTACCGGCCATTTATATGAAATGGAAAAGGGAGCATCCATGCTCTTAGCACTAAAATCCATCAAATTCCCTATCAATTTTTTCAAATCATGGAAACAGCACTGACTCTACAAAATTGCACTTTTCCAATTTAGCCATAGAAAACGTTATCAATTAATAACGTTTTGGCATAATAATCGATTAAATAGTAGAAATTATTACCTAATGTCTTGGGGCAATTATTATCTTGGAGCAATTATTAATATCTCGAGCCTGTTGTTAAGGTCTTGGAACAGTTATTAATATCTCGGAGCAATTATTCATATTTCGGGACAATCATTAATAACTTGGAGCAATTATTAATATGTTGCAGCAATGATTAATATTTTGGGACAACTATTAATCTATATCAATATTAATATCTTGGAGCAATTATTAATATCTTGGGGCAACTATTATTATCTTGGGACAATTATTAATATCTTGGGACAATTATTAATATCTTGGAGCAATTATTAATATTTTGGGACAATGATTAAAATCTTGGGGCAATTATTAATATCCTGGGGAAAATATTTAATATTTTGGTGTAATTATACAGTAACCGGTAGCTGATATTGGTGTAGTCTAGAATTTGTTTAAAATATAGCTTAAGGTATTCCTTTCACGAGGCCGAATCATACTCAAACGCTCACCAAATTTTCCAAAACTGATTATACAATAATTAGACAAAAATGCGGACTTTATAAGTTAATACAGATCATTGAGGGAGATAATTGAGAGCCTTTATAACATGACGATTTTCTTAACAGATCGAGATCGTTCCTCTCGGGTCAAGTGGTCGTGCGTAAACTCGCTGGCGAGCCCTTCTCTTGGAGCCGCCAACTAGCAAATTTTGATACTCCTCGAACACTCGAGAGGGGCGACTTCTCATGTCCCGTATTCGCCAAAATTGATGTCACGTTACCACGTTATAACTCACGGTCATTTTACCTGTAAACGGCGTTCGAATTTCTCGAACGAAAGTGTCGAGGACCATATTCTCTGACTCAATATTAATGACGAAACTTCGAAAAATGTGACTAGCAGAGGAATTTCCATAACCGCAACTTTACGGAGAAAATTTAAAAGTGTCTAAATCTACAAATTTTAAGCGAAATTTTCAATTCCGGTTCATCGTTGGGTGATTGATTGTGACTTATTTTTATCAAAGGCCACTGTAATCTAATGATGATTTAATAGGGGCCTGGCTTATGAGCCCACAAAATACGGCCCTCTGCGAAAGGAATACCTTAAGGGTACCTCTCTGAAAGATATCCCTCTCTGAAAACTTAAGAAAATCGTTTTGTTTGCATATTGTTATAGTGTGAACTTTCAAGCATATTTTAAGACCAACCGGACCCTGAAATTCTAAAAATTGACAAAGTTACACCTATTTTAGCGGATTTTAGTGGATGATTGGCGTGTAACGTAAGCGGACATGAAAGCACAAGAACACTCAAAAGAGACCCGAACTGCCCGCAGATTGCATAGATTATGCGTACAACACGATCTCGATGACGAGGAAGGACACTTATAAGGTGCCGGAATCGCTGACTAGCGATAAGACGACAATATTTCACAAGAACGTGTAAAATATGTACCAAAACTTTGAACGCGATTATCTCGAAACTACATATCTTGACACGGCGGGATTGATATCTTGAGTAACTTTCACACTATTGACTTGAATTTGCACAGTTAGCGTTCAAACAGTAATTATTTTCGGTTCACGATCGCATTTTTTAATTGGATGAACCATTTGTTAATAACAATGACTTCAGCATGCTGATTCTCAAGAAAAAAAGTGAGGTTTTCTATGGAGAAGCTGTCATTTTTCGTATTTTTTGAAATTTCGAAAAATGAATCGTGAACCCATAGCCAGTTGGATATATTTGAAGAATTTTTTTTTTGTTTTCGTTTCAGGTTACATTTGAAGCTGTTAGGGATCCCACCGTTTCGGGCCTCGCCGCTGGAGGACTACAACGCCAACTGCAACACCACGAACAGTTTGAAAGATTTTGTTCCGAAAAAATTACATTGTAATCACAAACATTTGTACAAAATGCTGGGAAAAAATTAATTTATTCCAACCAATGTGTTACTAAAAAAAAATTAATCATTCTGATCCTTCAAATTGGGCTTCCAGAGAGGGATTGAAGGATTTGAATTTCTGTACTCGGTAATACCGCAGCTCGTCATGACCTCCATTTTACCGGTTATTTTAACCGATACAAATTTCTTCGCCTCGATAGATTTTTAGGCTACGTGTTATTCACCACGAAAAAGGATCTCTCTCTCTCTCTCTCTCTCTCTCTCTCTCTCTCCCTCTCCCTCTCTCTGCCTCCCTCTTTCTATATACGTATATAGAAGATTTCTCACAAGCAATTTATACTGTGATAGCGTCGGTTGGTGTACGACACGAAGCACTGATGTGCGCCTCGTTTCCGTTTGCTATTCTCCCCTGTGGAAAACGAGTATATCGGATATCATATCAGCTCGGAAAGCTTCGGGCGCACTGCCAGACAGCCCACTTGCAAACTCGTACTCCAAGTTTCGTTTCTTCCTTCGATTTTCCAGCGATTCACGATAAGAAAAAAAAAATTTAAATCTTGCGGAAAAAAAGCTTTCGAGCAAAGTACGGGACATTTCACGCCGAATCATAAGCCGTGAGTCAGTCCAGTTACAATGTGTCTGCTTCTTTATATTCTGTAATGCCATTATCAGTGCGAGGAAAAATTGTAATTTTTTTCTGATTTTTATGTTTTCTTTTGTCAGCCTTGTCATTATAAACACATTCGACTACTGGGTACTAATTTGTCTGACGTTTCTAAACATGATGAAGAATGTCCCAAAGTAATTTTTCCAGTATGGATACGCATCTACACTGACAGAAAAATTCTTTTGATATTAACTAGATGCGTTCATTTGATTTTTTTAAATTTGAATTAACAAGAGTTTTCGTGAAATCAAATTTTTCCTATTGCATTCTATTATTAAAATTATTTATTTTAAATATATTTATTTATTTAAATCAAGTAAATCTGTGATTTGGTTTTAGCTCGTAGTATAAGACAAAAGAGAGAGACATGGTACACGATTCAGTCTCTCAAAAATCCCATGGCTTTGTTTTCATTAAAAGACTGTTGTAACATTCTGTATTGGAGGAAAATGTCTTTATATACATAAATAGTCGCGCCTGTTAATAATAGGCACGACGATACCTTTCTCTTTTTTCCAACGAATAGTCTTATTAGTGAAAAAAAGGAAAATAATTTAAGGGATTACGTGGGTTCGAAGAGTTCAAAAAATCCATTTTTTTAAATTTTATTATCTAATAGTACAATATGTCTAGAATATTCTCCCAAAGTTTTAAGTCAATCGGAGTAAAAATCTAGGAGAGAGCCTTTGGGAATTCCCCCCGTTGGGAAAGACCGGCCGGGAGCGACGCTGGTATACGCATTTTTCTCAAAACACTACTTTTGGAGTCGGTGGACACGATTTCTCAAAAACTAATGCACCGATCTTATTGAAATTTTGCACACTTCTTCAAAATAGCATTGACTAGTGATTGAACGAAGGTGTTTTTTCAATTACAACTAATTTTACAAGGCTATACGTAGTGTAAATTGTACCAAAAATTGAACTATTTTGCATACAACTCTGCCAAACATTCGAATTTCAATTTTTTTTAACTCTTCGTTCAATCACGAGCTATGCTTATCTACTAACAGAAAAAATTTGTTTTTTTAATTTCAGATAAAGCTATCATGAATTATCCTGACCACCACGAGGACACTTTTTTTTGGGAGGTCTCCGGAAACCAGGTCCCAAGGGGGAAATTTCCCCCTTGGGAAAAAATTCTTGAAAATATGTTTTTTTTTCGCCGAATTAGCCTTACCCGCCCTTAAATATTTGCAAACAATAGCTTGAAAAAATAAATAAAAATATTTGAAACAAATAGGGTCATAGTAGGCTGCGAGACAAAGAAAAAACCTATTTGATTCAAATAAATCCTATTTAAATTAAATATTTTTTTTTGCAGCATAGACATGTGTCTAAGATTCTTGAGAATTGCTACAGAATTTGCTGGCTTTGTGTGGGGGTGTATGAGATATGATGATGTAATTATAAATCGTTCCATATTCGATGAAGAAGATCCGAAATTTTTTTTTTACTACAAACACGCGCTTTTCTATGCACACAATTTTTTTTGTACAGAGAAATTGCTCTTTCAGTGGATACGTACGATTAAAAACAAATGTATATATTTGTATCTGTAAAGTACCGTTCCATAAAATACTGAGTTGTATATACACCCAAGTATAATATACTTTTTGTTGGTCCAGCAAGCGCCAGTAAATATTCGTCGGCGGTGCAAAAGTTCCGAAAGCGCATTTTAATGTCGTTAGGTAAAAGTTTGCTGTGCTGATGGTGATGGTCGACGCTGGTCGTGCGTCGCAAGAAAGCTCATCAAGGCTGCGGGCACAGAAGCGACGAGAAAAGCATGATGAGCCCTGCGGCCGCTAAACCACACCACAAAGTCTCCCCCGTGTCTCATCTCCCTCGGACTAATTTAACGTTATATTCGCTCCCTTTCTACCTTTTCCTCGCTCCCTTTTCTCCCTATCGTCCTTTCTGTCTCTTTCTCTCATTTGGTTCATCGCGTCCACGCCAACCCCGCATCAAATGCCAAGCAGGGAAACAAAGACTCCAGAATGAAAAGAAAAATCATAATAATGTGGGCTTTTTATTGTAATTTTAATTGTCCTCGGAGCAGATTCGCTTTCATTCCGACAAACAAACGAATGTAACAGACTTTTTAACGATTTGTTGCACGACACGACGAAACGATGGGATTTAAATGTTTTGCTTCGTTTCAACGTGATCTTACAGCGTAGAGGTAAGTTGGGAGCAAGCAACATGTGTGTTTGATATAAATGTACATGAGGATATATTAGTCAAGTAGCAGTTCTCCACGCCTCAGCACGCAGATATGTCGAAAATTTGGTTCATGTGGATGTTGGGAACGGATTTTAGAGTCATCCTATTAAGAGTTATATGCCTATGCGTGTAACCCTCAAAGCGTTTTCTATATAATTTTGAAAAACGGTTCTATTGCTCAATTATTTTAATAAATACTTATTATTAGAAGATTTGTATTGAAGTATTTTTATACAAACTCATTATCACATCATCAGATTTGGCGAAACACAAAAAAAATCGAATCGTTATTAATTATCTTCGCTAATTATTAATTATTTCAATACATACTTATTATTGAATTATTTTTATTAAAGTATTTCAAAACATACTCATAATCACATCATCAGGTATAAAAAAATAATACAAAATTCAGCTATTATTAAATCACTTTGTCTAATCATAAAATTATTATATTTCAATTTTTTATTGAACTATTTGAGCCACTTATTCAATTATTTGAATATATACTCATAATCACATCGTCAGATGAAAAAAGCATAAAAAATTAAGATATTATTAAATAATTTTCTCTAATTATTGAATTATTATATTTAAATGTTATTATTAAATTATTTTATATTGATTATTTTAATACTGACTCATAATCACATCACTAGATTTAAAAAAAAATGGACTCATTATTAATATTTTTCTATAATTATTGAATTATTATATTTAAATGCCATTACCAAATCATCGTAATTAAATTATATAAATACATACTCATTATCACATCACCAGACAAAAAAAAACATAAAAAATTTAGTCAGATTACTTCCACTGCGCGCCCCTAATATACACAAATACATATTACTCCAATGCACACAACACTTACAAAAATGTCATATAGTCAATGTGTCATGAACACAACTGTTTTCTACTTCCAAAGTTCGAGAACTCTGAGGGAGGCCTGTCTCAAAGTTCGTCGAGTTCAAGAGACTAGGGCTACATATATATAATCGAGGCTCATAGGGCATCACCGGGACGAAGTTCGTGACATGTCGAACCGGAAGGCAAGAGCCCCGTCCGGTCGCAGTCAGTCGGATCGTGAAAATCGACATGCGACTCTCTTCCTCTCCTCGAGAAATCGTATACTAACATTGCGAATGAATTCAATATAACTTGTTGCGAAATTTCCTCACCCCCTAAATACTCGTATTTGAAGGGATATATAAACAGGGCGGTCCGAAAAAGAAAGGTCCAAAAGGAAAGTCTAGATGCCTCGTGCCAATACCTATCCGAATCACCTCCATGTATGCTCTACAATGTTTTTTTAGTTCTCGAGAAAAAAGCATTTTTTTCGAGTGTTCCCGTAGCATAGGTTTTTTTTCTCTTTTATGTATTTGCGTTCGTCGTAAAGTTTCAACACAGTATACCTAACTCGTAGCCGGAAAAAAAGAAATTTTTGTGATTTTTTTCTGGAAAAAACGTGTGCAGTTTTTCATTTTTTTTTGTTTTACATTAAAGAGTACGGTTTTATGTATCTTTTACAATTTTTTTTATTTAAAAAAATGTGTTAGTGTGGTAGGTATGCTGTTTGGTATGTACTTCGCGGTGATGACTGCTGCTCCGAAACAAATTATCCAAAATAAAGGAAACAAACGCATTTAGTTTTTGCTTGATATTATCTCGGGCTTGGACGAAGGATTTAATAACATATTGATTTTTGAAAACATGGCTATAGACCGAAGTGAAAATATCGATCTGTGGTAAAAAAAACTCTATTTTCGTTAATAAAAAAAAACTATGCATCGAAAAAAAAAATTCCTTCGTTCAAGCACTATGTTTAGCCCCTGTCAGTTCATGATCAGTTCCCGAAAAAGAGAACGGCGGATCAGAGTCTGGCCTAAGACCTGTTACATGGCGAACCTGATATAACGAATCTCTGGGGAAGAGCAAAAAAGTTCGTTATATTGAGGTTACGTTATATCGAGATCATGTTCCAAAAAAATCGTTGTATTGAGGTGTTAATTAAAGACAAATAAAAATTGCTCCAATTTAAACCTTTCTTTCTTAAAAAAAAATCTATTAGTACTATAAATATAGGGATATTTTTTAAATAAAGAAAGTTTTAAATTAGAGAAATTTTTAGAAGCAATTAGCAATTAGAGCATAATGTATATAAAATTTTTTAAAGTGGATTATTTTTTCATTAAACAAATATTTTGTTTAATTTTAAAAGTTTGCAAGTCTAGACGGGCTCCATAGAAGCAGAGAGAGAAGGGAGAGAGAAGGGAACGAAAGGAAGAGAGTTCGTTTACTGAACGCTTCGTTATACAGAGGTTTTTTCTCAACAATGCCTTGTATAGAGGTTAAGGGCCTTGAAAATAAATTCGTTATATCTATAGTTTTTCTTTGTTGTATCCAGATTTCGGGTGTCTATCGGATGGGAATGGACAAATCTTTACATCGAGAATTTCGTTACATCGAAGTTTGACTATAAGAATTTTTTTATCATATGAACGTTAGTGACTGATCTTCTCAAGAATATTTTTTAAACATTTTATCAAAATTAAAGGCCTTTAGGTAAGTGTTCAGTTGATCATTTAATTATTCCTTGACTTTATAACAATAACACAAGTAAAAATTCACGAGGAAAGCACATAAACAAAAAAGAAAGATAAAAAATGCTTTTTTTTTTCTAGAAAACTAACATTTTCCTTTTGGATGTCGTTTCTCGGGCCACCCTGAATATATATAATTCACATGTATATATGTATACTCTTAAACCCGTTGCGAAATTCATCACATCCAATAAGGGAATTTTATTTGAATAACGTAGAGAAAGAGAAAAAAAGTAGAGAAGAAAATTCTTCCTTCCCTATATTCCTGCACTCTTCATTTTGGGGTGTACAGAATCACCCTTGCGCACCATTTTCCGTCACCGCACCCGCGCCCCAAAGAGAAGCTTTCCTGGTTGATTGGAAACGTTTTACTTACGCCCCGTTGGACAGAGGACTTCTTGCGTTTTGCCACCTCACCGCTGTTCCTCTCTTATCCTTTCCTCCGTGCGGGATTCGAGTTATACCTTTGAAGTTTCACGAGAACACACCACCGACCCCTTCTTCACGATCCTATGCACTCTCTATGTTTGTCAATGAGAGAATTTCTTTCGACGCTCAGCTCCCTTTCCACCCTCTCGCGCCATCTTTTTGCTCCGTTCGTCTCGTTCAACCAGGCCTCAAGCGTCTTCTTTTGTTTTACGACAGACACACACACGCACGCACACACACACACACACACACACACACACACACACAGATATAAGCCGATATGTAGGTACGTTTGTATACCAGGTGTACAAGTATGAAATGCGGATTTCAGACAACAGATGGTGCACCAATGCATTTTGTGCTATAAAGATTTGACACTGCGCCATTTTGTTGTATCATCAACAAGTGTCAGACGCGCACGAGTGATAAATTGGAAAAGTGTGTGCATAGTGTTGTGTTGTTATGTTCAATATGTCGAACTTTATACCGAACAAAGAGCATTCGCAGACAGCATTAATTTTTTGTTTTCATTTGAAGAAAACTGCTGCTGAATCATACCGATTACTTCGAGAAGCTTATGGTGTACATGCTCCATCGCAAGATACGTGTGAACGATGGTTTCGGCGTTTCAAAAGTGGTCACTTCGATGTTGCAGACAAGGAACATAGAAAACCGCAAAAAAAATACGAAGATGTGGAATTGCAAGCATTGTTGGACGAAGATGATTCGCAAACACAAAAAAACTCGCCGAGCAATTGGGCGTTAGTCAACAAGCTGTTTCCAATCGGCTACGAGAGATGGGAAAGATTTAGAAGACCTGTAGATGGGTACCACATGAGTTGAACGACAGGCAAATGGAAAAGCGCAAAAACACATGTGACATTTCGCTCGCTCGGTACAAAAGGAAGTCGTTTTTGCATCGTATAGTTACAGGGGATGAAAAGTGGAGTTATTTTGAGAATCCCAAGCGCAAAAAATTATGGGTAGACCCAGGCGCACCATCCACATCGACCGCAAGACCGAATCGCTTTGGCAGAAAGACGATGCTCTGTGTTTGGTGGGACCAGAGGGACGTGGTCTATTATGAACTGTTAAAACCTGGGGAAACGGTTAATACTAAACGTTACCAACAACAATTGACGGATTTGAACCGTTCGCTGCTTGAAAAAAGGCCAGAATACCGAAAGAGGCAACACAAAGTCATTTTTCTTCATGACAATGCTCCATCACATACGGCAAAACCGGTTCGTGACACGTTGGAAGCACTCAGCTGGGAAGTTCTACCCCATGCGGCTTACTCACCAAACTTGGCTCCTCCCGATTACCGCTTGTTTGCATCGATGGGTCACGCACTTGCTGAACAGCACTTTGGTTCGTACGAAGATGTGAAAAAATGGCTCGATGAATGGTTCGCAGCAAAAGGAGAAGATTTTTACTGGCGTGGTATTCACAAATTGCCCGAAAGATGGCAAAAATGTATAACAAGCGATGGAGCATACTTTGAATAAAGCACTTTGTATCAGTCTTCCAAATTTAACGTGTTATTTTTAGAAAAAAAATCCGCATTTCATACTTGTACACCTGGTATAGGTGTGTGTTGATATTAATACATATTTATGCGCATGTAAACAAGCTCTATATTTTCTTAGTACTCAATCTTTTTAGTTGTCCCGCTCCCCATTCTCTGTCGTACTCTCTTTTTTTATGTGGCTGCCTCAATTTATATCCATAATTTGTACCTTCCATAGAGGCAGCACTATAGAGTTCAAAGTACCATTTTCCGAGCTTCTCATATACTCGATTTCTTGAGGATACACTATCAAAGGAAATCTAATTGCGGAAGGTTCGAATTATCAATCGTGAAAATTGTAGAAGTTTCTCAACCATCTACCTGGCGAATTCTGGAAGGATTTCTAGATCTGAATTTCTCGGTTGACGCAACAGACGCAGTGACAATATATTGTTTTTGTAACTAATGTAACAAGTGCCACAACTGTGTCCTCAACGTCTCGTAAAGTTTTAGGACGCTGCGTTAAAGTACGTAGCAAATAAGTTACGAGAGGTTGAAAAGTCGAATATCTCGTGAACAAGATGGTTCCAAGTGTCGTAAGTTCCTTTCTTGCGTCAATTTCGTCTCGCTGACGCCCCCGTCTTTTTACTTCGAAGAGACAACATCCTAAAGTATAGCTTTCTCGTTCAACTTTTTTACTCACCCCTTTCAAGCGTGTTACCAGGATCTCATGGTAGAACCCACCGCTCGTCAGATCTCCTCATCGGTTCTCCCACTGCAACCTGAAAAACGATTTTCAGGGCTTCGAATTGCGTTCCAGTTTACCGATTTTATATGGTGGTCGAACTCGTCGAAGAAATTCAATTACGGTCGAGCACCGCGGATCACTGTTCAAAATGGAAATGGAAATAGGTAATAGAAAATGAAAATGAAAATAAGAAATAAAAAATTGAAACAAAAATAAGAAATTAAAAATTGAAATAAAAATAAGAAATAAAAAACTTTAATCAAAATCAGTATTAAAACATCAAACGAAAAAAATAGAGAATAAAATATTGAAATACGCAACGAGAAAATTAAAAACGTCTTATTTATGGAAGCATAAGAAACAAAAATTTGTGTCCCATCTTTTTGTCTTTGCGCTGCGGAAAAAAGTTATCAACGAGTGATTGATTGCACAAAAAAATCAATCGAAACAATTCACAGTCATCAGTTCAATTCAGATCGACGCGTATGTTGTCAAATAACAAATTACAAACATCTATAAAAACGAGCTCATTAAATGACTGGTGCGTGGCAAGAAAAGCAAGAGTGAGGCAAGAAACAGAGAGAGAGAGAGAGAGTGAGAGAAAGAGAGAGAGAGGGAGCAAGACGAGTTGAAATGAGAAGGATAATAGGGCGTTACTGTATGTGCCCCAAACATTAGGAGGATAATATTCGTGGCTCTTTACTGCATATTGCCGCAGTTTCATATTTCATATCCGCGACTGCGGCAGAAGTGGCGGCGACACCGAACTTGCGGTGAGTCTTCTCCTTGCCGTACTGCAAAGAAGAAGCGAGAACGAAAGATTAAGGGCGAAGGGAGAAAGTGAGAAAAGAAGATGGAAATAGAAAGAGATGGCGAAATGAGAACGAGAGGGAGAGAGGGAGAGAGGGAGGGAGGGAGGGAGAGAGAGAAAGAGAGAGAGAAAGAGAGAGAGAGAGAGAGAGAGAGAGAGAGAGAGAGAGAGAGAGAGAGAGAGAGAGAGAGAGAGAGACAGAGAGAGAGAGAGATCAAGAAAAGCGATACAGGAAGAGGCTGCAAGGAAGCGAGAGGGTCATAGCGAAAGGTGAGGTGCAAAGCTGTGTACCACAGGGAAATCGTTTTGCGGTTGGATAAACGACTAAGCTTCGTAGCTTCTCTTATTCACCCTTATTGTCTTCTCGTATGTCCTGCAGGGAGGCTGCCTCATGTCTTTGTCGCACCACATTGAAAACGACGTTTGCAAAGAACGACGAAAACACAATAGAGGAGAAAAAGAGATAGATAGATAGATAAAGAGAGAGAGAGGAGGGACGCTGCAAAAGGATAGAGCAAAAGGGGTTGACGAGAGGGAGCCAAAAGCGAAAAGTACCTAGGTAAAATTGCAAAAACAAAAGGACAGCATGCAATACAGAGATTGTGGGTACGTATGTGTGCGCGGGCGTATTTGAGCCTGTGGCTTCCTGTTTTGAAACTCCTCTCCTCATAGGAAAAATTCTCTTGGCTTTTCAGCTGTTATACGTGAAATACATGAATAGACTCGGCGTACGCTTCGACCAAAACGAGCAACGATTTGTCCCATGCGTTCCGGGAGGCAAAAACCTCGTCGCATTAACTTCCCCTCGTTAGCGTAACGACTTTAATTCTTCTATTTCGCTTAAAAGGCTCGTTAACGAAAGTTAGTCCGTGATTTATTAGGTGTACAAATAAGTTCTCGGCTTGAGAATAAAAACGACTGTATTGAATATTTGAACGAACAAATTTTCTCTCCAGTTCTGGTATCATGCAATACCAACCTAGTAGACTATTTTTCCGGACCACCAGCTTAACATAACCTCAAAATATACATCTTCAGCACAGTTAGCGAAATGAGTTGCAACAATGCGCATATTAGGCTCTATATTCTTTTCGCATTCGGATTAAAAAAAAATACTTCCGAGGATAAGGAGATGATTTGTCAAGCATTGGGGTAAGATGCCGTATCCATCAGTACCTTGAAAAAGTGGTTTCGAAGGTTCCAAAGTGGAAACTCCTCGAGGATGGCGAGAGAGCAGGACGACCAAAAAAAAATGACGACGGGGATTTGGAGCAGGTGTTGGACAAAAATCCTCGTCAAACGTAATCAGAGCTAGCTAATATATTAGATGAAGTAAAAAGTTCTTAGCGTTTTGTCGCTTTATTTCGACGATGAAATTAACATAATTAAGATTATCCGATTTAGATCAAATATACGCCGTTTTGTTCGATAACTTTTGTCCATTTTCAAGGCAATTTCATAATTCCACGATTGAAGAACTCCTCGTCCGTATTGATAAAAAACTTGACCAGCTCATTTTCACAAGCCTCTCTTGGGGCCAGTTTTGTATCATCCAGAAAATTTCTGGATGATACAAAATCCAGAAGTTCCCATCCAAAATCCATCCAAAATCCCGGAGTCCCTCCCCAGGCACTCCGCATGCTCTCTCCCTTTCGTCCTTTCCATTTTCCCTTTTACTCTTTTCCGCGCAATTTTTCGCGATTCCTCGCACTGCATGATCGGATTTACACGATTACTCGACAAGAAACGTAACGCTGCGGACTCTCTTTAAAAATAAAATGTGCAAAAGCAATTCCCAGTGATGCCAAATAGTAATTGTTCTATGGCTCGGACGATTTCGCTTTGCTGGTGAAAAAATGATGGAATATCTACTGTTATTTGATAGAAACACACCTCAATTGATCGACGACGAATACAAAGCAAATATCATTTGTGAAAATTATTCACGTCATTTAAATACTCAGCTGCCTGAATACGTCAGCTACTTGAATTTATAACTGATTTTTTTTTACGATTTACCACGCATTATGTGAAGCTTTCTACAGGTCGATGTTTTTTTTCTCTCGTGTACTGTACACGCGACACAATAAAATCAGCAATCATTCCTAATGGAACGGAAAATATAACTACGTGTTTGGAAAATGTTCAACGTCAGCGTCATTAACGAATTTCATTTGATAAAAAAATTTCTCGTGAGGCACGTTTCTATTATTACAAAAAGAATGCACAAAACACAAATAAATTCACTTACTGATTATTGGTCGAGTGATTATTAATAGAAATAATACAGTGAGTGAATTTCGACATAGAAAAACTTTTTTTTAATTCTCTGTCTCTCTCTCTCTCTCTCTCTCTCTATATATATATATATATCCAATTCGGAATTACATAAACCATAAACCGTCAATTAAACGTAAATTGTTCTATATATGACGGATCTTTCAATTTCGCGCTCTGCTGAACAAGAAATTCGCATAACTCACACACCCAGGGAAACTCGAATGGCCGCGATCGCATTTTCGATAAGGTCGAGCGAATTCCAAGTAGGAGAGAGATGGAAATTTTCCAAGTTAAATGTAAACCTTCGTCGGAAATGTATAGATATGGGAAGAGAGAAGTTTACGCGTGCTATCGTTGCAGGATAAAATGTACGAATTGAACATACCATCTGAATATCTTGCTCTCGGTATATTTTTATCTTACACATATATAAATACGCACATATAAATGAGCGTTAAAAAAATCAAGTTCTATATTACTCGCTCGTATAAGAAAACGGAAAATTGACACACGAGTAGCCTTCTAAAGCGCAATATATACGTATTCAAATATACGATATTGAGATTGTATTCAGGGCAAAAAAAAAACACCGTGATGAAGAGAGCAAGAGTGGAGAATTTTTTTTTGTACAAACGCACACTGGTCCCTCGGAGGTTTCAGTGGTCATATTAATTGCAATGAAACCAGGTGAAACAAAATACCAACACAATTTCATATCGAACATAGGCAAAGCAGAAAGAGAGAGAGGGAGAGAGAGTGAGAGTGAGAGAGAGAGAGCCGAGACCAGAACGGTTTCCTGGCTCTAAAAGTTATGTCAGGTCGAGATTAGGGGCAGAATCTCTCTTTCTCTTTTCCACGATTAGTGCAATTTTCCGTGAGCGCTGGTAGGTAATTGCAGAGTGTGTACCATATATAGGACTGCTACAAAGTACACTCGCTCAATTTAGTGAAGTGTCGTGTAAAGACAGGCGCACACTCCGGCACATACATATAGAATGCACTTCACGTTCTTCCCTTCCTACTTCCCTCTTCACCGCGACTTCACATCGTCCAAAGAGTTGCTGCTAATTAACTAAAAGTTCTCATTCGGGCTCTGTAACCAGCTGGGGAACACGACCGAGAGCTCTTTGTCTCACCGCAGCACAGAATAAACTATAATAATAATAATGATAATGATATCGCCGGAAAGAACTCAGTGGCGAAGAACATATAAACTCCGATTGCCCCTTATTTTTTGCGGATTGTCACGTTATTGCTTTAAAATACCATTGGCACAAATGTGAATTGGTAGCGATGGAGGAAAAAAGTTAAGAAAAAAAATTATTACGCTGCGCATTACGAAGCCCACACCCTGTGATTGGCTGTATCTCGAGGACAGTTGCAGCGAGTATATAAAAATCGTTATTACACTTTTCACACTTTGAAGAATGTACTAGTGTGAGAGAACAACCAATTTTCAATCTGTTTTTAGCATCGGATTCATTCTTCTTGGCTTCCTGGCTGAGGGAAGAAAAATAAGTAGTACGAAGCGTTTCAGTCAGGCACTGGAAAAATCGTCTACGAAAGTCTCGCTATTAATCGAAATTCCAAACATTCTTTTGCACGGATACTTCGCATCTCGACCACGTATTTTCAGACTCGAATCCTAAATCTTCTCATTTTATTTGTATCTTTTCTTGATCTCCTATGAAGGTTGTTATAAGAAATAGAGTGAACGTATCAAAGTTCATAGATATATCGTACAATAATGAGAGATATTTATTCCGCTCGTTTCTTCGAACTATATTTCATTGCTGACTTCACCTCTTTTTAAGACAAAACTAAAAAAAAAATTAAGTGCTTGTAACGCGCGTTTGAGTCAGACGTGGCACGAACTATCGAAGATCCAATATGATACGATTGCCCAAAGCGATGTCCTAATTGAAAACATAGATTTTAACGATTTTTTCTCCGTGTTTTTACTTTCAGCAGTACGAAAGTACTCAAGTGAAAAATGAAACTCATCACCGTCTAGCCCTGAGCCAATAAAATTATATTTCAAATCACCACTAGCTAGCCGTTTTAGCAAGTAACTATCCAGATTAGTAACGCTTTTGTCGTCTAGTAACTGGGTACAGAAAATTAGATATTGACTAGATAAAAAAAAATCTCGCAGCTGTATATTTCTTATCTAGTAATGACCTATTTAGTTTTTTCGAGTCGCTAGACCCAAATTTTTTTTAACATTATTTATATCACTGCGCAATTTTACGAGTTTCTTTGTCTTCTGCCAATTATGGTTTTGATATTTGCGCTGCAAATATGTTAATTTACTAATTTGAAATTGTCAGAAAAGCGCTTACGTGTGAGGTGATTTCGAACCCGGTACCTCTGGGTGATGTATTCATGACGCTGTCCACTGAGCCAGTTCTACTTAGTTAATTTATTGATTTTGCATTGTCTACATGTGTTACCATGGGAAAAGTTGCGTTATTACGAAATCGGTGGATTAACAAATGTAAATAACATTATCGGATTGATTACTTCTTTCTCGAACTGAGAGCTATATTAGCATAGAATAACATAACCTCGAATTGTATTTGTCCAAACATTTATTCTGGCTGGTGATGAATCAATGAACACGATGTTACTGCAACGAATGATATCCATTATTTAAACTACTATATATAAATATTATATAAACTACTAATAACGATATAAATATTATATAAACTACTAATACCGATATCAATATTATATAAACTACTAATAAAAATATAAATATTATATGACCTAGTCACGATCGACTGGGTAGTGACTAATCAAAGAGAACATAGCCGCAGTCAGCTAGTGTTGGCTAGGTCATCGCGAAATGCCCACCTGAGGATTTTTTTTCATTCGCAACGCCATCGGTAATTCAAATTGCTTAGCCAGATATGCACCAATCTCTCGATAGAACTACATGTAGCCACAAAACCTCACTTTGTCATTTATGCCCATCATTAGCTAGCCAGGTACGACTTACTCACTAGGTGATATTTTTATCATAAGGCAGCGACAACTGTAATCAAGATCGGCTAGGCAGTGACTAGCCAGAGGTGCATAGCCGCAGTTAGCTAGCGTTGACTAGATCATGGCGAGACACCAACTTGAGAATGTTATTCACTCGCAACGCCATCCGAAACTCAAGTTAGCTAATCAGCCATGAGTCATTCGTTAGATGATAGTACATGTAGTCACATAACCTCACTTTGTCATTCTTAACCATGATTTGACTAGTCCAGTACGGTCTAGTTACTAGGTGGCCTTTGAATTGTAACGCAGCGACATCTATAGGGAAAATCGATTTGGCAGTGAATATTTAAGGGCTGGATAACAAAATATGTAGAATATTATTAGCTCATAGCGAGGCAGCCATTAAGGTATTACTGGATGGATCGTCGGACAAAAAGTTAGTCCAAAATGGGCGAACCGTAGATTTACAAGCCTATACTATGTCGTACATGTTTAGCCTTACAAATAGCTAATTTAATAATAAATTAACACTTAGAAATGTTAATTTTTCACTTTTAATAAAAATTGAAGTCAAATTCGACGATATTGGCGTGTGCTTGACTAAGGTTTTGCCAGAGACTGAACGTCTCTTTCAACCATCCATCAAAAAAATTTCTCAATTTTTAAATTTAATTAATACGTTCGAATTATCTTATTATTACCCATAATTACCCAAAAACTCAAGACATATTGAGTTTTCCAATGATTGCTATTAATTCATCGTTAAAAAAGGCGATACTCCTCACTACTTTCATTAATTTCTCGACAAATACTCAGTCGATTCATTTGAAACTTAGCATAATCAATCGCTTCTTCCTAAATCTTGATGACATAATATTTCCAGAATTTATGGCGATTTAGTTCCATTCGTTTTGCAACCATTAGCGCCTGCAGAAGCTGTTCTCCCTTAAGCGACCATATTAAATTCATATGTTTATAACTACTAAATTATTTAGTGAAGAATTCTAAAATGATTCGTAAATTACTATTCTACCAAGAAACGATCATTCCCCAAATTGTCAAGAATTTTGGCGATTTTTTAATATCCATCGAGTAATACCTTAACCAGTTCGCGTGAGCTCAATTGGGCGAGCCAGTTACTATCACGTAACTCAGGCAACCTAGCACAATTTTTACTCAGATATGAACTCTTCCACTTTGAATAAACATACTGATTATTTGGCAATTTACTTGGATCTGTTTTCAATAACCGCCCCTTCCCCACCCCTTCCATATACGCCCTTCAAAAAGTGAAGCACGGAAATGGGAGCATTTTACGGGAAAAAAAAACTTGGGAAATTACTTATAATTTGAATTCTACCGATGAAGTTGACCAGGTTTTTTTAACGATTTCTTACCGATCCGTAATGATGACAGACGTTAAATTATTCAAGGAAGTATTAAAAAAGAGTTCAACAAAAACTTGGACTTGTTTGGATTTGGGAACTTAATGTTTCGAAATAATCGAAAAGTTGTTGAATTCTGGCAACTTGGATGGCTGGATGGCTGATATTCTAAATAATTTTAAAAAAACTCATTGCTTCCGCCCAATAGAATTCCCCTGCATCAAAAATAAGTACACGCTATTCTTCTTTCCATTTTGCATGCGTTCTATCGTCCCTCCGAATCTCCCAACTTCGCGCTCGTGAGACTCCCATGCAAGAGCCTGTCGAGTTATCGGATGTGTTCTTTTATTTTTTACGAAAACATTCTCACGATCTTTCCGAGGTTGTATAGCCGTGTATACGTTACTCTTATCGCGAGCACGCGAGTTACGTCAACTCGTCTACGTTTTGTCGGATCAAGCAAAGGCGCGATTTCGTCTATACCGCCGCGCGAGTTTTTCCTTTCAGGCCATCGCACGTTACGTATGCATCGAACAAGCCGGCATCGATTTTTTCCCCCGCTGCTTATTCGTGAACATTTAACTTCCTTTCTTATCACCGCGAGTTGCGGTCACGCGGCTCTAGCATTCACGTCATAAGATACTTGGTTCGTACACGCGTGCCTCGCAGTTCATTTTTGTGAAATCGGATATACGAGAGGAGAGAGGCAGACGGAAACAAGACGAAAGTGACGGAGAAATGGAAAGAGAGAAATAAAGGTAAAGAGAAAGAGAACCAATGGGAAGGGAAAAGTGAAGTGAGTTAAAGCGACAAATTTCCGCATTGACTTCCGTTCGGTTCCATGTCTCATGCAATTTCGCCGTCAACGTCAACGACCGCAGGTAATCTGGAAATTGGACTTCTTAAGCTCATTGCCAGCCTCCTTTTCTTCATCAAATTTAGTTATTTCCGTAAGATTGATTGACTGATTGATGGTTTATTTTATGCCTTGGCGTAACCCTTAGGCAAGGAGATACATATAAGGTGCAAACTATGATAATAAAAATAAATAACCAAAAATAAATGTATGAGAAAAAAGGCGTAACGTTGTAAGCGAAAAAATAACTGTATAATACAAAAAATAATGATGTTGCCAAAGTATAAAGTACAAGATAAAAAATAAAATAAACAATAGGTAAAGAAAGTATATACGGAAAAAGTGAAAGGCACAAAGGAAAAATCCGAAAGTGGAATGACAAAACAAAACCAGACAGCAGAAGCTATATAAGCAAACACCAAAATACCACGAGCCAAAAATTATACAATTAAAATTAACAAGCAACTACAATAGCAGAACATACACACAGCTATAGTGAGTGTGAAGAGACTAACAGCGAAATACATCGTGTTCGAAAAGATGTGCGAAATCGGAATCGGAAATATCACAGTTCAACCACGTCTTCAACGTTGAAATAATGTGGTAGGAATTGCAAGAAAGATGAGCTTTAATAAAGTCGAAATAGCTCAATAAGGAATTAGCGTTCAACTGAGCTTTTACGTAAAACTCAATTTTTATGGAAGAGCATTCGTGGGATTCAGAATCGTGTCGATTTAGAGGCGGTTTACAACCAATACAATGTTCACCAAGATTATATTACCTCGAGTTCATAAGTATTTAAATCCGCTTGTTTTAGCTTTGGTTTTTATTTCACGGGGCAATTTGTATATAGACGATGTTAGCATCTCATTCAGAAAAAAACGTTACCAGCGTGCTCAAGGGAAAACACCCTTTTTTTTCAACGATGAAGATCCGAACGTTAGATGACTTAAAAACGACGACGAAACGTTCATGTGATACTTTTTATATATTAGGTGTATGACTTAATATTTACAGATTTTTCAGCAAATTTATTTAATATAAAAAAATAGAGGACAACGAACTTAATCTTGCAAATAATGTCCATCGTTTTCTATGACCTTGCGCCATCTCTCAGGTAGCATACGAATGCCGTCGCGAAATAAACTTGCAGGCTTCGAGGCGATAAAGTCATTGACGAATTTACGCACATAGTCCAGCGTTTTGAACTGTTTATCCACTAAGGCGTGCTACATTGACCGGAACAAATGGTGGTCGGATGGAGCCAAGTCTGGTGAATATGCCGCCTTCGGGAGAACTTCCCATCCCAAGTTCAAGCGGGTCTTCTGAGTCGCGCGAGCAGCGTGAGGTCGAGTGTTGTCATGCAGCAGTATGACTTGCCTGCTTCCTTGCCCAGTAAATAGCCTTTTCTAATCAAGTTCTTCGCTCAGTTTGTTCAATTGTCGGCTGTAGCGGTTCGCAGTCACCGTCTGACCAGTTTCCAGGAGTTCGTAATAAAAGCACACCCTTCATATCCTGTCCAGGGCGCGGCTGGTCACTAAGATCGAAATCACCACTTCTAAAACGTTTGTACCAATAATTACACGTTTCATAAGACACAACGTCGGCACCAAGAACACTATAAATTCATACCCGTGGTTTAGAAGCATTTTTTCCTTGTTGGAATTCGTATAAAATGCAGTGCCGAATATGATGTTTATCAGTTGCCATCGTAAACTCTGCTATTCTGAGAGGTTATGTAACTCACGTAGACTTGTCGTTCGGCTTTCTGAAACCTTGCGTCCGATCCTTTCGAAACCACAAAAGACCGCGAAAATATTTCTATTTTAAATATAATTTTAAGCTCGAAGAAAAAATCTGTAAACGTTACGTCATACACCCAATAGAAGAAGAGCTGGCGTGATTACCGGCGGAGTTCAAAGCTGGTTTTGTGAGGGGTCCTAATCTCGAGTACAGCAGGGACTAAGTTGGGAATGCCGAGAGCCTTAAAAACCATCTGCGTCATTAATTCAGGTGTATTGAAAAAGGGAGAGAGGTGGTCCCAACACGAACAAAAAATGAGTCTTCATCTTCTCAATAAAATCCCAGATAAAGTATTTTCTGAAAATTATGGCTCATTGCCCAAATTTTTTCTTCCCAAATAAAACGGCGATTATTGCATAAAAACATTAATACCGGAAAATAAAATACCCATAACTTTTGCCATATGGCTTCAGTAACATTGGTAGAGATACTGACTAAACGTCGAACTGTAAAACTGATTTTTTTTCACTTTTGCGATAACCGATTTAGAAATTTAAAAATGTATTTTAGAAAAGAATAAAAACAAAGACAAATAAAGTGAAAATGAATGTGGCTCGAGATATTATCGTACTAGATGAGAATCAACGTTTTGTGTGTCTTCAAGAATTACGAACTGGAATAACCGAGAGTATTGAGCACTCGGTAGATATACTACGTCAGCGGTCTTCCAAGTTAGTATACTTGGATGGGTGACCGCTTAACTTGAAATCAGTATCGAGCCATATTTTCCACAGTTTCTTTTGCCCTCGTGCAAATGCAATACAGTAATGCTTTAGGAAATGACTGGCTGTGGGCAACACTTTGAAAGGGCTCTCATGAAATAGAAATTAAAAGGGATCGTAAAAGCCCGCGAAGGTGAATGAGAAAACGTTGGAAAAAAAATACGACAAAAACTGAAGCATCGAAAAAGGAATGTCCGCTTCAGAGAATCGTTGATGCACCTTGAAATTCAACGAGGACGAAATAATTCTATGCGGAGTCACAATGTGCGGAAAACGAGAGCAATCCAAAGAAAAGACCATTGCTGCGAAAGACTCTTCGGAAAAATAGCGGGGAAAAAGCACACGATACGAAGGCTGCCACAGGAGAAACGATGCGTGGACCACAATTAAAATAAAATTTAAAAAAGTAAGACAATGCCTTACCGACTGCCGGTGAAAAATGACAAGAAGCCCGAGCGAAAAATGTGACGCAAGTTCACTGCACGTCCGACAAATAAAAAAACAAGAGAGTAAATAAAATGTGGGAGAAAGAATAGTCGGATGGTGGTATACGTGACGACGTGAGTACAATAGAAACGTATTAACTGCAACAACAGAGCGAAGCAGCTGCTACCGTAGCGACCACAGTTCTCAGGGTGTTGGCAAAATAAAAGGAATGGAACAAAAAAAAAAGAAAACGCGTACAACTGATGCCAAAGAAGAGTGAGAAAATAAAAATGCATCAAGGATGAAAGGACGAAGGGCTCTCGTGATGACGGCCAACCTATTTTTTTTTCTTTTTTTTTTATATTCGCTTTTCCGGCGCCATTCTCCCGACTCGAGACCATCAGAGGGCTAAGTGGTAGTCGCTTTCCCAACAAGAATGGTACTTTTTCATGGCGAACCAAAAAAAAAGGCACGGCTACAGGAAAATAAAAAGAAGACGGGTAACGGGTGGATGAAAAACTCTGCCTGACGAGACAACAGCAGGAATATTCGTGATCAAACTGAGCTTAATTATCCATTTCCATCGTATTTCCATCCCGCACGGACTTCCACTCGGTTTCGTGCTCGCTGTAATTTCTCCGTAGACGTCAGTCACCGCTTTGGGAATACGCGAATTCGACTTCTTGGATTCAACCCATTTTCCTCTATTATGTATTCCCTAATTTCCGGCCCTCCAACAGTAGGTCCGAAGAGCAGAATAATTTTGGTATGCGTCAAACGGAGTGACACATTCAGAAATTAATGCACGACGTTGCCAGCGTTTACTGAATCCAAAAAGTTCACATGGAACTTTAGCATAGGGGAGAGTGGGGCACAATGTGTCACGGGGCACTGTGAGCCACATGCGGTTTCTCGGAGGTTTGTAGCTCGTAAATTCTGAAATATTATGTGTTGGACCGCGATTTATATTAGGTTTTGTCAAGCGTAAAAGAAAGTCGATAGCAACTCACAAAGAATTATTGAAAATTAAAAATTGATTTGAAGCTTGGAAAAAGAATATTTCGCTCGCCGGGAAAACGTAAAATATAACGACACTTTCTGTAACGGCTCCGGTTTTCGGTCCTAATCGATAGTTTTATTATTTTTGATGCACTCGGTGACTTGTGTTTTTCCATTCGTAGTTTAATTAATAGTTATTTTTATCAATAATCAAATATTTTACTAGTGGGGTACAATGTGTCACCGAGTGGTGGGGCAAAATGAGTCGACTCCCAATGAGGAACCAAAGAAGTGACGATGCTCCGAAGAAGGGCAATGTGTCACGGGCAACTGTCACCCACATGCGATTTCTCGGAGTTTTGTAGCTTGTAAAATCCGAAATTTTTTTGTGTTGGTTCGTGATTTATATTAAGTTTCGGCTGGCCTAAAAGAAAGTCAATAGCAGCTTACGAAGAATTACTAAAAGTACAAAATTAATTTGAGCCGCGAAAAAAAAATTCGCTTGCCGGGAAAACGGCAAATATTATGGGGCAATTGTTGTGGAGCACAATGTGTGATCGATTTGTTGAGCACAATGAGTCGATTCCCAATATTATTAGTAAATAAAACCCATTGTGAAATTATCGATATGTATGAAAAATTTGTTATCTATGTTAGGAAAATATGAGAGTTTCAACCGGCTCATTGTACCCTACTTTTCGCAGCACTTCACACACTGTACCCACCTATCTGACGCTATTCCCCACCCGTGGGGCACAATGAGCCAATCCGAAAATTTTTTTCAAACCCAGTATTTTAGTATTTTTAATCTTTTTGCAAAAAATATAGTAACTTTATTGCACGCCCAAAGGTCTATAAAATCGGTTATGACCATTTTTTCTAATCAGGCTACTTTGATAAGAGTAAAAATTCGATTAAAAAAAGTGAGACACTGTGCCCCACCTTCCCCTACACAAATTCTAAGATATCAAGTTGAATTTTCCACACGGAGTATTACACAATCAGATTTGGCTGCAATAGCTCAAGGACCACTGATTTCAGAGTCTCAATTTGTTTTAGAGAATGTAGCCGGCACTTTGACATATCAGGGATGTTTTTTTTTTGTTTATTTTACAGAAATATAGTAATACGGAGAAAAAGTACAGAAAAAACGCCGTAAAAATTAGAAACTGACACGTTGCTTTGTATTATTTTATTGTGCTCACAAAGCTTACCCTCTATAAGAGAAACATTGTAAGCGAAATCATATTATGAAAAAACAACGCGCCAGCTTTTTCTTTGTTTTGAAATAAAAGAGAGTACAAATCTATCTATCTATCTATCTACAGTGGGTAAAAAAAATATTTGCACACCGCCTGTTCTTCAAATTATCCTACGAAAATTTTTGTTATTTTTTTGTGAAAATTTTTTTCGAACATTATATTTTTCTTCAAAAAAAAATGCTAAAGTATTTTATTTTATTTCGCAGGATAATTTGAAAAACATGTGGTGTGCAAACACTTTTTTACCCACTGTATTATATATAATATATAAAAGGCAAAGTCCTGACTGACTGTCTGACTGACTCATCATCGCCCAGCCTAAACCGCCAGAGGCAGAAACGTGAAATTTGGAGAGGGTGTTGATTTCATATTTGAGGCATCGTTTAAGAAGGGATCTCTCGAAATTCAACCCCCAAGGGGGTAAAAAGGGGTGGCAAAGTTTGTATAGGAAATTATATTCCTTGCGTTTATGAATTTGAAACCTGGAATATATGTTCCTTAGAAGGGGTAGAAGTGTACTAAGAAAGGATTTTTCGAAATTCAACTCTTAAGGAGGTGAAATAAGGTGTAAAATTTTGTTTGGAAAATTTTATTTCTTGCGTGTACCAACTTAAAACTTGGAACATAAGTTTCTTCGAAGGTGTAGAAATGCAGTAAAAGAGGATTTATCGAAAATCCACTCTTAAGGGGGTGAAATGGGGTGTAAAAGTTTGTATGGAAAACTTTTCTTGCGTGTATCAACTAGAAATTAGGTGTAAATATTCTTCAAAACAAATAATAAAACACATATTTTAGGATTTTTTAAAACCCCTAATGCGAGGTGCTACTTCTAATGAAGTTTTTATTGGTCAAATTCTACGTGGGCGAAGCCACGGGCGGAAGCTAGTAAGTTATAAAATTGTTAGGAAGTATTGCAGAAAGCTTGCCCTATCAGAAAGTAAAACAATAATAATTGTATAAGAACATTTATTTCGAAATTGTGTGTGCTTGTTATCATAAACATATTGTATATCGAAATGATATTTTGAACCCGTCGTGTTTATGTAATGTTGGCTATTAGCATCTGACTATTTTGAGGATAGGCCATAAAATTTCTTTGAGCATATCGTTAATTTTAATAAAAAAGTGGTGCTTGAAATTAGCTTTATAAAAATATGTTTACGTTTATTCAAAGGAGATTTTGGAGACAATGGGATTTACATAATTGTGAGTATGGAGAAAACTGGCTACTGTTAAGACCATCCTAGCAGTCGAATCTCTTCAAAATCCCCTTTCGGCAGATACAATATATATATATATATATATATATATATATATATATATATATATATATATATATATATATATATACATATATATACAGGGTGTTGTGAAAAAATTTGATGAAAAATTGGCCTTCTCATTTTTATGATGATGATATGTTGTACTTTTTGAAATTGTCGTTAATGTTGGGAAAATTTTTTTTTACCAAAAATCAATAAGATAGACTCGTAGGAGATGTATTCGAGTTTTCAAAACGGCTCTTTAATTCCCTGCGCGATTATTCGTTGCTGAGATATCGATGATCAACGAAAAAAGGATTCTCTATCATTCAAAGTCGCATATCTCGACAAAAAAATGTTGTAGAGAGGATAACAAAAAAAGAAATTGAGGGAGAAGAACCAAGCTAACTCGCCAATACATCCATTGAACTAAATGTGAATTTAGTATATATATATATACACACACATATATATATATATATATATATGTCTATATTTATGTATGTAGCTCCGGTCATTGAATTCCAAAGTAGAGAAGACATTTTCCAAGGATTTTTCGCGCTACTACGACAGTTTCCGAGGGCTGGATATCCTTTGAATATATACTACACACATCCCTGAGACATGCTGTGCTGCCCTAGCCCGATGCCGTCTTTTCCCCCCTCCCCCCTCTCTGTCGCTCGCTCTCGCTCTTTCTTTCTCTCGCTCTCTCTCTCTCGGTCTACCTCCCTCTCGCCATCTTTCTCACTCTCTCTTCCTCTCCCTCCCTCTCACTCTCTCTCTCTCTCAGCCTGTCTCTCTCTCTGTCACTCTCTACATCTACCGCAAAGCCTGCACTGCCGCATCGTGGCAATAATTCAATGAAAATTTGAAATTCCTCGACGTGGTATTCCCGTGAAATTATTATTACTCCCTCCCAACTACTCCTGGTTGCCAAAGGTAACTGCCGCTTTTATTTGGTGCTATACTTTATATAAATGTGAAATGCTGTATACTTTGTAAAATAAATAAATGTGGCGAATGCGGCAGATTTTTGTACATTTCATCGACATATCCCTTAACGTTATATTTATGTCGGATCTGTCGGAAATTATGGTACGCGTAACCATGTTTTTTTTTTTCAATTTAGATATACCGATCGAGACAGAAGATTGGAGAATATGAGGAATTCAAATGCGTGGTAAATTGTTGCGTGGTAAAGTGACATTTGGATTTTTTATTTGCAATAATTCCGAGCAGGACGGATGAAAGCTTGCATTAATTTTCTGGACGGAAGGCTCAGGACGATCTATTGCCTTACGTACATACAGCTTATATATATATATATGTACACATATATAGGATCATCCTATAAATAATGCGGATTTTTTCAATCGAGTGAACCAAAAATCGGAGGAGGAAGAGTAAACTACCTGCATCAACTTACTATAAAAGTGGATAATAAATTTACCTTGTTCTTATTGTTTCTGCAAGTTTTAAAGAACTGAATCCGCCCTGGGATGTTTTCGTCTGTGAGTTTACCTATTTATAGCAACAAATATAACAACTTGTGTACTACAATACTACAATCGTGTATTCACATTCCAGAAGAATTCAAGAGTATACGTGAATTAAACAAAATAAAATTGATTTCGAAAAATAAGATAAATAAAGGGTGTCTCAAAATGACCTGACATTTAAATTTATTAATAAAACGTATAATTTATTTGAAAAGTACGAATATTTTTATTTTAATATAAGGTACAAACATGGAGGTTATGTGTGGAACACAATATCCGATAAATGTCCGCCTCGTCGCCGTTAGCAAACGTTCACTCATTTGACGAAATTTTCAATAACATTTTGGCATAATTGCGAACTAATTTCATGAATGGTGCGTCCAATTGCTTCCTTGAGCTCCGGAATGATCTGTGGATCATTGGCATACACTTTTCCTTTCAGAAAACCCCAAAGAAAGAAGTCAAATAGCGTCAAATCACAAAATCTTGATGGCCAATTCACATCGCCGCGGCACGAGATAATACGACCAGAAAACTTCGTCTACAATAACTGCATTCTTTGTTCAGGTTTGTTTGGGTTTCTATGCGTTGCTCAATCGTGCAATTCTCCATGACTAAACCTCAATACTTCCTGATGCCAGTTATCAAAGATCAGTAATCTATGTTCACCACAACAACAAAAAATGACGCACAATTTAAAATGTCAGATCATTTTGAGAGCTGACTTCATTTATAAACATATATATACACATACATGTATTTATGTACTAGAGTCCTAGCTACAATGGCAATATGGCAATATATGGTTGAAAGTCACTGTAAAAATCCACCTAGAAATCCTACTCTGCGCGCAAGAACAATGCTTGGCAAAGCAGTTTGACCTCAAAGCGTTTACCTGTCAGCATTTTAACGAGGTAGAAAAGGCGGATCGTGTAGGCTAAAACGCGAAACCCCAAAGTTCCAACGAGCGGTTCCTCGCTCGGATCTTGAGTAAACAGCGCGCCTAACGAAGACGCGTATACCTCGAGCAAACTATTGATACAAGCTGTCTTCATGCTTGCACGTATAATCATGTGTGCGACTTATAATATGCGTGTGTGTAATGTAAAACGCATGCGATTCAAGTCAGCTTCTCCGTCTCCTCTTTCCCGAAGGTACACGTGCTATCATTTTTCAGTATTTTTATTCTTATGATAAATTGGAAAAAAAAGAACACCATGCTACGTAAGCTTGCATACACAGTTAATAAATGTACATATTTACATAGTATTTGTACACAATTAATAAATGTTTGTACTGTACGGGATGAGGGTATTTATACGTTTGTTGAGAAAGATCAATTTATTTTGACTATAATTTAAATGTACAATAAAACAGTGTAGAATTGTCGGTGAAAATTATTTGTCCTTATTTATAATTGACTGTTATTCAATGTATGTAGGGATTTTTTATTATATTACGGCGGGCCAAAAAGTGTTAACTCTTATTTGCGATATAACTTTATTAGGTAAAAAAAATATCATGCCGAATCATTTTTGGCCCATTTGATTAACGAAGAACATTCGCTCTTTACGTTCAAACTTGAATAAATCAACGACTAGTCAATATTTGTCCAATCCGGTTGAAGATTTTTAGAGCTGGGCCTACAGCTTTGAAAATCGTTTTGAAATTTTTTTTAAATGTACTAGTACCCGTACAAAAAATTTCCGTAGAGATTCAATTGGATTCCCATACTTGCCCCCGGTACCTGATAGGGATACAATAGATCACTTTGGATCCCTATTTTAAAACGTCACGCTCGTAAACTGGATTCTAATCGAGATTCCCCTTCGGAATTCAATGTATGGATCTAACTTGTATTCTTAAGGATTGCCACATTACCGAACAGAATTCAATACGTTTCTTGATAGAACCCATCTCATTGTATGCATTAAATTTTCTAAACAAAAAAAATATATATACAAAATGAGTGAATCTTAGAAAAATATACGTCTTATCTTAAAAAAGTATGAATCACTTAACCCTTTAACAGCTGAGTTTTTTTGGAGCGTTTGGCAAAGTTGGTACATGGTGAATCTGAATTCATGAGTACCCAATGTGAGAAATAAATTATTCGAGAATTTTTCTACCCACAGAAACTACCCTCAAATAAAAAACCATCCCAATCGCTTGAAAACATCTTAATTTTATTTTCCATCGTTCATTTCTGCCAGAAATTGAGGAAAAGTAATTCCAGAACACGTAGTGGGATTCTGAAGAACTTACGGATCAATCAACCCTTATGAACTACCCCTCAATTGAGAGAAATTCACCCCCCAATGGATAAAATGTTATCATCTCATTTTCTGTTATTGTATCCTGATCTAAATCGAAATATGAGTGTTCCAGAACACATAAGCATATTCTGAAGGACTTACGGATAATTCGATGCTTTGTTACTGTTGGGGGTACTTTTCGAGTCAGACTTTCTTGCTACAAATTTTCCATGCGTTTTCGAAAATATATATGAACCCAACATCAATGGAAGTACATTTTTGGACGTATCACCATTTCTAGGCGTGGTTTCCGATGTTTCGTTACTGTTAGGGGTAGTTTTCCATTCGGATATTCTTACAACAAATTTTTCATGTGTTTTCAAAAATATTTATGAACTAAACATCAATGAAAGTGCATTATTGGGCTCATCACAATTGCTAGGGGTGGTTATCGATATTTTATTAGTGTTATGGGTGGTTTTTGATCCGGACCATTTTGCTACAAATTTTCGATTTTATTTCAAAGCACACACTTGAGATCGCGACTCTAAAAAAAATGTTGCCTGAAAGTTATGCTCATTTCTCTTTTTTTCGCAATTTTCGCACTTTTTGACAGGGTGTGAAACTGAAGGGGTGCAACCCTTGCGTTTGTTGAATTTTTCATGATTAGATGCATCCTTCATCTTCCAAATGCGACCTTAACGATGTCGATATGTTCATTTTTCTGGAAGTTACGATTTTTCAAAGTAGGTGGGACGTATGTGTCCCACCAGCGGTTAAAGGGTTAAAAAAGTATCTCTTAAAAATCGATCTGGTCCGCATCATTGAAGATCCACTATTATTATGTAACTTTATTTATTATATTTGTTATTTGTTTTACTGCACTTTGACATAATATCACCACACACGTTAAACCCTCACGAAGCGTGCAGGATATGTTTCAACAATCCGAGTTTTTTCTCGTGACTTTCCACATGTTTTCGATTCGAACGCGGTAAGAATTCTCAAACGGCCTTCGTCGGGGAACAGTGCAGAATCCAACTGGATCCCAATGAGGACTCCCATATGTGCGATGTCCCTAACAAATCCCTATAGAGATGTGGATCTATCTTGGGACTCCCCAACAAATATGTGCATCCAACAAATTCCGATTTAGAATTTCAAATAAAAAATCTCAAACAACATCAATCGGGAAATAGAGCGGAATCCACTTGGATTCCAATGTGGGCCCTATCAAATGCCTCTAGGGATGTGGTAGGATCTAGGTAATCCCCAAAAAAATTTCGCTCAAGTATAATAATAGAACTTTCATACGGCCGGATACTTTTTTCGAGTTTTGAAATTTACAAAAGTGGCAAGGTGTGGAAAAAAGTTCGATTTTCGTTTTGTTTAAATGGTTTTTTTTAAAATAGACAAACATAAAAAATCTTCCGGTCTGACAGAAAGTATGCTCTGTCCGCCCTCGAAGTGAATCGAATGAATAGATTTTGAAATAAAACTATTAATCAAAAAAGACTACATCGCAGCAGAGCGTTTCGTCGTAGCGCAATGGGCTGAGCCTTCACGCAAATCGTCATAACTCGGTCAATTTCCAGAATTTTTACAAAATATTTGCTGCAAATTAACGTTAAAATCCTAGGCTATACAACTGTGCGATAAAAAAAATCATATTTTCGACATTTCAAGTTTATGCAGACGCCTTAATTTCTCGTCAGGGAAAGTACCCAAAGCCAGTGTACAGCATACATATAATTTATGTCATTCATCTATGTACGTGTGGTACATACGTATGTCAAGGTTTAAAACGAGCCGCTCCAGTATCGGCCTCGAGGAGTTACGAGAGTGCCGGGTCATTCGTTGGGGATATTTATAATGGCGCGCTCTCACGTGCCCGGAAAGAACTCGCCGAGTTTGTCCGTGTCGTTCATAGCCCCGCGGTATATAGCAATATCGTATAGGAATGCACTCGCGATTCAGCGTTTTACGATTGGACAAACGCGGATGCCGGCCTCTCATATTATTAAGGGGAAAAAACTTGAAGTGAACCAGCATTACTAGGATGGCGAAATATAGAGAGGGAGAGAGGGAGAGAGGGAGAGAGAGAGAGAGAGAGAGAGAGAGAGAGAGAGAGAGAGAGAGAGAGGAGAGGAGAGAGAGAGAGAGAGAGAGAGAGAGGGGAGAGAGAGAGAGAGAGAGAGAGAGAGAGAGAGAGAAAGAGAGAGGTTGCAGAGGGAAACATGCGGACCTTTGCTCGGTTCTCTCTCTCTCTCTCTCTCTCTCTCTCTCTCTCTCTCTCTCTCTCTCTTCTGATAGATTTCGGTTTAGGATTCTGCAGCGTCATTTTGCGGCGATATGCGCCCGTCTCGAACTTTACGAGGTGACGAAGAACTTTACGAGGCGACGGAGAAGTTTACGAGGCACCGGTGAATACACACATGCACAGAGAATCCAAGCATGTCTGGGAGCGTTATGCCAAGATTTCGATCGTATTCACTCCGACATCACTCTCTCTCCCTCTCTCTCTCTCTCTCTCTCTCTCTCTCTCTCTCTCTCTCTCTCTCTCTCTCTCTCTCTCTCTCTCTCTCTCTCTGCCGCTCACCTGTACTCTCTCTTCCGACGGGAAGAAAGTGAGGGAGGTTGGGAACGGGCCCTTTACTGAAAAGCTTTTACCCGCAGATCTCCTGGGTATAACGATCTCATCCTGAATCATACGCGCGCGCGCACTCTCGTATGCTTATACAGATGCAGGCGAACGTGGTACGTATTCTAGAATATTCCAGATCATCATTGCATCCGCGTCCTCTTTCTGTTAAGCTTCACACTCACCCTGGAGCTTATGCACAAGCGTTTCGAATCTCCTCGTACCACTCCCTGACTCTCTCTCTCTCTCTCTCTCTCTCTCTCTCTCTCTCTCTTTCTCTCTCTCTCTCTCTCGTATGAAGCGCAAAAGCAAAATCCCGAATATACTTGCACGTTGGTATTCCAAGCACGTTGAAAAAAAAAAGCTATGAGAAAACGCATGTCCAATAAGCCCGAATAAAATTCCGTCATCCCATTCCTTTGTCGGTAACGAGGAGAGAAAATCCACGTGGTCTGTTTCCTTTTTTTTAGTAGGAAGGAACGGGGAGGATGCACGCGATCGACGTTATTTATTCATGGGACAATCATTAGTAATTATACCGATGATAGTAATACAGTCGAACCTCGATATAACGAAAATATGTCCATTCCCTTCCGATAGACACCCGAAACCTTGATACAATGAAGAAAAACTATAGATATAACGAATTTATTTTTAGGGCTCTTAATCTCTATACAAGAAATTTTTGTGAACAAAACCTCTGTATAACGAAGCGTTCGGTAAACGAACTCCTTTCCTTTCGTTCCCTTCTCGCAGACGCCCCCCCCCCCCCCCCCCCCCCTCCACTGCCTCTACGGAGCCTGTCTAGACTTGCAAACTTTTAAAATTAAACAAAATATTTGTTTCATTGAACAATAATCCACTTTAGAAAATGTTTTATACATTATACTCTAATTGCTAATTGCTTGTAAACATTGCTCTAATTTAAAGCTTTCTTTCTTTAAAAATATCCCTATATTTATAGTACTAATAGATTTTTTTTAAGAAAGAAAGGTTTAATTTAGAGCAATTTTTATTTGTCTTTATTAAAACCTCAATATAACAATTTTTTGGAGCATGACCTCGATAGAACGCAACCTCAATATAACGAAAACCCGATATAACAAGCTTTTTGGCTCTTCACCAGAGATTCGTTATATCGAGGTTCGACTGTAATGGAAAGTGATCCCCTGGTATAAGAACTTTTGCGAAAGGATGGAAATATCAATTTCCAATTATTATAAATATTAATTATCAATAGTATTGACAATATTAATGAAATAGATCAATGAAAAAATGAAAATTTCCTTAAATATTAATATGAGTTTTTGACAATATTAATAGAATAGATCAATGAAACATCAATTTCCATAATTATCAATATGAATTATCGATAATATTGATAACATTAATCAAATAAATGAAAAAACAAATAACAATTTTCTTAATTATTAATATGAAATTTTGACCAAAAAACAAAACAATGTTACCTTTTCACCAAAATATCAATTTTTGTTATTATTAATATGATTTTTTTTACAAGATTTACGATATTAATACAATCATTTAACGAAGATATCAATTTTCATTATTATTAATACGAATCATTGACAATTATTGAGATTATTAACAATACTAATATTAATTATTGACGAAATTACGAAAGCTTTTACCACAATGTAAAATTTAAAGGAAAATGCAACGCTCGTCGCCAGTTCGTGTCTCGAATATACCGAACTCAGCCCTCGTACTTTCAGTACACACGGAACTTCCTACACCGGTACTCGATTTTATCAGAATTGTTCTTCAGTGATATTGCCATGCCGAATCGACATTGGACCGTGGGAATCGGGATATAATACACGCGTAGATAGTTTCCCGGCTATCAAATGTTTTCCCCATCTCCCCCCCGCCCCTCTCTCTCTCTCCCTTACTCTACCCTACTGGAAACCAGAAAGGGGTTAGTTCCGCGGTAGCTTTTTGCCCTCTCGCACGCCCCCTCCTCGTGCTCAGCCTCCAACGCGTCACGCCAGTCCACACACTTCGCCGAATATAGGTCAAAGACTTTCACGTGGTCGTACAGCAGAGACTCCCTTAATTTGACTTGCCGATTATCAGCTGCGATCGAACCGCGGAAAAATCATTGCCAGTTTTCGAGTAACCTAACGCGAGAAATCAAGTACATCACGGAACGAAGATTCAGGAATCGATCAATGTAATGATCAATGGAAGATCGTCCATTGGGTCTGGTTGCGAGTTAAGGGAGATCGGACTGTACGGGAGTACCCTTCCGCCTTCTCGTTTGCTCCCGAGCTCTCGTTCTGTTGCCGCTCGGCGAAATGCTCTCGCATCAGACTCAACGTAACGATCCTCCATTATTTGCATACACGCCGTTCGTTCCATGCCAACCGAGGTGGAAAAAGCCGAAGAGACCGTCTACGCCTGGCCGATAGGGCGCGAGACATTTTCTACTTTTTTCCCCGCCTATTGCATATTCCCTACACTTATTTTTAAAATTTTATTTCATTTCGCCTCGATATACCGTGTTCAATAGCATTCATTTCATTCGAATTAAATATATAAAGAAAATAAACATCGAATGAAGGTTTTATCTCATATTCTATTTTATCCATTATGAATATATACAGTACTGGACAAAAAAAAGTACACACTAGTCGAAATTTCTTACCGCACTAAAATTTACATAGCGGACTCAAAAATAAAGGTAATTGAATTTCCCAAGTGGCGTTTTAACGAAGACAAGTTTATCTTTATTTTGATTTTTTAGAAAATTCTCTACGATTTTCTTCCGCCCCGGTGCGCACTTTTGAACGTGGCCATTTTTCGGCTATTTTTTGGCCGTCGTAAATTAACTGCAACGTTTGTAGAAAATTTTTTCCTCGGTTTTTTCAATGGCAAACTTAAAAAGAATATCAAAACCTACATTGTCATTTTTTAGAAAGTCTCGTACGATTTTTTTTTCGCCCCAGTATTGCATTTTTAGCTAAAAAAAGACGTCATTGAAGAACTATAGGGTTTCAGAGGAAATGTCAAGAGGGTAAAAAGTTGCATGGGTTTACACTGGAGTAACTAGAATTTTTTCAGAATTTTTTAAAATCATTTTTGGTTGGAACTTTGTTGAGTGGAGGGGCTCCACTTGGGAATTATGCTGTCTAGGACAATATATTGAGAAAGGAAATTTGTTTACATATTTATTTTCAATTAACAATTTTTTTAGAATTTATTTTTTTCATTTTTTTTCATTTTCATTTTTTTATTTTAATTTTAAAAAATAAAAAAAACATCTAGAAAAATTGTGGTTAATTAAAAATGAAAATGTAAACAAATTTCCTTTCTTAATTGTCCTAGACCCCATAATTCCCAAGTGGAGCCTCTCCACTCATCAAAGTTCCAACCAAAAATGGTAAAAATAATGTCCAAGATAAATTCTAAAAAGTCTAGCCACTCCAGTGTGAATCCATGCAACTTTTTGCCCTCTTGACATTTCCCCTGAAACCCATAGTTCTTCGATGACGCCTTTTTTTTCTAAAACATGTCTCTTTTAGCTAAAAATGCAATACTAGGGCGAAAAAAAATCGTACGAGACTTTCTAAAAAATAAAAATGTCGGTTTGATATTCTTCTTAAGTTTCCCATGGAAAAAAACCAAGAAAAAATTTTTCCACAAACATTGCAGTTAATTTTCGACGGCCAAAAAATAGCCGAAAAATGGCCACGTTCAAAAGTGTGCACCGGGGCGAAAAAAAATCGTACACAATTTTCTAAAAAAAGCAAAATAAAGGTAAATTTGTCCTCTTTGAAACACCACTTGGGAAATTCAATTACCTTTATTTTTGAGTCCGCTATGTAAATTTTAGTGCCATAAGAAATTTCGACTTTCGTACTTTTTTTGTCTAGTACTGTATATATATGGGGTGACCCAAAAAATAATGTCCAGAAGGAAAATCTGAATTTTTATTTGATACTTCAATTGGAATTAAAAAAAACGGAGTACGTAATATAAAGTACAATCTTATTAAAATGAAACTTAAAATTTGAACAATCTTGATATCTCTATTTTTGTGATGAATACGAATGTTTCTCATGTAATCGATTTTGCTCCGCATTAGGACGCCTATGCTTCGAGACTGTAAACACAGCGTTTGTAAACAAATACTACCGATGTATTTGACGAGAAATACTCTGCTAGTTAATTTAGTGTTGTCTGTGCATTGAGACGTCTTAACCCTAGGACCCTATTTGTAAGGAACAAAGAACCTACACAGGGATTATGCACACCCCAGTACTTCAAATCAACGCTGCTAACAAACTGTTTATCGTAGAGAGTTTAATTTTTTTTTATTCGAACGCTGAAAGACTAAGGAATGAAATAGGATATGCGAGAAAAACCTAATATGAATTTTTCGCCGTGAAAAAAGTGATTGAACAAAGCAAGAAAAATGGTTTTAGCATTTCACGCTGAAAATGTGGAGTTTGCGGTACCCATGTGTAGGGTCGTAGGGTTAATACTCTACCATGAAGGCACTGCCTAGAGCTGTAAAAAAATAAAATTATTTTCAAATTAAGAAGTGTGTCATCAACGAAAAAAGTTTTTTTATATATTTGCCGTCAGTCAAATGCTGTCAATTTCAGCAAATCTATTCCGAAATTTAGACGTAAAGTCATTCATTCCAAAAAAAAACTGGCATGCATCGTACTTTACTTATTTTTACTTGTTTTTTTAGTAATAACATTTTTCGCGGAGGTAAAAAAAAGCAGAGTAGATCGTAGTCTATATTTTGGACTATAGATTTGTGCAGATCATCCACTCATTTCCCGGGAAATAACTCGCATATATGTATATATATATATTCACTCAGTAAAAGGCAATCATTCGTTCCGTTATTTCCGGAAATATCCCTGGAGAAGTAAAAGTCCCCTTCCGCTACTCTTCCTTCGCGCTCTTGCATCCTCTCGTCGTACGAAATCTCTTTATATCCCAGGATACCTCCGTGACCCAGAGACTACTTGATCCACCACGGCCTCTCTTCCTTCCGCCGAGTTCACTCCTACATCTTCCCGTTCCCCCCAACGTTCTCTTTCGCTATCTGTTTCCTCAATATCGTCCCCGATAGCCTTTCGCTTTAGTGCGCGGGTACCAACTCGTGTTTACATTGGACTCTCAATCTAAATCGAACTTTATATAGAGGCACCCATATATATATGCGTGTGTGCATGTTTCCACTTTCCCTCCTTTCGTCCTTCTTGCTTGGCCCAGGCACTCGTCGTATCACCAGGTTCATTTTCCTCAAGCTCTGAAAGATGCAGAACCTCGTGCCCAGTCTAGTCACACCATCCACTGGTTCATTTCTTTCGGAGACTCAAACTCACACGCTCAGTCTCATATATTTTTCATTCAAACTAAAATCGGTATCGTTACATCGAATTGCCTCATAATGCATCTGTTGAAACTAAACTGAATACAGTTATAAGTAAAATTTATTGGAATCAACTAAGTGCGTTCAGTTCATCCTTTTTATATGATTTTATTGAAATGTTCGTAAAATTGACTTTTTTTTTATTCTACTTTTTCAGTAATTTAATGAAAATATAGTTATTGATTTGATTCAAAATCTAATTAACACGGTTGAGTAATAAAAAATGTTCCAAAAATGTTGATATTGGGTATGATTTACTCAAACAAATATTTAGTATAGACTAAATGGATGTATTCAGATTTTTTATTTGAATTAACGAGAAAATTGATGGACGCAGTAGTATGCTCTGCGGCCGGAGTGTGGCGCAGGGACCAAGGCTTCTCCCGCAAGCCATTTGCACTCTGAGGGAACGTACAACAGAATCCGCGTATTGTCGCACCACGAATTCTTGCGCATCGCCGCTCCCGTTCGGTCAAGTATATACCGAAAGACGTGGGAATTATACATCTTGTGATCGCCACTCAACAGGAACATCTTCTCGCAAATACCGAAATGGTGGTACTATCAAATATTTTAAATCATTTTTCACCATGAAGTATTATTAGGAAGAATAAATATGAATTGTTTATAAGAAACTATGGTGGATTTGCTTCCTGCAAATAAAAATACTAGGAATTCAAATAACTTTTTTATTCGTTCGAAATAACAATATATATGAATTTAATACTCCCTCACTGCAAGCAAATAAATATATTTTCATGTAAATATTGAAGCTATCCATAATTCCGAAGCGAAAATCGAGTAGATTTCAAACGCAAAATATTTAGCAAAAAAAAGCGATTTTAATAAACTCAATATGTTCTATTCTGTTCAATGACTTTCTGCCTTCTCTCCACGAGCTTCATTATCCCTCTTTCATAGAATTCCCGAGATCTTTTGGTAGTCGTCCCAACATCTGGGGAAGAAGTTGGACGTTTTGGGAAGACGTCCAGGCAACTGAAGATTTTATTATTTAAATTGTTCTGTACCGCCCGGAACAAGTGATAGTCTGGACGTGAAAAGTCCTGACTATATGGTGGGTGCACCAAAACATCCCACTCAAGCCGCAATCACTTTTGCCGGGTCATCAGAGAATGGTGTAGTCCAGCGTTGTCCCGGTGGGACACTACGCCCTTTCTGTTTGCCAATTCGGGCCGCGTCTGATCGATTGCTCGCTCTAATTAGGCCAGTTGTGAGTAGTACTTGATCGAATCGATCGTTTTGTTGGGTGGCAGTAGCTCATAATAGACGATTTCTTTCCAATCCCACCAGATACGGAGAATGACCTTCTTCGGGTGTAATCCAGCCTTTGCAACCATCTGAGCAGCCTTCCCAAGCTTCGACCATGATCTTTTTCGACTGACATTGTTGAAGATAATGCACTTTTCATCGCCAGTAATCATTCGGTTTAGAAGTGGTTCGTTTTGATTGCGTTTGAGCAATAAATCGCACGTTCAAATTCGGTCCATTGAATTCTTCTGCTGAGGTCGTGCGGTACCCAAACATAGAACTTGTTTACGATCCCAAGATTCCGTAAATATCACGAAACAATTGATTGTTAAATTTAGCGGTTATATCTGATCTCTGTATTCGTCAAATGCCCTTCGGAGTCGATTAAAGCCTTAATTTAATCGAAATCAGTAGTGACTGGCCGAACACAGCGAGAAACATTTTGGAGGTAAAAAAGTCCGCAACGCAATTTCGCAAACCACTTCCGAGACACACTTTCGCTCACGGCATTCTCTCCGTATACGGCGCATATCTTTTAGTGACTTTGCGACGCATTTATGCTTTTTCGGAAATAAAAAAGCGCAATGCATCGAAAATACACATTTTTTCCTTCCATATGTTCAAGATATAATTAAACTTCCTATACGGCCGCATTTCGATGGATACTTTTTTTAAATGTCGGCACAAATTTCAGCGTTCACTTAATCTACGACACTTCATTTGGTTGACACATGTGCGAGCGGAGAAACAACTGCGAACGACATCTGTCGGAATTTCGCTATGGAATTATGCATAGACCTAATATATCTCTTATTCGATCAAATAAATTTTAATCAAAAACGTATTTATTGTATTGTCTACATGCAAGAATCTCTGAAACAATTAAAAAAATCTATATTTGAAAGAAATAGAATCGTAGTAGGCCATGAGGCAACGAAAAAAGATGCTTTGACTTAAGGAGGTAAGATCATAGGGTCAAATCCAACTTTCGAGCCTGAAATTTTTATATGATGTTGACGAATACGTTATGCACACTTTGGAAAAATTTGAGCTATATTGACCATCCAGTTTTTTCGTAATAAAATTGCAAAGTCGAGCATTTTGAACTAGTGAAGCACGTCGTCTTATGGAGACGGTCAACCGGAAATGCGGTAATCACGGTTTTGCTACTCACGTATCCAAGTAAGGCCATTGGAAAACTGAAATTTGATAACAGCTGATTCGTTTGGCGAGCATAAGCTTGCTCGGTAGTGACATTTTTCGCTATCGCCGGCTAGCGACAGCCAATCACATGCACGATCAAGAAGAAAGGGCGCCTCTTATTGGCTGTTGCTAGGTAACGAAACCGAAAACGGACGCTACAGAGTTTCAGAATCTCGGTACTGCTTGGAAATCGTCGTGAAGACTCCAAAGTCGTTGAGGATATAATTTTTCAGTTTTGATTAGTAAATATGCAATAAATAAAATATTTACCACAAATTTGACACTTTGGGATCGACAATACAAATATTCAATATAAGTTAACATAAATCAGAAAACCCGTGGAGTGACGTAAATTTAGTCTCATTGTTGACCCTGAGGGAGTAGTCGTACCTCCTTCAATAAATGCTAGTTGAATCGAATAAACTTTTTTGTCAGTGTACACATGTGTGTGTGTGTGTGTGTTTGTATTGATGCGCCCTTAAATGTACGTAGGTATGCCGATATTTGCTGCTATCTGACATACAGATATAGGAAGAAAAGTTCGCAGGATAGTTGAGCTCGAGTGAATGGTGTCTCAGGGATGTTTCCACGCTAGAAGTGCACCAAGGGTGATACGTTGCAGGTGAAGATTGCATACGTAAGATACGATAGGGTCTCACGAAAGAACGACGAGACGAGAGAAAACAAGGGAAACGAAAGAAGAGTGAAGAAAAAAAAATGCTTGAAACATAAGGTATAAGAACTGGTCGTAGGAAGAGAGCGGGGTAGATTGCGAAAGTACGAGTGGTGCAAAGAGACCGGCAACGAGGCAACCACTCGTGAAGGCTTCTCGGGGAGTTTGTCTTCAGTATACATGTACGATGCCCTGTCCTGCTTGAAATGAAGTCGCGGAAGAGTATGTTCCCCAGAAGGGGTATGCTTACTGCACGTGGCATAGGCAGGATATTCCGGCCACCCCCGCAACCCCTGGCCAGGAAATGTAACCTCGACCGACGAGAGTTGTGGGAAAGGTGCGAGAGCACACATCTCTACGTAGATTGCTACACAGTGCTTGGTGGATGTGTATGGAACGTTTCACGCACGATGGACCATATTTGGAAATAAAAATTTTTCATTTGGCCCCAAAAACATGGCAAATAAAATCTAGACAAATTGAAAAGCTGTTGAAAAAAATTATCGCAATAATTTTATTTGAAAGTACTCGCTAGATATTATTTTTTCAGAGGAATGCTGGCATGGGGGTAAAAATGGGGAAAATTACTTCGTTTGTTCTAAGCATGTTGGCAAAAATTGGGATCAAGCCACTACTGTGTAGAAATTTGAGTCGGGAAAAAGTGCTGCTCCTCATCTGCCTTCCCTAGATAATACCAGACCATGATCAGGCCTTCCTGTGTGAATGAGGTTCGCCATTTAACAGGTCTTAAGCCACGCCCCGATCTGCTGTTCTCTTCTTCAGGAACTGATCAGGAACTAACCGGGAATTGACGAGGAAAGAGATCGGAAAATCGCCGCGAAAGGACAAGGAATTTGATGATGTACTGACAGGGCTTAGCATGAGAAATACACTGGCGGACAAGTAAATGAACAATCAGGGACTGGATCAACTTTTAGCGATACACCCGAGTAAAATAAATAGTATCAGGTCGTACTGATACTTATTATTTCATTATATAAGTTTATTGTCGAAGCTTTATCTTTGTATGACGATAGCTTGGTTAAGCGAAGCGCTTCGCTTGAAGCCACCTGGCGAATTATTGGCGGAATACATTCAGGTGATGTCTTCTCGGCCAGAACATTGATATTTCCGGACAAGACGCCTTTGATTGTAAAAACCACGAACCACCTGCTTTACTTTATTGACTAATTAAATAATTTGTTCATTCGTTATGTTCAAATTAATACTTGTTGCAATACCATTATTTATGATAAGCATTTTTATGCTCGTAAATTATCATTGATGAAAAAAATGCTTATAATGATGAATGGAATTACAATAGATGTATCAGTTTCACCCTGATCAATTATAATAGTACATTGTGTACCAAGGAGACAAAGTGGGTCTTTTAGCACGAGCGCGATGTTTTCAGTACGAGTCGTAGACGAGCGCGCGAGGCGAAGACGAGTACTGCAAACATCGGGCGAAGGAAAAAGCCTCTGTCTCCACGGTGCACACGATAATTTATATACCGAAACCATGTTTTCCGAGCGTTTGACACCAAACGTCGCTTTGAAATGTATCCGCATAAACACAAATACGTCGTACGTCGATTTAGGGAGGTTTTTTATTTTGATGACAATATTTCGTGTGTCGTCTTTGTCGCGGCGTGCATTGGAGCCACTCATCGCTGTATTTTTCAATATCATTGTTTATTTAATTTTTTTATTAATGATTTATCTCGCGGCGATTTCGACGATGCTTTGTCGCGGTAACATATGAAAGTGAGGTTGTGTTTCTTCCTGCAAACTAACGAGCGCCAGCTGTTGTACGGGGACGTTTCACAATTTTTAAATCCTAGGACGTAAAATATCTCTTTTACGGACCGTTTACACGTACGAAAAAGTGAGGAAAACATGTTTATGGTATATAAATATCTTTGATGGGGTAAAAAGCAAAGCAGCTTCATACAGCTCTTAAGGTCGGACACCATTTCTCAAGAAATGCCAATCTTCTGACCGGGTAGACATTACGTGAAAGTGTATTTGCTCGCAATGTATTCTCACAAGAATATTGTAATTTCCAAACATAGAGTGTAAGCCGTAAAAAACTATTTTCGAGATCTGCCCGGTCTATTTCATGAGAAGGCCTAGTCTTGTAAATCAAACGAGGCAAGCCCGCCCAGGGCCCGACAAGAAGTAGGGAATGCCCGGTCAAATTTCGGCAGGCGCTGATCCGTTGATGAATTATGATACTTTTAATTTGCAGTAGTTTTGCATGCGTTCTTGTGGGACTTTGTTTTACTCAACAGATATGACGAGAAAAAGCGAAATGAAAAAATTGTACGGATTGTTTTACACTTTTTGTCTGGGTAATTTATATATGAAAGAATTTTTTTTTCGGAAATCTTACAATTATTCACAACGTAATTGTAATTCGATTTATTATAACGTACTGAAATTCTGCACTTTTTTCTTTCGGCTCTCCGATACATGCTTACGAAACTGTATGGCACACTTTACATAATTGAGCGAGTCAACAATAGCGGCAGTGTGAGGTGTTTTGCCCGAGTAAAGTTTAACATTAGCAAATATAGGTTAATAAATCCCAATATTATGGAATATCCCAATATCCCAAGTTAAATATAGGTAAAAATCATAAAAAAAACTTCTAGCTAGACATCCAAGGCTTAGTCTACATAGATGCTAGTTACAACTGATTTTACGATACATTGAAATTTGAAATACGATTCTTTTATTGCAAACTTTTATAACCCAGGGTCTTAACTTTCATTTCCAACAAAGATTTTGTAAAAATTCGAAGAATTAACCAAGCTATATACGGCAAACCTCCCAGCTACGATTTATCTTTTTCTTTTGCATTTTTCTCGAAACTACATTTGATGAAATATTGTAAGTTGTATCTTAAAATTCGTTTGATTCGCTTCAAATGTGGACAGAGCATGGTTCGTAAGATTTTCTATCGTATGACCAGATGATTTTTTGATATGTTTATCAATTTGTTAATAACAAATGATTAAAGTTGTTTTTTTGGTCGTAAATCGAACTTTTTTTTCTACAGTTCGCCATTTTCGTAATTATCAAAATTTCGTAAAAGTATCCGGTCATACGAAAGTTTTAATATTATACTAGAAGTACATTTTTTTTATTTTTTATTCCAGATCATTATATTTACCGGAACTACCTACACGGATTGGCCATGCAGCAACGGCGGCACTTTGTTCAAATAGAAATAACTTTGTTGTTAATCAATATTTTTCGACAACAAAAAAAAATCTCGAACTTGGCAAGACTACGTATGAATTGTGTGCAAAATCTCGACCTACCCATTCCAATACCCTCATCAGAAAAAAATATTGAAAATCAACCTGTTTTTTTTGAGGTCCCAAACTCATGCAGTGCGACTAGCTTCGAGGCCGTATGAACGAAAGGTTTTTATGCATGAATTCCGCAAGCTCCACACGCATCACGAGCTACCGATTCTGATTAGAAGATCCCATACACATCTACGCGCATTCATAGTCGCAGAGGGTGTAAAAAAAGCGCGCTAAATAAAACCCACGGGTAAGTCTGAAGAGAATGCGGGAATGAGAGAATGATAAAATGAATATGCATTGTAAGTAAAGTAAAGGCGACTGCTATTCTCCGAGTCATATATATAAAACAGAGTCTCTCGCCCACCGTGTTAAAGTATTACTACACACAGACCTGCGCAAAAAGGCCGTTGCACATATACATGTACATATATCCTTCGTCTTCCTTCCTTCCTTCCGTTCTTCTCAGGGCGTTAAAGCGGCTGGAATGGGGTAAAAATTAAGTGCTTCGTGGTTCGCGCTCCTGATAGTCATGTGATCTATGGAATGAGTGAGGGGGAAAAAAAGAATTCATACCCGGAATGAGAAAGAAATGAGTGAAAATATTTGAGGAAAAAAAAGCAGAACGCATTCAGAAAAAAAAACGTATGGCGAAAGTATATCGCTGATATGCTCAGCGATATCAACTTCGTTGATTGTCTTAAATAAATAAAAAGAGTATCCTACGCATAAAGCCGATAAATTTTTCCATATATATCTTATTCATGAACATTCATATACTTCACTATACCCAGTTTTATTATATATGAATATATAACAGTCCATAAATGTACACGTATGCGTAAGTGTATAATATGAAATTATACATCCGGGACTAAATATTCATGTTTATATATACTATTTGTACATAACGCATTTTTTCAATATATTTGTTCTTATATATTATTATATGCAGGGCGATTTGCAAATATTAGGGTTTATTTGGCGATCATACAAGGTGTGTTATTGCGAGCAAAACGTTTTTATTTATTGTAAATGTCGGGCGACAAAAATTGACCGAGATATTCGCGTTCGAAATCCGACCCTGAGTAAAACAATGCCACATTAGTTGCTCACGGGCAATTTATTTTCTTTAAGGTATTCCACTCACGAACCCAAATATTTAACAATTAATTGATCTTCGTCTACAAATAAGTAAAAGTACATGCCAGTGTACTGGTAAAATTTCTAGAGTACTAATCTTTGACAACTGGAAGTATTGAGGTTTAACCATGGAGCACGATCGGGGAAGTATTGAGATTTAACCATGGAGCACGATCGAGCAACGCACAGAAATGCAAACGCAAACACAAACCCAATGAATTACACGATTGAGCAAACGCATAGAAGTTTGATGGTCGCGTTATCTCGCGCCACGGGGATGTGAATTGGCTACCAAGGTCGTGCGATTTGACGCCATTGGACTTGGGGTTTTTCGATTTTTCTCAAATGAAAAGTGTATGCATTTCGTGTGCAAAGGTGTATGCAATTTCGTCAAAAAGAGTGAACGTTTGCAAACAGGGACGAGGCGGTCATTTATCGGATATCGTGTTCCACACATAACCTCTGTGTTTGTATCTTATATTAAAATAAAAATATTCCTACTTTTCAAATAAATAATACGCTTTATTGATAAATTAAAATGGCAGGTCATTTTGAGACCCCCTTTTCTAATGATTTTAAAGGGCCCTGGCCTATGCGCCCACAAAATACGGCCCTCCGAGAAAGGAATACCCTAAGTATCAAATATTAAACGAAAACTATTAAAGGATAAACTTCTGAAAAGCGGAAACCGAATTTCAATCTGAAATTTGGCATTCACCTTTATTTTAATGTTATAAGACTTGCCTTAAAAGGATTTTTAGCGACTTTCCCGCGATATTTCCCGTGAAATTGACATTTTGAAAATTGTTACTCCAGCCCGCTGAGTAAAACTATCTTCAGTTCTAGCTATACTTATATGTTATTACGCTCATCGTTTTGTGCGAATGGTGGGGTGCGTGGAACACTAGTGTGGGCGCAGGGCACCTTGGATGTGGAATGGTGGGGTGCGTGGAACACTTCTGTCGCCCAAACTTGACGAAGATCCACACAAAGCGAAGAGCGCGGTAACATATATAGGTATAGCCCGAGCTGAGCCCGTCAGCTATAGATAAGCAGGAGCGTGGTAAAAAAATAACTTTCGAAAATCGATATTTCCAAAACTAAAGCGCGTCTCGAAAAATCCTTTTCAGGGAAGTCTTATAGCATTAAAATGAATGTATATGCTAAATTTCAAATTGAAATTCAGTTTCCGCCTTTTGAAAGTACACCCTCATTGAATCATATTATCAATTTGCAAAACGTGTCTCCGTGTATAATATTGTTTACCAAAAAAAAAATACAAAGAAAAAGATGCACTTGTCTGATTGTGAAAGTGATTTCGAACACGCGCTCGATCCGGCTAGCACGTTTCGCGCGTGAGCAACTATTGTGCCATTGTTTAATAGTTGAACTTTGAACGCGAAAATCTCGGCCAATTTTTGTCGCATGGCAGTTAAAGAAAAGCGATTTGCTCGCAATGACACACCCTATATGCCCGCAAAGGGAACCCCAATGGTTGTGATCCATCCTGTGGATATATATTATACAGGGTGGACCACGCAACGTGTGCACCTCTTTTACGACCAAAATATGCGTTGCACAAAAAAATGTTTCATACAAAAGTTACATGGTTTATAAGGCTACACTATGTGGTGCATTTATTTTTTTTATAGGTGGAGGCACTTCGAAGATTTGAAGGTCAACTTTATTTTTTCAAATGGAATGCTATATTTTTTATAGCGTAATATGATAGAGTATCGAATTCTGAGTAAAAAAGTATAGACCTTTATTAGCCCTAGAGTTAATAGCTAACGAGTAATTTCACTTTATTACTTTAAAATTTTCTTCACGTAATATCAATCTCTAATAGTATCACTATTAGAAAAATTCATTTTCACTTTTATCTTTCTGATAATAATCACGCACAATCACCGAAGGATACTTTAATACTGGATTACAATCGTTGAGAAGATTGTGAATCATGATAAGTGTGTGTGATGTGGTAAATGTGTTCATATCGATAAACACTGTAATGTAAACACTGCCATTCAGAAATTTGTAGTAGATTTGAATCTCCAACTTGATATTACGTGAAGAAAATTTTAAAGTAATAAAGTGAAATTACTCGTTAGCTATTAACTCTAGGGCTAATAAAGGTCTATACTTTTTTACTCAGAATTCGATACTCTATCATATTACGCTATAAAAATATAGCATTCCATTTGAAAAAATAAAGTTGACCTTCAAATCTTCGAAGTGCCTCCACCTATAAAAAAAATAAATGCACCACATAGTGTAGCCTTATAAACCATGTAACTTTTGTATAAAACATTTTTTTGTGCAACGCATATTTTGGTCGTAAAAGAGGTGCACACGTTGCGTGGTCCACCCTGTATATATCTATATAATATCATAACAGTTGATCAAAAAAACAGAATAGGAACTACATTTCAATCCCTTCCACAATTGCACAAACAAAAAGGATATCGGGGCTGCAAAACTTCACGTACTATTCGGCCTCGCAAGAACTATACAGTCGACTCCAAATTCAACTGGTCGAATGTGTTTATTTCAATGTCATACATACCATAAAAGATAGAAGAAAAGAAAAAAAAAGATTTCGTGCCACGGTGTGATACATTTTATTTATCGACAATTGGATGGGTTGGCTGACTCATAAAAATAAAATATCGGCGATAGCGCGCGCACAAACCAATCTCCGTAATATCAAAGTGGTACGACGTGTACCAGGGGCGGATGTACGGAGGGGTAGAAGCGATATCGAAGTTCGCGTGACGTGGCATAAACTTCGAGCGATCCGACGATGTGGACGACTGATCGATCGCTTTGCATAACCTTCCATGTAGAGAAGGAAAAAAAATAAACGTTAAGTAAAAAAAGAAAATAGTAGGAAAAAAAGATTACATCAAATATGGCCGGGTGTTGAAAGCGTGTAATACTGAGGGAAAAGAAGTCGGTGAGGATGCACGATGAGACGAGAGCGGTAGTGTCTTCTAATATACAGGGTGGCTTGAAAAGTTACGCCTAAAAGAAAAATCTAGATGCCTCTTATCAGTACACTGCAACCTCTCTAATCGGTATAGTGGCGGGATCGGCTTCGCATCACACTTGCAACTTGCATAGAAGTTGCGCACCATGCATTCAAGCCGACTCTGCGCAGCTGACGTACCGCATAGCAGTACCCCTCCAATCCCGATCTTATTGTCTAGCATGCTTCGAGCCTGACGCTGGGGCTTGGCGGTTCTCCCACCATGCGTTACGACGATCGATATTCGGCACCTAGTGGGGGGACTGATTTTATTTATGGAGGTGCCGTTCAGAGAGGTTGCAGTGTACCTTTCCGAATCACCACCGTTATAGGTTGTACGATCTGTTTTAGGTTTCGAGCAAAAAGCATCTTTCTATTTTTTTTAGAGTTTTCCCGTAGCGTAGGATTTTATTCGTTTCTCTGTTGTGTATGATTCCTCTTAGAGATTTTTAAAAATAATTGGAAGTCATTTAGACTAGTATAAGTATTTTTTTACCACCTGAACCTTAGTGACTGATCTTCTGAAGGGGTCAAAATACCTTGGCGCTGCGAAAAATAGGTATAAACATAAATAAAAATTTTGCCGCGACTATTGAGTGTATAAAATCATTTTTATTTTTCACAAATATATCATAGTTTTATAAACAAATTAAAAAAAAACGATAAAAAGAAAATTTTAATCGTGGATATATAAGTTGTGTAATAGGATCCTCTTTTCAAACTGATGGACAAAATATCTCGAGATCTACTCAACCGATTCCAATGAAATTTATACCACATATTCTTTATAATATTTTGTAGGATGTAGCATAGCATTTTTTGGTTGGCTGCCGAGACCATTTTTTATTAATTTTTAGAACTCAATATTTTTGGTAAATATCAGAGGATTTTTTCGAACAAATGTAATTTCTACACAAAAATAAAGAAAAAATGTCCTTTACTACACTTTAGCTATTACCTTCCTTTGCAAGAAATTTTGTTTTTTATTTTTAAGACGATGCCTGACAGAGAAAAAAATTCCACCATATATTAGAAGAGAATACCGTTTTCGTATCATTTCGATATATACAAGCGAGCTCTATCCAGTGAAAGCGAGTAGATTAACTCGACGATGGATGCAACGGCACGTGGCACGGCGAGCGCGAGCGAGAGAGTCTCGTGAGACTCGATGCAGCCGCGTGCACATCGAACCTACACTATACAACCACATTAGTCTGTCAGCGCGAATGCGATTCGTTATTCGTTCTCGAATAGTAAATCGATTAAAGTAGAAGCTCAGACACTGAAAAAGAAATATATATTGGGTATATGCATAATTCCGTAGCGAAATTCCGACAGATGTCGTTCGCAGTTGTTTCTCCGCTCGCATATGCGTCAACCATGTGAAGTGTGGTATATTGAATAAAAGCTGAAACTTGTGCCGACATTTTAAAAAAGTATCCATTGAAATCCGTGACGTATAAGAAGTTTAATTATATTTTGAACATGAACGGAAACAAACATGTATTTTCGATGCATTACGCTTTTTTATTTAAAAAAAGGCAAAAACGCGTCGAAAACTCACAAAAAGATATGCGCCATGTACGAAGAGAATGCCGTAATGAAAGTGTGTATCGGAAATGGTTTGCGAAATTTCGTTGTGGAGATTTAGATCTCTAAGATGCTTCTTGCTCCGGTCGGCCAGTCACTACTGATGTCAATTAAATCAAGGCTTTAATTGACTCCAACCAGAATTTGACGAATACAGAGATCGGATATAACCCGAACATTGGCCAATCAACTGTTTAAAAAATTTACAGAAGCTTGGGATGGTAAACGAGCTTGATGTTTGGGTGCCACGCGAATTAAGAGAAAATAAGTTAATGAACAGAAGTTCAGTTTGTGATTTGCTGCTCAGACGCCATTAAAACGAACAATTTTCAAAGCGAATGATTACTGACGATGATAAGTGGATCGTCTACAACAAGTAGGCAATCCAACACAGTAGACTAGTAGACAGTACCCGTACGGAAATTAAGTTCGGGCTTTGATCGAACCCATCTTTATTTTCCCTAACTTTATTGAGGCCCTAGTCTGGAAGCCGCATATGGGCCATCAGTGGCCGGTCACACTTTGCTACCGAGGGCCATTGAAGACAAAATAACCAGGGACTTTAAAATCGCCTCAACGCAACGGTGCCTTATACAAATTATTGCAGCCGTATGCGTACGTACGTGTGTATGCACTATGAACAAGAAATGAGTTATTTCAATACATTTGAAGCTTAGAATTCTATCGCATAGTTTGATCCCGCGTTTGATCCCGCGTTGTTCCAATGAACGAACTGCATGCGTGTTGGTTCAAGGCATCACAGCTCATCTACTAAACGCATAGTTTAATTATTCTAGTATAGTTTAAAAATTCTTTAGTCAAGCAATTTATATTGATTTGCCCCCATAATAGCAAAGTCTAGTAGTAATGGAGAAATCGCTACGAGGGAATCTACAACTACGCCCCTTAAAGGCCTTTACTTGCTCTCCGTACTTAGACCATAGTTTTAGTCAACCTACCTACCCTACCATTCTCTAATAGGGGCCCGGTTCGGCTCTTTTACGGAAAACCCTACTATGGAATTCACAAATAATCCATAGAAGGCCCCAAATTGTATTAGGTATACCCCTGCCAATTTTCCGCACGGGTATCAGTCGAAAAAGATCTTGATACAAGCTTGGCTTTTTTCTGATTCGGCAGCCGGATTATAAAAAAATATGGCTACATGTAAGCACCATTCGATCACACCGCTCATACGAGGTGGGTAAATTAAGTAATGTGAGTGATTTTTTTCACTTTTATTATTCGAATAGAATTACAATTCAATATTGTCTCCCTCAAAATAACTTCCTTGCGGAGTTACACAGCGCTGGAGATGATTCTTCCAATCCTCATAGCAGTGCTGGAACTCGGATACTGGAATAGCTTTCAGCTGGTCGATTACAGTCGTTTGAATGTTTTCGCGTGTCCAAAAATGACGTCCCTTGAGGTGATTTTTCAATCTCGGGAAGAGGAAAACAGTCACAAGAACTCAAGTCAGGCGAATAAGAAGGCTGAGGAGCCACAGGAATGTTTTTACTAGTCAAAAAATCGTTTATTGACATTGCTATGTGACAAGGCGCATTATCGTGATGCAACATCCAGTTGTTCTTGATGTTTGGTCTCAACGCATGACCCTTTTTCGAAGTTTTCCAAGAATCTTTCGGTAAAAGTGTTTATTGACCGTTTGGCCTTGAGGCAAAAAGATGAACTTCATCGGTTCTTTGAAATGAAGGCCGTCCGCTGCGTGGTTCACCTTAAATCGACTCGCTTCCTTCTGAAAATGTCTTAAACCATCGAAAAATCTGGGCCCTTGACAAAACACTTTCGCCGTAGGTCTGCTAAAGTTTTGCAAAAGTTATCGTTGCACTGTGCCCAAGTCGTAAGCAAAACCTGATAGCACACGGTTGCCCGAAATTGACGTCACTCTTTTTTAGAACGCACTAGAGAAAAACTGTTTCACGAGAAAAATCTCTACGGACAACTAAATAATTCTAGCGAGTTCAAACTCGTACTTAAGGCGTATCACATGTTCACTTGCCGCCCCTCCAAGCCTCGCGTCCCAAGTGTTGCCGGATCGAACGCTACGTTGCCACTCTTCATTACTTAATCTACACACCTTGTACATAACGAGCAGTGTAACCTCATTGGTCCAAAGTGAATCCCGAGGGTCGTTCGTGAGCGTCTATCTGGGGCCCCATTTGTTTATTTCCCGCGATAGAAACACTATGAGAACCCTCGTAGCGACTGTACGTCAAGTGGATCCTCAACCGGTCTCATTACGCAAGTGACCATTAAGAGATCCTATTACACCTCGACTGCGATCAAAACTAATGCACGTGAGTATGCAAATGTACCGCGACTCCGACAATAGTATACAGTGTGTCGCATGTGAAGCGTTACAAACGTTGATCTCAGAGAATGCCCAGTGTGAGGATTTTTTTTCACATAAAAGCTTCAATTTTGATTGAGTTCGGATTTTTTCGATTTTTTTTGCAGCCATTTTGACAGACCGTAATTCTGAAAAGCAAAAAAGACGGTATACACAAAGATAAGAAATTACTCGGATCAACGAAATTGATCGATCACAAATAGCCAATAAAATATTCTAACCTTTAAAACCTCCAGAAGTGTTTATTTTATTTTTTTCTTAAGATATTAGTGTACCATGTCAAGAATATAATAGGAAAGTTTTTAATCGGAATTCAAAATACTTCTGATGTTATAGCATGTGAACGTGATTCGTCTCCGCTTGACGTCAGCATGCACCGTAGATGTAATTTTGCCTAACGTCGCTTATAGGCTGCTACTCCGGTGAAGTTATTGATTTATTCATTCAAACTAGTTACTGCGAACGCTGCACATTCTGGGAAAATAAACCGAATACCGAAGAATATCGCAACTTGTCGGTAAGATACCGAAATCATTGAATTTTTATTTACCAACACTTCAAATGCGATTTTTTTTTTTAACAAACAATTGATGGAACGCGTTCAAATTTCACCCTAAATTTAATTATAATAATACTTTGTACTTGAAAATATAGGTTTTGAAAAATCATTTCAAAAAAGGATTTTTTTAATGCCGAATAACTCAAAAATTAAATGTTAAATTGAAACAGTTTTTTTTAGAACCGCGCCATTTCTTTCAGTTTATTTATTTTTTCACTTTTTTGATTCACCCCCACTGTTAATAATGTTAAGAAAATAGAAAAAAATGCACCTTTTTGTTTCGGATAAAAACAACAGAAGCTGAAGCTTACGCCGTTTTGCAATTCACGTCATCGCCTTCCCGGATGATAGTGCCATAACTCCGCCATTTATAATTATTTTGTGAAAAAAACGTAATAATGGTTAAAAGTACAAATTGTCTTTTTTTATAACAAACCGTTCTTTTTCAATCCATAAAAATTGACGTATTTTCAGCTGCTTAATTTATCCCTTTCAGATGAAAGGAAATAATTTGATTATTCCGCGCGCTCGTTAGTTCTATGGAATAAACAATTCTCAATAAATCCTAATATTCTATTATTTCACTAATTAATTCGTCAGCATCCCCCATGGCTAACTTATTGTTAGTCAGCCCAAGTCTATGTCCTATTGGATTTCGATACTCATCCCTACTTCCTGATAGAGATTTTAGAAAAGGGATCCTATGAGTCATCCCATTGGATTCCTTCTCTAAAACGTCACGCTCGTACATAGGATTCAAATCGGTATTCCTCATTGGATTCCAATGTACAAAACCAATCTGAATTCTAAAAGATTCCTACATTATCAAAGAATTCGATTCGATCCGTTATGGATCACAGCGTATTCTGTACGTTAAATTTTCTCAGCATACCTTATCCCTACTTCCGATTTATATATTAAAAAAAAAGATTTATACTTTCTCAAGATCCAGTCGTTTTCTAGGTCTATATATTTATATAGAGATACAAAACGAGTGGATCTTGAGAAAGTATAAATCTTATTTTTTCTAAATATATAAATCGCTGAAAAATGAATATTTTAAAATTCGATTTTCCTCACATAATTGAAAAACCACTGAACTTGTCATTTGTTATTTATTTTATGCAGCTTGACACAATATCGTCACACACGTTCAAACAGGAGCGAGCAGATTATGTTTTAACAGGTCGAGTTTTTTCTCGTGACTTTTCGCATATTTTCCATTTGAACGTATATATAGAGATGTAGGTGGATCTTGTGACTTGCCAATGAATTTGTTCACGGGATCAGAAGAGGATATATTTTTTTGGGAGACCCAACAAATTTCGGTTGAGAATTTGAAATGAAATTTCTTAAACGACGTTAATCAGGAAATAGGGCGGTATCCACTTGGATTCCAATGTGGACTCCCTACGTGCGGTGTCTCTATCAAATCCCTATAAGAATGTAATAGGATTCGAGGACTGCGCAACAAATTTCTGAACGGCTAGTGCAAACGATCCGGTTTATCCTGTGCCAATCAACGACGCCAGACCCAAAAAATTGTAATTCGATGAAAACTTTCACGAAAGAGGAAAAGTTCCTCGGATGACCTGATAAACGTATATGAAACGCACTATTGCACAGCCCGAGGTAAACATACGAAGCCAAAACTCGCGTTCGAACGTCGTCTATACGTGATAGAGTTTAGAGCCAAGCCCGTGGGCGAGAGATGATCAAACGTTGAGTCTCGTCCGGATGCGGGCTTCCTCGTTTGGCTTAACCCTCCCAAGTTAAACGAAACTCCACGGTATTTTGCCTTTGTGCACACCGTGTGTACAGGGGATGAGATTTTCCCGACGAGCCATACGAAAATTGATCACACACGTTGCGCAAACTCTCGTTACACGTCGTCACTTGGACCCTGCAACAACGTGGACCTCGCATTCACCTGCCCGTGCCACACAACCACGCAAAATAGGCTATTCGAAAACTCGAAATTTTCTACCACCCGATTGACCCCGTCTGGTCATTCAAATCGCGCTCTCTGGCCCTCGTTGCTCCTTACGAGATTGTGCACTGAGAATCTGGCCGAGATTTTCATTGTGCAATTAGAATGCAAGAGCGTAATTTGGAGTATTTCAATGATAAGCATCGGGCAAAAATAAAAGGGATGATATCTTAAAAGCCTGGACGTAAAAAGGAACGTTATTAATTAAAAAACTATTATTATACTCCATTCAGCATAAATAAATTAGCAAACATCTACTTGCATTTCTATTTAATTTAATTTTCTTTTTCTATTCTATTTACTTTTTTCTTGTGTTGCTCCACATAATTGCATCGTATTTAAAATGAAAAAAGCCTTGTAGACGAGTCACCTCCTCATGAATTTTATTTTTTGGTTATGTTATTTTATTTGTGTCATGTAATTATAGTTTTTTTGCTTGTCACACAATGTGCTCGAGCTTTAACCGAGTCGTAAATAAAGAAGCAATGCTTTTCGGTGTCTGCCTTTCCATATCGATTGTTTTTTTTTCTGTCCAATTTTTATGTTCCTCCGTGTAATTTAATTACATTTTTATTTATAACTAAGACATAAATTAATAAAGCTCCCTCCCCCTCCCCCCTGGCTCTTGTTCGGTCGCATCACGTTACTTCTCCGCTTCTTTCGAAATGTTGACCACCAAATTGAATTTTTGGTTCCTCCATTATTCATTTTTCAAATATTCGCAGATTGCTTACCAGTCCATAAATTGACAGGATGATTTTCGCAATGAATCGTCACAAAATATAGGTCCCATTTTCGCAATGCCATCTAGCACCAAAAATGGGACGATCTTCTTCATCAACCCAAATATTTTGGTTTTTTTTGCACATGACATTCCGGCGCTTGGCACCCTTGCGAGCTTCGTTCACGTCGCATGCATCGATATTTTTTTTTTGGACTTCTTATTGTACATGTGCATTGCAGATAACTCGCGGAATACCGATGATCGATGTATTGTACGCACGCGTTGTGTTATCGAACGTGAAGCGGAGGCGTACAAATAGATTTCCTGAACGTGAACAAAGCCAGATCCGGTTACCTATATCTGCATTGCCTCGCAATCGCTCTCGTGCATTCTCTTTACGGATCTCTTTCACTGCTACAGCACCCTTGGGAATTATAGTACATCATACACTCACGCACGCACACATCTGTATATATATATATATATATATATATATTTATATATGAATACATGGTCGGCGGGGGATTATTCGTGCTTTATGGAGCCGGATCAACGAGGAAAAGACCAAAACGACAACCAAAAGAAACGCGCTGAGAGAATATAGCAATATATATATATATATATATTGGGTGAAGTAAAAAGTTGTGAGCGTTTTCCGCTAGATGTCTTTAGTGAGCCATATCTCACGATACGATATATCGCATTGGGTCATACTATACGGCGATTTAAAGGTGACATTACGCTTCAAAAAAGTTCTTCGACAGTTTTGTGTTTGGTGAAGCCAGTTGTGTGTTACAGCGTTCCAAAATGGAGGTAAAAAAAGAAAAAATTCGATACATTCTTCAGTACCACTACGACCAAGGTGAAAAGGCGGAGCAGGCGGCCAAAAAAATTTGAGCTGTTTATGGACCCAATACAGTATCAAATGCAACAGCAAAGCGGTGGTTCCAACGATTCCGTTCTGGTAATATGAACGTCGAAGATGAGGCACGCTCTGGTAGGCCAATCGTTGAAAATGTCGATAAAATCATGGAAATCGTCGAGTCGGACCGGCATGTGAGCACTTATTCCATTGCCCAGGAACTGAAGATTAGCCAGAAAACCGGTTGGAACCATTTGCATAAGGCTGGTCTCAAGAAGAAGCTCGATTTATGGGTTGCCACACGAATTGACGCACAAGAACCTTTTGGACCGAATTGATGCCTGCGTTTCTCTGCTGAAACGTAACGAAATCGACCTATTTTTGAAGCGGATGGTGACTGGCGATGAGAAATGAGTCACATGCGAGAACAACAGCCAAAAAAGATCGTGGTCCAATCGCGGTGAGCCGGCCCAAACGGTCGCCAAGCCCGGATTAACGGCCAAGAAGGTTTTGCTGTGTGTTTCGTGGGATTGGAAGGGAATCATCCACTATGAGCTGCTCCCATCGGGCCAAACACTCAATTCGGACCTCTACTGTCAACAACTGACCAGATTGAAGCAGCCGATCGATCAGAAGCGGCCAGAATTGGCCAATAGGAAGGGTGTTGTGTTCCATCAAAACAACGCCAGGCCGTACACATCTGCAACGACGCGCCAGAAGCCCCGAGAGCTTGGATGGGAGGGTCTATCGTACCCACTGTATAGTCGAGACCTGGCACCAAGCGATTATCACCTTTTCAAGCATTTGCAAAATTTTCTTGATGGTACAAAACTGGCCTCAAGAGAGGCTTGTGAAAATGAGCTGGTCAAGTTTTTTACCAATAGGGACGAGGACTTTTTCAATTGCGGAATTATGAAATTGCCTTGAAAATGGATAAAAGTTATCGAACAAAATGGCGCATATTTTATCTAAATCGGATAATCCTGACTATGTTAATTTCATCGTCGAAATAAACCGAAAAAACGCTCAGAACTTTTTACTTCATCTAATATATATATATATATATATATATATATATATATATATTCCACTTTCTAGACACTGGTACACAGTGACCTAAAGCAAAAAAAGCCAGCGTGGTGAGCGAGATAAAGGAAATCTCTGCTCATCAAGCACCCCTTGTTATAGGATCTCACTTTCAAATATCAATTAATCAATATAACATTTGATAAAATTGTCGACACTTGTATTATGATTATGAATGGCGAATTTGAGAAGCATGTTTTCATACGTAGGAAAAATATATTGCAATTTTCTCAGAATGTTTTGGGCCAATGAGAAACAATTATAATATAATTTGATAATTTATTATCATTATTATTATTATATTGTATTGTCATCGATGAAGAGATTAATTGTTGATATGCGTAGATCCTGAGAATAAAAACCATGTCTAAATAACTTCGAGAAAATAATTGTGCCAAAATAAGTTTGGGGAAAATAATGTTTCTTAATGGAAAAAAAGCCATTAACCCTAGCAATATTTGTGCCTTATGTAAAAATTCATCTCGAAGCAATATTGTTGGCTGGAAGTTTGAAAAATTGTTAGACCTTTAAACCTAACCTTTAAATTGTTAAACCTTTAAAAAAAACATTAGACCTATCTAATGAGTACGTCTGTGAAAACCATTTAACGATACTTATAAAATTAGCCGAGTTAAATAAATTATAAGAAATACGCTCGGGGAACAAGGTCGAGACGCAGAAAACTTTAAATGCGTTTTTCTCGAAACTATGTTTTCCAAATCGGCAACCACGATATCGCGATAAGTTGGCCGATTGAGCTCAGATTTGGCATACACCTTAAGTAGACTGTTTTTCAAAGTTGGGAGCAGAATTGAAACGAAATAATTTTTTTTACATAACTCATAGAATGTTTAGAAAAGTAGGAAAAATTGGTAATGAAAGCCTAGCATGTGGCCATTTTATTTTTAGTGGATCTGGTACCAAACATCACAACACTCATACAATGAAGAATATGTTTGTTTTTTTTTCACAATAATACAACACAGTCCACAACACTGGTCACCGATTGGGGGCGGTTTTCGCGCACCTTTGTGCACGTACAAAAGTATATGATAATAATTTTTTATATTGTACATATTCTTGAAGGATCAATAAACATGTTTCAAAAAATTCAGAAAGAAAACTGGAACAGTTTACCAATTATTCCATCCTAAAATTTACCTCCAAACCAGCGCTCTAGACAACAATACTGGCTTAATCGGATATATCATTTGTATAAAATACAAATACTGGAAATAACATACAACGAATATACCAAAATGACAATGACTGCCAATTAATAAAAAAAATTTTAAACAGATTATCTTCGATCTAGTTAAAATACGTCCTTCAAATGAATGTCACTGTATTATTTCTGTTAAACGATAATGTGGCAGGGGGCAAATAGTCGGCGTATAAATAAAGTTTCTCATTGAAGAGAAAAAAAACCATTCATTTTTTCACGTCTTCCGCCAGCGTCGCTTGCTCTGTGAACGGTCGTTACGAGCGACCTGTCTCATTTAACGAAACATTTAATTGCAATCACACGTAATTTATTCATTAATAACGAGCTATTAACGTCCAACTGGATAAGATTATCGTCGACTCGTAGATATATGTTAATTCGCAAGAAATTGCACGAACGAAGAGATAAATTGCGTTTCATTGCGAATTACAATGAGAGATGAGAGAGAGAGAGAGAGAAAAGTTACGAGATTTCTTCGGGAAGTCTGATATTTTTAGGTGTGTTTGCAAAGAGGTGGCATGCAGAGTAAAGAGAAGGAACGAAGAGAAAAGATTTCTGAACAGAGAGAAAGAGAGCGAGAGAGAGAGAGAGAGAGAGAGAGAGAAAGGGAAGGGAAAAGAAAGACAAAGAAGAAGTGTGATATAAGAAAAGTCTCAAACGTCCCCGTAACCCGACAGCTTTATCGTCACCAAACTCGTGAACTAAGCCCTAAGCGCGCCTTAAGCTCACCCGAGGATTACCAGAGGCCAACTCCGCCGGTTATTTCTACCCAGCCTCGCGATTATCATCGTAGAAAGCTCACTCCCGGATAAGTTATCGAGGATATCGTACCTAGAATGCCATCCCGCAGTGAAAAATAAAAGAGCCTTTTCTTTCACGAATTTTGAGTATTCCCCGCAAGAATTTTGTGCTCGTGTGGTGTGCATCTTTTGTGCATGTTTTTAAGATTGTAGACAACAAACAAGCCCAAACAAACCGAAAATTGGGAGAGTATAGACATCTGTATCGGCACAGGTTTTTCAGTTCCCCTGTGCTCTCGTGTCAGCGCGACATCTGCCCGAGCAGAAATCTAATCAGGCTGCCTGAGGATCCATCAGGGCCGGATCAGGGATCAATAAGGCGCCCTGATCAGGTACGCCTGATTTGAGCCAGACAGGGGCCTGAGCAGGGATCAATAAGGCGCCCTGATCAGGCACGCCTGATTTGCGCCAGACAGGGGCCTGAGCAGGGATCAATAAGGCGCCCTGATCAGGCACGCCTGATTTGCCCCGGATAGAAGCCTTATCAGGTATCAATAAGGCGCCCTGATCAGGCACGCATGACTTGCGCCGGACAGGGGCCTGAGCAGAGATCAATAAGGCGCCCTGATCAGGCACGCCTGATTTGCGCCAGACAGGGGCCTGAGCAGGGATCAATAAGGCGCCCTGATCAGGCACGCCTGATTTGCCCCGGATAGAAGCCTTATCAGGTATCAATAAGGCGCCCTGATCAGGCACGCATGACTTGCGCCGGACAGGGGCCTGAGCAGAGATCAATAAGGCGCCCTGATCAGGCACGCCTGATTTGCGCCAGACAGGGGCCTGAGCAGGGATCAATAAGGCGCCCTGATCAGGCACGCCTGATTTGCCCCGGATAGAAGCCTTATCAGGTATCAATAAGGCGCCCTGATCAGGCACGCATGATTTGCGCCGGACAGATTGGGCCGGAAAGATTGGGACGGTCATCGCCAAAACCGGAACAAAAACTAAACGATCAAGTCAAGTAAAATAAAAACTTAAACTTTAAAAAAATGTTTTCATATGTTTCATATTTTTAATAACATTAGTAAACTTGATAACGTGTAACTGCGATAATAATTTAATAAATGTTGATCTATTTTTAAACAAAAAATTAATCAAATGATTGAGCCAGATGACACGCATGTCTCAGGCTGGATGAGGCACCTGATCCGGGCCAGATAAGTTGCTTGATCCGAGCCAGATATAGTGCCTAATCCGAGCCTGGTAATAAGGTGCCTGATCCGGGCCTGATAAAGCGCCTGATCAGAGCCTGATAAGGTGCCTGATCCGGACCTGAATTTGCAAAAGCGTTACATCCCTGATCAGGGCCGGACTAAATTTGCCTGATCCGGCCCGGATTTGCTATTGTGGCAGCCTGATCCGGTCCGGATTTCACCCTGAACAAATTTCTGCTCGGGTGGGCACGAATTACTGTGAACAACTCTCCAGGGACGTCTCCCGGAAACCGGAAATGGCGAAGTGACAAGAGGGTGGCTAAACTTGTCAGCTTTCACGAAAAAATATTGGAAAATATTGGAAAATATTGGATTATATGGGTCAATAAACAATCACAATTATGCATGTTTATGAATTGCAATCCATTCCACCTGATCTCGATCAGCATTTCGAAACGCCACATTTAGATACAATTAAACGTAAATCAACATTGAAATTTTTATAAAATTAGTATCCTTTTTGCCTTTCTTTTTAAGACTAATTAAAAATTAGAAATCATTTTACAAATATAATATAATGTAATGATTTATTATCATTACATTATATTATATTATCATATTGTGTTACTATTCAATCGAGACATTAATTATTGATATGTAATTGATTGATCGAACATTAATTGGTTAATATGTAACGCCGTAGAGGGTAGAAAACAAGTACCATGTGTGAATAACTTCGAGAAATTAATTAGGCCAAAACAAGTTTGATGGGTTAATAATATATTAACTATAAACTATAATAATAATATAGTAATTTTTTCATATAGTGTATTTTTATATATACTACAATATTTATATAGTGGAAAAAAAAAATCTGCCGTAACGAAATTTATATTCAACGTTATGTTTATAAAAGTTATTTTGCCAAAGTTACTTTTGTTACAGATATTTAGTCGTGATACTGAAAAATACAGCGGAAAATATACGAAAATAAGATTGCGAGTATGTACCACGTAATTCATGGTTTAAGGGATAACACCACTCTAGGAATTTGAAAAAAAATCTTTTTTTTTGCCTAAAAAATACTTTGGGGTCATGAAAATAATAAGCAATTGGTCCTGTAGCGATTTTTTTTTTAAAGGTTCTATTATCGATTTTGCCGCAGCGCCTCGGAGCGCGCGTTGAGTGTTCGTACAACTTTAAACGCGTTTTTCACGAAACCACTTTTTTCAAACCGGGAGGACGGATTACTCGAAAACCTTTGCATGGATCGATTAAAAGTTTGATAGTAGCTTCACAATTACATTCTTTATGGGAGTACGTAGCCCTTTTTTTTAAATTAATTGTAAACTTTTTTTATAAATAATTTACTGCTTATTTTTTGGGCAAAAAATCGATTCATTTCTTCCAAAGTGCGCCATTTTGTCAAAATTTGATTTAAAAAAATCCCTACTTAGTCCCATAGCTAATAATATATAGATTATAATTTTTTCGGTGTTTGTTCCAGGTCTTATATTTTACGAAAAAACCGTCCTTCCGTGAAGCTATTTGTAAAAAAAACACGTTTTTCAATATGGGCTCTGTCGCCGCCATTTGGTATGAAAATGGTAATAAAATTTTTTTTTCTACTTTAATATGTGTTACATAAACCCTTTCAAAAGAAATCCTATTCCTTTTTTCATACTCCCAAAATAAGTTGTCAAAGTTAGGCCTTATTTTCTACCGCTAGAGTGGTGTCATTCTTTAAAAGTTATTCGAACTAAACTATAGCTAAAATTGTTGTGAGCTTGTAAAAATTCGTCTCAATTGAATAGATATGATTAAATCGTGTTTCAAGATACAAACAGATTTGTCATCAATATATAAAATACAATAAAACGAATATAAAAAACCGAAGTAAAAAATAATTCGGAGATCCGAAAGTCATGTGCAATATGATAAAATCACGATTCAATAAAAATGAGACGATGTTTTCATTTTTATTCACGAAAAAATTTTAAACTTCTTTGTTCTGATCCTGTCGAAATAAAAAAGTGCCATCTCATTCAATCAATAATACAATTGATTAGTGCAAATGTGCATATATATTACGAACCATATTGTACCTGCAGTCATTCTCCGTACCATGCTCGATGCATCCGCGATACATCCAGTCTGGAAAATACTCGGGCACGAAGCGATAGCAATAAAATGGGATACGAGTCAACCTCATCAGGAGGAAGACAACGCGCAGTCTCGTTCGGTATTCGCGACCAACGATGAGAAATTCCAAAGCAGTTCCAATAAGTTTGTTGCCAATGTTTGCTAACCTGGAGCTTGGACAACCTTTCCCTCTCTCTCTCTCTCCCTCTCTCTCTCTCTCTCTCTCTCTCTCTCTCTCTCTCTCTCTCTCTCTCTCTCTCTCTCTCTCTCTCTCTCTCTCCCTCTCTCTCTCTCTCTCTCTCTCTCTCTCTCTCTCTCTCTCTCTCTCTCTCTCTCTCCCTCTCTCTCTTTTTTCTCTTCCGCTTCACCCTCCCCGCTCTCTCGTCCACCCTCTCTCGATGCTTCTCTCCAGAACGATAAAAGCGAAGGCAACTCCTAAAGCGAAAATTTCATCCCCCGTCCAGAAGTCACTAAAGCGAACGAATCAACAGCACGGAAAACGAATTTGGTTACTCAGCTAAATCATGCAAAAGTTTCTCTACATTTTTTTCTCCCTATATACGTCGTGGTAAATGACGTAGAAGAAGGCTGAAAGTTTATTTTTCCCATGGGAACTTCTATGAGGATCTTAAAATTATGGAGGATCATCAATAAATATCTATTTTCTTTATGTTTTGGTATTTTCATATAAAATGATTTTTGGAGATCAGTACAAGATCTTGCAAATCCATATTAACTTCGATAAAATAATGTTTATGTATCGAAGAAATTGAAAAAATTACAGAAAAAAATTAAAATATGTATTAACGTGGGAAAAAGTGATTGTGAAATTATTCATCTTCAAACGACCATCCTTATAGTAGTTAAATATCCCCATACTGTATGCAAGACCTAATATTTTTTAAATAACCTATCGAAAAATTGAAAAAAAATTGTATAAAAGACATTTAAAGGACGATTCGTTTGAAACAATTTTTAGCTTAGTCAATTTTTAGGTTTAACCGGTTCGTTTTAATGGCGTTTGAGTATCAAATCGCAAGCTGAAATTCGGTCCATTAAATTATTTTCGCTTAGTTCGTGCGGCATCCAAACATCGAGCTTGTTTACCATACCAAGCTTCCGTAAATGTGGCGAAAAAGTTGCTTGGTCAATATTGAGGTTGATCTTCAATCTTTGTAGTCGTCAAATACCGGTCGGAGTCGATCAAAGCCTTGATTTTATCGACATCAATAATGACCGGCCGACCGAAGCAACGAACATCTTGGGGGTCGAAAACTCTACAACGAAATTTTACGAACCACTTCTGACACACACTTTCGCTTACGGCATTCTCCCCGTACACGGCGCATATATTTTTATGGGTTTGCAATCCGTTTTTTGCCTTTTCGGAAATAAAAAAGCGAAATGCAACAAAAATACAGGTTTCTTCCTTCCATGTCCGAAATATACCTAATTAAACTTCCAACACGTTACGGGTCTCGATGGATACTTTTTTTAAATGTCGGTACAAATTTTAGCTTTCACTTAATACATGACACTTTTTATGGTTGACGATTGGGCGAGCGGAGAAACAACTGTGATCTATATACACGTACCCCGTGCAGAAATATTGTCATGGATACAGTCCGATTCACACGAGGATCCTGGTTTCTCAATCGGGATCCAGTCGGATATCGGATCGGATCCGGTAGCAAAATGTAACGCTTGCAAATCAGATTCCAGCCAGCATCCTAATCCGGAACTATTAAGGACTCTAGTCAGAATCCAAATAGAAACTTTGCATAGGATCCGGGCTAGAGTCCCGAACTTCTAGAACGAGATCTAGTTCGATATCGAATCGGACCCCAGGGATGAATGTAAAAATCACCAGGAGATATCGATCCGTATCAGCTGGAGACGCTGGACGTTTTCTGAAATCATTTATTCAAGGATCTGAAAAAGATTAGGTAAAAATTGATGCTACAGTATAACTGTCAAAACTTATATATTTTAATAAAAGAATTTCGAACAAAATTCTTACATTTAATAAAATTTGTCGAAAGAAAAATATATAGACCTTGAAAGACTTATATTTCCTGGACATAAGTGATATAGGTTATTTATTCGAAGTAATTATATTTAAATTAAATGGAGATCGTTCTAACTAAGAAAATATGTATTTCATTTGCTAAGAAAAATGTATTTAATACGTATTTCAAATTCTTACCATCACATCTCCGCCTTGTGCTACGTAGTGGGCGCTATTTGGATTCTGATGAGGTTACCCCTTCTAGGGAATGCGTATCACATCCCGATCGGGACCCGATTGGAACTTAGGTATCCCTATGAAATTTCTGCACGGAACGCATAGCATTGTGTCCCAAGTTTGATTCGGCGATACGATTAAAGGCGCGCTCGCGCGCGAATTTACACTTTCCATTAAATTTTAACCTAACCGCCAAGTTCCATCATCCGAATTAAGCACACGAGTGATCGTGGATAAACACGAGGGCAAACGCGTTGAAAGCTTTCGGCAAATCTCGCGGGAGATGCCCCGACACTGCGCGCGGCGTCAACCGGAAGTATGCCAAAGCATATTTGCTGGAAGTAGAGACGAGAACGATTGTAATCCATCCACGTACAGGGGTGATATCGCGCCTGCAGCCTGTATGATGTTCTTCGCCTTATTGTTCAATTCGAGAGACGAACTCTCCCGAGGAATTGTGAAACACACCTCGATCGTGCACCCCGGAGTGGAACGTGTAGAGCCATAAGCTCGAATTCACATTCGCTCTACTTGCAGATCACTACGGAAAACGTCCTGGAGCGAGTGAGAAAAACGATGGAGTAGCGACAGGGAAGAAGAGACCGAGGGGGGGGAACAAAGTTTCGAAGTAGACGAGGACAATTCTGGGTGGATCCTTTATCCGTGCAGGAAATGTGTATTACTCATCGTTCAAATATACTCCACTGCTCATTATTCGCATTGGAAGAATTAGCTATATTCTTTTTAGCAGTCTTTATTTAGCTCCTCGATTGACCATCTTTGATTGCATTTATATTGATTTTTTTGTCACGCAGTCAAGCACGTCTCCAATAATTGGAGAATGAACGCTACAAAATTGAAGTTGGGTAGGCAGGGGCATGTTGAGCAGTCGGGTAAGTTGGGCAATCGAAATATCTGGAAAACTAACCACCGCACGAATATTTCAAAGTTCATTGCAATTAATGTTAATGTTTCAAAACCTAACTAATTAACAAGCAACTGTTGGTTTATTACTGCATTGTACCAAATAATGTTGCATACGTCTGATTTTTTTTGTGCAATTGTTACTTTGCCCAACTTATCCCATAATCATGCTCAACTTACCCCATTGTCAGGGCAGGTTGAGCAAATATGGCCTTAGTCATTTGAGAGCGATTATCTGTGAAACAATAAGGATAACAGGAATTTCGTCTGCAGACTTTTTTTCCCAGATAAATTTCCTATTGACCAAAGTAGGTTTCATTTTTATACGGCAGACTGTTAAGGAATTACAGGGCGATAGTTCCAAACTTGCTCAACATGCCCCTCCCTACCCTACCATCAATTCCGTGCACAAGACTTTTTTTTAAATCCCATCGGGACTAGAAATCGAGATACGGGGGGGGGGGGGGGAGTTACGTATGGCAATGGTTAGCTTTTGAAAGTATCATGCCCCTCCCTACCCTACCATCAATTCCGTGCACAAGACTTTTTTTTAAATCCCATCGGGCCTAGAAATCGAGATACAGGGGGGGGGGGGGGGGGGGAGGGGGAGGAGTTACGTATGGCAATGGTTAGCTTTTGAAAGTATCGCGTTTTTGCCCGAAGTTATTTTGCTATTATGAATTTCGTCGATTCCCCGCAATTCCTCCCGGAAGGAACCGTTTTTATATCCGAAAAGCAAACTTTCCATAATTTCCAGCGAATATAACTAAACGTCGTCACTATTCCAGAAAATAATTGCATTGGTTTAACGTGTAACTTAAGGGGGGAAAGACATGTAGCGGCATAAACAAGCCGATTTTTTTTTTACGTAAAATGTTAGTTAACCATCTTTATTGTATAGCTTTGGAATCGCTGATTAGCCGGTAAATCACTGAAATAATTGAGCTTTCGTGGTTCGACATTTTTAACACGTTATTCTCAAAACTACATTTTTTAAGTTTCCGGAAACAACTTTGAAACGAGTTGACCCATCATGCTGAAATTGTACACGTAACTCAATAACTATATCACCTTGAACTTATACCAACTTGTTTATGAAAATCACTTTCAAAAGTACTTTTTTATTGCAAAAAAGAACGACAATTTTGTGTACAATTTTAATTTTTTTTCGGAAATATCCCATTTTTTTCATTTTTAACTTTTTAAATGTTTTTTAAGGTATAAGTTCAGCATTTGGATATTAAAATACTAAAAATTCTTGGCTCATAGTCTTTAGATCAATATTGAAGTCGTTGGATTTCTCACAAATGGACAACTGCCACCAAAACCTTTCTGGAAGACCACGCCATAACGTCGCTATTTTCCAATATTATTTAACGAAAAAAATTATTTAAACAGTTTACTTATGTAATAAATTGTACCCAAAGTTTCATACATGTAAAAAGTTTTGTTGCTTTAAAAAAAAATTATCAAAATTGGCTATTTTTCGCTGGCTACATGTACCCACCCCCCCCCCCCCCTCCCTAATGATGCAAAAATTCAATTTAAAGGAATTAAAAAAATATCAATTCAATTTCGTGTTTAATATAACTTTTGTTACACGGATGGTTGTGAACGCGTGGCGGCTTCAGCGATTTGCGACATCAAGCTGCGCTGGCCTGATCAATACTTGGATGAGTGAACGTTTGATTATCATTTCGTTATCAACTTATTATTAGGCGGGCTTCTAAATAACAGAACTTATAAATTAGACCTAAGACATGACTGTACACATTGTCACAAAAAAATCTCAGAAATTAGACAATTAGAAATGCCATAATCAATTTATTCATTATTCAAACATAACAATTCGAATTTAAAGCCCTCAAGAACTCCGTCAGCAATCAACTCTATTCGTAGTATAAAAATGACGCTAACTATACTCAAAACAAATCAAATTCCCGTGCAGGTATTGTCGTAAGGATCCAATTGGATTCTCATACTTGTCCCTACTTCCTGATAGGGATCTAATGGGTCATCGCATTGGATATACTAAAACGTCACGCTAGTACATTGGATTCTAATCAGGATTCCCCATTAGGATCCAATGTACGAATACACTTTGAACCCTAAAGAATTCCAACGTTGTCAAACAGAATCTGGTACAATACTTGATGGATCTCGCCGCATTCTGTACGTTGAATTTTCTCAATAAACTATATATACATACAAAATGATTGGATCTCAAAAAATCTAAATCTGATCTTAACAAAGAATGAGTCGCCTGAAAAAGTATATCTTAGACATCGATTTGAATCACATCGCTGAAAATCTACTGTAATTATCGTTTTTTTATTTATTTGACTGCACTTTGACATAAAATCACCACACACGTAAACGCTCACGAAGTGTGCAGGTTATGTTTCAACAAGCCAAGTTTGTTCTCGTGACTTTTTACATATCTTCGATTCGAACGTGGTAAAAATTCTCAAATGGCGTTAATCGGAGAACAGTCCAGAAACCAATTGGATCCGAATAAGCAATCCCAATGTGCGGTATCCCTAACAAATTCCTCTAGACATAAGGTTGCATCTTGGAACTCCCCTAGCAAATTTCGGCACGGGGTGTCAAACCCAAACAAACCCCGGTTGAGAATTTCAAGTAAAAATTTCTCAAGCATATAGTCAACCTCTGTGTCTGATAAAGCTGTCAATAGTAATATCGTTCATATTCATTGTTGAATAAAACACCAAGTATCTCTAATTGAGCCATGAAACGTCGAGGAACGAATCCTATCCTCACTTATATCACTCTTACGTCACCGTGAACGGTATCATCTTTGTCTACGTTGATATTGTATGTATTATCATCAACGGTACACGAGAAGGCTATCGGCGATCAAAGCCCCGGCGTGAATATTGGTCTAGATTCGAGTGAAGTAACGCAACTTCTGAATGTTGACCCTCCTCTATGGGCATGGAACTCTACACGTCGCGTTATCGGGCGAGAACAGCCGGCCCCAATGCAGCCGCCTTCATCCAAGATGAGACATTCATGAATGCAGCGTATAAGGAATTTCTACCACTACATGAGTTTGGTCGTCTTCTGGTACGAAAAGCGGCATAAGGGGGATCACGATCTGGAACGGTGGTTGTTGCAATTATAAATTTCAGGCACCAATTGCGCCCTTGGAAAAAAAGTGCAAATTCGAAACTTGCTCGTTGCTTCCTCATAGAAAAAAAACCTAATAAAATTAAAAGAAATGTATGTGAGTTTTGGAAATTTTTGCCACACTCTTTTTCCAATTTCCAGATAGACAAGATAAAATCTCGAAATTCAAAACAATTCTCTAAATAAATAAGCATCTCCGCTCGAATTTGTCCATTTTTTTACAATTATTTTTAATTGTGAATTTTATAAAACCTCTACTCGAATTTGTCTCGTCTCTCTGGAAATTGGAAACAAGGGTTTGGAAAAAAATTCGTAATCTCACATATACATTGCTTCTAACTTCACTAGGTTATTTCTATAAGGAAATAACGAGCAAGTTTCTAATCTGCACGCTTTTCCTAGGGCGTAATTGATATCTGAGATTTATAATTGCAACAACGACTATTCCAGGTCGTGAGCCCTGTAAAAAATAATTACAAAATTCGTCGACTATCAACCAAAAATAGCGGTAGAAAAAAAATTTATAAAAAAAATCAAAAAAAAATTTAGTGACTCCAAAAGAACAAAATACAACTTTTTACTCCTTAGACTAAATATTCAAAACCTCATAGTTTTCAAGTTACGCCGCACGACGACGGCTTTTCGGAAACCTGCCGTTTTTTTTTTTTTTACGATTTTTTTTCGCCGAGATATTCGATTTGTTGTCGGGATAGAAAATTTACAGGGTGCCTAAAACTTTTGGCCAAGGCTTCATATATACATATATGTGTGTGTGTGTGCGTGTGTGTGCGTGCGTGTGTATGTGTGTATTTAAATATTGATGCAGAGAATAAAAAAGTATCTGCATACATAGCTTCTGTAAAATAACTGTTCGCAGAAAAAATAATATTTTTGCAGATTATTTTGTTCGATAGCTTATTTCAAATATCTATGCTGTAAAAACACATGGAACCAAGCAATGGATGTTAAATGAAACCACCGAAAAAAAAACAAGAAAAAATCGAGGTATACGAGCACTTTTTTTTTACCCGCTGCATATACATATTCGATGCCCGAAAAAAAAACCCGTATATTTTCTTTTCCATAAGCTGCGAACACGCTGGACTGCAATAATGGCATTCACCTTACTCCCCGAAAAAACACGAAAAAAATAAGGTATACGAATACTGTTTTAGCCGCTGCATATACCTATTCGATACCCTCGAATTAAAAAAATTACTCGTATATTTTCCTTTTCATAAGCTGCGAACACGTCTAACTGCAATAATGCCATTCTACTTACTGTAGTAATTAAAGATACTATAGTGTATTAATAATGATTAATTAATAATATAGTTATATTAAATAATTATTCATAATAATATAGTTATTAAATATTAATATTATTAATTAGTGTTTATTAATAATATAGTCGTTATAACAATTAATTAATACTATAGTGCTTAGGGTTATTCCACGCCAAGTCGACCACGTTCCGGCCCGACCCCTCTCGATTTGACTGAAACTTTAATATGTTATTCTTTTCATCTTAAAACGCGTGTGTGATTTTTTCAAATTGTTTTACACAGTCACAAATACGTAGTCAATTTTTGAAAAAATCGCCCGTCTTTTTTCAAATGCTCATAACTTTCTGAAAAATGGACCGATTAAGATCTTTTTTTTAATTCTGCATTTTAAAATGTTGTTTATGAAAAAAAATATTTGAAAAATATCCAGTCATCTTCGACATGATTTTTTAGTTTCGTGAAAAAACCCGATTTTCTCAAACAACGCCACTTTTGATTTTTCATATTTTTTTTTCGTAAAAAAAGTATGTTAATTTTAGCATATTTTGTCGCCAGACCCATCGTGGTAAGATTTTTCGTCCCATTGTTTTTTCTAAATTGAAAAATATCTATTCTTAATTTTTTCCAAATATAATTATTTTCTATGATGAAATAATTTTAAATGGTTAATTCTATCATTCTCAATACTTTGTATATAATATTACTCACTTGAAAAGGTTTCCAATTATGTTAAATTATTATTTACTGGAGAATGAAGTAAATAGTTATTCAATTAATTGTTTAATAGTAGGTAATTAATGATCAATTTATTCATCTCTGTGACGTTTAAATAATTTACATAATTTGTGATCTCTTGAATTAGAGAAAGTTTTAACTATACGACCACCATTCGTGTCAGGTATCACACAGTACAACTGCTGAATTCCTGAAATGGCTTTGGTTTTCGAAAATCGATCACGGAGACCGTTCCACTGCTGTATTGTAGTTTTCCGACGATGAAAACTTAATTGGCATATTTGCGAAATTATTCGGTGACGAAGCCTATTCATATAATTCGTACGGTGTAGTTATTTGTTGATCAACTGATAATTGAAGACTTGCTCTCGCAAGCATTCTTTTAACTGTGCCGCCAAGGCCATCATAAGGGCCTTCGCCATGAGCAGTAGCGAAAAAATGCCATTCAGCAGTTATTCCGAAATCGCTATTGTGATAATATAAATTAACAAAACTCTTAAAATTTTTGAACTACTACGGAGCTCCTTGATTTGGTGACTCCTTGAGAATTTTGATAAAAACTGATAGTGTTGCTGGGAGACAAACCTTAATACCTCCGAAAATGTAAAACAAAAATGGAAGTCGAGACCAGGGGTATGAAACCGCCAGGTATTTTCGCAATGCGAAACGCCTGGACGGAAAAAATTAAGAATAAAATGTTCTAATTCAGAAAAAAAATAGAAAAAATCTTACCACCATGGGTCTAGCGGCAAAAAATTCTGAATTTATCATATTTTTTACAAAAAAAATCCAGAAAACAAAAGTGGCGTTGTTTGAAATAATCTCGTTTTTTTTTCAAAAAACTAAAAAATCATGTCGAAGATGACTGAATATTTAGCAAATATTTTTTTTTCATAAAGAACATTTCAAAACAAAGAATTAAAAAAAAAGATCTTAATCGGTCCATTTTTCAGAAATTTATGAGCATATAAAAAAAACGGGCGATTTAAAAAAAAATGACTACGTATTGGTGGTTATGTAATAAAATTTGACAAAAATCACACAAGCGTTTTAAGATGAAAGTAATAACATATTAAAGTTTCAGCCAAATTGAAGAAGGGTCGGGCCGGAAATTAGTCGACTTGGCGTGGAATGAGCCAATAATACTACGTTTGCATGAAAAAAAATATATTTATATGTGAATAAAATAAAACTGGATGTTTTTTTACTCCAGTAGAAATTTCAACGTAGGATGTTTGCGATTTTTACATAGGGTAAAAAATTCGTGTATTTTTTTGCAGTAACAAAGAGTCTAATAGGACCTCGATGAAAGGATCACGAAATAAATAATACAGGGAATATATACATAGAGGAAAAAAAGAAAATTAAAAACTGTGTCCCAGACCTGTCGATCTTTTTTTTCGCCCGTAAGGCAATAAATAAATATGCCTTTCTGCATACGGACCAGGATCGAGTATACGAATGATCCGGATGATTGCACTGCACCCGATTGAACACAAAGGTGCCGCGGTTCGATCGACCTTCAGACACGATCGCAAACTTTGTACACGGAATATAAGGGTGAACCTGTCCTTAAGCGTACGTAACGCGGAAGAAGAAAAGAGATATCGATCACAATATCGTGAGCTTGCAAGCTCACGGGTACCGTATAGACCATGTGAAACTTATATACATACGTGGACCCAATATTCGCGGCGTTCTCGTCATCGTGACCTCATCGCGCGAGAGGATTGTACGGACCCATGTACCTATACTCGCTCGTATGTACTGTACGATCGATCGAGCCGAACAGTGCTCGTGTCGACGTAAATCGACCACGTCAAATAAAGTCTCCACCATCGGAAAGAGGAACAAAAAATTGGCAGTTTGAATGTAATCTCGCGTAAAAAAAAAAATACTGCAATCCTTTTGCCAATAAATTTAGCTGATTCCGTACGATATTTGTTTTTCATACTGAAGTCGGTTTTTCTGGACTCATCTCTATTTGGCTTTTTTCCCTTTTCAACTCTGCTCTCCGTTAATTTGAGTCGGATTTCTCGTCTCCCATATTCTTTGAAATCCTGTGGTTTCCTTGAAAGCTGCCAAGTTTTTGGGTCGAATGAACGACTCGCTATAGCGTAGCGATCGATATAACTATTCAATATCCTGTGTATATATTTAACCCCGGATATCGCAAATTACATTGTTATTTCAAAAAATTTACACTACTGTACAAAAAGTAAAATAACTCTGCGAAAAAAAAACGCAACAAATATTCTAAAAATTCTAACTGAAGCTTGAACATGTCCTTTTAAGTTTTTCCAAGAAGAAAATATCTACTCATGTTTCTCACAAATCACACGCAACTTTGCGAGAGATCGTAAAAAAAAACAATGAACGTCACGTAGAGAGTGCAAAAGAAGTGGTAAGAGGTTATAAAAAGGCAAATTGAAACGGATTCTTATCCCTTTCAAATACGGCATGGGCTCAGTGGTTTCGGTATTTAAAAAATAATTTTGATACGGACACTGCACGTAGAGTCCACATTGGAATCCACGTTGGATCCCGTGCTGAAATTTGTTGGGGAGTCCCAAGATGCATCCACATTTCTATACGGATTCGTTAAGGACACCGCACATAGGGAGTCCTCGTTGCAATCCAATTAGAACCTGGACTGTTCTACGATTAACGCCGTTTGAGAATTTCTACCACGTTCGAATCGAAAATATATGAAAAGCCACGAGAAAGAATTCAGCGTTTTGAAACATAACCTGCACGATTCGTGAGCATGTACGTAAATGGTGATATCATACAAAAGTGTAGTAGAATAAATAACAGACGATAATTACAGTGGATTTTCAGTGATGTGATTCAAATCGATTTTTAAGATATACCTTTTTAAGCGATTTATACTTTTTCAAGTTAAGATTTATACTTTTTTAAGATTCACTCATTTTGTATATCTATATATTTTATTTGGAAAATTCACCGTACAGAATGCGATGGGATCCATGAAGAATCGTATCGAATTCTTTTCGATAATGTGGGAATCCTTTAAGATTCACATCGGATTCCAATGGGGAATCCCGATCAGAACCCAATGAATGAGTGTGACGTTTTAGTACAGGGATCCAATGCGATGACCCATTAGATCCCGATCAGGAGTATGGGAATCCAATTGGTTTCCTGCGATAATTTCTGCGTCGAGTACTCCATCTATACATATGAAACAGTTTCATGACTGATTGACTGATTGTCTGATATATAGACAACGCACCGCCTCAACTGCTGAAGATAGAACCATGAGATTTGGTAGATATGTTCCTTAGAAGGTGTAGAAGTGCACTAAAAAAATATTTTTCGAAACCAACTCTCAAGGGGGTGAAATGGGATGTACAGTTTTGTATGGGAAATTGTATTCATTGCATGTATCAACTTGAAACTTGGTATAAATATTTTTCAAAACAAATAATAAAACGCATATTTTAGGATTTTTTAAAACAACCCCTAATTAGGGGTGCAACAGGGTGTTGAAGTTTGTATGAGAAAATCGAATTCCCTGTTTCGATCTCAATGAAATTCGGAAAATATGTTCCTTGAAGAGCGTAGATGAGTTGCACTAAGAAAGAATTAGCTTGTCGCGTGTTCGAGAGTATCGAGTACCCAAAACTTGAATGTGCTTGCCGAGGACCATCAGTCATACAATGATGTCTGCATAACAATACTGCATAACCATTTAGTTTTATAAATAACAATAACATTTTATGATAATAGAGTTGAAGGTTGGCACGTTTACACCATTACTTCATTAATTATCAACCCTTAACTCAGTCAGTCAGTCTACCACCGTGTCTGAGAAATATGACACTTTACCTTCAATTTTTATTTCTGACATTTTTTTCTCATTGTTTATCTCCTCTCTGGATCAAATCCTAAAGTCCACGCGGACGAAGTCGCGAGCAAAAGTGTATATATAATGGAATTTTCATTTTCTCAATTTTTCCCCCGCTGATTCGTAGCGCCATTGGTCAATGTCTTTCCGATCGTTACCCCATCCTAATTGACTCAACACGTACTTTCTCCCCAATCCCGTATCATCGGAAATAGCTCGTTACATCCCGAATGCTTATCGCGCATTCCTCAATAATGTCTGACGCCGAAATTATCAAAAATTCCAATAAACCATTTCGAATCGGCTCGCCATCCTCTACCTTCTCGATTAACTCATGCACACTGATCGCTTATCAACAAAAATTCCACCATCACAACCGTTCGTCCGAGCGCGTGATATTGTCGAATTTGCACGAACAATTATATTCCGTTGTGTTTATTTTTACGGCTGGAGCTCTGAGCTTGTTTTTTATTTATATTTTGTAAGTTGGTGCGCAGTGAAAACAGCGATTTTCCTTTGTGACCTCGATACCGCATTTCATTTGTGTTGTGGCGTAAACGGGTACCTGTAGCGCGAAAAATCGCGACCGAAATTACTTGAGACGAAGGATCAAACGTGAATGGAATTGGCACGGATGGAATTTTTACATTTTCATTTTTCGACGGTTTTTCGGAGCTTTTAGGGCTGTACGAGCTTTATGCACAGGTTAGTCAAACAATTTCAAATACCTCTCTCTCTCTCTCTCTCTCTCCTCTACCAATGGAGAAAAGCTCCGTGTTCGCCTATCGGTTTCGCCCCACCGCAAATACCGATAACACACTCGACAAAAGCTCCTCCCGAATTGTCTCGCCCGATCGGACACGGGATCACTAGAACATGCAACGGCACAAATTCGAAAACGGCAAAGGGCTAGAATGGTGGAAGGGCTATAGAAGGTGGGTTCATCGGGATTCAAGCTCCGGTCGTTCTCTCTTTGTTTCTAGCTTCATTTCCTATTTCCTCATCAATAAGTATGCGACCGCAAAGTGCTGGTGATTTTAATGAAAAATTCATTTGCGACCGATCGAAATGGATCCGTTATAGATGTGTGGCTGCGGCGATCACCTATGTCAAACATCGTTTGTCCGGACCGTTAGTCGAATGAGTGACTGCTCAGCAGCGCGCATTCACTTGGCCCCCTGAAAATCGAGCGGGAGGCAGCTTTACGAAATTTCCGATCCTAACGCGATCAAAACGCAGTGAAAAACATATTCTAATCAACAATTCATGTAATCAACAATTCATTTTGCCGAACACGTGCGAACGAACATGAAGGGGATTTTGCAGAAGTACGAGTACGTACTCGATTATTAGATCGCTGCTGAGTCCTTTACATATGCTGCAGATAACGCTCGCAGGTGTGTATGTATGTTTAAAACCCAAGCCAACTTACCGGCTATTCAGGCTAAATAAAGCAAGTCCAGTCACCAGATTTAGCATGGTTTCTTATGGAAAAAGCGTTCATTTTTGGTTCACTTTTATTCGTATTTCACAATTAGATGAATAGGGTAATTCCGGAGAAGTTTGCCACGATGGAGAGACGGCCAATACAAATATTTCATAGAACCACTCACCAGATGTAGCCTTCTACTTTTTAATTTACTTCACGTCGTGTGCAAGCGTAAGTGTACGAGCAAAAGTTTGGCGAAAAAAAATAACAAGGTAAGTAAAATCCTTCCACATTGTTTTTTCTACTACTAATTTTTTTTAAAGGCTTCATGTTTTTCACTGTGATGATGTTTTATAAAAATAATTGTTATTTTTGTATTTCTTGAATAGTTGACGACCAGTGGTTTGTTATAAGGTCAAGATTCAGAATTTATTGTTTCTACTTGTTTACATTTTAGATGTGGCCATCTCTCCTGAAAGATTAGAAGAGATGGCCACGTACAGTCGGTATATAATGGCCATAGTATTACTTGTGATGTATTCAAATAATTTATTTGTTCTATATTTTTTTTAGATACCTAATAAGTACAAGAGACTTTTCTCTTGTATTCTTCAATCGAGTTCCCTCGCTGGGCAATCCCTTTGGATTGCTCAGCGAGGGACTGGACTGAAGAATCATTAAGGCCTTGGGCTACTCTAGGATTTTCCGAAAATCGATTTTTTTGTCTAAAAATCTACCTTATTACCTATAAAATTATATTCCAAAATATTATGGGCGTGAAAAATCTCTTAGTACTCGATTTTCGAATTCTAGCGCAACCCCTCTTGATTCATGTTGTTACTTTCTACTAACTTTAAACGCGTTCATCTCAAAACTACATTTTTCAAGTCGGCCGGACTCATAACTCAAACAGATTTCCACCGATTCACTTGAAATTTTAACTGTATATTTAGAATTACATTTTCTGAGGCACTATGTAGGATTTTTTTTATTATATTGCATAGTTCCCTTTTTATAAACAATTTTCTGACGATTTTCTCATGGCATTTCATACTTTTTGTTTTAGAAATGCGCCACTTTGACAAAAAAAACAATATCTCAAAACAATCTTACGTACTTCTATAGCTATACATATATATATAATCGAAAAAACTTTAGTATCTCATCATAACTCAAAAATTATAGGAGCTATTGATCCGGCCGTTGACCTTCCAGAAATAAAGGCGTCGTCGGAAAAATGCTGCACAGTCGCCATTTTGACATGTATCGCTGTGAAAAAATAATTTTGTATAGTCAATTGCGTGTATAATAAAACCCCTATTTTGTAATTCCGATTTATTTTATGGTTTCGCTGAAAAAAAAATCACAAAATATGCCCTTTTTGGCCTCTAGAGTGGCCTAAGGTCTTAAAGCAGCTATGAAAAATGCTTGAAACAATTATTAAAGTGCTGTGAAAAATTATGGAAATGATGGATAATGAAAAAATCATTAAAGTGCTGTGAAAAATGATGGATTGCCGGTTCGTGCGGCCGCTAGAGCTTATAAACGGACTAAGCAAGTTGGCACACTATTAATATCTGACAGACCCGTTAATTTCAGAAAATGTACAGACGAGTCAACATAATTGAGAGACCTAAAAACAATTGCCAGTCAAATAATAAGAGAAAACCAGATTGGGCCTAGCCAGTCAGAAAAAATTACCGCAATGAAACATAGTGAAAGTACACGAGAAGCAATTAGAATGATATCTGAGAGCAGTGACGATGACGGAGAACCAGTATTATGCGATTTATCAGATGAAGATGTGAATACCGAAGAGAACAACTGTGTTGGTTGCGGAGATTATTATGAAACCCGTCTTATCGAAGACTGGCTTCAGTGCATAGCGTGCCAACTTTGAATACACGAAAATTCTACTGAATTCGATTATGTGTGTTCTAGATGTGGCCAAAAGATAAAAAAATGAAGAATGAAAACATAAAACCAAACAGAAAACCATTACTTCTCTGGTGGTTCTCTGTTTGGTTTTTTCTCCCGACGAATCAATGAAAAACTGATCTATCTCAATATTTTCCACAAGTAAAATGATACTTTATCATATGGGGGATTTTTCGGTATTGAGGCAAGGCCATTAGAACATTTTAACAATGAAACTTTCTTTTGACTACTCTGCGCGTGTACTACATTAATCGAGAATTAATGTCTTTTTGTAGTCGGTATTCGGCTACTTTTCATTGCTCAGCTGAGTGTGTATGCGTCGTGTGATATCTCTGGAGCCCTATCGCGCTGGACAACTTCACGAATGGAGCAAGCTGTACGTACTTTGTGCAATTTAAATAGCACAGCCGCGCGTATTTGCGGCTTGACATTGCATAGCGAGCTGGCTCGTTCCAACTCGGCCACGCGTGTTATAATATAATGCCTTCTTTTTTTTCGTCGTGGGAAATGAGACCAGCGCATATATTTATGCATGAATGCTTCACGGGGTATTACGACGGATCCCAGCACGACAGACAATTGCGTCCCTCGCGGGACTGCGCAACCGTGCCCGTCTTGTTTGGCTTTCGTTGCGCATCATCGTTACATACACGTTTATACAGGGGACCACGGAAAATTCGGGAGATAGTGCAAATAACAAATTGCTTTGAAATTATTAATTATGTTTTCTTTTTTTCTTTGTTTCCATCTCAATAAATTTTTCTGCAAAGCCGTACGTCCGAACGCCAGAAATTCAAACTACACCGAAAACTTCAAACTTTTATGATGATGTTGAAGTTTGCATCGTTGGAATGCAACGAAAAGTAATTCTTTTTAAATGTTCAATTTTTTGGTTGTGGAATTCACGCGAAGGTTTTTACAATTTTAATTAGAGATTTACGATCATAAATTGGGAAAAAGAAGGCTTTGGATAGGCATAATAATAAAGAAATGGAAAATAAACACAAATATCATTGCGTTCGAGCGATCCAAACTTCAACGTCATCTTTTATGAGAATTGTGAAAATATTCAATCTTGCATGTACCGGCAAAGTACTAATTCAGAATTTGTCTCAAGAGTGGCAATAATATCTGGCTCAAAACTGGGCATTTGTTCTGAGCCTATACTCGTATACAATGTCGAGCCGATTCACGGCACCATGACTTGGACAGGTGTTAACAAACCGAAGTTGTCTCAATACTGATTTTGACTTGGGCAAGGCTTGGTCCTTGGTAGCCTGCCAGTATTGGCAGCTCTGGCATCAGTACTGAGCCAAGACTAAGCCAAGTTTCTGGTCTATACATGGGCATGTACCGACAAGGTACTGATTCAGAGTTTGTCTCGAGACTGGCAATAATATCTGGCCCAAAACTGGGCACTTGTTCTGAGTCAATACTCGTAAACAATGTCGAGCCGATGCATGGCACCATGACTTGGACAGGTGTTAACAAACCGAAGTTGTCTCAATACTGATTTTGACTTGGGCAAGGCTTGGTCCTTGGTAGCCTGCCAGTATTGGCAGCTCTGGCGTCAGTACAATGCTAGTACTAAGCCCGTTTGCAGTTCGTACATGGGTTGTTGACTATTTTTTATTCACATGTGTATCCTTTCCGATAAGTTCCTATAGTTGGTACCGCAGCCCTCTCAAAATATTCCATATGTTTTCCATTTATTTATTGTTCCGACTCGTTGTGAATACGAATCACATTTTCCGTATTTTTTTATTCTATAATTTATAGAATAGTGTACAGTTATTCTATAATTATTGATAATAATAATTGGTAATCAATATTATCAAATATCATTATTCCATTACTTATTAATTATTCTATTATCCAAAATTACGTCATTGTGCAATTTTATTCAACAATTCTTACAACCTACTGTTCCATGGTCACGAGCCCTAAAATTATAATCAATCAGTTTATGGGCAGGAGTACTTACATGTAGAAAGTATTTCTTCGAAGACGTATTATAAATAGGAAATTCTGGGCCCACGCCAGACCCTTGAATCTTAGGCCTAAAAAACGTGCATATTTCACTAATATTATAAAATTGTAGTGCCTGCCTGTACCTTGCTTTGTTCACGCTAAAATTAAATTGGTAGGGTTAAAATACGATGCTAAGACGATAACTATAATTTTTTGACCTTTTCTCTGTCTGTCTATCCGTCTGATCCAAATTAGCGCGAAAACGTCTAAAGCTCTTTTTATCCTAATCTTTTGGCATTTGTGAAAGCAAGTATTTCCGGAATTTACCTGCACTTTTTTTCACCTAGGTCCTTCAAGTAGAACTTGAGAAATTGCGATATTCCCGTGACCAGTAGCGCGCGATACCCTTAGGAACATTTTAATTAGCTTTAATCATAACGTGACTCGTTTTTTAGATTCTTTCCTGGTAATATGATTAACAGTATTTATTAAACTATTTAGAAAGTAGGATTTTCATCTATACAAAGCACGTCGTTTTTAAATATACGGAAAAAGTGTTTTTCATAATAACCTTAGTGTATGATCCTTGATACAATATGATCCTAAAATCTATTCTTGACATACACATGAACCGAATGTCCGCCATACCTGCGAGCAAGGCCGCGATTATATTTATCTACATATTTCCATTAATTACACAAGAAAATAAAAATAACCGTAGCAAGTTATTAAGAAATTAATCCGATTATTTAATCCCCTTAATGAGTTTTCCCAAAGATCTAGCCAAATCACTTAACCTTACCCGAAAACGATCGAACATCTCATTTTATCAAAACCATTTTATCAAATTTACCACCATAGAAACCCAAATACACCAAAGCTATATATATGTACATATGTGTGCGCGTGCGTGCGTGTGTGTGTGTGTGTGTAAAAAGTACACGTTGAACCCATTATATCTATGTAATGTTGGCTATCAGCACATCTGTTTTGACAGCAGTCTTTAAAACTCGTTTACCGTATGATTTATTTTGGAGATAAGATTGCCCTTAAAATGGCCTTCATATTAAGATGTTTATATTGATATCAATGCGATTTCAAAGACATAGGGGCATACTGTTGAGCATGAGAAAATAGCCAACTATGAGGTCGGTCCTCGAAGCCCAATGTCTCCAAATCTCATATATCCTGTTTTCAATTTAAACGCGTTTTACCTAGTAAGACCTAGTTCCGACTGAACCCCTCCCTTACAACTAATTTTCCCAAGTGAAAACTAGAATTTTCGTTTGGAAACCCAAACAAACTTTGACTTTGACCTCATTCGGAAACAGTTTTAACTGATTAATTTCGTTAGAACTCATTTTTCCTAGTTATGACGAGTTTTAACCAACGATCAAATTTATTTATCAGTATATTCTAGTTTTTACCAGGAAAAACTAGTTGTAACGAAGGCGTTCAGTAAAAATTAGTTCTTGAACTGTAACATATATATAAAGGGTGTCTCAAAATGACCGGACATTTTTATTTATTAATAAAACGTATTATTTATTTGAAAATTACGAATATTTTTATTTTAATATAAATAAATATAACGTTCACTCTTTTGACGACATTTTCAATAACATTTTGTCATAATTACGGACTAATTTCAGTAATGGTGCGTTCAATTGCTTGCTTCAGCTCCGGAATAGTCTGTGGATCATTGGCATATACGTTTCCTTTCAGAAAACCCCAAAGAAAGAAGTCCAATGGCGTCAAATCGCACCATCTTGGTGGCCAATTCACATCGCCACAGCGCGAGATAACACGACCGTGAAACTTCGTCGGCAATAACTGCATTGTTCCGCAGTGAATTTTCACAATTTCTATGCGTTGCTCGATCGTGTAATTCTCCACGACTTAACCTCAATACTTCCTGATGCCAGTTGTCAAAGATTAGTACTCTATGTTCGCCACGATAAAAGTGGCGCGCAATTAAAAATGTCAGGTTATGTTGAGACCCACTTTATAGTATACCGTATAATGTCAAGAAACAAAAATCGAATTTCCGCTAAAAGAGTGGGGTGTGAATCATCATATGTCGTGATTGAGTACGTCGTCGTTGGAGGCGAGCTGACAGTGAATTTTTCACTGCAAGCTGCATAGTATGTGACCATAGCCACATGAGCGTACTTCATACAGTGCCTAATGTGTATGTGTGGCAGCTTATGGGGGGATATATATATATATATATATATATATCCACTGAGATATCTTTCGACGCTAATCTAAGTCGCGTGCACCAGAGACGATGAATTTCACTCTTCCATCGTCCGCATCTAAAGCCTTCCCTCCTATCCTCCCAAAGGGCTTCCGGTTACAATGCCGTCCCATTATCAAGACGAAGCTTTATCCAGATACGAAGCGTACGCACTTACATCCACACACACCCATACATATGTCCGGCCCACATATTATATCCCTTGGAAATGGATCGTGCCCTCGGACAGTTCACCAGCATGAATCTTCACGAAAACCTCTATCGAGAATGCGACTATACATGTACATACCGTTTCACAGCACATTCCACGAGTGTAAGAAATTTTCGAGAAAATTAAGAAAAGTATTCGGCCAGATGTTATGATAAAGCATACACTTGGTGGGCTTAATTTCACTGGGGACATGGACGCTTTGGAGCAAAGCTTGGTGAAAGCGGATGCTCATAGGTTGAAGCTTTTTATATGGGGTGAAGAAAAAAAAGTGGCTGAATGATTCAAAGGATAATTGAATAACCGATCCATTGGGAGTAGAGTATGCGAGTTCTAGATGGACTTTTTACTCAAAGGATGGGGGGATGGTTTACGGAAGAAGGCAACCGATGTAGCGACGTCCAACTCGACAACGTCTAGATTTCATTTTCCAAAGGCGACTTCTGGTAGTGACAGATTAATTACCTTTTCGAATATTACCAGTCAAATTAGCATCAACTGTCAGTGCCAAGTGAGGGATATTGACGCGCTGGTCAAAAAATAATGTAGAGTGGGAATCGCTGCATGACTGCATTGACCGATGAAAATGGAATAAGGAGATATAAATGCAAAAATCTCGATATTACAACATCGATTTCTAGGGATCTTTAGAGATATAATACTCCTGTGGATTTTTATGGAGTTTTATTCGAAAAATTACCTTGTGGTTTCGGATGACCATTTTAAAGTAAGATTTTCCCCATGGATTCCTATATAGTTTTATCTCTCTGGGCTGCCGTGTACGTTCAAGATAAAACTTTCCCATGGATTGTCATTCTTTTAAAACCCAAATTCCCCCATGGATTCGCGGAAATTGGCGGAAACTTTTAGAGTTATGATTTCCTCATTCGGTCCATTCTTTTGGAAAACAACTTTTCTCATGGTGTCATGATCTATCTAGGATATGATCTTCCCATATAGATTTCCTTTCCCTTGCGATTAACGATCCTCATGGATTTACAGGTAGAAATTAAAATAAGATTTTCCCTTGAATTTCCATGGACCTTCGAAAGTGAGATAACAAAAGTAGTACGAAAACGGTGGCGGCTCGGATACGTAAGATATTTGGAAAGACGAATCTATCTCAGAGTATGAACATACCAGGGGAGTGATTTATATCTTATTCCGTAGAAGCATTCGAGTGCTCGCCGAGAATAACGTTCCCAGAGTCGTCTTCATCATTCCCATCTGTCTCTCTGGCTTCTGTTCGGCTCATTTATCTGCGCCTGCTGGACCTGAGGGCATCTTGTCGTAATATCATCTCATTATCAGAACCAAGCCTTCTCTTTCAAGTGCTCTCTCTCTCTCTCTCTCTCTCTCTCTCTCTCTCTCTCTCTTTCTCTCTCTCCCTCCCTCTTCTTCTATCTTTGCTCCACGCTTTCCTCTTTCCCTCTCGGTCTCTTCCTTTGCAAATCTGCACGAAATCTCTCATTTTCTTCCTGGTTCGAGCTCTTACATGTGCAGCCACCCATCGTCCTTCCAACCCAATCCGCCCTACTCGCTTCCGCTTTCCAAGCTTTCTCCCAGGTATTGGGAACTCGACGAGCTCGAGTTTTCCCTTACACTCACGGGGCTCTCGAAAATATTAAAATTGATGGGGAACGATGTAGTTAGGGGTTGGCGAAAAACGTTCGAGCAGCGATGGAAGAGAGAGGAAACGAAGTACACCAAGGTATGGAAGGCGAAGAAGAAGACATGCGAGTGTGAGGTCGCGTCGGGAAAGGCCGAGATATGGAATTCTTCATATAACTAAATATATATTGACGCCCGAGTCATCCTACTTGGAATGCGAGAAAACTTTCGGACGAAATTGGAAAGTTTTTCAGAAATGGAGAAAGATTTAAGAAAAGGAAAAGATGATGTTGTCGTCCAAATGGAAAGAGCCTTTTTTTTGTTGACATCACCTAAAACTCTTTTAAACTTCTGGCCTTATTTTTTTTTAAGGAAATGAAAGTTTGAGTGGGTGTAGATTAGCGTAAAAATTGAAGTGATTCATGAAAAGCGTAGACCTGCGTTTGAAGTGGAATTTCAACGTGGCCGACAATCGTGGACCTTGTCAAGCAGTATCAGTCCGGGCAAATTGTATGGGTGACCGCTCAACCTACAAATGACACAGACAGGCGTGTGTGTTGAAAAAAACCTCTAGACAGCTTACCTAGCCTAGATAAATCAATGCTAGCCTAGATAAATCAATTTAGCCTAGATAAATCAATTCTGGTCGCTATTTTAGCATGGTTTCTTATGAAAAAGGCGTTCTTTTGTTCACTTTTATTCGTATTTCACTATTAGATGAATATAGAAACAAAAAACGTTACGTCTTCCAGAGATTTCGAGTATTAAAATTATATTGGAAAAATAAGCGATTACGGAATGTTTCAATGGAAATTCGGTAGCCAGGAGCAGCTATTAGTCTGCGAGCACAAGCGTCATTCTAGACCAAAAGAGTGCTGCCTATTAGCCATGCTATGTCTTTATGTGGGAACGACATCCCAAGAACACAGTATACTCCGTAGAATTCGTGCGCGAATCAATCATTTGAAAATTTATAATCGACAGGGAAATTATATTAGGAGTGTGCATTAATTTTAAGGTATTTCTTTCTATAATGTCTTTTTTGTCTATAATGAAGTCAAAGTACATTTCAATATACTGGAAAGTTTTCAAGCCGCGTTACCAAAATTTAAAAAAAAATGACAACTTTGACGATCTAATAATTGATATACTAAATAACTCTAGATGTCTGATATAAACTGCTTTACATGTATAAAAATTCTAAAGATTCCGTGCCGACAATAAACACAGGGTTACCGAATGTTTAAAGAAAATATTAATGATGAGACTTAGGAGAATGTGACTAGCAGAAGAAATTACCGTAACCGCGACTTGTCAGAGTAAATGTTAAAATGTCTAAATTTACAAAACTTATGGGAATTTTTTTATTCCAGTTTATCGTTGGGTATAATAATTAATTGTAATTTTATTTTATTAAGGGGTTACGTGGGTTTCGAAGCCAAAAAAAGCATATTTTCGCTATTTTTTGAAAATATAATATATAAATTATTTTATTCAAAATGTTAAGCACATCAAAGGGCAACATTTCAACAATATTAAAAAAAAATGTTTATCCAAAAATTTGGGAAATTCAGCCAGTGGGACCTGGTTTCTAGAGACCCCTCAAAAAAAAGTGTCCTCCTGGTGGTCAGGATAACTCATGACAACTTTATCTGAAATTATAAAACCAATTTTTTTTCTATTAGTAGATAAGTATAGCTTGTGACTGAACGAAGGATTTTTAAAAAAATTTAAATTTAAATTTTTGGCAGAATTGTATGCAAAATAGTTCAATTTTTGGTACATTTTACACTACGTATAGCCTTGTAAAATTAGGTCTAATCGAAAAAAAAAATAACCTTCGTTCAATCACTAGTCAATGCTATTTTGAAGAAGTGTGCAAAATGTTACACTTATAAGTGTGTTACAAATTGGATTCCACGTCGAAAGAACGACACATATTTAGAGGCTATCCATGAATCGACAGATATTTAGGTATCGTCATTAAAAATGGAAACGCTGCTCAGACAAGCCATGAGTCATTGATCGAAGTAATCGGAAGGAGCAATATCTGGAGGCTATGGCGGGTGAGATAGGACGTCCCAGTTAAACGCTTCTAACATTTCCTTGACTGGTTCCGCAACATGAGGCAGAGAGCTGTCGTGTTGGAACATCACTTTGTCGTGTCTTTTCGCTCAATCGGGCTGTTTTTCCATCAATGCTTGGCTCAATTGCACCGATTGTTGTTGGTAACATGTGATGTTGATCAATATTGCATGTTTCTGCCAGTTGTTCTTACGTTTGGCTCGGGTCTTCATCGACTGAAACTTCCACTTCCTCATCTTGAAATTTTTTCGGCTGAACTGGATGTCTTTCGTGTCAAAATCACCTTTTTTTATAGCGTCGAAACCGGTATTCACATGTTGACATCGACAGAGCATAATCACCATAAGCTTCCGACAGCATTCGTTGACATTCAGCAGCACTTTTCTTCAAAAAGAAGCAAAAAAACAAAGCTTCCTACAAATTGCGTTTTGTTGGCGCAAAATTCGACATATTCAACGCTCAAAAAAATAATATCTTTTACACTTCGGCAAAATAACACTTACCGAAAACTAAAGCCACGTGATGATGCTTTAAAATAAAACTTGTAATAATATGACCCGACTCGATATAGTACTAGTTACGCCATCTCTTGAAAATCCCTTACAATTAATGCACACACCTAATAGCAATAAATTTTCTTTTTTTTTCAATCATTTCACAGCTTTCATAGTGTCAAATTTTTATCCCGGCGGATCGACGTTAGTCAAAGCTAAGCCGTGTACTGCTTTGCGACAATATTCCCTAGTTTCCCTTTGCCCTTCCGTGTGCAAATATTAGGTGTATGACTTAATTTCTACAGATTTTTTCTTCGAGCTTAAAATTATATTTAAAATAGAAATATTTTCGCGGTCTTTTGTGGTTTTGAAAGGATCGGACGCAAGGGTTCAGAACACCGAACGACAAGTCTACGTGAGTAACATAACCTGTCAGAATAACAGACTTTACGATGGCAACTGACAAACAGCACATTCGGCACTGCATTTTATACGAATTCCAACAAGGAAAAAATGCTTCTAAAGCACGGGAATGAATTTGTAGTGTTCTTGGTGCCGACGTTGTGTCTTATGAAACGTGTAATTATTGGTACAAACGTTTTAGAAGTGGTGATTTCGATCTTAGTGACCAGCCGCGTCCTGGACAGTATATGAAGGGTGTGCTTTATTACGAACTCCTGGAAATTGGTCAGACGGTGACTGCGGAACGCTACAGCCAACAATTGAACGAACTGAGCGAAGAACTTGATCAGAAAAGGCTGTTTACTCGGCAAGGAAGCAGGCAAGTCATACTGCTGCATGACAACGCTCGACCTCACGTTGCTCGCGCGACTCAGAAGACCCTCTTGAACTTGGGATGGGAAGTTCTCCCGCACTCGGCATATTCACCAAACTTGGCCCCATCCGACTACCATTTGTTCCGGTCAATGCAGCACGCCTTAGTGGATAAACAGTTCAAAACGCTGGACGATGTGCGTAAATTCGTCGATGACTTCATCGCCTCGAAGCCTGCAAGTTTCTTTCGCGACGGCATTCGTATGTTACCTGAGAGATGGCGCAAGGTCATAGAAAACGATGGACAATATTTCTAAGATTAAGTTTGTTGTTCTCTATTTTTTATATTAAATAAATTTGCTGAAAAATCTGTAAAAATTATGTCATAAACCAAATACTATACAGAGTAGTGCATCAGGAAAAAGTGGCTAAAACACCCTAAGGGTTCTCCCAGAAACTGCAAGCAGTGAAAAGACAAGTGTAGAATAAAATTGCAAGGGATGAGATCGTGAAAGCCCGCAAAGGCACCCAAAGAGATACGAGGAATACGAAGAAAAAAGAAACTTCGACGCGAACGTCCTTCGCAAAACGAATCATTTAACGATCACCAAGCAGAGCAAATTTCCGAGGCAAATCGATCACGTTTTAAATGTTCCAGCGATAATATGCAAAAAAAAAAAGGTCTACAGTGTCGGGCAATCGCGTTGGGGCAAAAAATTTACCTAGGAAGGCTGCCCTATGCAAAATTTATTCTCATTTTCCCGCTTGCGGCGCGATTTTTCCTGGCCAAGGTAGTTGACGTTATCTTCGCGCTTGGCAGCACAGAATGGACCCTCGTTACGCGATCTTGCCACACTTTTTTTATACGCGGAGGAGTTCACGCGAATTTGGCCGACGTCATAAATTTGCATATAGCGCAATGGAAATAAATTGACCTGCTAACAAATTTTGCAGGTATATAGGTTTGCATACAATACGAGAAAATTCAGTTCGGATATTAAAGAAGAAACGAACCAGCGGCAACCGGAATCAAAGGCGAAAAGTTTTTTTTTAACCATCCCCCATCGCCAAGCAATACATTTTCGAATGCCTGTAGTGAAGATGTAAATTACTGCAGCGACGAGGGTCGATGATGCAAATTTCATTGCAGCAAAGAGGGTCGATGATGCAAATTTCATCTCGTTGAAAAACTAAAAACTGAAGTTTTTTATGTGTTATATAATGAATCCTGAAGATTTTCATCGCATATGAACATCGGCAGGTATACTATTTGTTTATACGTACATCCGTTTCTTTACACTAATATAACTTATTACCTTTTAACATTTATAAGGGAACTCTTTAGTAAATACTCAATTTGAAACTGCTTCATTAAGGGATCCGCATAAGCTGGTATTTTGAAAAATACGAATTTTTCATTGCATAGTTTTATAGACTAGTTAGTAGACATAGTTTTATAGCCTTAACGGTAATTTAAAACAAACGTTTGGTGAAAATTCTGAAAATTGAGCGAGTTATGATGATTTTCGTGAAGGGTGAAATCGTCCACTGCGGTATGGCGAAATCTTTTCTTTTGCGTTTTTCTCGAAACTATGTCTCATGAAACGATGTAAGTCGTATCTTAAAATGTATTCATCCGATTCACTTCAAATTCGGACAGAGCATAGTTAATAACATTTTCTATCGTATGACTGTATAATTTCGTTATATGTTCATCCATTTGTTAATAAAAAATTACTGAAGATGTTTGTTTTTCTGGAAAATTGAACTTTTTTTTTTCTACAGCTTACCATTTTCGTAATTTTAAACATTTCAAAGCAGTGTCCTGTCACACCGAAAGGTTTACTATCATACAAAAAATACATTTTTTATTCTTCATTTCAGATGACCTTAGCAGGTTTGGCCATGCAGAACCGACGGCACTTTGTTCAAATAATAATAACTTTATTGTTTATCAATATATTTCAATGAAAAAAATACTTAAACTTGGCAAGAATATGTATTGATTGTGTGTAAAATCTCAACCTCGTCATACTAATATTCTCATCAGAAAAAAAATATTGAAAATCAACCTACTTCTTGGACTCCAGACTCAATTCGAATCATTCTCTGACTCAATTCCATTGGATTTTCTCTTATGACGGGATTATGATTATATATCAAACTATATAGAAAACATATATTTTCAACTCTATAGAAAACCTTTGGCTCTCAATAACTTTAGTATATAACTCTTAAAACAATATAAGCCTAAAATTCATTCCCGATATACACGCGAGCGAAGCCCCGACCAAAAGCCAATACATATATATTCATGTTAACAATGCACCGTGCTAAAAGTATACGTAATCCATGTGATGGCTACACGTACACCCGCAGTCCTGTCGCTTATCCTCTAATGTGCATCTCGCGCGTGATGTTGGCGCATTGTTAAAGTTCGATTTCATGTTTCATGAAAGTGCAAAAAGGGCCAGCGCGAGGGATGAGACGATAAAACACGGGGAGAAATGAGAGGCAACGCTGAGCGGCAAGAGGAAAACTTTCAACGAAAAACTTTTCACGCACAGACACGAGAGCGAACGAGAGAGAGAAAGAGGGAGAAAGAGAGAGAGAGAGAGAGAGAGAGAGAGAGAGAGAGAGAGAGAGAGAGAGAGAGAGAAAGACAGAAACAGAGTTAAGCTCTCATGCTGGCTTTTCGTTAATATAATATCTCAGCCCCTGAGATAATGCAAGCCCACGCGAGCGTCAGCTTTGTTCCTATCCTAATGTGTTTCACCTATACATTTATCGTTGTAGATGAACATCTACATGGTTATTACTATTATTATCATCATCATCATTATTATTATTATTACCGCTATTATCATAGTTACCTCTCTCTCTCTCTCTCTCTCTCTCTCTCTCTCTCTCTCTCTCTCTCTCTCTCTCTTTCTCTAGCATGTTGATGTACTTGCGTATGTATACATATATACGGCCACGTACAGTGTGGCCGAAATAACAGACACGATACTCCCATACATTATATATATATATACACACACACATGTGTGTGTGTGTGCGTGTGTGTATGGATATAGCAGCACCAACGATAAGAATAATAATAATTATTTATTTTCCATTATCTAAGGTGCCGCAGAATGCACAGATGCGAAACTAGGCAACTTCTTTGAAAGTTTTGTCTCGCGTTACTTTGCCCCGTATTCAACATGGTATTGTTCTGCAGCTCTTTTTCTGGACCCTTCTGATTAAGGAATTTCTGTCGCAAAGTTTGGCTTGCCTTCAAAAGGCGCAAACATCTACACACAGGCCGACAATTATAAGGTATCAATGTGTTTTTTAAGGGCCTTATGCGGAGATTTTGCTAACGAGAAAAACATGATACTTAAAGATTTTTCAAGTCTTTTCGAAAAAAAATACAGCGTATTTTTGTGATCAGTAGTATACGGAAGAAAAAATTGAGCATTCGGAGAAAAAAAAACATTAAAATTCCATTTTCCGTACAGCAGAACGAAGATAATTAAATTTTGAATACGAAAAACTCCTGAAAAACGTTATTGTTCATCGCGTCATTGAGAAAAAAAAATGATCAAAGATGCATTTTAAAGTGGACAAATGGAGTTTAATTCCATTCAAAAAAAGTTCTTTAGTCTTTCGTATTCGGAATTTAATTATCCTCATTCTGCTGAACTCGAAACGGAATTTTGATTTTTTTTTCTAGAATGCTCTATTTTTTCTGGCAAATCCTAGTCACCTTAAAAATACACTATATTTTTTTCCGAAAAGGAATTGGAAAGGCATTCAATATTATATTTTTCTGGGCCGCAAAATCTCCGCGCCAGAACCTTAAAAAACACATGGCCACCTTATGATTGTCACCCTACATATACAGTTGCGTGCAAAAGTATTGAGCCACATACTATTGCGTGTGAAAAATATAACAAATTTTTTTGAAAATAACAAAACGAGATTCAATTTTCTTCACTTGACTCAGTACGTTATTGCCATGCCCTTAGCAGCGAAAACTGCGGCACCTCGACGTGGCATGGACGCTATTAATTGTAAGATCCGTTCTTGTGGCAAGTTTTCCCACTCCTGTCGCAAATGATTCCACAATTCCGTCTCGTTAGAGTGATTTTTTGTTCCAATACGATCTTTTAGGTCTTGCCACAAATGCTCAATCGGATTTAATCCTTTGTGCCATGGTGGCACTCTGAGAGTGCCACCTGAGAGGCACTAAAGGAAAAATGTGTGACACAAAGGGTTAAGTCCGGTGATTCCGACGGTCAGTCGAGAAGGTGTACTTTTTGACTTTAAAGAAAATCTTTTACAAGACGTGAAGCACATTTAGGATCGTTATCGTGTTGAAAAATCCAACCACACGACATTTTTTCATTGCAAATGGAAAGTTTTGCAGTATATTTCTGTGCATTGTAGCAGCCACATTGCCTTGAATTTCTACCAGCGGACCAATGCCGTCGTCAGACAATGCTCCCCAAACTTTAATGTTCCCGTCACCGTTTTACGGTAGGAATTTAATGCCTTACGTTGTACTGGTACCTGTTGGACGTCTCACGGATTCATCGGAAAGAAGCCCTTTCCGCCGATCTGATGTTGTCCAATGCTGATATTTTTTCGCCATATTCAATCTAGCCTTTTGATTATTTTTACCGATGAGCGGTTTTTCTACACCAATGAGTCCAATCAGTCCTACAGTGTTCAGACTTCGGGATACTGTACTCCGATTAATGTCGGCACGATTTTCACTACGCAATTCTCTCGAAATGCATACTGCAGTTTTTCGTGAATCTATAACGCACTTCCTTTTTATAATGTTGTCAACGTATTCCGTATTTTTGCGCGGTCTAACACTTCGACTTTTGTCACAAGACGAATTTGTTAATTTATATTTACGAATAATACGATTGACCGTACTTTTTCCAATGGATAAAGTAGTCATATCACGAGAACTCTTTCCATCTGAAGAAAGTTTTAACACGATTTTACAGACCTCAATATTCGTGCGTTTCGATATCACGGCAGAAATAATATTGATTTTTCGTTGTCATGCATGTTTTGAAACTAGTGCGAACGAAAATGCAAACTGTGTGAACGATGCCGGGCGCGATAGCGACCCCATACTTTTGCACACCGACGAAATTCGTTCGACCCTGTACGAGTTCAGGATTAAATATTTGATCACTAATTGAAAAAAATAGGGTGGACCGAAACTTTTGCACGCTAAGTATATATATATATATATATGTGTGTGTGTGTATATATATATATCAGAAATCTGATAACAGGTAGTAAAAACACCATTTTTATGCCAAAACAACAAAATGACATCTATTTTACATGAAATAATATAGTACGAAATATTAGTGCGCATAAGTAATGAAACATACGATAAGTTGCCCCGTACAGTTCAATTTTGACTATAATAGCTTCTCATCGAAGTGACGACCCTTTGTTCTGATAACCGCCGCACAGATTCTGGGCATTCTTGCGATCGATTTTTCCAGCGTTTCGGCTGAAATCTTCTTCCACGAATCCTGTAGGGTCTTCCATAACCCTTCCCGATTGATGGGGGGTTCGTTGCGTACCGCTCTATCAAGCTCTTCCCATAAAAGTTCAATTGCAGACAATTCCGGGGACTGAGGTGGCCATTCCATGATTTTTATAGCACCAGAGATCCTTTTTTTTTCAAATAGTCTTTACACAGCAAAGAAGTATGCTTTAGGTCATTATCTTGTTGGAAGATGAACCCACGACGCAGAATTCGTGTTCCAGATGGTATTGCATGTCTTATCAGAACCCTACGTTAGACGTTTTTATCCATAATTGATTCAACTTTGGCTAAATCTCCGACTCTGTTACCACCAAAACAGCCCCAAACCATCACGTTACCTGCACTATGCTTCACTGTGGGCACCACACATTCCGGAAGGAAGCGTTCATTTGGCCGACGACGGACATACTGGCGGCGTTGAGAACGAAAAAGTTCTTCTTTTTGGTTCAGATTGGACAACAGATCATTGGAAGAAAAGCACGTTCTTCCAATGATCTGCTGTCCAATTTTTATTTTTTTTGGCCCATTTAAGTCTCTTAGCAACATTTTCCGTCCTCAATAAAGGTTTCCTGACAGCCACTTTGTCTGCTAGACGGGCCTCACACAAACGTCGCACCCCCGTCCTGGATGACACTGATTCTGCCCTTGTTCTGTTCAACGCGGCTGCAATTTCTCGAGCTGTTAGCTTTCAATTTCTCTTGGAATGTGCAACAATAAAGTTATCTTCACGTTTTGATGTCTTTCTAGGAGCACAGGTCCTTTTTCTTGTCGTGTTTGAGCCAGTTTTCGCCTTCCTGCCCAAGGCTCGAATAGCGGCGCCTAGTAAAATCTTCGACCTTGCACGAATTTTTCGTAGGGACCACTTCATATCTCTTAAAAGAGACACCTATGATCTGATTTCAACGCCGAGCTCCTTATTTTTTTGCCGCATTGTAGCATAAGTAAATGAAAACCACAAGTGAGAACACACGTAACTTCAGTAAATTCGATGGTTCCGCGAATGTGATTGCTCGTTTACGAAGTCTGTTGACATATACCTACTTAGTAATTGTGTCAACAGAGTGTATCGTACTCACAGCACGCAACAGTAACTTGTAAACAAGCTTCTATCACCTCAGTCCGGGAGGCGCGATGAGAATAGGTTTCAGAAACTTGTATTTTTCGAATTTTATGTTCAATATCTGTGTAATGTAAACGACACGTATATCCTATTTGTGTATGCTTATACTATTTCTTCGCATTAGGTGCCTGGAACACGCAGGGATGTATGATTTTTTTTTGTTTTGGGTGATGTTCTCAGACTTTTAACAAGCAGTGTATATATTTATATTTCCAACTCCCCAGCATGCTTGAAGCAAACAACGAAATCATAACGATAGTTTGTATCGTCATAGGGCCTGTAATGTTGAAATTCGTCGGTTTTATCGTCGCTTTTTTAAAAATTAAAAAGAACTTATTTTGGATTCCAACGATGTAAACTTCAGTGCCATTAGGGCGTCTGGTCTCTCGGATGTCACTCGAGGAAGAAAAATACCTAATTGCGTCACAGTTGCCAAGTGCGGTAGAATTACGCTTAATTTGCGTACATATTCAAGGACATTTCTATACATATATATTTCCTATTCTGTGCGCCGGTACACATACACACAAAACCTAGAGCCTAAAAATATATAGTACTAACCTTGATTGCTGCTTCCTATGTTATCTTGGCAGCTAGCCGCTTCCGCCGATAAGCAGAGACTTCGCATCACAATGCCCGTGTTTCTCGGCGACCTCGGCGATATATCCCTTCTTCCTTTTCGCCCTTCCTGTCTCTCGTTCTCTCTCTCTCTCTCTCTCTCTCTCTCTCTCTCTCTCCCTCTCTCGCTCTGTCTTTCGTCTTTCACTACCACTGATGTCCTATTTATTACTCTCCAGCATCCAGCACTCGTGTGTACCGCTCGTACGCGGCTCTTCTACTTGGATGTAGTGTCTACCGCGCGACACTAGCATAAACCCCGCCACGGACCACTATTCCTTACACATTCAAGCACAACCGTATATATATATATATATGATTTATAACATGGACTACGATGCAACTCCCGGAGAGTCATATGATTCACCGGCGCCGCGTGCATGGTATCGTACACCTCATTTCGCTCTCACAATCAGGAGCTATACATCTTTGAACGCGACTCTATTATGAACGTTTAAATAACCCGATCTACCTATTTATGCATGCACATAAATACACATGAATATATATATATATATATATATATATATATATATATATATATATATATATATATATATATATATATATATATATATATGAATATACAGGGTGGCCCGAAAAGTAACGTTCAAAAGAAGAATACAGATGTCTCGTGTCAATAGCTACAGTAGAACCTCGATTATCCGAACCTGAGTCACACGCATTCGATGTTTTAAAGGAATTACATATATACGTATTTAAGGTAGTAGTCTCGCGAAGGCGTTTTTCTATAGATTTTTTATTTATTTTCAGGACTCATTCAGGACACTATTTAATCATTACCTGCAAAATTTCAAAAGGATTTACCGTTCCGTTTTCGAGACATTGGCAATCAAAGATTTCATGGTTTTACACGTGCTCTTATGGAGAGCGGTGGAAAATTTCACATTTCACGCAATAACTTCGAAACTTTTCTACAGATTTTTTTTTTAATTCTCTATTACAGCGGAACATATGACGAATTGGGTAAAAAAAAATCATGAATTTTGACCGTGTAGTTTCAGAGATATAGCGATTTAAATTAAGCAATGTCTAGCGACGCTAGAGCCACGAAGCGACTGGAGCAGACGAACTAGATTACAGTAGTGTGTGCATATCCGTATACGCAGATTATCTACGTATTAGTAGCCAGAATGGATAGTCTGATACAAAAGTGAGGGTTAGGTAAACATTATATTAGGCCTTTTCATCATTACTTTATAAGTTTTTACATCCCGATAAGATGTTAACCTACATTATAAGGATATTTGGGAATATTTCGAAGCTTTCATTGATTGAGCGGAGAATAAACTTTGTAACGTGACTGTGGCGAGACTACTACCTTAATATAGAGTGTATATTAATTTCCTTTTTCGTTGTATATCATCCCTTCAGAAAAAAAAATTACGTTTCGATTGTTCGATCTTTTGATTATCCGAACCATCTTGAGTATCAATTTGTTCGCATTATCGAGGTACCCCCATATATGTTCTACGATATTTTTTACGTTTTCGAGAAAAAAGCATTTTTTAATTTTTCTCTTTCGTCGCGATTTTTTTTACTTGTGTTATCGTTATAAAGTGCATCATTGAGCAATAAATAAATTGCTAACTGAATACTAACGTAAATCCCTGGGATTTTTACCAAAAGTTTAAAAAATAGTTTTGAGAGGACCAGTCACTAAAGTTCAGATGATAAAAAAAAATACCCTAGTTTAAATAACCCCGAATAATTTTTTTTAACTTTCAAAAGGAAATTAGATACACAAAAAAGAAAAACAAACAAATATATGCTACAGGAAAACTCGAAAAAATGCTTCTTTCTCGAAAACTAAACAAGATCGAGGAACATACATGAAGGTGATTAGGATAGGTATTGATACGAGGCATCACATTTTTATTTTGGACGTCACCCTGTATATATATATGAAAATCTTTTGATACGATCCAATTGGCAAGGCCCTTTTTACTCATTTCTCGCACCAATGCATCCTATATATATAGTGATATATATATATATATAAATATACATATATGCCGCTGTAACGATATCCCCTCTCACGACGCAATCGGCGATTGTCGCGTATCAAATCAAAAACGACTAAAATGCTCGCCGGTCACTCGCGTGTTGTGTTCCACCAATGGAAAATTAAAAACGAGCCTCAAAGGTATTGCCCGCGAGCGTCCGCGACGAAATATTCTGTTTCGGATTCGATACAGATATAGGATAAAATTAAATGACGAAAAAAAAATGCAAAAAAATTCGTGCCTCTTACACAAAACCGTTTACTTGTGTATGAATACAGTTTTTTCGTTACCCTATGCCTAAAATCGTGCGATAGTTATTTTTACGGTAATGATTAGTTTTGTTTTTTTCCTAATTGAAGCGCCGCGTTATGCCTAGAATTCTCTGAATGCCGGTTCACCATGCACCAATCCACGTATTGCATATTCCCTTCCTAATTTATATATTAACACGTCCGCGATTAATGGAAATTATATCATTTTATAAGGATCTAGAGAGCGCGAAATGAAGCGATTATTTTTAAACGTTGATATATACATATATATATATATATGAGGAAATATATTGATCCTCAACTTTTTTTAACAAATTGTTTCTTTTCACCTGAATAAATGAATATATACATATATACCAGTTGAGGCAACACCTATTAGCAGAAGAATTATTTTCTCACCTATCAGACTCAAGAGAAAACTTGTCCTATAAAAATTGCAAAGTTTGACATCGAGTGTTTAAACATAATGAATTATAATTTTTTAGAAATTAGCCAAAATTCTTTTAAATGGGAACACAATTTTTTTTCACAATTTTTTCAAGAAACTAAAAATAAGTTCACACATCAAATTTCGAGATGATCGATCGAGATTTAGTACAAAAAAAATCGATATAAAAGAAATTTAAATATTTTTCGCTTAGCATCGATTTAAAAAAGGTGCAAATATTTACGCCGTCAGGAGGTGCCATTTTTTTCCAGAATTTTGTATTTTTTCAGTATGAAAGTGAGGGCCACCTCTTTCGATGCACGCTTGCAATCTGATTCTCATTGATTGTATTGTTTTATTAATCGTGTCAGTCTGTATTAACGAAAGGGCTCTAATTGACGTTTCAAAACTTTAATACTAAGCAAAATCCAAGTAAGTCGTAGGGATTTATTTACATTGTTCGCAACTACGAATCTTATCAACTTGTTTTGGAAAACAGTGAGTAGTTTGGACTTTTCATTCATAGGGAACTGTGAAAGACCTGGTGTACAAAAAAGTCCGTGACCACTGCGCATAATATGCAAAGAAGAATAATTAGAGCCTACGCGTTTATATGGACGGACGTGATTAATAAGAGTGCGAATCAGCTTGCAAGGGTTCATTGAAAACGGTGACCATCACTTTGAGCACCTCTCATGGGAGTTTTGCAATTGTTTGCACCATTTTTAAAATCAATTTTAGTCTGAAAACATTGGAATTCCTATTTAATCGGTTATTAATGATAAATCTTGATCGATCATCTTGAAAATTAGCGTGTGAACTCATTTTTGGTTCCTTGATCTAATTCTTAAAAAAAAATATTTGCCCCATTTAAAAAAAATAATAAAGGTGACCTCGAAATCTCCAAAGCGCCACCATCTGGGTGAACCTCGTATCCACGATTCGGTGATCGTCTTCGAACTATGCAAGTTTTGTAGGAAAAGGTTTCTCCTAAGTCTGATAGGATGGACAATATTTCCACTGCTAATAGTTCTTGCCTCTGTATATATATATATATACAGGGTGTCACAAAAGTAACGGGACGGCTGAATATTTCCGCAGGTAAGACAATTTCCCAAAATGTTAAGGTCGTTCTTGAAGTAACTTTTGTCGTTCTTGAAGTAACCAAGGAATTCAATGGTGACCTTCATTTTGACCTTGGCGATGTCCTTCAAAGTTATTTCAAGGTCAACTTTTGTTTTTCAAATGGGAATCCCCTTTTTTGACACCGGCAATCGATAGAGCAGGAAATTTTACGTACAGATATGTACTTAAGTCACCGGTCCCCTTTGACCTTAAAGGTCACTGCAGGGTTAATTAAACTTAAACACAGTATGGATACCTCGGACAAGAATAGAAGATTCTTAAATTCTATCGTTAAGACCAAAGTTATCAAGTTTAACAAGGCGCATCTAGTGGTGACCTTGACCATGACCTTCCAGGTGATTTCAAGGTCAACTTTAAAAAAAAATGAAAACTCCCTTTTTGTCATCCGCAATCGAGAGAACGAGAAATTCGACGCACAGATATGTACTCAAGTCATCGGTCGAATTTGACCTTGAAGGTCACTGTAGGGTTAATTCAACTTAAACACAGTATGAATAGTGACGAGGACTCTTACGCAAGTTATAAAATGTGATGTGAAACAATTTAAAAAGCTTCTACCCCCCGAGGTATCCAGACCTTGTTTAAATTTATAAGACTTTAAAGCAAAAGAATTTATGAATGTAAACGTAAAACTGTTCGGTCTATTGATTTCAAAACTCAAAAGTACTGATTCCCATATTTCTTTAAAGTTGACGTTGAAATCACCTTGAAAGTCATGGTCAAGCTCACGATCGAGGTCACCACTAGATGCGCCTTGTTAAAATTGATAACTTTGGTCTTAACGATAGAATTTAAGAAGCTTCTATTCTTGTCCGAGGTATCCATACTGTGTTTAAGTTTAATTAACCCTGCAGTGACCTTCAAGGTCAAAGGGGACCGGTGACTTAAGTTCATATCTGTACGTAAAATTTCCCGCTCTATCGATTGCCGATGTCAAAAAAGGGGGTTCCCATTTGAAAAACAAAAGTTGACCTTGAAATAACCTTGAAGGACATCGCCAAGGTCAAAATGAAGGTCACCATTGAATTCCTTGGGAAAAGTTACTTCAAGAACGACCTTAACATTTTGGGAAATTGTCTTACCTGCGGAAATATTCAGCCGTCCCGTTACTTTTGTGACATCCTGTATATACAGGGTGTTTGGCGTATGGACCGTCACCATTTTTTGGAGGATTGGGGGAGTCATTTGCTAATTTTTTCACCCTTAGACCCTATGTCCTAAGTGTCACGGTAATTGAGATATGATTTTTTTTCTTCTTTTTTTAATTACCCGAAATTTCACCTTTAAATCGTCAGAACTTTTTTATTTGTGGTTGTAATAGCACAAAATACCTTTTGTTGTATTCTGCAATGTATGTTTATTATAAATAAATCATTATTTGATACAATTGATTTCAAGAAAATGACTCATGAGCTTCCAAAGTCTTAAAAAGATGTAAATTTATGAAAAATGCCAACTTCTAAATGCATTATAAAAAAAACTAAAAGCTATTTTGAACTTAGCTTTGTTTTAAAAAGTTCTTTGGTTTATACCCTTTCCATCGATATGCTACATGTCATAGAAATCATTTATTATGTGGTCGAAATAAAAGATATTAGTTTGCCAGGGTCAGGGTTAAGAAAATACTTTTTATGTTTCCGATGTTTTTTTTTATTAAACTTGAGTTATACATTTGGCTCAAATTTACCTCCTTTTCTACGTATGCGCGCGACAAAAGTTATTTCGTGCTATTGCAACCACAAACAAAAAAGTTACGTTTTAAATGTGAAATTTTAGGTAATTAAAAAAAAACGAAAAAAGATCATATCTCAATTACCGTCACAGTTAGGACATAGCGTCTAAGGGTGAAAAAACTTTCGTCACCGGGAAAAAAATGATATCCAATGGTTGTTCCAGTCATCTTCGAAAAAAAATAGCGTATTTTCGTAATGGCTACTATTAACGAGAAAAAAAAATCGCATTCTGAAACAAAAATCGCCATTCAATTTTGACTACAGCAATCTGAAGATAATTGAATTCCGAATAAGAAAAACTTCTGAAAAGCTTTTTTGCCCATGTCGTCATTGAGGAAAACTAGCGATACCCTGGCCATCCCTCCCGCGTCTCTCCACAACGTGTCGATAGAGCAGTATAAATAAAAATCGTAATCGAGCACGAAAAAAAAATCACCCCCCTCCGACCCAATCCTTTGACATTACGAAGCCAAGCACGCGCACGTTTTTTACTTCACAAAAGTCCGCACTGTCGTCTACACACGTTACGATACCTAAAGAGTCTCCCAAAGACACCGTGCTCAACAAGAAAAGAAAAAAGAAAAAAAAACAATAAGAGAAAAGCATTCAAACATTCGCAATAAGCAAGAAAAAAGAACCGAATCATGACGTACGCGCGCCATTATTCCCGGGCGAAATGAGAATGAGGCTAAAAGTTCAAAGAGAAAAAAAAAACTTTGCACGACTCCTTCTGGTTGATTCGATGTGTTTGTAAAAGTTCAGAATAACTGAACTACAACGGATAAATGTAAGATATTAGATGCGAGTCCACTGTGCGGATCAACGAGTCCGATAATGTATAAACATATAGATATATATATATATATATATGTGTGTGTATCCGAGATATATTACGCTTGCGATAATGTACACATGGCCGTTTTGTATCGCGCAATGACGCAACTGCGACACGAGAACGCGAAGTGGTGAAAAAAAAGCGGCAACGAGAGGGACTCCCTCCCGTTCCGAGAGGTTGCCGGTACCGCGGCCCGTTGTAACCTGTCGGCCCGAAGCCGCGGTTCAGCCTGCGAAAGCTCTCTCGATGCGCAACTCACGCACGCGACCGCGCCGCTCTAAGCGTCACCCCCCCGCCCACGCCATGGCACCCGCGACGTCGGCTGTTCGACGGCGGTCGCAACTTCCCCCTCCCTTCGGCCGTTTCGCGTTTGCGCTTACGGTAGAAAGCTTGAGTGAGAAAGAGAAGCGCGCTTCTTTCGTTTCTGCCTATCTCTGTCTCGATCTCTCTCTCTCTCTCTCTCTCTCTCTCTCTCTCTCTCTCTCTCTCTCTGTGTGTGTGTCGGCTCTGTCTTTTTCGTACTCACGTATACAAATTCCCTTTGCCCCGCGCTCCGAACCCTCGACGTGGCCCCCTCAATAGGCGCTATTGCAGCTTCTCTATCCTTCTCTCGAAGCTCGTCAGAGCTTTCCGGCGTCAGTGGCGAGAGTGAATGAAGCGGGGCGCTACTTTCCTCTCTCTAGGAGCCTACGTACTCTCGTTCTCTCTCTCGCTCGCTCTCTCCCCTCTCTCTCTCTCTCTCTCTCTCTCTCTCTCTCTCTCTCTCTCTCTCTCTCTCTCTCTCTCTCTCTCTCTCTCTCTCTCTCTCTCTCTCTCTCTCTCTCTCTCTCTCTCTCTCTCTCTCTCTCTCTCTCTCTCTCTCTCTTCTCTCTCACTCTCTCTAGCTCCCTCTCTCCCTCTCGCGCTTACTCTTACTGTCTCCAGTAGAGTTTTCGTTGCAGCACTCGCATCGCCCCATGCTTCTATACATATACCGTAGCCCGATTTTGCGGGATCACACAACAGCGGTTAAGAGAGGAATGAGAAGGACAAAGGTAACCGACAAAATCCTAGGCTCCCTAGGATTACTAGTAACACGAGTGGAGGTTTCAAAAGAAAGTGTTGTCGTCGCGTCGAGGTTTGCGGCTGATTTTGAAAATTGGCTGACACGGATAATCCTTTCACCGGTTTACACAGTTTGCCTAACGCTTGTAGCTAACTCATTTGTCAGACAATACTGGTGTAGGTATTGCAAAAACCATATAACGAATGAGAGGAGTTTGTACATATACAGGGTGAGGCACATAAAGTGTTACAGAGCAATAGCACTCAAACTATTGATCATATCCAAAAATGTTTCAGACAAAAGTTTCAGTGTTCGAGAAGGCCGTCATACTGGTTTACCCTATTTTTTTATCGGTGGAGGCGCTGAAGAGCTACGTCAAGGTCAACTACACTTTTTTAAATGGAACCATGTATTTATTTTCGATGACATTATTACCGATTTTAAGACGAATTCAGCGACCTACAACACAAGGTCATTCTAGTCACGCAAAGTATGAAAATAGTCGAAAAATCGAAAAATATCGGAATAATCACTTTCAAAGGATCCACTAACCTTGGTTTGGGTCTACCTACAGAAGATGCTCGAAGTGATGATCCTCGACTTGTAAGCACTTGTTTGATTGCTGTTTTCATTTCTTACGATACCAATGTTTCTTATCGGCAGCAAGTGGCAGCAAGTGGCATGCAACACGACGGTGCACCACCCCATTATACGCTGTATTCAAGACAAGTGATGAATGAGATTTTTGGTGAAAAGTGGATAGGACGAGGCGGCCCTGTAGCTTGGCCACCTCGTTCGCCAGATCTAACATCAACAGATTACTTTTTATGGGGCTTTGTCAAAGAACGCGTAATGGCGGTAGCACTTACCACGCCTGACGACATGAAAGAAAGAATACGCCGAGCATGTACCGAAATTACACCACAAATGTTGGCTGAAGTTAGACGGTTTTTTCATCAGCGAATTAACAAGTGCTTACAAGTCGAGGGTCATCACTTCGAGCATCTTCTGTAGGTAGACCCAAACCAAGGTTGGTGGATCCTTTGAAAGTGATTATTCCGATATTTTTCGATTTTTCGACTATTTTGATACTTTGCGTGACTAGAATGACCTTGTGTTGTAGGTCGCTGAATTCGTCTTAAAATCGGTAATAATGTCATCGAAAAAAAACTACATGGTTCCATTAAAAAAAGTGGAGTGGACCTTGACGTAGCTTCAGCGCCTCCACCGATAAAAAATAGGGTGGTCCAGTATGACGCCCTTCTCGAACACTGAAACTTTTGTCTGAAACATTTTTGGATATGATCAATAGTTTGAGTGCTATTGCTCTGTAACACTTTATGTGCCGCACGCTGCTCGACGAGTTGTTTTTGTGTTTGCGAATCATCTTCGTCCAACAATGCTTGCAATTCCACATCTTCGTATTTTTTTGGCGGTTTTCCATGTTCCTTGTCTGCAACATCGAAGTCACCACTTTTGAAACGCCGAAACCATCGTTCACACGTATCTTGCGATGGAGCATGTTCAACATAAGCTTCTCGAAGTAATCGGTATGATTCAGCAGCAGTTTTCTTCAAATGAAAACAAAAAATTAATGCTGTCCGCGAATGCTCTTTGTTCGGTATAAATTTCGACATATTGAACATAACAACACAACAATATGCACACACTTTTCCAATTTATCAGTCATGCGCGTCTGAAACTTGTTGATGACACAACAAAATGGCGCAGTGCAAACCAACTCATTTGTCCGACAACCCTATAGATATTCTGAAGCTAGAGTCAGAGAAGCAAGAATTTCATATATATTTTTTTCTCCTGAACAAACCCGAAAGAATAGAAAAACGTATTCGACTGCAAGCTGTGACAATATTTTTCTCTCGTTTCGTGCGGTGAGGGGAAATCTTTTTGGAACGACATAAAAAGTCAATTTCACAACACGATATTCGAAACGTAAAAAAAGTATCACTTACGAAAACTTAAGGAAAAAAAAAACAATTCAGATTTCTTTAAATTGCCGTATATGACAAAAGAAACCCTTGATAAGACACAGACCGGAAAAGAGTGTGTGAAAAAGCAGTCGAATATTTGACAGCTTCGTGATGTCTAAGCTTAATAAAACTCCAACTCACAAAAAGCTCCAACTCACAAGCACGCTTTCAAATCAATATCGAGAGTTCTCTCGATCAAAGTATTACCAGATGGACCGTCGAGCAAAAAGGGCGAATCATGGATTTACAAGTCTAGGTCATGTCTTACATGTTTAACCTTACGAATAGCTAATTTAATAATAAATTGACACTTAGAAATGTTAATTTTCTACTTTTAATAATAATTTAAGTCAAATTCGACGATATTGGCGTGGGCCTGACTGAGCTTTTGTCAGTGACTGTACATCTGTTTCAACCGTCCAACAAAAAATTCTCGATTTTTAAATTTAATTAATACTTTGAGATCATCTAATCATTATCAATAATTACCCAAAAACTTTATATATATTGAGTTTTCCAATGATTGCTATTAATTCATCGTTGAAAAAGGTGTTACTCCTCATTACTTCAATTAATTTCTCGACAATTACCCAGTCGATTTATTTGAAACTTAGCATAATCAATTGCTTGATCCTAAATCTTGATGATATAATATTTTCAGAATTTATGGCGATTTAGTTTAATTCGTTTTGCAACCATTAACGTCTGCAGAAGCTTTTTTCCCATAAGCGACCGTGTTAAATTCATACGTTTATAACTACTAAATTATTGTGTGAAAATTTTTAAAATAATTGATGTATTATTATTCTATCAAGAACTATCATATCACAAATTTTCAAGAATTTTGACGATTTTTAAATATCCATCCAGTAATACCTTAACAGATTTACAAATATTCATTGGTGAGCATTCTAGGGGGCGCTCCTATAAAAATGAGTGTCCGAAGTACTATTAAAAAGTTCGAACGTCTTAACAGCAAAAAAACAGTGCAATAAATTTGTTTGCACTCGAGTGAGCGGATTCGCTCAATTTTGTTCGTTTTGCCACGTCGACCGTACTCCCTACTATTGCCTATACCTCAATAGCAATAGATAAAAACAAAACAAATAAATAAAATCTCCAGGTGCACCGATGAAAAAAATGGTTATCGCTTTCGTTGCGAAATCGTTGAAACAAATTTTCGAACGTACGAGGTCAATGCACGCGACGGTGCGCGCACATACACGACAAACGTCATATAGTTTCGTATATTTCGCACATATGCAGGATGAACATTTTTCGTCGGAGAACGGGAGCAATCCTCGCCGATATTGTATCGCTCGGAGCAAATCTCTTGCAGAATAAATGTAATTCGCTAATGCACACTCGTTCACCGTTGCCAAACGCACTCAAATGTATATTTTACGGAATAAATTTCCCGGCGTACATGCATCACTGTGACTCGAAGGGGGCAAGGTTATAGGCTACTGTTTCCGTTTTGATTTCGAGGATAAAAGCTCCGTACGGGTTATTCTCTGTCAAATGACGACAAAGTCACTTTGCCTTCATACACGGAGAGAATTAAATGTTAAAAATTACCGTGCAGTAACGGTAACCAGATGACAACCCTGAAACTTCGCTTATTATTACTGAGTAAAACACAGATTTTCACGAAAACAAAATAAAATTTCTTCTTCAGATAAAAAATTTTACCAGATTTTCTAGTAAATTTTCATGTGTAACAAAATACGCAAAACTTAAATTTAAAAAATATATAATATCAGCGAAATTTTACTGTGCATTTTATTATTTTATGCCTTTAAAAAATGTCTATAAAAAAGTATCGTCTCTATAAAAGTTATTTTAAGATTTATTATAAAATTTAATGAGCGTTATAGGAAAATGTATTGTGCTCTCGGTAAAAATTATCGTGCGCGCTACCCGTCTTGTATAGTCAAATTTTAGCTACGTATTTGAAATTTTCTAAAACGTGAGTTAAAAAAAACTTGTCGCATGCGAATTATTATGCTTTTCTCACTTGTCACCACATTGAAATATATCACGGTAATTTTTACCGTGAAATTCACGACAAAAATTACTTTTTAATTCTCTCCGTGTATTTTCCTCGATTCGTCGATTATTTCCGATCTCAGCATCACGAAAAATAAAGGCCAGAGGAAAGACGTATCATGTGACACAGTGGTGGGAAAAATTTAATTGCTACGGTACCTAAAGATTAACAATTAATTAATTGTTAATTACTGTAGTCGCAATTTACAATTAATCAGTTGTTAATCGTGGCTTTCCATAATTAGAAAACTAATCAATTTTCAATATTTTTGGTGTATTTAATTAAAAACTAACAAAACTGATTATTGTATAGGGCGCTGGGTAAGCATACAAAACCCAAACAAACACGTCGTATCTGATATCTGTAAAGTTAAATAGGTTAATTGTTAATTTCAATTGTTTCTTCGAACAATAAAGAAAGTTAATTGCAATTGTTTTGATTGCGAGCTGCAATTAACATAGATTATTGCATGTTCCAAATAAATTATTTGCGACATGCAAATAATATTTAATTGCAATTACCTTTTTAGTCAATTAATGAACTGATTGAAAATTTAATTGATTGATTAAAAACGCCCAACACTGATGTGACATTAAGAGCGAGATGGGTAGCTTAAAAACTATTTCCCACCTTTCGCTGAGATGGTCGCTATTTCGAAAAAGAATTCTCATTTCGTGCTCTATTGAAAAGAGAACTAAGTGGGACTCTTACCCGAAACGTTGACTATCTTGGAGAAATATGAGCTACTGGATTTTCACCTACTGACCAGCTCGCCTTGAGCACAAAAAATTTAGTTCGCTGAGCTGTGTGTCCAATAATAAAAACAGGCATCCAGACAGATAATAATAGTAATAATAATTTCTGTACTACTTAATTCGAAATATTGAGCCAGACAGATTTTTTTCTTGCTCAAAAAAACCTTCAATCAAAAAGTGTATTTAATTGAATGGCTTTGGGTTAACTCGTAAACTTTACCTTTTCGTCCAAAGTTTTTTTTTTGTTAATTGAATAAAATAATACTATCATTCATTCTGCTTTATTTTTCGTCTTCTGCGATACTGAAATTCCTATTATCATTACGATTACCCGTGCAGAAATTGCCATAGGGATCCAATTATATTCCCATACTCGTCAGTACGTCCTGATAGGAATCCGTTGGGTAATTGCATTGCATCCCTATACTAATCGGCATTCTAATGGGGATTCCACATTGGAATTTCCATTAGAATGCGATTTCCACGATTTTGGATCCCATCGGAGTCTGTACCTTGAATTTTCTAAACAAAATATATAGATGTACAAAATGAGTTAATCTTAAAAATGTATAAATCTTATCTTAAAAAGTACACGTCGCCCAAAATGTATATGTTAAAAATCGATTTTAATGACATCACTGAAAATTCACATTAATTATCATTTGTTATTGATTTCGCTGCACTTTGACATAATATCAAGACACGCGTACACACTCCCGAAACGTGCAGATTATCTTTCAACACGGCGAGTTTATTTCTCTTTCCTTGTCACATATTTTCAATTCGAACGTGGTAAGAATTCTCAACTTGCATTCATCGGGAAACAGCGCAGAATCCAATTGGATCCCAATGAGAACTCCGTGTCTACGATGTTCCTAACAAACTCCTATAGAGATGTGAGTGCATCTTGGTACTCCCTAACACATTTGTGCACGGAATTACAGAAGGATATTTTTTTCGCAGATCTAACAAATATCGGTTGAGAATTGCAAATGAAAAATTTTCGAACGACGTCAATCGGGAATTAGCGCGATATCCACTTGGATTCCAATGCGAATTCCCTGCGTGCGGCCGCCCTATCACATTCTTATAGAGACTCCCAACAAATTTATGCATTGGACCATACAAGATTTGAGAGCAAAAAGATCGGGAATTATTTCAACGGAAAAAATTTGGACCAGTCTACAGAAAATATGTGTTATTTTTTTCAGCGATGGTGATCCTGATCAACCATACTTGCATAGTAGTAACATTTACACAGCTTTTCTGTATTGACGGACCGAAAAAGTTCCATGGAATTGGTGGAACAAGACATCTAATTGTGAATGAATTCGTTATAGGTATATATATGTGTGTGCGTGTATGTGTGTGTGTGTCTGGCTACTACAAGCATAAAACGTTAATGCAAAGGCTTTTAACGTAAAATTGACTTTCGAAATTTCGCTTGTTCTCGCCACTCTCCCTCGTCCATACCGCGTATATATTTCCGTCTATAGAATACGATCACGATTGCTTCACCCTATGGAAAGTCGAAAAATATGTGAAGCAGTTTACTCGATCAGTACGTGAAAAAAAAAATAGTTTAATTAACGCCTTAGGCCACTCTAGAATTTTCCAAAAATCGATTTTTTTTGTTTAAAATGTACCTGTAAGATGATATTCCAAAAAATGATGGGTGTTAAAAATCTCTACGTACTCGATTTTCGAATTCTAGCGCAACCCCTCTTGATTCACGTCGTGACTTTCTACTAGCTTTAAACGCGTTTATCGCAAAACTACATTTTTCAAGTCGGCCGGACTCATAACTCAAACAAATTTCAACCGATTCACTTGAAATTTTAACTGTATATTTAGAGTTACATTTTCTGAGGCACTACGTAGGATTTTTTTAATTATATTGCATAGTTCCTTTTTTATAAACAATTTTCTGGCGATTTTCTCATGGCATTTTATACTTTTTGTTTTAGAAATGCGCCATTTTGACAAAAAACAATATATCCAAAAAATCCTACGTACTTCTATAGCTATTCTTATATATAATCGGAAAAACTTTAGTGTCTCATCATAACTCAAAAATTATAGGAGCTGTTGGTCCGGCCGTTGACGTTCCAGAAATAAAGGCGTTATCGGAAAAATGCTGCACAGTCGCAATTTTTACATGTATCTCTGTGAAAAAATAATTTTGTATAGTCAATTACGTGTATAATAAAACCCCTATTGTGTAATTCCGATTTATTTTATGGTTTCGCTGAAAAAAAATCACAAAATATGCCCTTTTTTTGGCCTCTAGAGTGGCCTAAGGCCTTAAGAAACCTCAAATGTAGTTGCAGGATGGAATAATCGATAAGAAATATTTTCAAAAGAACAATTCAATTAATGTCAAAAAGATAAATATTCAGTATTATTCTCGAATTAAGGGTAAAATGTTTTCTGTTGCGATCCTCACGAATTTTTTTTTCCAGGTATTAATTTACGCCCCCCCCCCCCCCCTTTGCCAGAACTCACATGCCGTGCGTTTGAATAATGAGGCACAATTCAAAATAACAATACTAACTAATTTTATTGCAGTTTTCCATACAACAGAGTCTGAATTTTTTTTTTTCATACATATTTTTTTTTCCCCTTCTTAAAAATCGACAATTGTACGTCAGTTCTTTTTCGGCTTCCTCCCCTCGACTGAAGGTCGAGAAGATCGAAATATACGCCGCGATATTAGTCGCAGGACGAACCAAAGTAACCATAGAACGATAAGAACCGCAACGATCAAAGTTCCGATAACGTCCAACAAAAGGTATTGATAAAGGGACAATTCGAGTGCCGGACTTCGCAAAAAAGGTGCACCGCGGTGTCGCGCAACGTATTCGGTCCAGTAGACAGCCTCTTCGACCGGGGGTACCAGACGATCTCGAATAGCCCGAGACATTTCCTTCGCTTTCTTTTGATAACTGTGGATCGAAACAAATATATTTTGTTGAGAAAAAGAATTAAAAATTGCGAAAATGTAATTTGATTTGGTAATAACAAGTAACAATAGTCGAAACGCATTGACCGGGGCCAATATTTGGATGGGTGACCGCTCAACCGTCCTCAGGCTCGCTCGTTTACTATCGAACGGCAGGCAAAACCGAAACTCAGTGAAAAATAGCCGCCTTTATCGACACAGGTTTATCACAATTTCCCCGTGCCCTCGTGCAAATGCGTTACATCAGTACGTTGGAGAAAGGAGGAAAATTTGCCAGAAAAAAAATTTGTTTTCGTTTTAAATCTACTATTATTGACCTGTCGCCGTAGAGAATTTTTTTCAACGCTTCCAACAGCACATCCTTCGTGATGTCCGTGTATTCCAGTACAATGGCGAAACCCTTTTCGCGCAAGAGCGCAGCGTTTGTCGGCTGATCACCGAACGCTGGTATCGCTATCATTGGTGTACCCGAATAAACACCTTCGGTAGTGCTCAACATCCCCGCGTGAGATATGAACAATTTGATGTTTGGATGGCCTGAGAAAAAATATCATGAACGGAATTCTTTAATTGATTCATATTTTGATTGATGCGCGATGAGATTGCGATCTTAGATGGCAACGATTGAACCTTTGTGCACTTTTCGAGCTTAAATTTACCAGGAAAATATTGTCTGAGCGAAAAAAAAGAATAAATTTAGTAATCTGATACAATTTCTTCAGTGACTGGATACTCTGACAGGACCAACAAAACTGTATATGCGATCTTTCAGGTGTAACACTTTTTTAGGCCCGAAAATATATTTCTTTCCAATCTTCTAATCGTACTGTGGATTAAAGAAAAGTGCCGCTAGTGTGACATCCAATGATATTTTAAGTGATACACTGACAGAAAAATTCTTTTGACATTTACTAGATGCGCCAATTTGATTATTTATTTTTATTTTTATTAACCAGATTTTTCGTGAAATCAAATTTTTCCTATTGCATTATATTATTAAAATTATTCATTTTAAATATATTTATTTATCCAAATGAAGATCTATTTAATATCGTCTAATTACTAAATATTTTATTTATTCTTAATAAATCTGTGATTTGGTTTCATCTGGTAGTATAAGACAAAAGGGACAGACGGAAAAATCGTACACGATGCAGTCTCTCAAAAATCTCATGGCTTTGTTTTCATTAGAAGATTGTTGTAACATTCTGCAGTTGAGGAAAAGGTTTAGTTTTTCTTTACATGAATAGTCACACCTGTTAATAAAAGATACGACGATGCCTTTCTTTTTTTCCAAATAACAGACTTTTTACTGAAAAAAAAAAGAAAAAATGTACCTTTTTTTCACCGCACTTCTATGCCATGAACCTATATTTCTTTCTCGTATTTATGCGATATATTGTGTTTTATCTTTATTTATTTAATTTGAATATATTTAATATTTAAAAAGAATAGCTTCAACAAATCAAAAAAAATATTTGAAACAAATAGGGTTGTAGTAGGTTGTGAGACAAGGAAAAAACCTATTTTATTTCAATAGATACTACTTAAATTAAATATTTTTTTGGCTATGTAATTTTTACTCTCGAACTCGAAATTGCTTGACGCAAAAGTTCTACGGCGTTCTACCCGAAAAAAACGTTTTTCAAATTAGTTTGTGGCATAATTTGAACAAATTTTGTCCGATTTACTTCAAATTTTCACAGTATCTGCCGAACTGAATTTCCCATTAAATGCAAAGGGATTTTTTTTATTTCCTGAAAACTTCTCTTGTTATAAAATTTTTTTCATGAAATGTTTGTTCCGAAAACGACGTGTTTTCAAATACGTGGCATTTTTATAGAAAACAATATTTAACAAATACCCCGCGTGTTTCTCAAACTGTTATCATGCACATTTTTTATTTATTTTATAGTATAATTTTTCAATTATTCAGTAATGGATTTATAAATTTGTTCCTTTCTTTAAGACATGTACAATAAATTAAATAAATGTCTAAACAATTTTTATCAAGCACAGCAGATTCATTAAATTACTTCTATTCTTTGGGCCTCCGAAATAGTGCTACCCCTTCAAGGGAAAAAAGTATGATGATCAGGTTATTCGGAAAACAAAAGTTCTAAAAAGCAACGCTCTTACAGAGAATGTCATATTGGGGAGCCCAATCGAAGATCCTCACGTTCGGTGGCAAATCACGTATAGTCTCATTTTCCCATTTCATAAGTACTCTATGAGGTAATTCGGCGAAGGCTTCAACGAAGGCTTTTCTCTTGGATTCCGACATCGTCGACGACTTCAGCATCGAGCCGAGGCTGAAATATATAGCGCCGTACTCGGCTCCCGTTATCCACTCATCGATATCCTGCGAAAATGTATGTTGTGTAAGAATTTTTCGCATTGTAACGATGACTCGAACGCGACAGACATATGGATCTATTGTTCGAGCTGTAAAAGTTACGTTTTTTATCTTGCGAGAGGATCGACATGTCTGCTCGTATAAGTGATGTATTGATATTGATTCTTCGTTTCTTTGATTGTCTAATCGCTTGTCTAATCGCTAATAAGATGAGAATAATTCATGAGAAATAATGAATGTATAATCGGTGGAACCGATTGCAATTGAAATGATAATTCCTTCTTCTCCGTTGAGAACATTCGAACGCATATAGAAAAGACAATTATGCGGATAAAATGAACATAGTCAATTTTTCAGTCTACTGATATACCACTACACATCTCATTTGCAAAACGCAATGAAAAAAGCAATGACCAGCAGATTTTTTCAATGTCATTACCAGACAGATTATATTCAAAATAACTTGCCAAAAAGAAAAGATATATATGTAAATATATTTTGGCAAACGATTTCAAATTATCGTGCCCATTGTAATGTGATTGTTAAAGGAATTCAATATTTGCACTTTTTTTTTACCTCATAAAAATAATATTGGATCCGCATATTTTACGTCCGGCCAATATCTGCACGGAGAGAATTAAATGTTAAAAATTACCGTGCAGTAACGGTAACCAGATGACAACCGTGAAACTCCGCTTATTATTACTGAGTAAAACACAGATTTTCACGAAAATAAAATAAAATTTCTTCTTCAGATAGAAAATTTTACCAGATTTTCTAGTAAATTTTGATGTGTAACAAAATACGCAAAACTTACATTTAAAAAATATATAATATCGGCGAAATTTTACTGTGCATTTTATTATTTTATGCCTTTCAAAAATGTCTATAAAAAAGTATCGTCTTTATAACAGTTATTTTAAGATTTATTATAAAATTTAATGAGTGTTATAGGAAAATGTATTGTGCTCTCGGTAAAAATGATCGTGTGCGCTACCCTTCTTGTATAGTAAAATTTTAGCTACGTATTTGAAATTTTCTGTAACGTGAGTTAAAAAAAACTTGTTGCATACGAATTATTATGCTTTTCTCACTTGTCACCACATTGAAATATATCACGGTAATTTTTACCGTGAAATTCACGACAAAAATTACTTTTTAATTCCCTCCGTGTGGGAATTTTTCATAAATACAAGATTTTAAACGGTAATATACATTTGATTTAATCTCATTTGAATTTGTCATTTACCTAGCTCGGAATGTAGACATTTGAGGTCGAAAGTTATCAGCTTTTTGAAAAAAAATTCAACCGCGAAATTTAGACATCAACGAAAAAATGAAGTTCTTCAATCTTCTATCAATTTTAGTAACTCTCTGACAATCATAATAACAAATGAATGTTGTCATTGGAAAACGGAACTTTTTTTTAACATTAAGTACCTTCTTTTTATTATTCGATCAATTTTTCGATATTTTTTTTTTTGATCAAGGAAATTACCCACATATTATGGGAAAGCAAGCTGCTCAAAAAATGTGAAATTTTCACAGGTTTTTATATTTTCATTATCATTAATGAACTTACGGAGGTTCGGATCGGTGACAGTGGCCCCCAAGAATAATATTTATTTAGTGAAATTACGAAACGATTGAAAAGTATTCTGTCTACTGCCAATAATTGTGATATTTTTGTTTTCTCATCAATATGAGAAAACAAAAATAGTCGATTCTGCGATTAATATCGATCTTATCTTACTCTATCTTATGTAGTCTCGCCGCACGCGAAATTATAAAGTCCTTTTCTGCAGTAATATGGATCTTATGTTAAACTACCAATAGATTACATATATAATAAACAGAGTAGAATAATTTTTAAAAAAGGATTTTATATTCCTATACGCGTAATGGCATCAATAATAAATGGATTTATGATGATTAAGCACATAAAGACGCAATTTGTTGAGGCGTTACATCTGAGTAGAAAAGAATTCTTTTCTACTCAGATTCTACTCAGAAAAAACGATCAATTTAAATTGATCGTTTTTTTATTGGCTTCAATAATGTATAAACATCATAAAAATGATGTGCAAAAGGAATTATACGCGAAAAAAAATGTCTAAAAATGTTTAGAGCTCATTTTTCGACGCGCCTCTGAGCGCTTCGAAATGCACGAAACAGCCTAGATGGTGAAAGTAGCAATTTGGAGTCGTTTAGTCCAGTCGTTGTACAAAAAATATACAACGACCTAAGAACTGAAAATCTACTATCAAAATGCCTCGGTGGAGAATTCAAATGAGAGCTTGAATTCTGTCGCGTGAACAATGGCTCCAAAATCAGCTTTCAAACTTTAAACGCTTTTTTTTTTTAATCGAGAGGATGCATAATTTTGGCAGTCTTCATCGGATTGAATTGAAATTTCAACTGTAACTTCTTAGATAGTTTCTCCAAAGAAGTACACAAGGTTTCAACGATTTACCAACAATTGTCGTTTTCATAAACCGATGACGCCGATTTTTTAGCGAAAAAAAAATGTCCATTTAAAATGATACCATCGTTCGAAAAAACCATATTTTTTAATAATCGTGTGTTCTTCTCTAGCCAAACTAATGTTAACGCTGATTTTTTTTCTTTTTCTTCTAGGTGCTAAATCACAAAAGTTTTGTGTCCTCCCCAGGAGTGCCTAAAAAACGCTCTTAGTACAGCTACGACTGAGCCTCCATTTTGAATTTTTTTTCACAATTTTTTTTTATATACGTTAACAAATGTTGAATAAACCCTCCAACCTCATTTCGGATGAACTTCCGAAAAGCTGTTACGTCCGATTTCGCTGAAATTTTGCATAGATTATTCATTCAATATATAAACACATTCCCGAAAGGGGTTTTTGGCGCGTTCAAATAGTTTGCGAGAAATCGAATTTTTAAATTTATTTTTATACCCCGTACGAATATAACTACATCGCTCGCCACGTCCGATCGATATCCTCACTCCTCCGACTTCACTGGTTGCTGGCGTACCGCACTTACCCACACAAGTATATCTATATCTCTCTCTCTGTCCCTTTTCGTCCTAGATGCACGAAATACTGGTGTGGGCGCAACGCACCTTGGATGTTGGATATGTTCAATTTTTCATTCTTTTTATTTTTTATGTGGGTTTGTTTGTTAATAGGAATTAGTTTGTTGGATTTTTTCGATTCTCGAGTTTTTTTGTTCCAGATGCGCAGCATACTGGTATGGGCGCGAGGAACCTCGGACGTGCGTGCGAAATCGTGGGTTGCGTGCCATACTGGTGTGAGCGCGAGGCACCTCGGATGTGCGTGTGAAATCATGAAGTACGTGCGATATTGTTGTGGGTGCGAGGCACCTCGATTAGAATAGTGGGGCGCGTGTGATACTAGTGTGGGCGGCAAGCATCTCGGATGTGCGTGTGTAATCGGGACCTCGGACGTGCGTGCGGAATCGTGGGTTGCGTACAATACTGGTGTGGGCGCGAGGCACATCGGATGTGCGTATGAAATCATGGGATGCGTGCTATACTGATTAGGGTGCCTATATCGATCGGACGTGACGAGCGATATAGATATATTCGTACGGGCAAGCGCGGCACGCCAGCAACCCAGTGAAGTCGGAAGAGTGGGGATATCGGTCGGACGTGGCGCGGGCGGCACGCTAGCAACCCAGTAAAGTCGGAAGAGTGGGGATATCGGTCGGACGTGGCAAGCGATATAGATATACTCGTATGGGCTAAAAAAATACACTTTAAAATTTCATTTCTCGCCAACTATATAAATGCGCCAAAAATCCATTTGAGGGATGTCTTTATATATTAATTGGAACATCAATGCAAAATTTCAGCCAAATCGGACTTTTTCTGCAATCAAAATTCAGCAAAAAAAATCTCATTTTTTGGTAAGCCACATAGATGTAACGCTTTAAACCCTTTACCTATCTATATACTGATCATAATAGTTTCAAGGAAATCAATTTCATACAAAAAATAGTAAAGTGAATATTTTATTTAAAAAAATGGTTAAAATATTGTAAATATATTTAAATTGAAATATTATAAATCGCGTCCTTTTATGAGAAGATTCATCGCGGTCAATGCCTTTTTAGATCACATTGGCGATCACCCGCAAACAAAAATCGCAAGAAGAAGCAAAAGTACCACGAACAAATAGGAATAAAAAAAAGCCCACCTTCGGCAATGGTTGGTTCGGTTGAATGTGTATACCGCTTATCTCTTTGATTCCGGGAACTAGCGGTCTGCCGTACTGGTGTACAAAATGCGAATTAACGAGTATGACACTCGTGTTACGGGCGATCTCGCTCAGAGCTGGCAAATCATCACCGAAGTAACTTCTCGCTATTCTCGTGCACTCCTCGTTGTAACTCCCGTATAGCCACTTGTACAAGACAGTGGCAAGAAAATTCTCGAGTCTGTCGAGAAAATTCATCCGTGTCGGTTTGCCAAACAATGAATTGGGCACGTACGAGGGGTTGTCAGGATTTCCGATGCGATCATTGGACCAAGGTGACAACGGTGCAGTCCTCACAGCGACGAAAGGCGCGCGAAACTTGTGTACAAAGCCGAGATAACAATCGGCATTGAAGATCTCGGTTATCAGGAGATCGTAAGTCTCATTCGATTCCATGAGCTTTCGGACGTTCGGATGATTGAGACCCTCGCTGCAGACTTGCTCGATGCCACCACTCAGCACAACTGCCACAAAAAAAAGACGTAAATAAGGAACTTGGGGTATCAGCGCTAATACTTGAATGGGTGACCGCTTAGCTACGCACTGGCCTGCATGACTAGCGTGGACGAGAAGTTATCTTACCGAGCTTTCAATGGTATTGAGTGTACAAGTATGAATTTACGGTTTTTTTTAAATAATAAAACACATTGATTTGAAACATAGTAGATTATTCTTACTTTATTGAAAATATGCTCTATCGGAAGCTACAACTTTTGCCTGTGTTGCAGCCAATCAACGGATTCCACGCTGGTAGAAGTATGGTTGTCTTGAAGCGATCCAGTTATGAAGCCAATTTTTTATTTCTGTACTAGCTTTCATTCAAACCGTTTTAACGTGATTCAGTAACAAACATACAAACAAACATCCAAACTTTCGCATTTATAATACTATACATAGATATCGATAAGAACTGAACCGCCTTTTAGAAAGGGCCGATGCCATAGATCGAAACAAATAGGAATCTGAGGGAGCAATGTCTACTGAATATAAAGGATGAGGTAGAATCTCCCAGACCACTCCGTCTCGATAATTCTTGACAAATCCATGAAGATGACCACATGCTCTGGCATTGGCGTGCTGTGCTTTTAATTCAAAATGCTTTCAATTCGTGCGGTACCCAATTTCCTTGCTTTTGGACCATTCCCAGGGCATTCAGGCGAAAGGAAATACAATGGAGGGTAACATTTGATGTTGTTGTCAATTCTTTTTTTTTTTCGTTTGACACCATCTCCGTGCAGTAATGCTCAGGATTGTGCATCTTCAGAATGTTTCAGTGGCTTTCCGTGTGATTTATCATTTAAATCAAAACCATGCTTTCCAAATCGTTAAAACCAATTTTCACACATGCTTACCGATGGAGCATGTTCTTTTTAAGGATCCACAAGCAAACAAGATGGCTTTTAGCTGCACTTTTCTTTAAAACAAAATAATGCAGTAACACTTCCTCCAAATGACGTTTACACGGTACAAAAGCAAACATCTTTAATACCACAAATGTAATAGCTCTGTACGCTACAGTCAAATAAGACCAAGTACGTTTGACAGCTGTGTACAGACCTTTCCAATACAAGTATAACCAACCTCGGCATAATGCCACCAACACGAAATACACCATCGATTGGAAATCCGTAAAGCCATACTTGTCTACGAAATAACTCAAGTGAAGCTCAGTAAAAAATAGAGCTGGCTGTATCGGTTCAGGTTTACCGCAATTTCTCTGTGCCCTCTTGCGAATGAAAAACGAGACGTGCGTTGTTAAAGACCAATGAAGGAACATTAAGAATTGACGAAGAGGCTAGGGAAATGGTAAATAGAAAAGATAACTAGAAAAAACTTGAATACGTATCGTTTCACCTCTCATTTCGGCCAAACGTGACTTTGTACCGATCGCGTTGAGATCCTTGGTGTGAACGGGCACGCTCAGCGGTCCGAGAAGGCTGATATCCCGATAATTCGCCATCGGTGTCTTCCGCGGATGATGACTGACGACAGTGACCTCATTGCCACGTTTAGCAAGAGCCTCGATCAGCGGACGAAATATGTACCAGTGGCTCGTACCGCAGTAAGGAATCAGAGCGAGAATTCGAAAAGCCTCAATCGGCGTCTCGAAGCCGCTTAGGACTTGTACGACGAGTATCAGAATGACGAATGGACGCATCTGTGCTGAAACTTTCGCGAAAAAATAAGGATCAAAATAATGCTCATTTTGTCACCACACTCGATTTTATCATTATTTTACAATTATTTGGAATCATGTGTCAACCCTACATCAACAAAAAAACCTTTGCTATTTCAATATTCTTTGTTTATAATTTTAAGCAAACTCCAACAAAGTCGGAAAAAATGCGAACATTTTTTACTTATTTATTTTTATCCCTTTGCAGTTACGAACAAAAATCTTCGCAATTTCGATATTCATTATTTATTATTTGAAATAAACCCAAATATAGTTGGAAAAAAATAACGCACGAAAAAAATAACGCCTTGTAACACACCCACTAAACAATTTTTCGCGTATTTCTGAACTTTTATGAACTCCGAAATTCTTAGAAGAAGGCCTCCCCAAAAAAAGATAATTCCCCAAAAAAAAAAGATTTTCCACTCTCTAAATAATACCCATTTTCTCACACCGCGCGATTTTATGATTATTTTCCAGTTATTGGTATTCGTTTGTAATCCCTGCAACAAAAAAACCTTTACTATTTCATTATTCTTTATTTATTATTTTAACCAAACTTCAACAAAGTCAACAACTACTTATTTTTATCCGTTTGTAATTACGAAAAAAAAATCTTCCCAATTTCGATATTCATTATTTATTATTTGAAGTAAACCAAAATATAATTCGGAAAAAATGACGATCAAAATTACCCCTGTTCCATCACAGCGTGAGAATTGAAAATTATCTTCCAATTGTCTCCCATCGTTAATCATTCCCACCAAAAAAAAAGCTTTTTATTTTTGGCAGTTTAGTTTCTAAAACTAACTTCAGCGAAAAATAGTGGCCAAAGTAGTGACATTGATAATTATTTTTCCCGTCGCATAAATACGAAAAAAAAATCTCTAAAACACTTCATTAAGGCGGGCAACCACTTTAGCTGCTGAAAAATATCAATTTTTTTTATTTCGTAAATCATTAGCCAAATATATTAAGAATACACCCTGAAAGTTTCAAAACGATATTCGGATTCCTTCTAACGGTATGTATATAAATGATAAAGACTCTACGCTCGACTCCCAAGCGCGCTCAGGTATCCACGAACGTTCAGTTAGGTAGTTTGTTTGTTTGGGTTTTCATAACCCAAATTTGGGTTTTCGTAACCCAAATTTGGGTTTTCGTAACCCAAACAAACCCAAACTCGACCATTTAGCGGTCCAAAACATCTTCATTCTGGATAAAAAATAATCGAGGTAGCGGCATTTATTGCTGCTATTTTATTCAATGAAGGAAATCCAGCCCTACTCATGGTCATGAATGAACTACAAATCGTAATTGGCAGGCAGAGCTACGGATATGCCGAGCAAATGTATCAGATACGCGTGGCTCGGCGAAATAGAAAAAGTTTATTAGAGACAAAAGAGGCTCGAAAAGCTCGTAAAAAGTAAATGCAAGCTTCACATGAGTTGCATGAGGAAGATAAAGGACTGCTGTATGGTGCTGGAATCTCTGATTAATCGGTAAGACACTTTAGCATTTGATTAAACACATTTGACTTTGAGTTTTTCGTTTGTGAAACTTTAAACGTGTTTTTCTCGAAACGACATTTTGTCAATTTGCGGGAATCATAACTCAAAAACTAATTGATGGATCATCTTCAAATTTGGATCACGTTTACATAACATAATTTATCAAAATATGAACCTAAAGTTGGAAAGATTAGATTGTTTAAAAGATATTTGTTATTGCAAAATACCGGGAAAAAAATGCTAAAAATCGATCATTTTTTTTCGAACACGTTCCAACATTCAATTCTCGATTTTTTTTCAAAATTTAGGTTGATGTTCTTAAAAAACATCTCAAGAATGTATAAAAATTTGTTGGACTATTTCATATGTGAATTGCGAGCTGCACAATTCCCGCAAATCGACAACGACGATGAGGACACGCCAAGGGATTACACCTTAATTAATGCATGAAATAACTTTAAAAAATTATCAGAGATGTATGAAAATATGAATAAATTATTGTCGGAATTGCGGATATTTCCGTTTTTTTTCACAATAAAAAAAATCGAAAAAATCATGTAATTTTCGGTCTCTTAATGTGATTGCCCGCCTTAAGCTTACAATGAAAAATATGCAATACAATTGATGACGAGGGGAAACAAGTTAGAAAGCTTCGACACGTAAATGAACAACTAACACACACGTCGAACAATTTTCCTCTTATCTCTGAACTTTGATAGACTCCGAAATTTCCAAAAAAGGTAATTCCCAAAAAAAAAAAAAACGTTCCACATAAAAAAAAATATTCCCACCTTCACAACATCTTCAAGCAAAGGCCAAGAAGAAAAAAAAATCCAGGGCCGATAATCATAGCGAAGGATAGTACTCAAGAAGAAAGACTCCCGATCAGACGTCGATCCAATCAATTCAAGTTTTATAAACGCGAACACTGAAATCCCACTCCGTGCGTAAAGTATTAAAACGCTTCCCCTCGTCGTATCGAATAATTCCACCACCGAAACGTCATTCCCCAAATATCAATGGTTCCAAAAAAAAGCACATAAAAAAATCCAATCTTCGCTCTCAATTGGTGAAGCACACGATTATTTCTTTATCACACGCAAACACGTGACTTTTACTACTCTCACGAACAAGCATGGTGAGTGTGTTATAAATCACGTTTAGTGTTCGAGAGAAAAAAAACCCACCCTGCTCGTTGAACGTGACGATCCACAGCAAAAATAAAATCGCGGTGTTTGTACCACGAATCGCAGTTTCCTTGTAATTGGCAACACAATTTATTCACGATCAATTTTCCCGGCGCAGTGTTCGATTCAATGATTCTTTAGACTGTTGCCGAGAATGGGGAAGGTTGATGGAGATGGTGTCAGAAAGAAAACAGACGGTCTGGCAGAGAGAGAGAGAGAGAGAGAGAGAGAGAGAGAGAGAGAGAGAGAGAGAGAGAGAGAGAGAGAGAGAGAGAGAGAGAGAGAGAGAGAGAGAGAGAGAGAGAGAAAATCTCGAGATAAAATCGGCTCTAGTTTCTTTAGAATCTTACGAGGAAAACGAGTTGCGATTACGTCTGCGCCGGAGTTCAATGAGAACACTCGACGATCCCTACCACGATGTTATATACCTTCACGCTGATTTCTCATGCGCGCAAGCTTGTTTATCTCCCTACTGCTCTCTCGCAGTCTCTCTCTCTCTCTCTCTCTCTCTCTCTCTCTCTCTCTCTCTCTCTCTCTCTCTCTCTCTCTCTCTCTCTCTCTCTCTCCCTCTCTCTCTCTCTCTCTCTCTCTCTCCTCTCGCAATCAAATTGTCGACACTTCGATGTATGTATCACAACTGCCTTTTCTATAATCCCCGTAACACAGACTCTCGCGAACGTAACAGACTCAGACAATTTCCCGGCGACTGTTTAGCGTCTGTTCGATACGTGAGTAACTCTTCGCTCGAAAAAAAAGGAAGAAAAGTTGCCTGTATCCGGGCAATTTTTTCACGCCTTTTCACGAACACCACAGTCGTGTTACGGGCGGCCTAGTTCGCACTTACCCACAATTATCGTTGCCTCAGCACTTTACGTAACGCGTGTGACATCGCGAAACGTCAATTATTTTCCTATCAAGACAATCAATACCTGCGCTTGTTTCTTTTTTCATACGTTCTTTCTCCTTAGCAGCTAAGGAGAAAGAATGTATGAAAAAAAAACAGGCATCATTAAGCCACGAACAAGGAATTTTACTACAACCATTGTTTTTCCGTATAATACCGATGCGTTTCACCGCTTCCATGAGCATTCCTACTGCTACGAAAGTATCAAGACGTTCGAATACACACACTATCGCTCGATTCGCTCGCGTGCCCATTGATGCAGCGATCAATGAAAAAACACGGGAACGATCCGAGCTCTATAGTCACGAAAAATTGGTGTTTTTTTCGTCGAGGCTTCACGTATGTATACATCCCAAAGTGATCGAACTCTAATTAAAATTAGAAGACAGATATATAATAATAATAAAAATAATAATAATAATGTAAGCTAATATAAATTGGAGATGAATTCATAAAATCAGGAAAATGTTTGTACTGTGACTTTAATTAATCGTACGTCACTTCAAATAATTATTCTGAATGATTTTATACCAATTTTTCAAATGTCAGTGTTTGAAAAGAAGAGTGAACAATCGACAAGCTGTTACACCCGATTTGGCTGAAATTTTGCACAGAGGTACCGTTTAATATATAAAGTCAGAACCTAAAGGGATTTTTGGCGCATTCCAATAGTTTACGAGAAATCAAATTTTAAAGTTTATTTTTTTAACCCTCACGAGTTTATCTATATCCCTCGCCACGGCCGATCGGTATCTCCGTTTGTCGAATCCAAACGTACTAACACACTGACGTATGTTACGCCCTTAGACATCCACACCAGTATCGAACATATCGACACATGTGGGCATCACGGTCCCTCGTACCCACACCAACATCGCACACACCCCACGATTCCACGCGCAAATTCGTGGGACAACAAAAGTAAAAAATCGCAAAAATTGAAAAAAAAAAACATTTCCTATAAGGAAACAAACTCGCACTTCACTAATCTAACCTAACTTCCCTTGCGTCCACAGCTGTATTAAGCTACACTATACCGCACTTGCCAAGGGTACGGTGAAACTGTGGAAAACCCGTACCGGTGTAGACAGCCCCATAGTCTTCTGATTTTCTGGTACACAGACGTTTCACTCAAGTATCTAGACCAAGATATCAGAAGTGTCAGTCTCTCACTGGTTGATGCGTCAGTCGGTGTACGGCTAAGCAGTCACCGCTCCAAGTATTAGCCATGCACAACGCTGCTTAACTCGATGAACCGCTCGAGCCGAATCCTGACCGCACATCGGTCAGTATCGGTTGTAATATAAAATATTATTTTCCTCTTGTATACGATAACGAATTTCCATTACACATATTTTTAAGGATTTAAGTATTATACGTATACAATGAACAGTACAAAATAATCGCCGGTACTGGCGGACTTGTTTAAACATTTGTTTTTCAAACAAATGTTTGAAGACGATACAGAAGCGTCGGTCAACGCGCATAAGTATTATTTTACGTGCGGCTTAGGCAAGAGTTAGCCGGACTTAGACAAGACTTAGACAACTTAGGCACATGTCAACAAGAATCAGACAAGACTTAATCATATTTCGGCAAGGCTTAGGCAAACTTGGGCAAGACTTAACCATCCTGTGCATGCGCGTCTGAAAAAAATGTATTCCAGAATTATAGGCTTGTACTTTCAATTAATCGTGAATAATTTGATAGAAAAATGCTGAATAATTAAAATAACAGCATTCGAAAAGAATGTTTCAGACAATAACGAGTATGTTTACGATCGTTAAATCAATTATTTGTTTTTCTTTTCTTCTACAATGTTCCGTCAATTAAATTTTTTTTCTCTCTCCGTCCAACGTTTCTCGTGTCATTTGTATGAGACATGTTTTTATTTCTTCCTCGCGCTTCAGTGGTAAAATTTTCACAACTGCGGGACAATATTAAATATGAGAAAATATAAAATTTATAATATTTATTTTTGTTTCATTCTCGCTCTTCTGTCGCAAATTTCCAAACAATCGAATTCAGGCCAAAGCATTTTATGCACTCACGCCCCCCCCCCCCCCCCCCCCCCCTATCGGTTTTCGTTGTTAATCGACGAAACTGAATATTCCGCGAACAAGTGCCAAACAGCTTTCGCAGAAAACAAAAATATCGACACCAAGACTTATCTTGAAAATTACGCGTCAATTATCCTTAACGTTTATCTATTCATCGCTACGCGTTCGTCGCTCATTGTCAGAAGGATAAAGAAGTAACACGAGCTGCATAAAAGCGTGCAAGTACACGTACCCACGGAAATATGTGAAACGCGGTTACGAACTTATAACTAGACGTGATTACGAAACCGAATGGACGACGAACATCGACAATGTATTTTATAATCAAGCTCGATAATTGCTGATAGACTGGATCAAAAATCGCTTTTAAAAAATATTCTCTGCCCACAAAAAAACCAGAAGTAATGTACAATGGAGTGGTCAAATAAAAATCTCTCAGATTCGGGCTCTCACCACTTGAAATATTGCTCCATACTAAAACAAAGAAGCTCGTGAAAGGAGTAGCCTGTAGGTTAATTCTAACAGGTGACTCATGCGGTTTTTTGATTCTCCATTTGATTTACACGTGATGAATTTACGTTTTCTTTATCAATGCAAACCATTTTCGTTAGATACAATCAATGAGTGGCCCGGACCAATCAGTGGGGTTATTATATATAGTAAATGGATTTATAACCCCAAATTAAAGCCTTCGTAATCATGCATCCTTTCTTTGATTGCACCATGTGCAATCAAAGCCCCTAACTGCGATTTGTCGTTGATGCAGAATTTGATTAAGTTTCAATCTATCAATCCCGACGTTTCTAAGGCAGCTGCTAACAAACTGAGAGGAGATCTATGGTATTTATGTAAAGAGCTCGCAGCTTTATCCTTCTTCGACCCGGCTATTCCGCTCAACGTAAAACAAAAAATGGTTCAGGCAATACAACGCGAAAGTCTGAATGAAAATGTTAAACGTGTAGTATTGAGTGACGAAGAATTCAATCGCATAGTTGATGTTGGTATCAGTTATTTTATCACCAACAAATCACTACGCTTGTTTGAACTCTGCGAATTGCCATACGATTTTCTTCGTGAAAGCCCCGACGAATGGGAACGTAGTCTGATCTTCAATGAATGTTTGGCAGATTTTATGGAGTTGAAAGTTCTTAATGATGTCGCTGAACGAGGCATCGCCCCCATCAAAGAATATAATGGATTGTTAACAAAAAATGAAGAACAGAAGCAGTATCTTCTGAAGGTGGTGAAGAATCACCGGAAGCAATATTCAAATTGTCACAAGAAGAATTTTGTAGATTGATGCTTGCATCCAGATAAAAAGTATATGGATATAAAGTTGACATATTAGTTATAGAATAATAAAGCCATTTTAACGTGTAAAAATCTTGAAACATACTTTCCACGACTGTATCTGTAATTATTATCCACAATACATCGGTAAAAACATATGTGCAACTTCGTTGGCTATAAAAGAACCTCGTCGACTAAATTTTAACCCCCATTCCTCGTATTTTTTGAGAATTCGCCGTATCTGAAGAGCAGAATTGAATTTCCTACGTGTAAATCTAATGGTGAATAAGAAAACCTCATGAGTCACCTGTTACAATTAACCTACAGGCTGCTCCTTTCACAAGCTTCTTTGTTTCAGTATCGAGCAACATTTCAAGGCATGAGAGCCCGAATTGGAGAGATTTTTTTTGGGCTACTCTAATGTACAATATGTATTGAATGTTCTTGGTGGTGATATTTTCGCTGAGAGACAATTCGAAAACACAGTTAATTCTATTTTGTAATAGATTGTAAGCCGGGTAATCAGTTTTTACTTTTTAAATCACTTATAGTCGCCCAAATCTAACGAAAAATAATGCACTACGGCAGCCGATCAAATGTATTGCAATTGCACGTAGTTTAAGGCAGAAGTACTTGCAAATCTTAACTCGGGAGGGTCCACACGTATGATACTCCATGATGGGAAGGTCTGAGGAGTCCCGAAAATGGCTCACTGCCTTTTTTAGATTAAATTAATATTTCATGATATTTAAATCATATTATTTAAATTACTACCATATTAATATTTAAATATTTTCGCAATGAGCATATATGAATGTGCATGTGGCAGCTGCGCCCACGTATTCAAGCCACACCTACCTTCTGAATTTCTAAAGGATCCCAGCAAAGTAAAAAAAAAATCTCGAAATCCGATTTTAGCGTATATCTCTCAGTGCACTGAATTTCACAAAAATGCATACGTCAAAGGACGCGGCAGAGTCCAGTCGCCAAGTATAATGAAAAAAAATTTCGCTGAATGTGAATTTTGGTTAAAGGGTTCCGCCACCTTAAAATTAAAAAAAATTGATTTTATTTAGCTAGATTTATTATTTATACTTTTAAGAATATTTTAAGCGATTAAACATGTTAAAAATCCAATTATTACCGGAGTTATAGCAATTTGAAGTGAACGTGGCAGAGTTATAGCGCGGCGATGGACAAAATATCTCGAAATCTACTCAACCGATTTTGATGAAGTTTATACTACATACTCTGTATAATATTGGGCGAAGTAAAAAGTTCTGACCGTTTTCCGCTAGATGTCTTTAGTGAGCCATATCTCACGATGTATACATCGCATCGGGTCATACTATACGGCGATTTAAAGGTGACATTATGCTTCAAAAAAAGTTCTTTGACAGTTTTGTGTTTGGTGAAGCCAGTTGTGTGTTATAGCGTTCCAAAATGGAGGTCAAAAAAGAGAAAATTCGATACATTCTTCAGTACCACTACGACCAAGGTGAAAAGGAGGAGCAGGCGGCCAAACAAAAATTGTGCTGTTTATGGACCCCATACAGTATCAAATGCAACAGCAAAGCGGTTGTTCCAATCAATCCGTTCTGGTAATATGGACGTCGAAGATGAGGCACGCTCTCGTAGACCAATCGTCGAAAATGTCGATAAAATCATAGAAATCGTCGAGTCGGGCCGGCATGTGAGCACTTATTCCATTGCCCAGGAACTGAAGATTAGCCAGAAAACCGTTTGGAACCATTTGCATAAGGCTGGTCTCAAGAAGAAGCTCGATGTATGGGTGCTACACGCATTGACGCAAAAGAACCTTTTGGACCGAATTGATGCCTGCGATTCTTTGCTGAAACGTAACGAAATCGATCCATTTTTTAAGCGGATGGTGACTGGTGATGAAAAATGGGTCACATACGAGAACAACAGCTGAAAAAGATCGTGGTCCAATCGCGGTGAGCCGGCCCAAACGATCACCAAGCCCGGATTAACGGCCAAGAAGGTTTTGCTATGTGTTTGGTGGGCTTGGAAGGGAATCATCCACTATGAGCTGCTCCCATCGGGCCAAACACTCAATTCGGACCTCTACTATCAATAACTGACCAGATTCAAGCAGGCGATCGACCAGAAGTGGCCAGAATTGGCCAATAGGAAGCGTGTTGTGTTCCATCAAGACAACGCCAGGCCGCACACATCTTTAACGACGCGCCAGAAGCACCGAGAGCTTGGATGGGAGGTTCTATCACACCCGCCGTATAGTCCAGACCTGGCACCAAGCGATTATCACCTTTTCAAGCATTTGCAAAATGTTCTTGATGGTACAAAACTGGCCTCAAGAGAGGCTTGTGAAAATGAGCTGGCCAAGTTTTTTACCAATAGGAACGAGGATTTCTTCAATCGCGGAATTATGAAATTTCCTTTAAAATGGACAAAAGTTATCGAACAAAATGGCCCATATTTGATCTAAATCGGATAATCCTAACTAGGTTAATTTCATCGTCGAAATAAAGCAAAAAACGCTCAAAACTTTTTACTTCATCTAATATTATCTAATAAGGTTCTTTTGATTGGATGTCGCGTTCATTTTTTATTAATTTTTAAAAATAAACTATTGGTAAAAGTCTGAATTTTTTTTAAAACACCTGGAATTTCTACAAAAAAAATGTAAGTTTTTTTTATATGTCAGACGATGCCTGACAGAGAAAAATCTTCCACCATCGGCGAGAACTTTCAAAAAGAAGGTCTGATTAGGCGACTTATATCTCCGCCATTTTTTAATCTTTTAATTTGTTCATAAAACTTTTATGTATGTGTGAAAAATAAAAATTATTTTATATAATGTCAACATTTGTATTTATTTTTATAGATATTTTTCCGAAGGCCAAGGTTTCAGAATCCCTTAAAATCCGTCCAGCGGAAACAATAATGAAACTATAGTAAAAGAATAAACAATCAAACGGTTGAGTTTTATACTACGCTGGAGACCAACGATATCGGGCGTATACATATATACACGTATCGAACATATATCCAAAATTGATGAGCTTTTTAATGTCTTGCGATATTTCCCTGGAGGTGGGTATAAAATACGAAGAAGTATAATATATGATTCAGGTAACGATGTGTGTGCATACTCATATATATATATATATATATATATATAGAGAGAGAGAGAGAGAGAGAGAGAGGGACAGTGTCGAAATGAGAAAAAGGAGTGCGACTAAAAAACGAGCAGCCCACACCCATTTGCTCCGGCATTCCCCACGCGATGCTTTGCCAGCAAGCTATAAGGTGCCTTCGACCATGGCAGCTACAAAAAGGCTGAAACTCCCTAATGGGAATACTTTCGCCCCGACTTTCGTTAAAAATTAGACGGGGACAATTCCAACCTCCCTACCGCGCGATGATCAGTGCAGCTGGACGGTAAACCTAAAAATTCAAAACTCGCGCATCCCTGTAGGTTTATAATATTTCAGAAAGTCTAGAATCTTTTTTATTATACACACCCACCGATACAAACATATATTTGAGGAAAGGATATCTTTAATCCGTTATACCCATGCAATTTTGCGTATCAGCACATCTGGCTGTTTTGAGGACGGCCCTTACATTTTTTTTCAATAAATCGTTACTTTTTAGACGGAATGGTTGTCGAAAACAAACGTCTTTAAAGTCACCTTTCTCTGTATACTGGGTGGACCATTTAACGTGACCACCCCAAATATCTCCGTTGCCTTTAGAGTGACGAAAAAAATGTCAAGAGGTAATTTGATTGATTTCGAAGGGCTGATACAGTGATGAAAAATTCATTTTTGTCAAGGTCATAGTTTTTGCGTTTTCAAGGTCATCAATGGTTTTTCAAATGGGAACATGTTTTTTTTTTATATTAAGACGTTGTAGCTGATATTCAGACGAATCCAATGACTTATGATATCATGACCTTGAAATGATTTTTCACCAAAATACACGTGTAAAAACGGGAAATCGTGATGGTATTGACAATAAGAATATCCGAATAATGTGATTGAATTTTTTGTGCACAAAATTTATTGTAACAAATGTTCGAAGTGATGACCATTAACCTCGACACATTTTTGAAGACGTCGGATGAATGATTCTCTTGACCTTCGAATAGTTTCTACTGTGATAGCTGCGCAGGTTATCCAACGGATACAATAATGTCAATAGTCGGAGATGTTTCTGATGTTTGTAAATACTGGCATTGTAACGTAGTAAAGCTGTAGTAGAGTGAAGAATGTTTACCATCTACCAATACTAAAATCAGTAGACAAGTGTATCCATCCAAAGTAATATGTAATAACCGTATCGAAAATGGTATTGTACAGTCAAGCGAGCATGCGAGAACGAATTACAAGAGCCTGCGCCGCTATCACACCAGAAACTACAGTTCGTACCCTTTTCAACGGTATGCTACATATCATAGTAATCATTCATTATGTGGTCAAAATAAGAGATACTAGTTTGCCACGGTTGTTATGTTCCCGATGTTTTTATTAAACTTCAGTTATAAATTTGCTCAAAGTGACCTCCTTCAATCCGTATGCATGCAACAAAAGTTATTTCGTGCTATTACAACCACAAACTAAAAATTTATGATGATTTAGAGGCGAAATTTCGGGTAATTAAAAAAAACGAAAAAAAAATCATTTCTCAATTACCGTGACACTTTGGACATAGGATCTAAGGATGAAAAAAACTAGCAAATGAACTTTCCCCCCGCAATCCCTCAAAAAATTGTATCGGTCCATGTGCCAGACACCCTTTATTACATATCGATGAAAATTCTATGTAGAATAGACAATTTTGGATGGGATCATGCTCGAGATCGAGAAAGCATTCGAAAAGGGATATAAGATAAATCACGACGAAGAAATTTCTCGCTCTCGAGGGTCTGTTTCGCGATGCTGAACATTCCGTGAATACTCGCACAAGCCAGATGTTCTCCAAAATCCCTTTCCTATTCATACTCCACCCGAGCCCTGTAGTTACGGAAAATCTAATGCGTCACTCCTCGGGCTTGACAGTGGCGAAGAGAGAAGCCAGCGTGGAGTAAGACTGGGCTCGGTGAGCTTTGATTGTTTGAGAAGTTTGGGTTACAATATAGATATATATATATATATATATATATATACATGTACGTGTGAATGTATGGACTAACATTCTCCGAAGGATGGTCCTTAGAAACTGGCCAGCTCGAGCTGAGAACCCTGTATATCCTGATGCCTCACCACAATGGCGTTGTCCTTTCCTTCCGGTCATCTTCTCCTCGTTCGTAGCTCCCTACCGGCAAGCCAACGGAAGCTTACCACTATCGTTCTCAGCATTGTCTCGAAGACACACGAAACATTCCACACCGTTTCTATTTATTGTCCACGGAACTCCAAAGTCATCAAGATTTGCGCCCAAACTCTACATTAGCTTGGGACCAAAAAAAAACAGCAAGATGTAAAAAAAATTCTAATGAGAGTATGGGGGCGAAAAGGTTAGGATCTTACATGTGATTAATACATAGTCTTGTCAAATTTAGGTTTTTATTTGGAAAATATTTATAAGCAATGATGTTATTTTATTGTTATTTAAGGGAAGGCTATCATCGAGAGGCATGATAAATGCATGAACTTTTTGACCGTTGAATTGAATGAACGTTGAAACCCATTTCCAAAAGAATACTTTTGGAAATGGATTTCAACGTATTTTATTCTTCTATCAATGGAGAGAAAATCCCAATTTTTTTTTATTTAAAAAATAAAAAATAGCGGCTCCAGCTCCCGTCAAATAAAGTCAGACACGGCGTGTTTTGGTCTGCGCGGGGCGCTCCACAGCCTTGCCAGTTCATCTGAAACAAAAACGAGTTGAACATTATTAAACTAGACTAAATTTGGAGGGCTTTATCGGTTTTTCGTGTTCTGCAAAACCCCTGGATAACAAAATGACAGCCGTTTGAAAAGAAAACCCAATTCTTTGACCGATTTTTTTTTGCTTCAACGGACGAAAAAACTATTTTTGAATAAATTCTTGACAAAAATCGTTTCCTGATGGCCCCACAAATTGAATTTTCTTTTAATTGCGCAGAGATTCATGTGGATCGCTTCATCAATGGTGTTTCCCGAAAAACGCCATTAAAGTTTAACGTTAAGGCTCCAAATTCTAAAATACTTTAGATATGAAAATATCTATCTACCCACGTGTTCTAAACACTTCAAAGATGCAAATTACGTTTTTAAAAAAACGTATTTTTCATCGTTATGAACGGTAACCTGCCCTTAAACAAAGTGTCGCCGTCGCTGCATGGCCAATCGGTGTAGCTGGTTCTGGCAACTAAGATAATCTTAAATAAAAAATTAATAAATGTACTTTTGGTATAGGGATAAAACTTTCGTATAACCGGACACTTTTTTGAAAACTTGCAAATTGCGAAAATGGCAAAATATTCGATTTTCGACCAAAAAAAAAACGACTTTAATCAAGTCCGAATTAGAAGTGAATCGAAGCAATGGATTTTGAGATACGACTTGCACCGTTTCATAAAACGTATTTTTCGAGAAAAATGCAAAAGAAAAAAGAGCAAATCACAGCGGGATCGTTTGCCGCGCCGCAGCGCAGTGGACGATCTCACCAGGCACAAAAATCGGCATAACTCGGCCGTTTTTCGAAATTTTTACAAAATCTTTGTTGCAAATTAAAGTTAAGATCCAAGGCCATAAAACTATGAAATAAGGAAATATATTTTCGACATTTCAAGCTCATACTTGAATGCTTGACACAAGAATGTTGTTTGAGGCGTTAAGCCTTGAACGAAACCCTTCATTGCCGAGTGTACCGTAACATGTACGGCACATTCACATGAAACTACTCCACAAAATCGGGAATCAATAATATATCAAATTTATCGTGCCAGTTTCACCAATTTGTCTGCTTATTTCAGCGGAAAATTTGATACCGCAAGAGCATCTATTAAAAGCACAACGGCCAAAAGTGTACACCAAATTAGTAAAAACCTAATTCCCCCAAAAAGGGGAAAAGCACATAAAAAAAGAAAACATATCCTACAAAGTGATAGGAGATAACAATTTCGTGTTTAATTGTAATACGAAATGACCCTGAGAACGTGTCACGACAAAGTTCGCTTCAAAGATAAAGCAAATGTAACAACATGACAATGTCCGTCTATTAGCATCGACATCCAGCTCGATTTGTCGTCAGCATTCGTCGATCTAACGAACACAGGGAATTTCGTGACGCAACGTGTTTTCTCGTTGCCATACGTATATACACACATTGCACACGGGACAGTCCAACTGAGTCGAGACGATTTTTTCTCAGAGGGTACTTCCGTCAGAAACAATTTTAATAGTACATTATGACACGAGGACGAAAGAAAAAAACGTTTTCCAACGAGTGTGAGTTGGCAGCACGAACCGAAGGCAAGTGTTGCAATCACACGAGATTAGAAAAAGTTTTTTCGTCGAGTATTGTACGAAATTTTATTTCACGAGGTAAAATAAAATTATATAATATATTTGTAAAAAATAAAAACTATTTAATATCTTTACTAGTCGCGTCGAATTTTTATTTAATTTGTATAACTATTTCTCCGAGCGCCAAGGTTGTGTAACCCCTTAAGGCCTTAGACCACTCTGGAGGCAAAAAAAGGGCATATTTTGTAATTTTTTTTTCAGCGAAACCATTAAATAAATCGGAATTACAAAATAGCGGTTTTATTATACATGTAATTGACTATACAAAATTATTTTTTCACCGCGATACATGTAAAAATTGCGACTGTCCAGCATTTTTCCGATAACGCCTTTATTTCTGGAAGGTCAACAACCGTACCAACAGCTCCTATAATTTTTGCGTTATTATGAGACACTAAAGTTTTTTCGATTATATTTAAGAATAGCTACACGGAGAGAATTAAAAAGTAATTTTTGTCGTGAATTTCACGGTAAAAATTACCGTGATATATTTCAATGAGGTGACAAGTGAGAAAAGCATAATAATTCGTATGCGACAAGTTTTTTTTAACTCACGTTACAGAAAATTTCAAATACGTAGCTAAAATTTTACTATACAAGAAGGGTAGCGCGCACGATAATTTTTACCTAGAGCCCATTACATTTTCCTATAACACTCATTAAATTGTATAATAAATCTTAAAATAACTGTTATAAAGACGACACTTTTTTATAGACATTTTTGAAAGGCATAAAATAATAAAATGCACAGTAAAATTTCGCTGATATTATATATTTTTTAAATGTAAGTTTTGCGTATTTTGTTACACATCAAAATTTACTAGAAAATCTGGTAAAATTTTCTATCTGAAGAAGAAATTTTATTTTATTTTCGTGAAAAACTGTGTTTTACTCAGTAATAATAAGCGAAGTTTCAGGGTTGTCATCTGGTTACCGTTACTGCACGGTAATTTTTAACATTTAATTCTCTCCGTGTATTGAAGTACGTAGGATTTTATTGATATATTGTTTTTTGTCAAAATGGCGCATTTCTAAAACAAAAAGTATAAAATGCCATGAGAAAATCGTCAGAAAATAGTTTATAACAAAGGAACTATACAATATAATAAAAAAAATCCTACGTAGTGCCTCAGAAAATGTAATTCTAAATATACAGTTAAAATTTCAAGTGAATCGGTTGAAATTTGTTTGAGTTATGAGTCCGGCCGACTTGACAAATGTAGTTTTGAGATAAACGCGTTTGAAGTTAGTAGAAAGTCACGACATGAATCAAGAGGGGGTTCGCTAGAATTCGAAAATCGAGTACTTAGAGATTTTTCACACCCACAATCTTTTGGAATATAATTTTATAGGTACTAAGGTACATTTAAAAAAAAATCGATTTTTGGAAAATCCCAGAGTGGCCTAAGGCCTTAAGCCATATATCTTAACTATACAACTTCCAGTTATTGTGAAAAGTTTTTCCGGGGAAAAATTATCCCTATTCACGTGGAATACCCCGCACATTTGCGTGTGTGTCTGCTATATACATATACATGAATTTTTTCGTTGTTCACTCAATGCCGAAGCGGGGAAAACTCGTTTAGGTTTGCAAACAGAGTTGTCAGCAAGAAGCCAGTCAATGGTGTACCATTTCGTCGCGTGTCGAAGTTCTCCAACGAGAGAAAGGGACACGTCTATATATATATATATATATATATATATATATATATATATACATAAACCCGACTTTCGGATGCTGCGAAACATGGTTTCGTCTAATATGCCCCGAGCACAACAACGTCACAAAACATTACTGAGGGAGAGTCAGCCTTCAACTGTGTATATATATAACATACATACAACTCCTGCGGCCGCTTGCCTTGTTATATCTCACCTGGCGTATGTCCGCCTTTCCTTGTCACCGTTCGCTTCTCTCTCGTTTCGGTAGCTTAATGAATCTTCGTGCCTGGGGTAGGTAATCAACACGGTTGTCGTTCGACGAGAATTCTCCTGTTCACCCCATCCATATACCTATCGAATCTTTACATTGCCCCAGGGCATTCTCCATTACACTCGGCTTCACCTGTAATCCAAGTGTAACAAGAGAGAACGCAAAAAAAACACGTCACGTGCACTATAACTTGGAACGAGAGGTGCGAGAGTTAAAATTAAAATGAGTTTTCATTTGCAGTTACCGAAGGAATAGAAGATTGTAGAATCTTTTGATAATCACCATCAAGATTTTTTTTTGTTGATTGAAGAGTTTGGGCCACTCTACAATTTGGTAAATTTAAAAAAAAAACACTTTTTTGGCTTAAAAAATGCCTAAGGGTCTTAGAAATGATATAAACAAATAGCTATAATCTGCGCCTGGAGGCAGACGCGCAGTGAATCAAGCTATCCAAAAAATCGCTGCTTGGAGCTGCAAAAGAGGATCAGCTTCAGAGCACTCACGATCAGAAAGGAAACATAGGAGCAGGACATCAATGGAGAAGGCCAATTGTATGATGCAAGCATCATAGATTAGCGGTATATAAGAATTTTCGACGATTTTATAATACTGAAAACTGTTTTACGGGTTTTACTGGAACGCCCTTTTCTCGGACGAACGTTTTTCGAGCTGGGCGAAAATTTAACTCAGGCAAAGCTTCACCAATCGATTCGAAAATTTTACTGTACATTGAAGACTAGTTTCTCTACAGAAGTGCGTAGTATTTTTCCATTATACTGCATAGTTTTTCCGTTATACACAATTATCTGATTATTTTTTCCCGAAATTTATATTCTTTTTATCTAAAATGCGCGATTTTGGCAAAAATCAATATAACGAAAAAATCCTATGTACTTCTGTAGCTGTTCTTATATATAAGCGAAAAAAATTTGGTTTTGGGTTCCAGGTCGAGAATGGTATGAGCTACGTGCACCGTTTAAAAAAAGGCGTCAATGGAGAAACGCTGTGCTGCCGCCATTTTGTTATTAATCACTACGAAAAAATTATTTCGTATAATTCATTAGTAACATAATAAAGACCTGTGCACGGAATTTCGATTCATTTTATTATTTAAAAAAAAAAAAAATCCCAAAAAATGCATATTTTTGTTTCGCTCTAAAATGATCTAACTCCTGAAATAAATTACGTTTTAGTAAGCGTTTCCAAGTGGTTCAATGAAGGACAGGTTATCGTTCATGACGATTAAAAATTCGATTTTTTCACATAATTTGCATCCTCAAAGTGTTTAGAACACGTGGGTAAAAGGTTATTTTCAGATCTAAAGTACTTCAGAATTTACAGCCTGTTGAGCGGAACCGTCCCCCGGCTGGAAAACACGTAGCTGAGGCACTCGAAGCACGCTTGCTGAGGAGACCTTTATAGCGTTAAACTTTAAATGCGTTTTTTCCGGAAACAGCATTTTTCAGCGCGCGGGGCGCTCGACAGCTTCAGGGGATGAACCGATTCACATGAATCTCCGCGCAATTGAAAGAAAATTCAATTTGCGGGGCCATCAGGAAGCGATTTTTGTCAAAAATTGAATATGAAATATTTTTTTCGTCCGCCGAAGCAAAAAAAAAAACCGGGCAACAAAAATTGCGCTTTTTTTTCAAACGTCTGCCATTTTGTTATCCAGGGGTTTCTCAGAAAACAAAAAAATCGAAGGCCCCCCAAATTTAGACTTGTTAAATAATTTTTAACCCGTTTTTGTTTAAGATGATTTGGCAAGGTTGTGGAGCGCCCCACGCAGACCAAAACGCGCGGTGTATGGCTTTATTTGACGGGAGGTAGAGTAGCAATATTGGATTTCTTGGTTATAAATAAAAATTTTACTCTCCATTGATAGAAGAATAAAATGCGTTGAGATCCATTTCCAAAATTATTTATTTTATAAAAAAAAATCCCCGAAGTTCATGCATTTTTCAGGCCTCTCGACGATAACCTCCCCTGAAGGGCCAAGTTGTTATTGACGATGATCCCGATACTGGAAAAAAAAACGATCGTCAAATTTTGCATTTTTGTATTATTCATTTTATTTTGCATTATTGTGCATTTTTCACTGCGGTAGATTTGGAATTTTGGAATTCATAGTATTTTGTAGAATGCTCGAAACGGATCACCCGTTACGTGGATCTCCAATTCTCGTACGTAGAAAAATATTTGCATAATAGAGAAAGAATATCGACGATAGAGATGTACATAGGCACACATACAGGTACAGATAATACGTATATCGTGTTTGTATTGAATTCGTATTAGGAAGGACGAATCACGATTTTTAAATTGTAATCGGAAACTCGAAATGACCATTTCCCAGATGTGAGCTTCCCGAGAATCGAGCTCATCTTGCATTGAGAATTCGATGAGGGAGGGTGGAAAAGCGACCGGAATCAGCTCATCGGCTTAGAGCTTATTCAAATGCGACCGAGAAAGCGAACCTACGGAAGAAAGCTCCTGCCGGAAAACGCCCGAAAGGGCCGAGATTTACTTATGCATATACCATCAATATCACGGCCAGACAGACCGGGGAGTTTATCTCGTTGGGGAATTCGACCATCACGGTATAATTCCTATCCCATCCAGGTCATGGGATCCAGCCAATCTTTGATCTAAGAAGTTTTGTGTTCCATTGAAACTTTATAATTTCAATGATCGACGTTTCTTATGGTATAATTGCTATTTCATTAATTTGGCCAACAATCGGTACAAAAAAGAATCATTTTATTCCATTTTTTTATATTATGATTTTAATTATACCAAAGATCTTATTATAGGCTGAATAATCGCATTAATCTCGTCTGAACTCTGCGTCTAATTAATGCGGAGAGAACGCCACGATAATGGAATTTATTCCATTATACATTTCGTCCCATAATTCAAAATGACAAGAAAATTAGCAAAAGGGATGCGAACGAAAATTTCGCTTATCATCGATTCCGCGCGATATTTTTCGCAATATTTCTTCTTGGAAAAACTTGTAAGGAAACTCGCGGTGCTTGGCATCGTTCCATCTTGTTCGCACAGTCATTTGTGCCGGAACGATACGTTCAACAAACCCGCCCTCTTCGACTACGTACAGGGTGGCTCAAATTAAACTCGTTGCCGGATTACGCAGTAGTGAACGATGTAACGCCGATCGTGGTGATGGTGGTAGTGGGGACCGCGCAGTGCTCTCATTGGTGATGCGCCGCAGAGGGGGTTACGGCGCCGATTTTCATTTGCACACTATTGGCTCTGTCTTGCTATCAAACTGCTAGTATTCGGAAAATTTAACCTAGGGTTAAATTTTCATACGGACTTAATGGAAGCAATCATTATTTTCTTTGCAATGTTCCTTCGTATGTCCTTGTGAGCTTTTTCGACCCCATTCTCTTCAATTTTACTCCACACTCGTTACTTCACGACTTTTTGTTCCTGGCACACCACTCAGAAAGTTTCCCACAGGGGATCTTTTCAGATCTGGTATCAGAAACCGACCAGGCGTTTATAATGCTGCCGGATCAGATCATTATAATGTTGCCTGATCAGGTCATTATAATACTGCCTCACGTAGCCAGTACACATACACACTCTACAATATACGCATACAAGGCCTAGAATGTATTTGTCAATATATTTTTTATCAACCCTTCGTGTGAGCACTGGGTCTTTTAAGGAACAGTCGAAATTTGAAACAGTCGTTTTTTTTCCACCTTTTCGACTGTTCTTGAATTTTTATTAATATCGGATTTAAACTTGTGACTTTAACAACTTCTGGGCCATGTAGTCGACACTTCAAGAAGTAACCCAGAATTTTGTCAGATTTTTTCGAAGCCTGGAAAATTCCAAAAACTTGACTGTTCCCTAAAAGACCCAGTGCTCACACCGCTCAGTCGAAAATGATGTGCTCACACGAAGGGTTAAGGAAAATTACAAAAAAAGGTTATAATTAGATGAATTAAAGATAGTATAGATATCATTGTAAATAATGTTCCATTCATGTTTTATGTTGAAGTGTATTTGTTCCTAACCGCGCGGTTCCCTCCTAATCCTTGGCATTATTAATTACTTTTCCCACGGCTTGCTCAAAATCTTTTGATGGAAAATAGAGAAAAATATACGCTCGTTTAATTCGAACACCTCGTAAATTATTAATTCGTTTTTTTTCGGACGTATTAAACGTCCATATATATTGTTAGGTTATACATATCTTGTTCGCACAACGATCACACATTTTGTACTGTGTTTTGAGATTTCGAAATACAGCGGCATCTTCTAACACGCATGCGAGTTGCATAAGGTTTTTTTTTGTCACAGTCCACACCACCTTTCAAAAACGTCAAAACTTCAAAGATAATATGCCGCTAAATTAAAATTTCCACGTAGGATAAAGGAGGTTATGTACGTTGATGGAATGCTGAGGCAGTTATAAACCAAATCCCAATAAGGCCTTATTAAGGCAGTAGTCTGGTCTAGAGCGAGATTTTTGACGTCATTTTTGGGTTGGAATAACTTTTAAACCGTTGAAATTGTCTTGATGAAATTTTACATATGTATTTATTGTTCCTTTGAGAATGTATCTACATTTAAAAAAAATTATTTTAAATATTTTTATGTAGTTTTTTATTTTTTTACAACATGGTCCGCCGAAAACCGCCTCAATTGGCGCCCACTCTGGGTGATGTTGTATGCATCTGAAAAAAAATATATATATATATATATTCTCAATCTGTATAAGTATTCTGAGCCCTGGTAGCAGAATTAGTACTTAAAAAAAATTTGTTACAAAATGGCGGCCTGTTAAACTTTGATTAACGATATTTCATACATTTTCGGGTATTCGACGAGTTATAAAATGTGGGCAAAATTATTGTTCGACTCAATTCTGCTACCAGTCCTCAGAAAGAGGCTACCGAAGGTATGTGCAAAATTTGAGCTCGATAAACGCGTTTATCTGAGATAAACGCGTTCAAAGTTGCTTCCCGACCGCGCTACCTGAGCGCGCGGCTTGCTCATAATTTCTATTACTCTGCTAATTTTTGAAATATCAATAAACGGTTTTCACGAGCGTATTAAGAAAGGTCTAAGGAATAATAAAATGAAAAAAAAATCGATTTTGTCAAATTTCTAGACCAGACTACTGCCTTAAGTCAAGCCCTAATAGGGCCATATTAGTATTACCTAATATATGAGGAGTAAAAAGGCACCCTGATCAGGTCGCAGTAAGAAAGCCTTCTTACTCCCGTACTACGTTTCTACTGATATAGTGGACATCCGGCACCGATCAGGCGTACCTTATTACGGCATTCCAGCCAGCTGCCAGATCAAAAATTCTAGTCGGGTGGGCAAATCCTTCTCCAATCGTACGAATAACCGTGCCCACCTTACGAACTGATGATACGGTCAGCTGCCTTAAGCCGTTACATAGTTTGAAAAATGTAGGATCCAAGTCAAACGTGTCGTTGGAACGTCTTAGTCTCTGGACATTCCTCCCAATAATTTTATAATACATGAGACCTTTGAACGCAGATACGTTGCAGATTCTTCAAATTCTTACACCGTTCCCGATCTCTCCGAACGTATTATCATCCGAAAGAAAATTCAAAACTATATCATCGGAACATCGCTCCCTAGGTATTTTCATTCCTCGCATTCTCTCTCCGAACGTACCTTTTCTTGTCTCGCTTCCCCCTCCGCCATTTTTATTGAAATAAAAATGGCAAATATCGCCGTAGTGACGAAGTACGTTGAATTTTTTTTCTCTAATAATTACACCGGAATTTCGCTGTTATAAATTCAACCAGATCAAAGGATAAATTCTCCTCGATCTAGTTAATTAATCCTAGATGGTCTATGTATTTTGAATCAGCCTTTAAAAGTACACCGTCATGGGCGAAAGAATTTTTCTCATAAATGAATGACGAATTTTTCTTCGCGCGTTCGTACAAATTGTCGAAGGAAATATTGCGTCTCTCTAGATCGACTTTCCTCTGCTTTTCTCCTCTATTCACTTTCTTTCTCTCCCTCTGTCTCTGCTTATTTCTTCCAATAGCAAGCTCTCTCGGGCGTCGACGCCATAATAATTTATAACTTGCGATTCGTCACAATCGCTGACTCGTTTCGAATGATATTGATGAAGCCCCTTTGCCCCGTTGAAATTCTCCATCTTAACTCTGAGCCTCGTACTTTCATACCCTCTTACCACTCTCCGAATTTCCGGCGGACTTCGACTTTTCATTCGTCTTTCCATTTCCTTCAATTTCTCTTGACTCGGTGTGTCCTTTCTTATCGGGCCATGTGCTTATTTGTATCTCTTCATCTCTTCTTCGTGTTCAAAAGCCAATAACGGCTTGCAAAAAACCAACTCGTCTCTCCCGCTCCTCCTCTCTCTCTCTCTCTCTCTCTCTCTCTCTCTCTCTCCTTCTCTCACTCTCTCTTCCTTCCAAGCTTTCCTTTTCTCTTGGCAGCATCATCTGTCACGATTTTCTTCAGCATTACTCCAAGAGTAATCAACGACTGTCGGATGTGCAAAAAATATTATTTATTATCTAAACCTTACACAGGGTGTCCCAATTCAACTGGCAATCTCTGCCCTATCTAGTGCTCCATAGTCCAAGCTTGACCAAATGTATGCGCGTTATTTACAATAATATGCTAGGACACGTAACTATTTATATTTATCAATTTAGTAGAGGAAGGGAATACTGCTAGTAATTTGGAATGGCAAGGTTTCACGGAAAATAGTAGCTCCATGTCGGTTTTATGGCCGTGAAATATCAAAAGAAGGCGTCATTCGTCGATATGTTTACACGGTTCGTCCGCGACTTTTCTAAAATGACGACCAGAGCTCGAATTGTGAAGGACTGTTTTTGAAAACTTTCGACGTACGTATTTAATGAGTTCAAATCGCTAAATTTCCATATGATTATGTTGTTGAAAATATTTCATTTTGGAATATATATAGATTATATATATTTTGGAATAGTCATATTCCAAAATACCTGCACCCCATCGCGAAAACGGAATTGTGCAATTTTTCGTTCACACTAAAATTCTACCCAGTAGCGATGTTTAGTTATTTTTGATAGCTTACAGATTGATAGAATATGAATACTGCTTCAATTTTATGGAGGTTTTATTTGTTTACACCTCAAAAAAAAACGTCGCAAGCCTAAAAGAAATGGTGTTCCAAATTACCTTCTTTTCCTCAACACTAATATATTTATTAAAAATCCCGTGTCGTGGGACGTAAAATTGCTTTCAAAGCAGGAACTTACAACTTCAAATAAAAACGAGCGCAAGTACACTGCAACCTCTCTAATCGCACCATCCACTCGAACCGACTCTGCGCAGCTGACGTAGCGGATAGCAGTACCCCTCCAATCCCACTCTTATTGTCATGCTTCGAGCCTGACGATAGGGCCTGGCGCTTCTCCTACCATGCGCTACAACGATCGATATTCGGCACCTAGTGAGGAGCTGATTTCATTTATGGAGGTGCCGTTCAGAGAGGTTATAGTGTATTCGAAAAAATTGTTTACTTGTATAAATTGCCCTAAAAAAAAATACAACAGTCCCTGTCGACTTTGATCTATCGTTATCGGTGATCGACGCGTTCCTATTATAATTTCGAAAAATTCCTACGACTCTAGTAATATTTTCCAAAAGTGTTGCCAACGCATCTCGACAACAATCGTTCGTATCTGTCATTAAATTCGTAAGCACCTGAATTTCGCACAAATTGCCCATTTTTGTTTTGTTTCTTAAAATGAAGAACTTTTAAATTGAGTCACGTGATCGTAAAATCTGAGGAATTTTTTAAGCTGAGCTTTGAAGCTCTTGAAGAATGACGTAGTACAGGCTATGTCACGTTCAATCGGGACGCCCTGTGTGCGTATATATGTATATGAGGAACGAAATGACTTGCAGGAGAGCTATGGCGAAAACGTGCAGCAGCTTTTTCGTCGTGGCTAGAAAGAGACGAGGAGAAAAAAAAAGGTTTTCGCGAATTGGTGCTCGTATACGTATGCGAAACGCTTGCGAAACTTTGCAGCTCTCATCGCGCTCGGCCCGTAGAGCAATTCTCAAACATTCTCGCGTTTCCCTCGAGGGTTCCTCTTCCTCACTTTCTCGCCCTTTCTTTCCCTCTCTCTCTCTCTCTCTCTCTCTCTCTCTCTTAGTGGGCACGCAACATTCAACGAGCCGCGGAAGCTCGGCTAAAAGTTACGCGGAAAGTTCACCACTTGTCCTCGCGAGGACACATTATTGCTTTTCTTTTTTTTTCCCTCGTTCATCCTTGCTCGTATCGCGCGGAATTTTTACATCCACATATATATACAGGGTGGTCCAATAACTATTAGCACCTTGGATATCTTCGAAACTATAAGGTTCACAGAAATATTTGCTGAGATGAAATTGCACAGTACGAAAGGGCCCATCCGATAGCGATAATAGTTTTTTTGCAGGTGGAGGTACTTCGGACATTTGAAGGTCAACTCCATTTTTTTTAAATGGATCGGTATGTTTTTTTTCTGTATCATGAAAGAGGAGCTTAAAACGAGTTCATCGACCTATAACATAAGGTCATTGAAGGTCATAGAAAGTACAGAAAGGCGATAATACTTACAGTTTCGGTAGTAAATAAAATTACTACGTTTATAGTAAGATAAACGCTTTTCTGTACTTCCTATGACCTTCAATGAGCTTATGTTATAGGTCGTTGAACTCGTTTTAAGCTCCTCTTTCATGATACAGAAAAAAAACATACCGATCCATTTAAAAAAATGGAGTTGACCTTCAAATGTCCGAAGTACCTCCACCTGCAAAAAAAAACTATTATCGCTATCGGATGGCCCCTTTCGTACTGTGCAATTTCATTTCAGCAAATATTTCTGTGAACCTTATAGTTTCGAAGATACCCAAGGTGCTAATAGTTATTGGACCACCCTGTATATATGTGTGTACACGTATACGTATCTTACATCTCGCCAGAACTTCATTCGTTTTTCGCCCCCTTAACGCCGCGCCCCGAGTTGTTCGGACGGTTATTCGTTTTTTCCTTTGTGCCTTTCATTTTTTTTCTTTCTCTTTGCAAACTGTCAATGAGCAAAAAATATCGGACACGTAAAAAAAGGCTAAAAACTCATTTACAAAGTACGATTCATGATTTTTCTTTCGAGAGCACTTGGATTTTTAGGGATTCGAATAGACCCGGCTGAATGTTTCGTGAGCGGTGGAGCGAGAACGCGGAAAATGGTTTATCGCGGAAAATATTAATAATCTCGCTCTTCGCGACCAACATGTGCATCTATATATATATATATATATACATATATATATATAAAGCGGCACGCGTATATAGATGTATTCATACGCGTACCCGCTCTTTCCGCCTCAAGGATCTCAGACCTTTGCGACAGCCGTCGTAACGGTACGCAAATATTTGAAAAATGAATTCCTCGGATATTTCGACAATAGCCAGAGACAGCTTCTCAAGAGTGAAACGACAGCTTTTCCGCGGGCACCTCTTATTGCAAATCTCTCTTTCATCGATATTTCTCAGTCTAACAGCCCGCCTCCTCTTCCATGCAGCAAAACATTCTCGACAAAAATGTATAAACAATTCGCTAAATGCATGAACCGACTAAAAAAAATACAGTACTGCAAATTTGCATAAATTCTCGCTCGAAGTGTTCGTTATTATTAGGTAATTAAGTATGAAATGGATTCCGGAAGTATGGAAAGGAGTTTTCAAAAATCAACTCCTAAGGGGGTGAAATAGAGTGTAAAAGTTTGTATGAAAAATTATAATCCTTGCGTGTATCAGCTTGAAACTTATTCTTCAAAATAAATAATAAAACGCATATTTTAAGTTTTTTTGAAGCAACGCCTAATTAGGGGTGCAATTAAAGTGTTCAACGCAAACGCTTAATAGCTCTAAGCCAAATTCCACGCGGGCGGAAACTAGTCTCCGACATTTCACTTTGACTTATTAAGGCGTGACAGGATAGAAGACAGTCAGTCAATCCAAAAACGTGACTACGAGCAGTATGATGTTGATTTTAATGATTGAATTCATTTTAATAAAGTTATAAAAACGTGAGTACGAGCAGTATGATGTTGATTTAATGATTGAATTCATTTTAATAAAGTTATTCAGTTATTTGTCTTCTAATTGCTAAGTAAACATTGGCAGTCAATAATTTCTCCTTATCTTTCTCGGTTCCTACATATACATATATATTATATACACTACCGGCAAAAAGTTTCCGGACAAAAATTCAAAAAAGGTCTGGAACGATTTTTTATGCCATTTCGCCGATAGTTGACATAAATGAATTTAATAAAGAGCATTTTGAAGGGGAGGAATTTACCTTAATTCCGTTTTTTTACGACTAGTTCCTTTTTTTGAAAACGACCATTTTTCGCCTTTTTTTGTTCCTTTTCTGATGGACCCCGTTTACAGACAACATTTTTTTATGCATTTCTTTGACCGGAATCATAAAGGGGGAAGCTCAAGCTTCAGTTTGTTTGGGTTTTTCTTTCTAAACATATTTTGATTTAAAAAAACGAGACAATTTGAAAAATAACGTGTAACGCGAAAACGACAAGGATTCAAGGAAAACCTCAAGATAGTAAAAAGTTGAATCGGTTTTCGTTGAGCTTGCGAGAATTTTTTCAGATTTTTTTTCACCTATTTTTGGTAAAAAATCAGATTTAATTACCGCAACTCGAGGAAAAAATGTCGAAAAAAAATCTGAAACATTTGTTCGCGTTGAAAATAGAAAAATAAATGTTTTTCTTCTCTCGAAATTTTACCACAAACCCGTTAGTTCTCGAGTTACGGTAAATAAATCATCTGATTTTTCAATGAAAATAGGTGAAAAACAAATTTCTAAAAACAAATCTGAAAAAATTCGCACGAACTCAACGAAAACCGATTAAACTTTTTACTATCTCGAGGTTTTACTTGAATCCTTGTCGTTTTCGCGTTACACGTTATTATTCAAACTGTCTCTTTTTTTTTAATAAAAATATCTTTAGAAAAAAAAATCGTACGAAACTTAAAAAAAAACAAAATTGAAGCTTGAATTTCCCCCTTTATGATTCCGGTCAAAGAAATGCATTTAAAATTTTTTATCTGTAAACGGGTTCCACCAGAAAAGGAACAAAAAAAGGCGAAAAATGGTCGTTTTGGAAAAAAGGTACTAGTCGTGAAAAAAAAGTAACAAATTTAAAAAAAACGAAAATGAAGGTGAATTCCTCCCCTTCAAAATGCCCTTTATTAAATTCATTTATGTCAACTATCGGCGACATGGCATAAAAAATCCTTCCAGAACTTTTTTAAATTTTTGTCCGGAAACTTTTCGCCGGTAGTGTATATACACGCACACACACAAACATACGTTTATATATTTTTGTTTTTTTATATTTGTTGGTACAGTGTGTAAGGAAATTTGATTTTTACAAGCCAGATGTCTCCTTTAAATGGCTTTGGAGTCAAACAAAAAAAACCTTTTACCTTCATCATGTCTGTCTGTCGGTCCCAGCCGCGCAGTGTCTGCAATTTTAAACTTATATGCATGAAATTTTGCAAGTAGATGCTTCAAATGAGGATCTTAATAAATATAAAGAAAAATCTCAAGAACATTTTTTTAGATTTTTTTTTTCGACCTCCCCATCGAGTTAGTCATTGGCCAGGTCCATCAAGATGCATTTTAGCATCCACTTACCCCATTTTTAAGCTGTTTTTACGAAATATCAACCACTGGAGTACTGTGCAATATATTCCCTCTAATTTTTTAACCGTTGATTTAAAAAATCTATAAAACTTCTGGGTGCCCGCATTTGATTAGGACTTTCGATTAAAGTTATTTCCGATAAGTTGTATCAACAAATTCAGAAGATATGGACAATTAAGTCGTCGCTCAATTGACTTCATAGAAACCCCGTAAAAGGACTGCACAAATAACTTTGTCGCGTGTTGGGTAAAGCCTCGTTTAAAATATCAATCATTAAATAAGACAATAATTAGAAAAGATTCCACAAAAAAAAATAAGTCGTCCATGAAAATATCCATAATAAATGTAAAATAACGAACGCGACTCGTATTATTGATCATGCGTTGGGATGCAAAATAACCAAATCGAGAGGATAGTGATAAAATAAGGGAAAAGAAGATTCGCGATTACTGCAGGTATTCGAAGCTCGAGAAAAGAGAAAGGGTCGCAAAAGGCCGTGATAGGATCGGTACATCATGGTGATTTACGTTTTACCCGATCGCGTTTTCCTATACCCCGTGAAAAATTGAGCCCCTCCTCCCTCTCGCGCGACCTCTGATCCGGCCTGGAACGCGATTTGCTTTCCCGTATTTTCTCTTTATTCCTTTGTTTTACGGAGATTCGGGAAAAAGAGATTCGCAACTGGTTAGATAAGACAAATATTCAATTGTTTTTTAATACAATGTTATCGTGAGGCAGATAATAATTTTCAGCATATTCGAATGTCGGCAGATATGCTTTGCATTGCTGTTGAAACGGGGACGAGTCGATGTCTTGTATGAAAAGTATTCTAAAAATGGTAACGCAACCCAGATATCTTCAGATCTCTTGATATAACGGAAGATATTCATTTAAATTGCGAATAAAAAGGGACCATTTTTCATTTCAATTTCTACCGAGAGCTTTCGTTACCAGTAGCTCAATCGTACAGAGGCAGAGTGAGGGTATCAATTCCTATAATTACAAAAATGAAAAATGACCGAAAACAAAATCTTTCGATCAGCGATTGAGAAAAAACATAAAGTCAGAAAATAAACAAAAATTATTTTTTATTTACACATTTGCGAAAGTTAATTTTTATAAGATGAAAAACGAATAAAGAATAAAATTATTCAACCGAAGATCGATTTTCATTTAAATTGCGAATATAAAGGTACCGCGTTTCATTCCAATTCATATGGAGAGCTTTCGTTACGAATAGCATAATCGTACAGAGGTAGAGTAAGAGTATCAACTCCCGTAATTTCAAAAACGAAAAATAAACGAAAACAAAATTTTTCATTCTGTGATTACGGAAAAACATTAAGGCTCTCAAGGCACAAAACTTAAACTTACTTAAAAAAGAAATTACTAAAAGTAATTTTTTAGCATTGAAAATGCTTTTAAAGATGTATTATATATAGGGAGTCTGATTTAGCGAGACGTCACACAAAACTAACGCTGTGTTGTAGCAGGGTGCGGTGAGCTACATGCTAAATTCCTGTGATTTGTTGAAAAATGCTGCATTACATGTAGTAATTTGTGGTTAAAAGCTGTAAGTTTCAATTTTGGTGTGTACATGACAATGTTGGTGGGTTTGGATTGGGGTTTTTTTGGGTAAGTTTGGGTTCGTTGGGTTTAAGTTTATTTGGGTTTAAGTTAAGATGTAAGTTTGGGTTTATGTTTGTTTGGGTTTGTTTGGATATAAGTTTGTTGGGGTTTGTTTGGATGTAAGTTTGGGTTTAAGTTTATTTGGGGTTGTTTGGGTTTGTCTGGAGTTGTTTGGGGTTGTTTTGAGGTTGTTTGGGTTTATCTGAGTTTGTTTGGGTTTGTTTGGGTGTGTTTGAATTTGTTTGAGTTTGTATGGGTTTGTTGAATGGATGGATAGATAGTGCGAGAGTAAGAATGTAAGAATGTGTGTGAGAGACCGCGAGAGTGAGAATGTGAGAAGAGAGTGAGAGAGTTAGAGAGTTAGAGAGTGAGAGAGAGAGAGAGAGAGAGAGAGAGAGAGAGAGCAACTCATATTATTTACATGTACCTTTTTTTATGACCCGAAAAGGCTGATTACATTTTCAATGCCATGAAATAGTTGCACTTTGTGTAATATCTGTAGATTTTTTTGTAAGTAAATTAGTCGTTAGAAAGTCACACATTGCCAAAAAAATGTTTTTCACAGGGACGAAAACGAACAGAGAAAAAAAAAGAATTATTTTTCCACCAAAAACGGCAAGAAAATTCGATTTTTTCGGTCGAAGACTTTGACGAATTTGTCATTTTTCGTACTTCACATGCTTTAATTAAATTTCTAATTTGTGTATACAATGAACATTCGGTGCGGATAGTAATTATACGAAAATGCCCAGTACGTAAGGGAATCCGTCGATTTACGTAGCTGCAATCGGTGCGAAGCAGCCGGTACCACAGGCCATACCAACGTGTTCGCTCTCCCGTACAAACGTTAGTACATTCAGAATTTACAGGTTGCACACGTACCAAGCCCTCAAATTATCCTCGACCACAATGAGCAAATAACTGGACGCTGTAACAGAGGGAACGTGCGGTTCTCCGTAGCCTAATTCGATACATTCAGGGCAACGGGGTATTTCGCAAAACTGCGCGCCCCCAACGGGCGTGGTTGCAAGGGGAGCTTCGAAAGGTTCATCCGACGTCCCAGGATATCCTGTCTGAGATACATGGCTTATATCTGTGCACGTGACATTATCACTTTCACCTCGTGAATATCCTCGAATTCCAAATAACGCCACCTATCGTTACATCAATCATTATAATTCTCGGCAATTTTTGTATTCTCCGCCGAAAACATTTTGCCTTTTTTTGAATTATGAACGAATTTCCACTTCAAAAAGGTGTCTGAGAATAATTCGAATAATTTCGAATTTAAGGGGAGACCCCTTTAGACCCCTTTAGACCCCTTTAAACCCTTTAGACCCCTGAAAATGAGTCATTTTTCATGTATTTTTTCAAAGGTGATAAAATAATCGTATCATTTAAAAATTATGACATTATCTTATTACAACTTTCAAGTGTTACATTTTTTTTTTTTGACGGTGTTATAAAGTATTCCTTTAGACGTCTTTTGCGTGATATCGAAAAGTGCTCTATTTGTCTGATTTTTTCTATTGGTCTGAAACGAAAATCGAAAATTCTTTACGATTATTGGCATGTGTAGGAGAAGGATATATCTATAAAAATATTTAAAAAGTATAAAATAAAAAATTAAATAGGTTTTTTAAGGGGTTACGTGGGTTTCGAAGCCAAAAAAAGCATATTTTCTTTATTTTTTTTAAATATAATATATAAATTATTTTATTCAAAATGTTAAGCATATAAAAGACCAACATTGCAACAATATTTTAAAAAAATGTTATCCATAAATTTGGGAAAATCAGCTGGTGGGACCGGATTTCCGGAGACCCCTAAAAAAAAAGTGTCCTCGTGGACACTTTTTTTAGGGGTCTTTTGAGGGGTCGTCAGGATAACTAATGATAGCTTTATCTGAAATTAGAAAACCAAATTTTTTTCAGTTAGTAGATAAGTACAGCTCGTGATTGAACGAAGGATTTTTTTTTAATTGAAATTTGAATTTTTAGGGTTCGTCACGATAACTAATAATAACTTTATCTGAAATTAGTAAACCAAATTTTTTCAGCTAGTAGACAAGTATAGCTCTTGATTGAACGAAGGATTAAAAAAAAATTAAAATTTGAATTTTTGGCAGAGTTGTATTCAAAGTAGTGCAATTTTTTGTACAATTTACACTACGTATAGCCTTGTAAAATTAGTTGTAATTGAAAAAAAACCTTCGTTCAATAACTAGTCAATGCTATTTTGAAGAAGTGTGCAAAATTTCAATAAGATCGGTGCATTAGTTGTTGAGAAATCGTGTCCACCGACTTCAAAAATAGTGTTTTGAGATAAATGCGTATACCTGCGTCGCTCCCGGCCGGTCTTTCCCAACGGAAGAAATTCCCAAGGGCTCTCTCTCCTAGTCTTTTACTCCGATTGATTTAAAACTTTGAGAGAATATTCTAGACATATTGTACTATTAGATAATAATATTTAAAAAATGGATTTTTTGAAATTTTCAAACCCACGTAACCCCTTAATCAAGTTTTCATCTTTTTGACCTTTTTCCCGACAATTTTTATCCCAAAAAAGCAATTTATTTACGCAATAACCTTAAAACTTTAGGTACATCCTTCCGATAATATTATAGTGAGAAACCTCCCAAAATTTCAGCCGGATCGATCAATAATTTTTTGAGCTATAACAGGAGCAGTCTTTGAAAATGCAGTTTCGAGATAATCGCGTTTAAAGTTTCCCTAGCTCACAGTATGCGGTCCCGGCGCGCTTGCAACTATGTGCTATAACTTCGTATAATATTATAAATATTTCATATTTCGATTTTCTTATTTTCCAGTATACTCTCAATATATTATACTTTCGAAATATATGGAAAAAAAATCGATTTTTTGAACATTGCAAAGGGTTTTTCTTCCTTAAAAAAAATCAAAGTACAAATAAACGTAAAGAAAACCAAATATAAATATGTCGAATGGTAAAAATATAAATAAATTGCATAAAATGTATACTGATCCGATACTTGAAAAATATCTTATTTCATGCTTCGATTGCGTATCCCTCGTGAAGATTTTCGCAAAAATTACTGCAACTGACAACAACGCAAAAATTAACAATAGAAATAGGCATAATAAATCATAAATTATGTAAAAATTATGAATTTTGCGCTGAAATTTCCTCGCGTCGAGTGCAAACGATCGATCAAGCGGAAATATGGTCGTATCTACAGAAATGAATTATCACGTATATGTTTCGCGTTATGCTTCCATAAATATGAACAAAATTCATTGCCCATTTGATAAAATGGCTTATTGCATAGCCGGCATTCTTCGGGCGCATGATTAATTTAATATATACGTGTACACGAGCACGCGCATCTGCTTTAGTACATTTTTCGGCTCTCCCGCAGTCAGGATGTGTTATTAATTGTTTATAATTGTGCTGTTTACGTTTTGTCGTTACGATACAAGAGCTTTCGGAATTTCGACTATAATGGCGCGTGTCTGCAAGCCTGTAATTATTGCTGTATTTACGGGAATTGAATTTGATTCAAATCCGATCGCTCCGGGCAATCTATATTATTGTGAAATTCGGCTATGCAACTAAGAGAATAACTCTCAAATAACTGGGTTGAAAAAATAAGTCGCTCTTTACGATCGATCTGTATTCGCATTTTTCGATTTTATTATTACTATGCTTATAGACCCATAAAAAGATTTCACTTGAAAGGGAATCTTCAATATATTGACTTTTTATTATCACAAATTCCTAAGATGTTCCTACATCTCGAGAAGTAAACTTAATTTTGAACTTTTCGAATCACATGTCAATTTTGAAAGCGATTTTTTCGGTTTGATTATACAAAATTATTTTGACGAAACGTTTTTAAGCGTGGTCCTCTTTTTACCTAAATAGGTAGCGCGCTATAGAATTATAATAAAAGTCGTAGGTTCAAATCCCGCGGCTAGACAAAAACTGTAACGAGGCAGAACACGATCTAATCAAATTCTTACATATGCAGGAACATAAATAAAGCATATAGAAACAAAAAATACTACGATAATTTATTTATTTATAATTTCGTGATTATTTAATTTTGGCAAAATAGTGTTTAAATTATTACATTTTGGCTAAATAGGGTACACAAGTGTTAGGATGGCTATTTAGCCATCCTAACACTTGTATAAACCTACTCGTTTTCGCTGCTTCTTTTCATCATGTCATTAATTTTATACTTTTGTTTTATAATTTTCTTTCCTTGGAACTTAATAAAAAATTGAAATAAACTTGAAAAAGGAGAATCTGGAGTTACAATAACCCATAATAATTTCAATAACAATAATAAATTCACTTGTAATGCATTTGTATTTTCATATTATTTACATATTACAGTCATCACATATTTGGTTAAACGTTCGTTCTTGGTTTAATAATCATTTTAATTATACTTTATTAAATAGTATCACTTTTGTCCTTAACCTATCCCTTCGCTGTCTTCGCCGTCGACCACCTCAACACTAAGCAGGCAGCTATCAGGCTGGATACCGCAGTAAGGCACGCCTGATCTGTGCCGGATGTCCACCGGATCAGACGAACCATCGCACGGGAGTAAGAAGATAATCTAATCAGGCCGAAGTACTCACTCCCGTATTACGGTTCCACTGATTCCGTCGACATCCAGCACAGATCAGGCGTGCCTTACTACGATATTCCGAACCGCAGTTTGATAGCGGCCTTATCAGTCTTCAGGCTGCCGGATCGAAATTTCTAGTCGAGTCGTTACAAGACATTAGGGTTTATATAATGCTGAGTATGGGGATAAATGACTACTACGAGGGTGGTCCATGAAGGCGATTATCTTTAATTTCCCCGTTCCGAATATTAGGTGTACAGCTTTGCTTCCGCCGTTTTTCGATAAATGGCTGCAGTGGTAAATTCTGGTCGAAATAGACAGATAAAAAATGCCACACGGTAAGCTTGGATATCTGTCAACATAACGGCAGCACCACATTAGTAAATTTGTGTTTGCATCATAAATTTATTCTCGATCGAAAATATTAGTTTTCGAGCCAAATTCTCGTAGTTTGCGGGACGTTTCGATTTTCTGATTCCAGTTGAAGAAAACTGCGGCTGAGGCGCATCGAATGCTCTCAAGTACTTAGGGTGAGTCTGCTCTCAGTGAAAGAACATGTCGTGAGTGGTTTCAACGCTTCAAAAGCACTGATTTTGACGTCGAGAACCGGCATAGCGGTGGAAAAGTTTTTCGAGATGGAATCGTTTTTTCGAGATGGTATCCGACAATTGCCAAAAAGATGGGGAAAAGTAGTAGCTAACGACGGACAGTACTTTGAATCATGAATAGGTAATCACTCTTTAAGAATAAAGCCTCAAATTTAGAAAAAAATAACGGCGGAAGCAAAATTGTACACTTAATATATAAAATAGATTTGATATTCATATTTACACACATATCATATACTATCTTGTATTTGTATCGAAGCGATCCCAATACTAGAGTCGAACAAATTCACGTAAAGAGACGGCACCAACAAAGTACGAATTTCGTGCTTCGATTCATTCCTATTTCATTTATTTGACCCTCGCACATCAGTGTACATACATGCGCATATAAATAAGGGTAGTGGATATTTGAGAAAATAAGAATACCGTATAACTGCATATGCGTATACAATACTTACGATAGGTATATGGATATAAATTATTCACGAATTCGTGACAGCCGTTCGCGCATCTGTTCAAATCACATGTCATTCGTAATGTTTCGTATATGAAAAATGCATCCAGACGGAAATGCGACCTGTACATCATCAATAAACAGACATGACGAAAAAACAAACAGAGTGGAAAATGAGCAAAGAATTCGATCACCTGGAAAGGCAGTATTATTTTAATGTTCCAATATACATCGGAAAGGGTAATTTCGCAGACATTCGATTTCAAGGACCATCCAGGTCTATGCGCTCAAGATTATAGCAATCCTGATGGCTTAAAAATGACCTTTGGATAAATGTTGGATCATTTGTGTAAAGGTAAGGGTGTCCTATTTTAACGGATTACACCCAACTGGTGGCCAGAGAAATGAGGAATCTTTATGAATTTTTTCCGAATAAACGTGTGCAGGTTTTCAACTTTTTTTTACTTCAAAGAGTATGGTTTTACGTATGTTTTAGACATTTTTTAGTAAAAAAATATTTATAACAATGTATGTACAATGTATGTAGATACAATGGTTTGTGCAGACGGACGTTTCAAAAAACGCCGTCCGTGACGACCACTGCTCCTCGGAAACAAGTAATCCGAAATAAAAAAAATTAAACGTATTCAGTTTTTGCATAAAATGATTTAATGCTTAGACGAAGCATTTAATAAAATAGTGATATATTTTTTTTAATGGCCGCAGTTTAAAGTAAAAGTATCAATTTTCGGTGAAAAAAGCTCGATTCTCATTGATAAAAAAAACTGTAAATCGCAAAAAAAAAATTCCTTTGTTCAAGCATTGCTTTTTGATATGTAAAAAAAGCTTGTAAAATTTGAAATTGATCGGTGCAGCGATTTTTTAGATATCGTGCTCACCGATGTTGAAAAAGTAATTTTGAGAAAAACGCATTAAGGGGACACATCCGAGTAGACGGCGGAAAAAATAAGTATGTTTTGGGAACTATTATCTCAAAAACTAATTGTCCGATTTTATCCAAGTTCGTTTTATTCGAAAGCATAAATATTGAGGTATATTTTTAAAAAATTATGTAGATATATATTGACTGAGAGCGCCGTTATTGTGGCCGGAGTAAATATGTCCCTCGCTGGCACGGTCTCCGGTCCCCATAATTGCATCCAGTGGGTTAATTTGAAACAAAAATTCCGAAAGGATTTAAAAAAAGTAATGTATAATCGCATCGTCGCACTTCGCATCGTCGCATTAAAAGAAAAATGTCACAAAATGGCACCGGATTGAAAGTTACATTCATATTTCAAACTGAATTTCGGATCTTTCTGGCTTGATAAAAAAAAATAATTGAGTAAAAAAAATGCTACAATGCGAAGGACTTTATACATTACATTTTAAAAATCTTTTCGAAATTTTTGTTTCAGATGAACTGACCGCATGCAATCATGGGGACCACCAGCGAGGGAAATGTTTTACGCCGGCCACAATAACAGCGCTCCCAGTCAATATATATTAATATTTTTTTTTTTTAATATACCTCAATATTTATACTTTCAAATATAATAAACTTGTATGAAATCGGACATATAGTTTTTGAAAAAATAATTTCCAAAATTCACCTATTTTTTCCGCCGCCTACCTATGAACGCCCATAACTCCTTTGATTCAGAACGGATCGACTTGAAATTTTCAGAGAATATTTTTTAAATGTTATATTTTGAGAATCCATCGAAAACCAAAAATCTATATTTTCACAAACTCGGTGTAAGCCCTTAAGTTGAAGGATGCCCTATTTATGAGTATAGCTTTACAGAGCAAAGCGAATGTGCCGTTTTTTTTAAATTCATCTTTTCCCAAGAATTTTGGCAGGTCGCTGATGAATGCTGTTTTTTCAACCCTCGAAAGGGTTATTATTGTTGATGTGAAATTGATAAATTAAAAAGAGCATCCTGGTGCGCAATTTAAAGGAAAAGGAGAGCTCGTGAAAGGAGAAGGCACAGCTTAAAATTTGCAAGCTGGTACCTTCTAATTTTACCGAATTCGGTACACTACCTTAAGGGCGTGTCTCTATAAGAGCTTTGAGAGATGCGTGAAAGTTTGAGTGGAAGAATACACCAGCTTCAATTTGTAAAGTTCCTTCTTCGATGTTGACTCTCCAGGATAAGTTCCGCGCGAGTTTCACGAAAGGCAAAAATTCTCGAACGTTGCCGAATTAGCATACGAGCTATAATCTTGATGATTCGTGTTGAATAAACTTGTCTTCAAGACTTAAAAATTGTTCACGCCTCAAAGCTTCCCCTAATTGGATTTACAGAGTTCCATTGAAATAAATTGACGTCCAAAAGAGTAAGGAATTTTTCATAATATGCGCCGAAAACACTCCGGAATTTCATTATGTAAGAATACTATCAAAAGTCACGACATAAATTTTACTACCAAAATTCAACTCGAGGAAGTTAAAGCATTAGGCCACTCTAAGATTTTCCAAAAATCGATTGTTTTTGTTAAAAATGTACCTTAGTGCCTATAAATTTATATTCCAAAAGATTATGGCTGTGAAAAATCTCTAAGTACTCGATTTTCGATTTCTAGTACAGCCCCTCTTGATTCATGCCGTGACTTTCTACTAACTTTAAACGTGTTTATCTCAAAACTACATTTTTCAAGTCGACCGGACTCTCATAACTCAAACAAATTTCAACCGATTCACTTGAAATTTTAACTGTGTATTCAGAATTATATTTTCTGAGGCACTACGTAGGATTTTTTTCATTATATTGCATAGTTCCTTTTTTATAAACAATTTTCTGACGATTTTCTCATGGCATTTTATACTTTTTGTTTTAGAAATGCGCCATTTTGACAAAAAACAATATATCAAAAAAAATCCTACGTACTTCTATAGCTATTCCCATATATAATCGAAAAAACTTTAGTGTCTCATTATAAGTGAAAAATTATAGGAGCTGTTGGTCCGGCCGTCGACCTTCCAGAAATAAAGGCGTCATCGGAAAAATGCTGCACAGTCGCCACTTTGACATGTAGCGTTGTAAAAAAATTATTTTGTATAGTCAATTACGTGTATAATAAAATCCCTATTTTGTAATTCCGATTCATTTTATGGTTTCGCTGAAAAATCACAAAATATATTTTTTTGGCCTCTAGAGTGGCCTAAGGCCTTAAGAGAATTTCTATCCTTCGTTCATCAATTGCCTCAAGATCAAGATTTTATTAATATCTCAACCAGAATTCTCACGGTTTCTATTGTGTATTGAATAAAAATGTCCACCAATCGCTAATGACTTGAATAAAAAGAGAATCTCTCCATTCTTCCTTTCCTCTCATTCGTTCCACTTCGCTGTGTTCCGCGCTTTTATGTCACACAAAAATTCACATCGGTGAATCCGAGAGAGCATCCGGCTGTAAAGAACGGACTAGCCAAGAAATAGTAACAAAGTATCGATTTCCTCGAGAGCCTGTGGAGAATACGAATGGAAGAAATTGTCGCACCGATAGGTATTCCACGTTCCTATATCAATTTTTCTCATGGCGAGCCAATAAATCTGTAAGTCCTGTGCCGTAAAATACTTTCCTTCTGGTTCGCACCGAACGCTCTCACCGCATTTGTCTTACAATTACGGGGGAAAGTACATGTAGGCGACGAAAAAAATAGCCAATTCTGGCATTTTTTTTTTTTTTTGAAAGAAACAAAACATTTTACATCTATGAGACTTTAGGTACAATTTATCACGTATTAAACTGTTTGAATTAATTTATTCATTGAAAAATATTGCAAAAATGCGACGTTATGGCGTGGTCTTCCAGGAAGGTTTTGGCGGCAGTTGTCCGTTTGTGGGAAATCCAGCGGTTTCAATATTGATGTTCCAAAATATGAGCCAAGAATTTTGAGTATATTAACATCTAAGTTCTGAACTGATGGCTAAGAAACATTTAAAAAATTAAGAATTAAAACAATCGGACACTTCAGAAAAACAAATTAAAATTTTACACAACTAAAAAAAAACTTTTTAAAATTTCTATAAACGAGTAAGTATAAGTTCAAAGTATTATTATTATTATTATTATTGAGTCGTGTGTACAATTTTAGCAAAATCGGTCAACTTGTTTTTAAGTTATGTTTTCCACAAACCTAAAAAATGCCCCCAAAACCTTCCTGGACGATCACGTCATAACGTCGCCATTTTGCAATAAGTTTAATGGAAAAAATTATTTGAACAGTTGAATTATGTCATAAATTATATCCAAATATTCATTAATATAAAACGTTTTATTCCTTTCCAAAAAAAAAGATCAAAATTGGCTATTTTTTCGTCGTCTACGTGTATGTCCCCCCTTAAGGGACAAATATAGCTATGTGAAAGTCTCTCGGCATCTAACTCCTTTGTGTACATCCGTTTTTATTCACCTATATATATTTAGACTCGTATATACATTTACATATATGAATATCGTCCTTGTAATTTTTAATTGTATTCGAAAAGTTTTTAATAGATTAAATTTTAACCCATTCGGAAGACGAAACTTTTCCGGGACGCCTATATACATTATGTACGTAGATATAAACGCGACGGTGCGGTATAACAGGGACTTGGAAAGTAGAGCTCTTCGAAATTGTACGTGCCCGGTACAGGGAAGTCCCGTGCTCTGGTGAGAGGAAACGGGTTTCGTGTTTCGAACATTTTGCTTCGAGTCCCGTGTTCCCAACTTCCTGAGAGAGCTATATAATTTTTACCCACAAACTGTAATGTTATATTTATATATGAAAACGTTTAAGTATGTATAGACGGAGTTCGGAGAACCGCCGTCAAGTTTTACTGTGCAGGTAAAAGGCGAAATACCGAGAAAAAAAAGTACTCATTTATTTTTCCTCAACGATGCATCGGTAATTCGATATTAATTAATTAATAATAGTCAATGTAAAAGCCGAACACTGCCGTTCTCCGGCAGATTGCTATGACTTCACAACTCCAGAGTGAAAGTTTCAAAGTTTTTCTCGATCAGTGATTAAAAACAATGGTGAAAAAAGTCGTTTGCCTACACCAATTTTTCCAATTAACGATACAACAGTGAAGAAAAAAACGCATGGGCGCTGTTCTTTTCGGAAAGTCGAAATTCACGAATTATGCATGTATAGTCTGGTGGTAACTTTTGGGTACGAATTCCACTTACCCTATCGGTCTCTAAACTGAATCACTTCTGAAATACCAAAGACGCCAATCTTTTGTTTGATATTCGTCGTAATTGCTACAATTATTTTTTACCCTGGCATTGGTAAAGATTACTTTTTTTTATCAAAGATCTTCGAAATTTTGGAGTTATGGTTTGCAATAAAAAAATCAAAACGCTCTATTTACGACTTTTGTGTTCTGGTGATAAATGGATTTCGGTGCATTTTTGTCGCCTCCATTGATGAAATATTTTTCGTTTTTTACGATTTATGTTAAGCGTATTCATAAATTAACTACAAATTTTACATCGATAAAGTTTCACTTTTTCAATCAAGCCAATATCGAACAAATTATTTTAATGAAAAATGAACCGAATCTCAGATTCTTCGTTGTTTCTTAAAGAAGCGATCTTTTTTTCTCGACGACCTGAAGTGGCCTCTATCTACATTCTTTCTTTCCTACAAAAAGTGACTGCAATGTGACGATTTTTTCGTAATTCTATTTATCAAATTTGGTCTTCAAAAAAAATCTGCAATAATAATAATATATCTATCCTTTAAGCAAAAATTAGCTTCTCAAACTTCTCATCACTATAATAATTTGTTAACACTTTGTTTACATCTAGAGATATATAATCTCGTCGATATTTTTGAAAGATAGAGTGGAATTCGTTTTTGAGTTGGAAATTAAGGCCTTCTTCGTGGATCGAATCCCGATGTTTATTGCGGTCGGTGGAGATGTTTCGGACCGTACATATCTCTTGATTTTCTCAACGTCTCCAATGATCACGATCGATTGGATATGATTGTTTCTAACGTATAATTATATTTCGATTTTTATAAATTTGTGTTGAGCATCTAGACGATAAGCTGACAATGAGTGTGATGGAGAAATCGTCTCGTTGGATTACTTCCAACGGTTGCTGCTCCTTTAAATTTACTTTGACATTTCAGTGATCATTATCGGAAATTTCGACAACGTTCGATTTAAATCGTGTCTCCACGAATCCCTCCCCAACTTCTCTCTTTCTCTCTCTCTCTCTCTCTCTCTCTCTCTCTCTCTCTCTCTCTCTCTCTCTCTCTCTCTTCGCTGGCATCTCGTCTGTCGCTCTTCTTCCGACTTCTCTCTAACTGTCAAAATAGTTATCTTGATAATCTCACAAAGTTGTATGCACTGACGCTATATATGTGTATAAGGGTACGGAATCGTGGATGTGTATAAATCATAGGATGCTCTCTTGGGACCGAAGCGAGTCGAGAGAAAGCCCGTTTGTTTGGGTTTTTTTTTGACACCTTTCCCACAACTTATCCGCACATAGTCCCGTAGGATTACCGACGTAAATAAATTGTTTCTACCAATGGTTGATGAATGAATCGAAGGTTGGAGGCAGGCGTAGTATACGCGAATCGAAGCGAGAGAAGAGACACCGGGGAATTCCTCGGATATAGCTCTTACTCAAAGCTCCATCTTTTTCTTATTTTCTCGGTTTCTCTCGTTCTTCGCCCAATACCCACCTACATCAGACTTACCATCTTCCTTTTTTTTTTCTTATCTTTCTTATCTGTCTTCTTTCTCTCTATGTATATCTCCTTCTCTCCCGTTCTCTGCATTTTTCATTTTCTCGCTCTTTCACCCTTTTCCACATTGCCCCATCTCCCTTTTGCCTCCCTCTATACATTTCGTCCATCGTATCTCCAGCTCGGCTCGCACTAAATCACTCGCGTGCCTTCTATTCGCGCTACTTTTGCCTTACAACCCTTGAACGCGAAACGATGAGCTTTTTCCCACTCTTCGCGGGTAATTCCCAAAATCCTTTGAAAGCTTCTCGTACCACCACTCAGGGGATACACAGATAGAAGAAACGAGAGAGCGGAAACAGCATAGGGTTAATTTTGAAATCGGTATACGACGCTCCACAATCCTTAGTCTCCTTTCTAAAGCTTTTTATGTCTCTGGGTCTAATCTTGCTATGACGAAGAAAGTTAAGCTCTGTCGAACGATTATCCAACCTTTTTTGTGGCCAAAAAAAATGTCACCTATATTTCAAACTGCCTGGACAGCTACCATCCAAAGGCGCTTAGGATTTCGACCAAAGAAAGCCAGATGATCTTCTTTCCAAAAAAGATCTTAGCTAGGGAATACTGGATAAACCCTATCCCGAATTTCCTGCCATTCCGTGAGTTTGTAAACGCCAGAGAGCAAGCCGTGAAAATAGATAAAGCATTTATTTACTGCTATTCCATTCGGGCAATACATCGAATGATGTTACTATTAAATCACAAGTCATCTATACGGACAACCACGATGCAGGTTGTCCAGAACTCATCGTCAATCGGTAATAGAATGGTTGCTTCCGATTGTGCGTGAGGACCTCCTGTTAGTTTGAATTTTCTCAGGCTGCCTGGCACACCACAGGCATGTCGAAGGTCAGCTTCTTCGAAACTTCTTTCTGGCTGAAATCGGGATTCGCTCCTTTATTGATACGTTCAGCTATTGCATTCGCGGTCGGACCATTGCGTATGCAGTGCATCGGCATGACCTTCGGCTTCGATCGAACGACCTGGCAGCCGCTGGAGCACGCTGGCACGGGTCTAAGTGTGAAGCAGGTCTGATCTGCCTCCTCTATGATCCTCGTTCGCCCGGTGATGCAGCGATTATTCGCTCTGTGTTCATTTGACAAACGGCTGTTCTCTTTGTTATGGAATCCCCAGTTGTTTGTTGTGGGATTCTTGCGTCCTGCTTCTCGGTTGCTGACCACATTTGCAGGACGTATAACACGACGCTCGCACTCGGCCTCGTTCATCTTGGTACTCTGAGACAATTCCCGTGACGGTCCTTGACAGTTCTTCGATGATAGCGCATAAGACGCAACGAACTCGTCCACCTTCTTGGAGATACAATTCTTAGGGTTAGTGAAATCGTTGTCCGGCTCGCCGTCGTAATTGCCACAAAGACCGCGGATGTTACTTCGGTAGTCGCCCGACATCTGAAACACCGTTGAAAGGCATGTAAATCAAAGCCGAACATAGAGATATTCTTTTGGATGTCATTTGAAAGAGAAACAGCCAAATGCCGGACCTTGACACGAAGCTCCTGAGCAGTGTAGATAACGTCAACGCCATACTTGGACGAGACTACTCTGATGGAATCATCAGATCGTAGGACAACCGTGAAATCGGTTTCCCCGTCCACCTTGTGTACGTATTTAGGATTCTGCATTAAATCGATTCTATTGCCGTCTACGGACATGAACGCTTTGTCATCGAGGACCTTCAACTCGAGCACCGCATTTCCAAGAGTCATCTTCACTTCCTTCTTCTTGTTGTCCGTGTCTCGTACAAGAACAGAGATCTTTTCGTTCATCCAGTCCTTCTTTCGCCACGGAGACTCCATGAGCACTTCATTATTAGTGGGATTAGTGGTCAATGCCACGTGCCAACATTGCCCAAGGCTAATGGGATAAGTGGCCTGGTCAAACGTCGTTGCTGTATTGGGATCCATAATACAAGTGTCTGGAGAGAAAGAGAATGTGGAAGCATGAATTTTGAAAATCATGAATTTTGAAAACCATTGGTGAATCGCGGATCTGTACAATGATGTGTGCAATATTACTCACGATGACTGGAAGATATGTCGTTCAACTTGAGATTCAAGCGCTCAGTCACCGAAAGATCAGGATCGGCGTTTCCAATATAGCCGCCGAGGGGGCCCACGTCCACGTTATGGAAGTATATAGTAGTTTCGGGTGACATATAAGAGAAGGTGGCAGTGTCATCGAAGGGGAACAAGCTCATGGCCAACTCCAACTCATTATCACTTAACCCCGTTAGATGATCTCGGCTAAGTATCGCGTTATCAAGGCTGCCTGTCATTTCTAATAACTCTTTAAACACCTCTAACATTCTATCTTTTGGCTCGAATTCAATGTTTACTTTGGCTTGGTCCATAATAGAGAGTTTTTCATTGAATTTCTGACAAGCTACTGTTGATTTCGACCCTTCCAACATTTCCTTACGGCACGTCGTTGCGTAAGGTAATTCACGGACGGTCTTTCTGTATTCCCCGCTCTGCTCTTGTGTGCCATTCATCCGGATCTTATTGCCAGTCTCGCAGGTGTCACCTGCGCGGATTTCGATGTCGAATTTGCTAGATATCTTCGGCTCCTTCTTCGCCATCGACATATCCAAGGGGGACACTTTGGGCGATTCCGATTCGAGAGCGACGCACGCTTCCTTCGAAAAATCTTCAATATTTACCCTCATAAACATCTGAGCCCGCGATTTCTCGTCAATCATGCTGTTTGCGTAAGCCAGCGTCGTGATGAGCTGCAATGGTTGTTGACCGGGCAGCTCCACACCTAAATCAACGGCAACTCCATCGGCCGCTACTATTCCCTGTGACACGTCTTTGAGCATTTGCTTTCTTCGCTCCGGATCGTTTAACATTTTACTCTTAATCTTCAGCATTCTTGCTTTAAGATCCGCAGTTTTCTTTACGCCATGTTTCATTGAATCGCCTTGTAGAGTTTCAAGGGAGGCAGTTAAGGTGATAGACTGGGAGCTCGATGGATGCGGAATCACGTATAATTCGGTCTTTCGATAATCGATCTTTCCTTCGCCCAAACCCAAGGGAAACCGGATCAAAACGTCTTCTTTCCAGTTATCTTCAGCTTGTTTAGACTTCGAGTTTGTATCAAGCTCGACAACATACTTAAAGGCAAATCCATTAGAAAGAGCACGAACGTTATTGGGTTTTTCCCACACCTCACCCCTGACGAGAACGTGAGTTTTTTTGTCCTTCATCACCGGAGACATATTGAAAATGTCGTGGTTCGCAGTGAAAGGCGTCATACGCATCGCCATGACCTGGAACTCTTCATTTTTATTTATCGGCTCTAATGTCAAAGATGCTTGGTTTTGGGTGTTGTCGTAGAGCATTTTGGCTCGTATCGGCAAGTGTATCTGATAATCCTGATTCCGTCCGGCGATATACTGTTGATGATCGAATGGTGTAATGAAACCGAGTCTCGCCCGAATTTGGGTTGCGTGCAAAACGCGTATATCTAAGGAGCCTTCAACGGTTTTAGGAAGATTGCTGTTTCCCTTGATAGAACCCGATAACTTAATAGCATTCGGCATATCGAAAGTATAAAGGAAAGGTAAGCCAGATTCCATTGGGAAGCTGAGGGTCATCTCGTAGTTATTAATCCTAGCTATATTAAAATTCTGTCCATTCTTCAATGAAGCACATGCTCTTTTCATAACTGGAAAGAATTAAAAGCAAGAATGACTCGATTAGTGGATGAAAAATAGAAAATGCATTTACATTGAAAAAGAAATTTTTGTACTCACGGTGAGGAATGCGAAGTAGACTGTTCTTGTCGAATGAGAAGAATTTGTTATCGTAAATGTCATTGAACCACATGGCGCCTTCAAACCGATCCATCTTTTGCGATTCAAGTTTCAACATTTTCACAATTTTCTCTGCCGAGTATTCAGTACTATCTCGCTGCCCTTTGAGCTCCTCATCATCGCCGTATTGCCATCTCCAGACATCATACAAATGCTTGACGCTGGAGACCATTGCGCCGATGTCCGTTTGCGGGACTTCGTAATCACCGTACATCGTGTTCATTCGTGCGTACAAAGCCTGGGGAATGAAGCTGTCTTCGCTGCCAATTTGAGCCACGTGTAAACGAGCAGCAAAATTCTCCGAATCCTCCCCATAGTCGAAGAGGTAGTTTTTAGAGTACTCGAAACCGTAGTTATCCTTGTTCAGTAGGGGAAGAATATTGCGAGCTTTCGACGCGAGTTGCTGAGATTCACGTTCCGTGAGTTCACTGGCAGTTTCAATCGCTGATTTCACTGCCGCATTGACTTGTTTACTGATATCATGGTGCGTGAACTCCGCCATTCTTTGCAGCATACTCATCGGAGGATTCGTCGAAATGATCAGAGTTACCGCAGCGCATCGAAGCTGATGAGTCTCCGCGGTATTTTGGTATATTTTGTACAATACACCACGTGCGAGTTCCGGCTTCAAAGAAGCTAATTTGTTCATGGACATAACCATCAAAAGCCTTTGGAAAGTCGATGCCTTGATTTTCCCTTCGAGATACGGCTCGTACACGGCGAGAATTTGAGGATGAGCTACGGTGCCCAGAGCACGAATGTAAACATGAGATTTGGCAGGTTCCCTATTGTCGATAGCCTTCTTCAACTGTTCAGCCATATACGGGATGAAGACACGGGAAACGGCAGGATTGTGCTTTGGCGAAAGACGGCCGAAACTGTGAACTGGATAACGATTGTGGGCACTATTGGCATTAACCTGAGAATAACGGACCAACTCGGCGAACGACACCATCGCGGTTGAGTTAAGGAATTCTTGTTCGGTCGTCTCGGGCATGGTGACCATGTTCTAGAGAAGGGAAAATCAAATCATTTCAAAATACCTTACATCATGTTTTTTGTATCATCCTCAATGGGTAATGCGAGCGGCGTGACAACGTTGTACACTTACGAAAAAGGCGTCGACATACTCTGGTGTCGGTGTCCGGGCAGTTTTCGACAGAACACTGACGACCATCGCGGCTTCGATACCTTGCATCTTTTTTTCCTTTATCAAATTCTTGATGATGATTAGCGCGGGTCCAGTTCCGACTTGAGCAATGGCATCACGGAAGGCTACCCAGGTACTGCCCCGCACGCTCTGGCTCTCATCGTGAGGGTCCATAACGTTCGACGATACGTAGAGTTCGCGCTGTGCCTCCGCAATTTGTTGGGTGCTCATGGTGCGAAGTATCCTAACAAGGATTGAAAACTTCTCGAGAGTCTGTTCATCGATAATAGTGGTTGGATTTTGAAGGTCATTGCCGATCTGTCTCGCGAGAGTCTTGACAGTCGCAATAGAGTCGACGTCCGGGGACTTTTGCACCGATCTTCCATGATTACCAATGAAGAACGGAAGCAGCGGCATAGACGGTGCTTCGTTCAACGTCGGCTTTGGCTGGAGGTATGATTTTTGTTGTTCGTTGCTTTCGAGAGAATCCACATCGTTCGACAACCTGACCGAGTCATCTTCCCGACTACGGTCGCTAGGATAACGAACACGTTCTTCACTGTTGGGGTCATCGGAATCCGAGTAGGCGGACCCTGGACGGCGACCCTCGTTGGGCACGGCAAATGGATTGTTATAATTGTAGACAAGGTTTCCAGTGGACTCAGGGTTGGCAGGTGTAGACCAGGTACCGGATGACACCGGGCCCATCTTGACGAGAGTCACATTGACCCTGCTGCTCACCATACCCTTGTGATTCTCGTAGAAACTGGGGCTAAGAATAAGCTGGTCCGTTGTAACGGAAGATCGGATGGTGAAGGTCTTTAGATCGCCGGTGATGATTATGCGACTGATCGAAGTTCTCGCCATAAATTCACTGTCTTCTCTAAGGTAGAGTTCTTTGCCAGAATGTCCCGATATACCAAAGCTATCGCTCATTCGCTGTTCGCAGTTTGTATAATTCTTCGTCTTGATAATATCGATGGCTTCTTCTTTGCTCTGTGACTCAAGCTTTCCTGCCCATTCGAATCTTTCCCGTAGGCTGTATTCCGGCAGTGGACTGATCGTGTACATTACCTCGCATCTTCCGCCCACGGAATCCTCCATCGTCTTGTACATAGCATTTACGTCATTCTCCTCAGGTACGTGGTTGTGTTTCGAAGGCATGAGATTCTCACCCTGGGTATCAACCTGCAACTGTCCAACGATACTCTTCAGGATGTTGACCTCCCACGTAGGGACTTCCTTGTCGACGATCAAATCGCGAATCGTGCCGTGCTTCATTTTGATCTCGAAGACCTTGTCCGACAATGGCAACTGCTTGTATTCGACCATCCTGTCGGGAATTTCTGATTTCCATCCATCCAGCAACTTGGTGTGGATCTGAGCATACTGGGCCTTCGATATCCTTGCCTGCAAGGTATCTTCGCCCTTGGGCTGAACAGTCAACATGGCTTTCAGTATTATACCGGTGTATTGATCATCTACGTCGTGAAGGGCGGCTAGGGTTCGGCCGCGAACGAGGTAGACGTATTCGGTATCCGTTTTCCATGCTTGGAAATGTTCTCCACTCGCCACAGCGACTGCGTTTATTCAAAACAATTGGTGCGTATTAAAATAGAAATCGATACAAGCTCAGCTCGGTTTCTCATCCATTGGGACAATTGATTCTAAAAAATTGATCATGCTTGTGGCAGCGTACAAGCCTTGAAGATTCTGTTCTGAGCAATTGAGTGTACCCGTGCAGATATTTATTCAGGAGTGCCCAAATCCTACCACATCCTTATAGGGATTTAATAAGGACGTTGCACGCAGCGAGTCTACATTGGAATTCAAGTAGATGCGGCCCTATTGCCCCATTGAAGTCACTTGAAAAATTTTCATTTAAACTTCTCAACTGGAATTTATTGGCTCTCCCCAAAAAAATATATCCTTTCGTGATCCCGTGCCCAAATTTGTAAGGAAATCCCAAGATGTACCTACAACTCTATAGGGATTTGTTAGGGACACCACACGTAGGGAGTCCCCATTAGGATCCAATTGGATTCTTCATTGTTACCCAATGATCACTATTTGAGAATTCTTACCACGCTTGAATAAAAAATATATGAAAAATCATGATAAAAAACGTGACCCTTTACGCGTGTGCTGATAGTATGTCAAAGTGCAGTAAAATAAATAACAAACGATAATTACAGTGGATTTTCAGTAATGGGATTTAAATCGATTTCTAAGATATACTTTTTTGCGAATTATACTTTTATAAGATAAAATGTATACTTTATTAAGATCCATATATTTTATTCAGAAAATTCAACGTACAGAATGCGATGGATTAAGCTTAATGCGATGCATCAAGAATCGTTCGGATTCTGTTCGATAATGTGGCAATCTTCTAGGCTTCAAATTGGATTCCAGCACGGAATCCCGATTAGAATTCAATGTATGAGCATGACATTTTGGTATAGGAATCCAATGCGATGACCCATTAGATCCTTATCAGGAAGTCGGTATGAGAGTATGGGATATACAAGTATGGAAAATCCAATTGAATATCTACGACAATTTTTGTACGGGTATTGACAGCTCTTTACTCTCAAACTCAATATCTACCATCCTTTTTTTTATTATTCCTTGAAAAAATTATTTCCGTTTCTTTCAAATTAAAGCGTCCACGGCTCTGATAATCCTAAGACTCTCAATGAATCGAGTCAATTCTTCGAAGACTCTAAATGAGCCATAAGCCGACATAACAAAGTTGCAGTGATCTTTAAAGTGTGGATAACTTACGGAATGACACGAGAAACAGTGCGCACCACATGATGCACTCAATTGGTCACCCACGAGTAAAGTGTCGAATCTCAGCGCGGCCTACTTAAGGACGTTATTTGCTTAATCAGCTTGACCTTGCGACGTTGAATCTTATTCGAAAATGACCCATCAGTCATCTACATTCCCTCTCCATTTCAATCATTACGCAATTGTCTGAGCTCACAATGTCCTCGTGCAACATTTTCTCGTCTATTTGACAATATTGTTAAAGCGGCCATGGTAAAAGCCAATTAGTTGACTCTTCAAATGGAAAGTGTCTTAGTTCTACAGAAGATAGCAAAAAGAAGATCGCGTAAATATGAAGCGGCCGACCAATAGAACATGACCCTTTCACCTTGAGGTCACCTTATCTGCAAAACTTCCATTCTCACTTCATCAGTTCTACAAGTGGCAGGAAAAGATAAGAAAAAAAAACGGTATATTGATCGCAAGCGCAATCATTGATTTTGCAATTCGACGTTCGCTGATCGATCGTACACGCGCGAGAACATCGCCGCGCGTGTATCATGGACCGGATGTTGTCGTAAAAATGCCTCATGCCACCCCTATTGAAAGTTCACACGGGTGCGAAAAGTTAATCGACTCCAGCGATTAAAGTTTTTCAGTTGCGCATTGTCCGTCGTTGATGAACGTTCCACAAATTCTTCAAAGTATACTAAGTCCACGAAGTATATTTTCTTCTGATAATACATGTATTTTATTTTGTATACAAAGATTCTATCAATGTAACACTGTTACATGAAAAACTATTAGTAAGTGTTTGTCCCATTCTTAGTCGTTTCAATCGTCACTCATAGCCATTTTTCGATTCGCTTCAAAATCTACGATATTTCGTAGAAAATTCACGCATTAAATTATCAAAATAGGTCTTGCGAATATTTACAGATCGTTTATATATTTACAGGTATTCTCGTCGTTTCCATTTTGATAAAATACAGAATATATATATATACACGGCTTCTGGTTATTGATTATGATCTTGTGAAACGGTTGTAGGACATGTTTTCCGCTATCAAATAACCCAATCATGATTTATACAAAAGTGAACCATTTTCGAGATTTTATTATTTTTCTCAAGGTGCGGGGTAGGCAGCTTTAAAAATTAATTAAAAAAGAAACTGCTATACGGAATCCTCTTTGAATAGCTAATAATGTGTAGTTGTTTTTTTTATGTTCCGCAGCCTAAGTAACTTAGTGAGAAACCTATATTTTTCTCAAAGAAAATTACGCTTAATTTATTTATTCTATTTATTTATTTATCTATAACTATTATTCTTATTTTATTATTAATTATTCTTTGCCACTGTATCCTCAAACTACAAATAATAAAAAAAAGTTTGATCCCATGAAACAGTTTTTTTCAATATTTTTTTAAGTTGCCTAACCCTCACTTAAAAAAATAATAATATCTCGAAAATGGTTGACTTTTGCATAAAGCACTGGATTATTTCATAACGGAAAACATGTCCTACAACTCTTTCACTGAATCATGACCAATAACCAGCAGCCCCGTATGAGTTATCAATGCAGAGAAGCGTTTTACTGTCACTCAGTGGATTCTAATTATAATACAAATTTACATAATCAACGTTTTTGATTTTCACACACACACGCATATATAGATAAGATTAGTGGACGATGAAAATGATCGCTAATTGGCCCGTATCGATACGTTCTTGTTGGGATTCTGTATATCGATATCGCGCTCGATATCGACCGTCGAAATAACCGCCTGGATTATCGTAGTCATGGTTTCGACAGGCTGCAAAAAAAAATATACAAAATTCCACAATGTTTTATAAACTCATGGAAATGACGATTCGAATAAAAGTATACTTTTGTTCAGTTGCGCATTGTCCGTCGTTGATGAACGTTCCACAAATTCTTCAAAGTATACAAAGTCCACGAAGTATATTTTCTTCTGATAATACATGTATTTTATTTAGTATACAAAGATTCTATCAATGTAACACTGTTACATGAAAAACTATTAGTAAGTGTTTGTCCCATTCTTAGTCGTTTCAATCGTCACTCATAGCCATTTTTCGATTCGCTTCAAAATCTACGATATTTCGTAGAAAATTCACGCATTAAATTATCAAAATAGGTCTTGCGAATATTTACAGATCGTTTATATATTTACAGGTATCCTCGTCATTTTCATTTTTATAAAGTACAGAATATATATATATATATACACGGCTTCTGGTTATGATTATGATCTTGTGAAACGGTTGTAGGACATGTTTTTCGCTATCAAATAACCCAATCATGCTTTATACAAAAGTGAACCATTTTCGAGATTTTATTATTTTTCTCAAGGTGCGGGGTAGGCAGCTTTAAAAATTAATGAAAAAACAAAACTGCTATATGGAATCCTCTTTGAATAGCTAATAATGTGTAGTTGTTTTTTTATGATCCGCAGCCTAAGTAACTTAGTGAGAAATCTATATTTTTCTCAAAGAAAATTACGCTTAATTTATTTATTCTATTTATTTATTTATCTATAACTATTATTCTTATTTTATTATTAATTATTCTTTGCCACTGTATCCTCAAACTACAAATAATAAAAAAAAGTTTGATCCCATGAAACAGTTTTTTTCAATATTTTTTTAAGTTGCCTAACCCTCACTTAAAAAAATAATAATATCTCGAAAATGGTTGACTTTTGCATAAAGCACTGGATTATTTCATAACGGAAAACATGTCCTACAACTCTTTCACTGAATCGTGGCCAATAACCAGCAGCCCTGTATATGTTATCAATGCAGAGAAGCTTTTTGCTGTCACTCAGTGGATTCTAATTATAATACAAATTTACATAATCAACGTTTTTGATTCTCACACACACACGCATATATAGATAAAATTAGTGGACGGTGAAAATGATCGCTAATTGGCCCGTATCGAAACGTTCTTCTTGGGATTCTGTATATCGATATCGCGCTCGATATCGACCGTCGAAATAACCGCCTGGATTATCGTAGTCGTGGTTTCGACAGGCTGCAAAAAAAAATATACAAAATTCCACAATGTTTTATAAACTCATGGAAATAACGATTCGAATAAAAGTATACTTTTGTTCGAATGCAAATTCGATGCGTGGCGTGATGGAAAAGAGGAGGAAAAGCTCACCACATCCGTTTCAACTTCAAGCTCCTGCAGAACCTCGTCGAGTACGGTGACAAATCGATCAGCGTTGGCAATCGTGAAGACCATCGGGGGTTTTAGCTTCAGTATATTGTTGTCAGGCCCGTCGCTACTGACCAAAATCTTTTCCTCCTTCATCCTCGAGACAACGTGCTTCGCCTCGGCCGACGCTGGTACTCGATTCTCCCGATCGCGAACGAGCTCGATACCGATGAAAAGACCAACGCCGCGTACTTCACCGATCATTTTCCTCTTCTTCGACAATTTTCTCAATTCCTTCAACAGGTGATCGCCCACGATTGTTGCGTTCTCCCGGAGATTCTCACGCTCGATGACCTCCATAACTGCGTTCGCAATGGCACACGACACAGGGTTGCCGCCGTACTGCAATTGGACACGGTGAGAAAGATATTATTTGAAACACTTGACGAAAAAATCGATGCTCCTGCTCCTGCTCTTATTGATCATTTGTACGGAGGGGAAAAGAACAGGAACGGGATCAGTCGTACACGCCACTAAATATTCCGAAAATGAGACGTAATACGTGCATACGGATTTGATATTGCCGGTGGGAATTTCCGGGATGTGTTGCTCGCTTTTTTGTCAGCGATATATATATATATATATATATATATGGCGGATAATAGGTGCAATATCCGCTTTCCGCTTTGTGATAGCATACCTATCATTGCGGCCTGCACTGTATATGTAAATTTATTTATACAGACATAAATAAACATACGGACATATTCATGTGTTACATACAGGGTGCCCCAGCCAAAAATGACGAAATTTCATTACACTATGAAGAATCGATAATCGAGTGAAAAAAAACTCTGCACAGATTTACTCCGATTTAGCTAGTGTTCATAAATAATCGTGAAGAAAAAAAAAAGACCATAAAATGTTTCTGCCAAGAGCCCGGATTCGGTTCGTCGGTAAATAAATTTGCGAATAAAAAACTGTATATGTAATTTTTTTTTAAGAAGCTTTCATTTAATGTAATAAAAAATAGAAAATAATTTTTTTTACTGAGCTACCTATATGTGATTATAAATAAAAGCTTGTGGCGCTCAACTTTTTAAATGTGTAATAAATTTAATCATTTTAGTTTCATTTAGCGTATTTAATTTGGCACGATAGTAATTAGAGAAATTATTATCACACGTTTATACTCAGTTTCGGGATTTTTATTTAAGGAATCTACGGTTGTTTTACAGTAAATTAAATACAGTTGATATGTTAACGGATTTATGTATAGTAAAGATCATATGTCTAAATTTTGAGCGCCCCAAGCTTTTATTTATAGTCACATATAGGTGACTTGGTAAAAAAAACTATATTTTCTACTTTTTAGTACATTAAATAAAAGCTTTTTAAAGAAAATGTTCACATATAAATTATTTTCTACTTGTTGAGTCTTTAATTAATTAAACCTGAACAAACAAAGTTGAATCATGCATTGTCACCTCTTAGATGCATGTTTGCAAAAATTCAGAACTCTAAATAGTCGGGAAGAGCGTGAAATATCGATTTTCCATTTTACATCTCACAGAAAGTCGTTATTTTCTATTTATTTATTAATATTTTATTTTTTTAAGTTGAATCATGCATTATCACCTCTTAGATGCATGTTTGCAAAATTTCAGAGCTCTAAGTAGTCAGGAAGTGGGTGAAATATCGATTTTCCGTTTTGCATTTCACACCAAGTCAAGTTAAATAAAAGCTTGTAAAAAACACGATGAACAATAAATAATGACAAATATCACGATGAACAATAAATAATGAGTGAAGAGTATAAAAACAGAGTAAATAAAATGTTTTCGAAAGCTATGCCACGGATTTATAATTCACGAGAATTACGCTTTCACGCACCGAAGAGTGGCGAGTATTTAAATGCTTTAGGATGCAATTATCGAAAGTACGGGGTTCAATCTACTTGGCTTGCGGCGCGGTGCACACCACTTAATTTGCAACGTGCAAACGTCGCGCGTTACATTCGTCAAAGTAAAACTGTAAAAAGGCTAATAAAATGTGCAACAAACGAATAATGATGCAACGTGTCTTAAAGTGAAGTGAAACGGATAGCAAAGATTGATAGTCTTAGAGTGAGGTGAAACGGATAACATAGATTGATAGTCTTAGAGTGAGGTGAAACGGATAGCATAAATATATACACTAGTGGAATTAATTCTGGACACTTTCAATAGAAATTAGCTTTTTTCAATATTTACGCAGAAAATGTATATTCTGCTGCGCAGAAATGATACTCTAATGTTTTTATTTTAATCTATAATGTTTCCGCACATGATGAGTTTTGTAACTGTTTTAATTTTTTAAATGAAAGATTTTAATGTCCGTAATTTCAAAAAAGGTCAAGTCTCCAGAATTAATTTCACTAGTGTACTCTTAAAATGAGGTGAAAAGGGGAGAGATAGCAACAATGGCCCTTACGGAAGGGCGAGAGAGGCAAACTAGCAAGAATTTTGCCTCATCTTAAGCCGTCGGGAAAAAGGTACCATATGAGGCTGAAAATCCGTTGCTCAATATCAGAGTTGGCAGTAACTAGTTAGTTCAGTATCGAATTCGATTAAAGATACTCGATACAAATGTATCGAGCAACAAGAATTCGATCGATACTTCGCTACAAAAGTAGCGATCTCCAACAATCGCTCGATACTTTTGTATCGAGTAACGAAAAATCTTTTGATCCTCGATACTTTTGTATCGAGTATCGAAAAGTTTTGCGATACTCGATACTTTTGTATCGATACTTTTGTATCGATACTTTTGTATCGAGTATCGAATAAATTTTCGTTACTCGTTACACAAGTATCGAGTAACGAAAAGCCTTTTCGTTAATCGATTTGTACCATTCCAAAGCCTCAAATACGAAGCTATTCTGTTAACAGTTTTGTAATTTCTCACGGTTGATACAGAACCCTTGTACTCGACAGAAGGTAAAGAATTTCCGACTCTTTGTCAATTTTTCAAAATTTGTACAAAAAATTTCAAAACGATGAAAAAATTCTTGAAAAATTTATATGCATTCGGAAAACTTAACAATTTCATTTCAAATAACAAAAAAAAACACTTTTATGCAAATTTAAACGAATAACAATGTTATAAAAGTATCGAGTACCGAAGAACTTTTCGTTGCTCGATATAAAATGATCGAGTAACGAAAAGCTTTTCGTTACTCGATACTCAAGTATCGAGTATCGAATAAATCCTCGCTACACGATACAAAAGTCGCTATCTCCAACAATAACTTGATACTTTTTTATCGAGTAACGAAAAGTTTTTCGATACTCGATACGTTTGTATCGAGCAAAACGTAACGCCCGATACAGATTTTGGACAACTCTGCTCAGTATTCTCCGAGATTACTGTTATTTCGGAAAAAAAAAGAAAACGTTAGCCTGTTCGGAAAAGAAATATGTATCGTCGTTTTTACCGACCGAGCGACGTTTGCATTATCTTAAGGTCATGTGTCACGCCAACTGAGCCGCCACGAGTGCGACAGCTAATTGGCAGATTTCCAGTTTTCTTCGGGACGGCATATATTAAAAAAAAAAAAAAAAACGGAAAGAAGCAGTTTTCGTTTGCCCAAAATTTGGTCCGTCTATCCACCTGCTATTAACAACCCTTAGGTCGGTTTTTATTTTTTTTTATCAAATATACACTTTGAACACCCCTTGAGGGGTTACACCACCTTAGCGCTCAGAAAAATAGATATAAAAATAAATAAAAAAATGGACTATTGGATATATAAATTAATTTGTATTTTTCACACGTACATTGTAATTTTATTGACAATAAAAAAGAATGGCGGAGTTATAAGACATCTCATCGGACTCTTTTTTCAAACTGGTGAACAAAATATCTCAAGATCACTCAACCGATTTTGATGGAATTTATATCACATATTCTTTATAATATTATCTAGGATGTAACATAAGATTTTTTTAATTGGATGCCACGTTCGTTTTTTATTAATTTTTCAAATACGAAATGTTGGTAAGAATCTGTGTTTTTTTCAAACATCTGTTATTTTTACAAAAAAAAATTCATTTTTCCCTATACTAGATTTTAGCTATCACCTTTCTTTACGAGAAATTTTTTTATTTTTATTTTTCAGCCAATGTCTGACACAGGAAAAGAAATCCATGAGCGGAAAGGATTTTAAAAAGGAGGTCCTACTAGACGACTTATTTTTTATATTTGTTCATAAAACTATAATGTATTTCTGAAAAATAAAAATTATTTCATATATTCAATAGTCGCGTCGAAAAAAAAAAATGTTATTCTCATACCCATTTTTTTGAGTGCCAAGATACTATCGCCCCTTAATATATCTGCATAATGGAAATTCAGAAAATATAAAAATAACTTTTTGTAAAAAAATTATTGAAAATCTTTAATTTTGGTAATTTGAGTATTTGACGAAAATTCTTTGTCAAGCGTGTCAACGGAAGGTTAAGGTTAGATGACACTCGAGCTCAGTTGGAAATAAAAGCTGTGATCAACTGTTTCCAAAAATAGCCTTGCACCCTTCGATCACACAAACTCTGAAACGCTTCTTACTCCAGAAAATTCATTGACGTCGGAAAACAAATGAAATCACACTTTACGAAAGTAAAACAAGCAATTATTAAAACGTTTCTTTTTTTCTATTTTCAGTTTGTCGAATTGTTAACTGCAACCAAATCCAGCTCATTGAAGTTACTCAACTTTTGTTACTGCCATTCAGGACGCCCTGTATTCGCAACGCGAACGCTCATACCGCGTATCGCGTATATAACAAGAGTCTCTCAATTTTTTGCGCTGTTTGAAAATGAACGCGACCCACAGAATAAACACGAACGAGCACGATCGTTCGATATTTCATGAAATATCGAGAGGTCGCCTCGTAACAATGAAGCCCGAGCCCTTTTTCCGCAGTTCGCAGGCTTTGCCCCCCCCCCCCCCGCCGGTTATGTGAATCATAAAGATAGGAATAACGGTACTCACTGTATTGAAGTACTCGAGTCCCGTCTGCTTGAAGCTCGCGGCAATTTCTTGAGTTGTTATAACCGCGGCGACAGGATGTCCGTTACCCATGGGTTTACCGATCGTAACGATGTCCGGTATAACGTCTTCTCCGTACAACTGGAAGGCCCACATGTGCTTGCCGACCCTGCCGAATCCAACTTGTACCTCGTCGGCTATGCAAATGCCACCAGCCTCGCGAACGTATCTGCGAGAGATACGTAATGACAGTTGCTTTCGATTTTTTTTTTAATTGCGTACACACATTTGTGACTTGGATTAGTTGAACGGAGTTTCTTGATTGATTCATTTTTTTAAGAAAACAATATACGAAACGGTTTAAGGAGTTTCGATACCAAAATCAAAATCGTGGTACGCTATTGAAATTTATTTCACCGAGAGATTAATTTATCATGCATTGACTGTCCAAAAATCAATTAATTTTACAACATAGTTTCGGAGATTTTTAATGTTCAAGTTAAACCTTTATTCATCTGGTAATACATAGGACATCTCGTAAACATCCGTTATAGCGCTGTAGGCCCAAAAATAATAGTGATAAGCTGATAAAAAAAATAAGCAAACCGTGATTATAGTGTTTGGAATATAGTGCTAAATAATAAAGTGGTTTCTCTACTTCGGTCATTAATAATATTCGAAAAAAGAGGTGAATTTTGAGCTCGAACGGTTTTTTTCTCGGACATTAACGAAACGTGTAGATTAAACGTGGCAACACCGCATTAACGGGCTCTGTCTAGTGCGCCACTCCAATCAAGCATTAACTAGTGGGAATTTCAAAATTGGCGAGTGTTTGAAACGTAAAACCAAATGTTTTTTTTCGTTATGAAAACTATTGCCAAATGGATATTATCATTATATTAATGTTACAGACAGAATAAATAAATACATCTCTTTATAAAGTTCGAATGCTGTTAAACTATGTGAGTTTCAAACAGTCGCTGATCGTGAATTTCCCGCCAATTAATGACTGGAGTGGCTCACTAGACAGAGCCCGTTAAGGAGGTACGACTACACCCTCAGGGTCAACAAAGAGACTAAATTTATGTCATCCCACAAGTCTTCTGATTTATGTTAACTTATGTTCAATATTCGTATTGTCGATCCCAAAGTGCCAAATTTGTGGTAAATATTTTATTTATTGCATATTTACTAATGAAAACTAAAAAATTATATCCTCAACGACTCTGGAGTCTTCACGACGATTTCCAAGCAGTACCGAAATTCTGAAACTCCGTAGCGACCGTTTTCGTTGTTGTTGCCTAGCAACAGCCAATAAGAGGCTCCCTTTCTTCTGATCGTGCATGCGATTGGCTGTCGCTAGCCGGCGACAATAAAAACTGTCACTTCAGAGCTAGGTTATGCTCGCCAAACGAATCAGCTGTTACGCCGGACGTTGACGAGTCTATGGGTACTATTTCTTCATTATGATAATATTCAACCGGAAGTTGAAACTGTTTTATAATGTAGTGCTTGAACTACACGGTGAAATGTGAATTTTCGATTTTTTACAATATCTATTATGTCTAATTTATCAAATTTCAGTTTTCCAACAACCTTAGTTGGATACGTGAGTAGCAAAACCGTGAGTACCGCACTTCCAGTCGACCGTCTCCATAAGACGACATGCTTCACTAGCTCGAAATTCTCGACTTTGCAATTTTATTACGAAAAAACTGGATGGTCAATATAGCTCAAATTTTTCCAAAGGGTGCATAACGTATTCGTCAACATCATGTAAAAATTTTAGGCTCAAAAGTTGGATTCGACACCATGATCGTACCTCCTTAATGCGGTATTGTCATGTTTAACCTACAAGCTTCGTTAATATCCGAAAACAAAGCGTTCGAGCTTAAAATTCACATCTTTTTTCGAATATTATTTCGAACGAAGTAGCAAAACCACTTGATTATTTAGCACGTCATTCCTAACACTATAATCACGGTTTCCTTAGTTTTTTTCTTGTCGGCTTATCACTATTATTTTTAGGCCTACAGCCCTATAACTGGTGTTTACGAGGTGTCGTATGTATTACCAAATGGATAAAGGTTCAACTTGAACATTAAAAATCTCCAAAACTATACTGTAAAATTAATTGATTTTTGGACAGTCAATGCATCCTAAACCCTTTCGATTTTGGTATCGGAACTCCTTAATTGAAATTCTTGAAGGACATTTGTTATGCCAGCTACGGATATTAATGAAGCAAATTTAGACGATTGTTTTGTTGGTTGCTTATTGTCGAGACTCGACGACGATTGAAATTTCTTTTGCCACTCACCGATAAACGTTCCGGTAATAATTCTCAGGTGGTAAGATCTGTCCACCCACGGACATGAGACTCTCCGAAATGAAGGCCCGAACTTTCTTTCCCTGGGCCCGCAAATCTTCGCAAATGCGTTTCACGTCATCGGCGTATTTCAAGCCCATATCTTCGTTGGGAAAATCATTGTCCCGATAAATGCCGCGATAAACGTCGGGACACGGAGCCTAAAAATTAAAAATATATCTATTTTTCAAGTCTTTCATTTAATTAAATACTGATCAACGTTAATTTTCAATTTTTTATTCTAAATTTACAAAAAATTTGCGCATCAAATTTTAAGAGGCGCTTATTTTTGTTTGCAAATTATTTGTTCCCGCCTTTCTACTCGTACATTTGTTCGCGTTCATAAGTGCCTATTTATCGTGCTTACCACATGAACCCAATCCTTCTTGCCGTTTTTGATCTGATTGAACTTGTAAGGAGAGATGTCGATCATCGAGGTCAAGTGTCCGTGATATGCGCTATGGAAATCAATGTATCATCAATATTGGCAATAACGGAAGTATAAATGCTTAAAAAACTCTGCGATATGCTGCTTTTATAAAATAGATATAAATTAAGGATGATAGAAATAAAGGGAACGGAAGAAACAAAGAGAGAGAGAGAGAGAAAGAGAGAAAGCGCGATCGATCGATTATTTCGCCTCGAGTTTTCCAAGTATACAGCCCTTCAACCCATCGACAAGTGATCCTAAAGAATGTTCCCAGCCTGAAATATTATTCGACATCGATGTCATTTCAGACACGCGTTTCCGCTGAAATATATATATATATATATATATTTGTGTGTATATATAACCGTGCAGAAATTTGTTGGGACGTCCCCAGATAGAGCCACATCCCCGATAGGGATTTCATAGGGACGCCGCACATAGAGTCCACATTGGAATCCAAGTGGATTCCGCACAATTTCCCGATTCACGCCGTTTGAGAATTTTATATTTGAAGAATTTTCGACCGGAATTCATTTGATCTCCAAAAAAAAATATCGTTTCGTGATACCGTGCACAAATTTGTTGGGGAGTCCCAAGATTGGTTAGGGACACCGCATATAGGGAGTTCTCATTGGGATCTGCACTGTCCCTCGATTAACGTCGCTTGAGAATTCTTACCACGTTCGTATCGAAAATATGTAAAAATTCACGAGAAAAAACTCAACGTGTTGAAACATAACCTGCACGCTTTATGAGCGTGCACGTGTGTGTTGATATTATGTCAAAGTGCAGTAAAATAAGCAACAAACAATAATTACAGTGGATTTTCAATTATCTGATTTGAATCGATTTTTGAGATATTATTTTTTAAACGATTTATACTTTTTTAAGACGAGATTTATACTTTTATATTATAAGATCTACTTATTTGGTATATCTGTATAAGCTGTTTAGCAGCTCAACGTACAGAATGCGATGAAATCCACCAAGAATCATATCGTATTCTGTTCGATAATTTGGGAATCCGTTAGGATTCAAATTGAATTCGTACAATGGATTCCAATGGGGAATACCGATTAGAATCCAATGCATAAAACCGTGACGTTTAAGTATAGGGAGCCAATGCGACGAACCTTTCGATCCCTATAAGGAAGTAGGGGCAAGTATGGCAATTCAATTGAATTCCTACGATAATTTCTACACGGGTATGTATACATGAATTTATACATATATCGTTAATATTTGTTTCATTTTGCAATTTTTATTTACACTGAAATTTAGAAATCACAGCGAGAGCAGTAACTTTTGCGGCATTAAATCAACTAATTGCCCAACTTTTTGCTTTGGATGCTTTGGATACAATGACACATTGAAAAGCCATAAATGCCGTAAAAATTACTCTCCCGCGTGTAAAACAATTTTCTTGTTCGCCGCAATCCACCGAACGATCGAACAACAATTAATTCGTAGAACGATACGGAAACTGAAAGTCACTCATGGAAATAATTTTGCAACACATCAGATAACTTTTTGTCATTGGAGGATAAAAAAAACATAAATGACCACATTTTGCTATTTTTCAAGAGCAATTTACATTGTAGACAAATTTCTGATGAATCCTTTGCATCGGTATTCATAACGCAACAGAAATATTTTTCTGCAGCTATATACTTGAGTTTTCTTGACCTATGGAACATTTGCGATCTTGGGTGGATTTTTTATTTCCATGTAAGCTAATTGTAACGTCAAAATGCAAATTATAATGTTTTATAAATAGCATTTTGCCGTTTTGTTTTTCGTTCTTTACGTGTGCGTCTTACAAGCATTTTTAGGTGTCACATACATCCATCGTGTGTCTCCTAAAATGAGAAGAACATTATCTGGATGTGTGTTCCCGCTTCGGCAGCCACCATCTTCGAATCGTGAACACGTTTCGTGTTTATCTTTTTTTGTTTATTAAGGACCTTTTTTTACTCTGTGAAAACTCGTCTTCATATAGATAACGCAGGGAGTAAGCTGTAAACAAGCAAAAAATAAAACCCAACTGATTAGTAATTTATCCATACAGTACGTTAATGATGGACATAGGAGCCCCCTGAAAATTGTTTAGAATTATTATTATTGGCATCGTTATATGTTTTTAACTGGTTCTCATCAGCACCCACACTGTCTTGGAAAAACCATAAGATCGTTAACACCAATGGAAATAAGCTGGAACAATTTTTCACAACGATTATCGATGCTCCATCTTTAATTGAAAATGGAAAGCATTTGAATAAATTAGCGTTATAAATAAATATTGAAAAGCTGGCTTTCATAGTCAAACATGAAACCCTTATAACTTCTTCATAGAAAGGATAGATTCATATCTGTCCGTCACACCATCACAGTTTCTACAATTTGAAACGTATGTGCATAAAAGTTTACAAAGCAAACGCTTCAGTTAGGAATCTCAATTAATAAGAAGCAAAATCTTGAAAGAACATTCTTTTAGATTTTTCCACTGTATGTAAAATTGAGGCGAATTTTTTTGTTCGCTCACCCGATTGAGCGGGCTGTCATTGGCCATTTACCATATTTTTTGTTTTTAAAGTCCATTTACGAAATATTAAGCTTTAATAAAGTGATGTGCAATATGTCCTTCTCGGCTTTAATTTTTTAATCGCTAATGTCAAAAATCTGATGTACGTCTGAGTTCGGGTATTTGGTTAGAACTTTCAATAAAAAATTATTTCGGTTACGTTACATCCACAAATTCAGGAGACATGGACAACCAAGTTATCGCTAAATAGACTTCATGTAAACTCCATATTAACACCACTCACGGGACTTTTCCATATGTTGTTTGAAGCCTCGTTAACAAAATATTAAACATCCAACAAAGTCCCCCCCCCCCCCCCCCTCTTCACCCCACCTGTTCATCGGAGTATTATGATTACGAATTGTTAAATGAAATCAAAATTAGTATGTAATAAATTATTACGGTCCAATAAACATAATAACTACATATTAATCGAACATCGATGCTGCAAATGATTGCACAAACAGATGAAATTTTTTTAAAGGCACAAGGAAGCATTTAAATATTTCAAATAGTTTAGTCAAATCATATTAACCCTTCGTGGTCACCCTGGATAGAATCGATCCGTCGATCAATTTTTGGCGTAAATATATCTAACACCATCTTACCTAGAGTTTGAAGTATCCTCACACCATAAAATTTACCCTCTTCACACATCGGAATAAAGACCATTTTTGGAACGCGCACTATGCTAATATTTTTTCCCGAAAGTAGCATATCTAAGGAGGATCACGTCCAAAATTTAGGTAAAAATGTTGAAAATTCACGGAACTATGATTTTTTGAGCGAAAAAGTGTATTTTTTGCGTTTTCACCTCTTTTTGAATTTTTTTTTAACATGTCGCCATTATATTTCTCATAAATAAATTTTTCGTACATCATTTAGAAAGGTCAAAGCATGTTCCATAATTTTTTGAACCATTTCGGTCGGATAGTTTGGTCACAATAGTTTTTTTGAAAACTGACTGGATAGAATCGACCCAAATGTGATCACCGCGATCGAATTTGAAAGTGTGACCACGAAGGGTTAAAACCAAGCCTTTATAACGCTGCCAAATAAAAGGCCTAATGAATAATAGTCGATAGTAATTATTATAAGAACCAATCAAGTTAAAGGTCACAATTGTCTGCAAAAGTGATGGTCCGTTTGTACGAGACACATTCCCAAAAAAAAAAAATAATTGCAATGTCAATTTTCAAATGAAATTAAAAGGATAGTGATCCCATTATATAAAGACGGGCGCGTTGTCTCATTGACGCGAGAGCGCTCCTTTCGTAGCCACCTGGCGGATTTTTTTTTGGCAAACTACTGAAAAATCGCCAGCCTCAAGGCGTTTTTTTGGCAAAGTACCGAAAAATCGCCAGCCTCACGGCATACATATGTGTGCTCGATTCCTCAACAATGCGTCAACATTTCCTTGATTTTCGAGAAATATTTTTATCATTTCATTGAATATGTGTCAAAGTCCAATTACTCGAAAGTTCCGCTGAAACGAAGAGCCGTGTTTCGACCAATTGGACAACGTATGTCGTCTCATTCTGTTCGAGTGAACTCGAGCAATTATTGACGTACAAAGATTATCCCATCATCCGTGCAAACTTACTGATCGACCGTGATGACATCCATGTTCCCGGTGTGTGCCTCGGCCAAACGAAGCGCTAGATCGTTCGCCTCGCTGCCGGAATTGACGAGATAGCAAACCGACAAGGGCTCCGGTAGTAGCGATGTCAAGCGGCGAGCGCAAACGACGAGATTGTCGTGGAGAAACCGATTGTTTGTGTAGAGCAGAGCCATCTGCTGTTGACCCGCTTTCACAACATCGGGGTGACAATGACCGACTGCCGACACAAGACACAAGTAATCGAGTCATCTCTCCTATATTTAATTTTACCAATACTTTTGAATTTCGAAAAATCAATTATCTCAATATTCCATTTATCTTCACCTATCACACAAAGATATCGATAACTTTTTGTGAAATCATCTACGATCTTCGTTTTTTTCTTTGTTCTCTATGTATATTATCGAAACCTCATCATTGGATTTTATCAAAGTTATATTTTTTTTACTCTTCGTATAATTTCTAAATTCCACGATTTTCGTTGACGAACACATGTATTTTTTATACTGTCCATGAATAGCACCATTTTTTACTGTGCAGAATCCATATCCAGAACCACAACTGAAGTTTTTCATACATTCCGTAGTATCAATTGAAATTTATCAATTAACCCTAGAACTCATCTAGGGGGTAGAAATCTGCCCTAAAGTTGCCGTTGGTGTTTCGTGGCAGTAAGTGAATTTGACTTTCTCCACCAGAATCAATATACATTACGTAATATTATGTAATTTAAGCGTCAATGGTCACATATATTAAAGCTATATATTTTTCATTTGTCTAAAGCTATATATTTTCAATTTTATGTGGAACTTTTATTATTTAATAATAAATTAAAATTGAATAATTTTTATTTAAATTTAATCTAAAGCTATATATTGTTAATTTAATTTGAAAAAAAAAATTAACGAGATGATCCTCCAAGATTTTAACGAGGATCTTGAAAATATAAATCGAAGGACCTTCATAAAAAGTCTCATCAAGTCCCTCATCGAGCCTCATCTGCGAGCAAGGCTACTCATTTTTCGAAACTCCGGTGGAACTTGCATATTTCCATTAGTACCATCTTGCAAGAAGAAAAACCAATCCCACCAAGGATTGGGCTCAAAAAAGCGGCCAGATGTGCATTGTGTCAAAAACCAAAGGGTCGCAAGGTCCAGGTTTTTTTACCAACGATGCCAAAGGGCCGCCTTCGAGAAGCACAGAACGGTGGATTGTTGCATTTGCGCGACAGTAGAATGAGTTGAATGTACGATTTCTTCATATTCTTATTTTTATCATCAGTATTAATGATATACTATTTTCTCAATAAACGAAGTGAAAAATAAACGAAAAACTCCTGCAAACCTTTTTTTAGTTGCGTTTCCATTGACTTTTTCCGCATTTTCCCCATTTTCTTATCCCAAAATAACTATACTTTTCTCACGGAATATAGTGCAACTAATTTTTTTTATTAGCTCAACGTTTCTTCTTTAAAATGCCGCGCAACATTTGAGGGGAAGAAATCGAATTTTTTGTTTAAAAAATACGATTTTTGCTGATTTTCGGCCTATGTTGAGGTTTAAGCGAGTTTTTCACAGAATAAATTTTAATAAAATCGAATTTTCCTTATACGATGCTCTACCTCATCGAAAAACGAAGAGATTCATTTACTGGTGTTTCCTATTACTGCTCAATACGGAACGATTGTGCCTACAAGGAACGCGTGGGATAGGTATCTGCCTCAGTCAAGAGTTAAAAGGTAGAAAAAATGATACATGACTTCTAGGCTTAAAATTTATCAGCTGAAATTCATCAATTAAAATTCACCAGTTGAAATTCATCAATAACTCTATCGAGGACTACCCTACGTCATCTATTTCACTTTATTCGTGAAATAATTGATACATTCAGATATTGCCATCAATTATTGACTCTTTTTTTCTTCATTTTTTTCATATTTCGGTTTCCTTCAAATTTGGTTGTTTTGTAAAGATTTAAAACACCTAAAAAAGCTGTGCAGAATGTACCGTACCGTGCAACGTTTCCTAGATAAATATATCACTTTCTCATTATCAACTCGTATTCAAAACCGTGACTCGATTTAATATTCTGCAGTTGCAGTGCTATCGGGATCTGACGGTCGGATGCATTTAGCGCAGAAATGACGTTTAACGCAGTCAGCATTTAAATTACGAAAACCCGCTCCCTCGGTGTATACATGTGTGTTCGTGTGTATACATTCTGTATGGCTTCTTATTTTTAGAAGTGATGCCACATGCTAAATCTCATTGTGACATATGTTTTTGCAGCTTCGCGATAGATTCATATAAATCAAGTAACGTATTTTATCGGATTTTCGAAAGCACAAAGTTCACAACAGTACCGAAGAAACCGCTATAAATATTTGCTAATGTTGTAATTTATAGGAGAGATGAGACTGTAAAAGGGAAATTACCGTGCGCCACGTTGTTTATGCAATCCAGATAACGCTCTCCCCTCTCGTCGAACATGTACTGACCCTCGGCACGTACAATCTTAAGGGGACTCGATTTGTAAAAGAGCTTGCACGATTGTCTGTAAGTGAATTAAAAATAAAATATTAAATTATTGCTATAATGATATAAGAGTACCGCGTAAATGAAGAGTAAAAATATCCCGCTTCTATAAATATGCTTGTCAGTTTATACACGAGACTTTCGTTACAGCAGCGAGCCACGAATACCCTTAAGGGGTAACACCTCTGTAGAATTTTCAAAAAAAATGATTTTTTTTCTATTGGCTTAACAGATGCTTTGAATCATCTAGAATAAGGGAAAAAAGTTTCGTACCTGTAACAAAAAGGCCCGCACACGGGCCAGCAACTGCCCGGTGATAGTGGCTGGCAACAAGACTTGATGAAATTTTTTTATACCTTTAATTTGTAGCCTTAGACTTGTTCCAAGTTACAATGAGTGACTAAATCGTTGCTTGGGAGGCTACACGCAAACAGCAACATAACTTTCAATGCTACTGTTTGGAGCTTGGCTCCAAACAAACTCAAGTGGCAAAAAAGTAATAAATGTAGCAACTGATATTGCTGTGTGCAATATTAACGATGGATTGACTAATATCCTACGAATTATGAAAGTCTTGGAGATGGATATTGGCATCTAAGCTTACAATTTTTGTCTTGAGACTGATGCTGGACGGAAAAACCAAGCTGAGCTATCATTGACAGATGCGACAAAAGAAGCACGCACCAGCATAAAATCAAACAGGAAAAAAAATGAGGATGAATACTTGAACAGAGCAGGGCAGCTTTATGATCCTGGGATTGCTGATCAATGGTATAAAATTTTAAACAGCTAAATTTTTCATTTTTTTCACGTCTCTAACACATCTCAAAACTTTAAACGCGTTTTTCTCGAAACACAATTTTTCAAAACAGCACGCAACATAACTCCAACAATTTCCATTCTATTCACTCGAAATTTTGAACACATGTATAAAATAACGTTCCGAAGAGAAATACGTACGGGATTTTCCATGAATTAATTATAACATTATTTATTAACATATGATTGTCCTTTTTTTCTGTCGAAAAGTGAATTTTTACCTTAAATGCTTGCCAATTACACAAAAATGAATATTTTCAAAATCCCGTACGTATTTCTCTAGCTATACTCATGTATGGAATTAAAAATTTTTTTTTGTACTTTCCAATTTACGTCGGCTATACTGCGTGCCCCAGAGCGTCTCAGATTCAACGTGCCTCGCGAAAATGTCCCCAACGTCACCATTTTGTATAATTTTTTAATATGAATTTTTTTTCGTTCACTCCAAGATATGTCTAGTAACATTCTTGAATACTATTATGCTCTTACTTGTCCTTCCGCCCAAAAAAAACATAGCGAAAAATCGCTTAATTTTAGACTTTTACAGTAGTGTTAGCCCTTAAACAAATTAAAATCGTAGATGTTTTTTCGAATCTCGAGCCATGAATTTTTTCCCGTATTAACCGAGCGACAAAACCCTTTCACAAATTAAAGTCGTAGATTTTATTTCGAATCTCGAGCCTCGAGTTTTTCCTCGTATTAACCGAGCGACAAAAACCCTTCCACAAATTAAGGTCGTAGATTTCCTTTTAAATCTCAAGCTTTGTGCTTCCCCTCGTATTACCCGAGGCGCAAAAAAAAACCGTTCAACATATCAAGGCCGTACAATTCCTTTTGAATCTCGAGCTTCGAGCTTTTTCCTCGTATTTCTGGTACATACAAACCCTCCTAAAAATAAAAGCTCACCCGGTCTCTTCCAAAGCTCAAACGCACCGTTTTTTATCATACCCACGAGCCGAAAAAAAACCCTTTCACAAATTAAGGGTGAAGTTTTGAAATTCAAGTTATAAGGATTTCATTATTGCGGTTGTCCCTAAAGATCCTCCCATAAATTATAACTACTCAGTCTTTGTTGACGCTTGAGAAGCGGGGTTGTTCCTTAAGGCAGTATTCTAGTCCAGAAATGTGAAAAAATCGATTTTTTGGCATTTTCCTAAAGTATAGACTCTTAAGAATGCGTCATCGAAAGAAAATTTCGAAATTTCCAATATTTACAAAAGTTGTAGTACTTTGAATGCGGCTGGATTGAGAGGCCGCATCGGACAATCAAAAGATTCTAAGGAAGCTAGAACTGCTCGCAGGGAAAAACGAGCATCAGAAAATCATTCTTTCAAAGTTGAGGAAGGCACACTTTACGAGGCGAAAATAACTGACTGATATAACGTAAGTATAACACGCCATTATAGCATTTAGATAGTTGCAGTTGTCTGAAATTGTACTCAAAACTTTAAATGGGTTTTTCGCGAAACCACTTTTTTCAATCTGGCTGACATAAAATCTCGAGTTATATTCAACCTATTGACTTCAAATTTGGTATAGACCTTCAATACGTATCCCTCTATCGTTCTCACCTCGGGCATTGCAAAATTATTATCATTATTATTATTGAAAAATTGAAAACTGACAAAAATAGAGCAAAAAATTAACTTTTTTCAGACAGTCGCCATTGAATTTTTTTTCTCTCTTTGGTGTCTGCCATAATGACATTTTTATTGATAAAAAGAATTAGTTTTATTTCTGTTTCAAATAAATGGGAGCTTTGAAATCATGTCAACCGCCTCAAACCTTTCTTTTTCACGATCATATTTAGAGATTAATTTTTATTAATCTAATCGAGGTTTTTTACATCACGTGTTCGGGTACAATATTAAATAATGACAAGACTGATTTAACTGTTGAATCTAAGCTTCACAAATGTTGATCTTGGCGTATAAAAAAAAAATAATGACGAGTGATTTACAATAAAGGGGAGAGTACGATTTCCGGGGCGACAAAATTTAACGACGGATTCTGGTCCTTCGAGCTGAAATAAATCAAAAGTGAAGAGTAAAAAAAATCGATATCTCGCTTAGTTTTCGAGATATCGATTTTTGAATTTAAAAAAATACGAATTTTTACCTTTAAAAAAAATGCGTTTAATCGACGATTTGAGCAACAATTCGTATGTACACACCACACTGCAACCTAGCCCAACCCAACCAAATCCAAAAAAACCCAACCGCCTCAAACCTTTCTTTTTCACGATCATATTTAGAGGCCCAAAGCTCTTTGAATATTTTTTTCCGCAAATTTTTTTTTGTAAGTTCTTGAAACATCAATAAAGTGACTGAAAAAATGGATATTAAAAATATTTTTTATTGGTTTTTTTATCAAGCCCGAAAGAACGCCCGAAATTTAAACCTTTAGACTAGAATACAGTAGACTTTGGTTATCCGAACCTCAATCATCCGAACCCTCAATTATCCGAACAACCATTTGGTTTATCCAAACGCTCAATTATCCGAACGTTGGCGCGAAATATCCATTGCATTTCAAAATTCGGCGTTGGAAATATACGGTGCGGTCTTTCAATAATCGCGCAGTTTCGAGCGCATTTTTCGTCTTCTATTGTTAGTTCGATTGGACACTGGCTTCTAACGGCAATTTTAAATCGTTTCTTGCAGCGCGCACAGATAAATGAGAATTGTTACTAATTGTTCACATCCCATTCATTTCGCGTAGTTCGTACGTGTCAAGACTTCAAGTCCAAGTTCTCCGATTCCTAAGCCTAAAAGTTATTTTCTTACGTTAACGAAATAACCGAAAAATTTTTTGAAGCTAAACAAGAGCGCAACTATCGCAGCTCTAGTATGCCTTTCTGATGTTGGAAAAACCTTCGATATAAAGAGAAATCGAGACACTCGACAATGGACGACTATATAAAATTAAAGAAATAAAACAAGCATTTGATGTTCAAAAGAGGTGATATATTAATATATAATCGAATGCTCGAAAATATTGAAACATCGAATGCTTGTCTAACAAATAGACTGTCTGTCTGTCTGTCTGTTTGTTACTCAATCACGCCAAAACGGCTTGATCGATTGCAATGAAATTTGGCACACATGTAGAGAGTTATTTCGAATAACACATAGGCTATGAAAAATACATCTAATATTTTTCTAATTCTAATAATCCACTCGAATCTACTTCAATTATGAAATGATCAGTCTTATATAATTGTTATTATAGGATACAATCAAATTAAATCTAATTAAAATAGATGATAATATAATATCAAATCTAATATAATTATATCTAATATTTTTCTAATTATAACATTCGTGTCGAATCTAATGTAATTATCAAATTCAAATTCTTATAGAATACAACGAATCAAAGCTAATTTAGATTTGATAAAATCTAACGTCTAATATTTTTCTAATTATAGTAGTTAAAAAAATCTAATGATGAAATTTTAATTCTCATAGAATATGAACGTCTAAAATATAATAAAAATCGAATAGAATCTAATATCACATATTTTACTAAATTCTGAATGACGTATGATCGCCTTAAAAAAAATAATCCATTAAGGGATATTTGGATAAACTTCCGAAAAGCCCACACCTCCGAATAATTTAGAACTTCGTGTACTTATATATGTTGTCTCGCTGATCACGAATATGATAGTGAAAATACTCGCAAATTTGATTTTCAAGGTCAAAACTAAAAAAACGGTTTTTTTTAGTTTTTCTATTTTATTTTAATAAATGTTGATCGTAGAGGAAAATGTCTCCTGGAAAAATTGTAACCCATCAGAAGACCAATAATTTATATTCTATACAAATTTTGTCTAAAATCATTATTTTCCAAGAAACACGGGATAATGCTCCAATAAGTATATTTTGCTAAACTCCATTAGTTTCGATATTATCTACTTACGCACTTTACTGCATATGGGCCCAAACAAACACAAATAAAACAAACCCAAACAAACCCAAACAAACTCCGATATGTTGAATCGTGGGGTGTGTAGTTCATTGGGGTAGGCGCAGGGCACCTCGGATGGGTGTGTGGAATCGCAGGGTATGTAGAACACTGGAGTGGGCGGAGGGCACCTCGGATGGGTGCGTAGAATCGCGGGGTGCGTAGAACACTGGGGTGGGCGGAGGGCATCTCGGATGGGTACGTGGAATCGTGGGGTGCGTAGAACACTGGGGTGGGCGGAGGGAACCTCGGATTGGTGCGTAGAATCGTGGGGTGCGTGGGACACTGAGGTGGGCGGAGGGCACCTCGGATGAGTGCGTGGAATCGTGGGGTGCGTAGAACACTGGAGTGGACGGAAGGCACCTCGGATGGATGCGTGGAATCGTGAGGTGCGTAGTACACTGGGGTGGGTTTGTTGGACACCTTGGATGTTTGTTGGACACCGCGCCCCCAAGCAATACACATATACATATACCTATACAACGTAAAATGCACATGCCCAAACAGCACATACACCCGCTATTCGAAAGTGCAGCCTTTCGAATCCAAACCCAAACAAACAAACCCAAACAAACTCCCCGTGGTAAAGTGCGTAAGTAGATAACATCGAAACTAATAGAGTTTAGCAAAATATACTTATTGGAGCATTATCCCATTTTTCTCGAAAAATAATGGTTTTAGACAAAACCTATATAGAACGTACAATATCAGTCTATTCATAAGCTACAACTCTTGTAGAAAATATTTTTCTCCAAGGTCAATATTTATTAAAATAAAATAGAAAAACTAAAAACAAAGTGTTTTTTTTTTGTTTTGACCTTGAAAATAAAATTTGCGGGTATTTTCACTATCATATTCATGATCAGCGAGTCAAAATACATAAGTATACGAAGTTTTAAATTAATCGGAGGTGTGGGCTTTTCGGAAGTACACCCATATATATATTTAATATAGATTATGTATTTATTTCAATTTTTATTGTATATTATTCCTTCTGAAAAAAAATTGCGTTTCGATTATCCGAACTTTTGATTATCCGAATGATCTCCAGTCCCAATTGATTCGGATAATCGAGGTTCTACTGTACTGCCGTACCATTCGTAGATTGCCTAGCGCAGACGCGTCTACGTAAGTACGTATAACGTACAGTCGTGTAGAAACGTTCGAGTTTCGATAAGTGCATCCCATTTCATGAGCAGAATCGAATATCAACCAGATATTCAACTTGTGATGGACCCGATCTGATTGGTTCAAACGTCCTCCAAATATATATATATATATAAAGAGAGAGAGGTTATACGAGCATAACATTGTTCATATATATACGTATATGTATCCTGGACGTTTTATCGGGTAGTCTGATTCGGCAAGCACGTGATAATATGCTAATTTGCGAATGTAGATCGATCCGAGGATGTTACCGCGTTATCACGATGACCCGGGCAACGCCCGATAACCGCGACCCGCGGCTATCATATATATATATACCTATGTAGGTACATCGCAAGTGAGTAATCTCGCGAATAAAATCCGCGCACCCATAGTGAAATGTTCGTTTTTGACATGTCGTCCCGGTGAGGCGCGAGATTACTGTATTACTTTGACGGATGATCAAACAGCAAAAATATAACAAATTCCGAAGAAAAGAAAACGAAGTCTTCACGAAGCCAAACATCTTTTCGCACTTCCTTAAGGCTTTCTGCGCCTCTCGATAATCCAAAAGATATTTATCGTCGCGTGTATTTCACAATCTCAGTATACGTACTTATCATAGACCTAATTAATTTTTATCGCTAATTACTCTCCATTTTTCTTTGTTTTCGTCAATCGACCGTACTACTCTTCACATCGCCGTGAGCAAAGACCTATCTCTATAACCGACGTAACACGCGTATACGAGTGGCAAATTTTCCACAAACGCGCTAACGCACGAGGCATGATGCGCAATAGTTTCGAAACGCGAGTAAACACATCAACAGATATTTACGTAAATTGACGAGACATCACTTTATTCCTTGAATAAAATTACGTTCCGATTTTTCAAGGACTCTAAAAATGTGCAATATTTTTTTCAACACTTCGTACCAGTCCGAACGGACCATTAATTTTTGTAGGATAATTTCATTTGTATGCCGCCCGCTTGTACTCACCCTATGTGACGCTCGCGAAGCTTTATGGTATCACTTTTATGCATCTGCTCGAGTGAATCGGCCATCATGATGATGCGATCGGCAATTGACGTTTATCTGAAAGGCGATTAATAAATCAGTCATCTCGCCAATCTCAATCAATCTAATCGTATAAATTTGCTTTATTCTGTTGCAAATAAAGGTTTGTTCATTTATCATTCATCGGAAAAGAATAAAAAGTCGCCATGGTCGAATGTGATCGATACGATTGTCACTGTCGCTGATGCGCAAATAGCATTTCGCGAGTTTAATACACGTGAATGATATACGTTTCATTATAAACATATATATATATATATAAATCGGTGGCGCTTTTCGACACTCAATTCTCGCAACGAGCGTAAATGACATTAGTGACGTTATAGTGACGATAATATAACCATGATATGAATTATTAATCGATACAAAATTGGCATATATGTGTGAATATGTGCCCGTGCGATGGTGCTGTTCGTTAGCAACGGTATCATTATTTCGGTAAGCTCCCAAACTCTCGCTGATGACAACTAATATTCGTTTGAATATGCAGGAGGTTGTCTATAGATATGGGGAAGGATATTTTGTATCCCATTTATCCAATGTGGACTATCAGACCATTGAGCTGTTTTGAGAAGGGTCCTCGAATGTTTTTTTAAAGTGAATTGTCGATTTTAGGACAGGGAAAAGGCTTGTAATGACCTCGATTTCAATATGCTTAAATTTATTCGATGATGATTTCGCCGACAGTGGAGTTTACATCATTTTGAGTATGGGGACAAGCAGCTACTGTGAAGACGATCCTCAAAGTCGTGAGTCTTCAATATTACCTTTCTTCATATATACATATATATATATATATATGGAAATAAAAATCACTCTTGTGATTTTACTTATTTGTTTATATGTACTCACGTGACTGATCAAACGTATCGGTAATAAATGGATATAAAAAAGTATTTCTGCGTAAAAGATACATACGAATAAATGAATAAACGGATGACTAGATGCTAAACTAAATGGTCTAAATATACATTCAAACAATTGTTTAATGAAAGAATGATGTTAAGGGGTTAAACTTAGTTGGAATTTTTGAAATAATCCATTTGTCGTTTTCGACGGATTCTTATAATATAACCTTTTAAAAATATTCTCTGAAAATGTCAAGTCGGTCCGTTGAAAATTGGGGGAGTTATGAGCGTTTACAGGTAGGTATTTTATCTACGTATATACCTGACGTAAAACTTCAAACGCGTTTTTCTCGAAATGACTTTTTCAGAATCGGTGACCAAAATATCCCAAAAACAACTGCGCCGATCTGCTTCAAATTTCACATACATTTTTTATATATCAAAAGGCAGTCCTTAATCGAAGGATTTTTTTTTCAAAGCATACTTTTTTTTTATATCAAGGAAAAGAGAGTGTTTTTGTCACCGAAATTTCGACGATCACTTTCGATCGGCGAAATTTTTTTCAAAAATCATTATTTTATTGAATTCTTCGATTAAAGACTAGATAATACGGTACAAAAACTAAAATCATTTGGTTTTTTGATTTCAGATGATTTGTTCCCGAGCAGGAGTGGTCACCGCGAAGGACCTTTTTTGCACAGCGGTCTGTGCAATTTACTGTATCTCCGTCGTTTAGAAATATTTTCCGAAAAAAAAAATTGTCAAAGATACTTGAAATGATACCCTTTGCTATGAAAAAAAAGTTAAAAACCTGCACCCATTTCCCAAAAAAAAATTCACGAAAACACCTCTTTTTTCCGACCGCGAACTAGGTGTAACCCGTTAAAAGATTTGTCATAGGAATTGAATTTTTCCGACGAACCGCGCTAATTGTTACGAGATATAAAGCAAAAAAAAGTAAGAATCCAACATTAATTGCCAATATCGAATTAAAGTATCGCTGAAATCAATTCAGTTTGAAAAAAAAACTATTTTGAATATTGTACATGCTCTATTTTTCATATGCTCTGTTCGTCGGGATAATTTTTTTCTGCAAAACGAATATTACACAAGGAAATTTTTCGAAAAAGGGAACAACAAAAATGGCGATAAAATTCAATAAAAAAAAAAAATAGCAACAAGTGCAAATGCGACAGCAACTCCGGGGCTGCTATCGCGTCTGCACTCGTTGCTATTTTTCTTTTGAATTTCATTGAATTCAACTGGGAGCAACAAGGTCGAAGTACCGAAGAGACGCGATGATTTACGAATCGAGAATAGATGTCGGATGAGAAATGACGCGACCAACGATAGTTTGATGTCAGTGCGATCGTACCTGACGATAGAAGGCGCGAAGTCACGCGGAGGTCGATTCTTCGGGTGGTACTCGGGACTTCCGAATGCAGCAGTCAGCTGAGTGCCCGCGACCTACTCCGGTGACGTCATATATAGCGTCCTCAAGTTGAGCTGAGAAAAAAAAAGCGGGGATCTGCGCGCGCACTTGTCCAATTCTCTTTGCAATGAACCGTCTTCTCTCTTTCTCTCTCTCTCTCTCTCTCTCTCTCTCTCTCTCTCTCTCTCTCTCTCTCTCTCTCTCTCTATCGTGCCCGTCTTACTCTATCTCGCTTCCTGTCTCCGTCGCTTTAGCTTCACCCCCTCCTCTCCCCAATAAGCGCCCCACTTTGCGAAAACCACTTCGATCAAGTTTTATATCGGCATAAATAGATCCACGTGGTCGCTCGGTTGCCCCTCTCAATTCCGACTCTCATTATGAACGATAACGTACAGTCCGATACCTTTCCCCAAACTCGATCCCTCGACACTGGAGGCTCGTTCAGTGATGTCTCCCTCCTTTTTTTTTTATTAATCTAATCGAGGTTTTTTACATCACGTGTTCGGGTACAATATTAAATAATGACAAGACTGATTTAACTGTTGAATCTAAGCTTCACAAATGTTGATCTTGGCGTAGAAAAAAAAATAATGACGAGTGATTTACAATAAAGGGGAGAGTACGATTTCCGGGGCGACAAAATTTAACGACGGATTCTGGTCCTTCGAGCTGAAATAAATCAAAAGTGAAGAGTTAAAAAAATCGATATCTCGCTTACTTTTCGAGATATCGATTTTTGAATTTAAAAAAATACGAATTTTTACCTTAAAAAAAAATGCGTTTAATCGACGATTTGAGCAACCATCCATATATACACACCACACTGCAACCTAGCCCAACCCAATCAAATCCAAAAAAACCCAACCTAACCCAAAAAAAAACAAAAAAAAACCCGACGGTACGCACTACATACAATTAAGCACAATAAACCATTTCTCTTTTAATTTGCATTTATATACGACTCTTTAGCGTTACCCAGAATGCACCACGTGGAGGTAGAGTCGATTTGCATTCCATTGTGCATGTGTATGTGTGTGTGGACCCCACGGCTCGTCAATTCCGCGGTATTTTTTTACTCCAAACCACATGTGTGTGTGTGTGTGTGTGTGGGTGGACCCCGCGGTTCGTCAATTCCGCGGTATTTTTTTACTCCAAACCACGTGTGTGTGTGTGTGTGTGTTTGTTTGGGTTTGTTTGGGTTAACCATGGTTAACTGACCGGAAACTCGCCCATCGTCGATTAAACGCATTTTTTTCGAGCTAAAATATGCAGTTATTGAAAATTTTGTATGAGACCTTTTTTGTAGGAAATTTAATTTCCTACAAAAAGTGTCTCTTATCATTTTTTTGACAACTGCATATTTACCGAGATATTTTGAAAAAAAATAAAAAATCGATATGTATCGATATCTCGAAAACTAAGCGAGATATGACAAATTTTTATTCTTCACTTTTGGCTCATTTCAGCTCGAAGGGACAGAATCCGTCGTTAAATTTTGTCGCCCCGGAAATCGTACTCTTGCCACAATAAAGAATACATTTTCTTATGTGTATTTTCGCATTTTTCCAGCGTCTGATAAACAATTATTACGTGTGCAAGTGACGGTTTTTTCTCAATGAGGATTAAAGTGTGATTAAATGACGATTCACGGAATTGAATCGTCATGGTTTCGTGATTTTTTTTTTTATCTCTTCGACACTTGAACTTGGACGCTTTGCGTTAGGCGCCAGATTTCTTTTTATTACAAATTTACAAGTTAACGCTATTTTTATTCTTACTTATCTCATATTGCTTAATGATATCTTAATTGATTTTGCACCATCGTGGATTTTCCTTCTTTCTTGGAACTCCAATGGAATAATACTAATGTCGCAATTTTTCAAGTAATTTAAAAAGGCTACATTGCTTACGAAAGATAATTGTTTTGGGTGATCGTCCGCGTTCTCGAGGCGCGACGCGCACGTACACTCAATTATTATTATTTTAAACATTTATCAGGCAGGGTAAACGCCCGAAGGAGTTCGATAACATTGCGAAACTCAAAATTCCATCGTACGCACAACATTGAGATCGGCGCAAAATTCGATTATTCACTCCGAAAAAAACTTGTCAAAATTGAAGGAATATTATCCTATAGAAAGTAAAACAAAATGTCTTTCAAATACTTGTGGAATTGAATCGATTAAGTTAAAAATTAATAAAAAAATACACATGATAATCACTCGTAAGAATTAGAATCAAAACTCAACGATTTTTTAATAATAAACCATCTTAATTTTAACACTTTATCAATTACTATATAATTGATTACTGAAATTGATAGTTGACACGACGAAATGACCGAGGTTGCAAAAAAAACTATGAATAATGTATAAAATAAAACCACTATTGACAGTTCACTGATTCGTTGAACGAACGAAAAAATGTATCCGTAACGATCGCTATCACTCGACTGTGTATAATTATTTGCTCACATTTCGGCGTTTCAAACACCGAATGATATTTTCGACCGGGCTCTCTATAAATATATATATATATATATATATATATATATATATATATATATATATATATTAGATGAAGTAAAAAGTTCTGAGTGTTTTTTCGCTTTATTTCGACGATGAAATTAACATAGTAGGATTATCCGATTTAGATCAAATATGCGCCGTTTTGTTCGATAACTTTTGTCCATTTTGAAGGCAATTTCATAATTCCGCGATTGAAGAAGTCCTCGTCCCTATTGGTAAAAAACTTGACCAGCTCATTTTCACAAGCCTCTCTTGAGGCCAGTTTTGTACCATCAAGAAAATGTTGCAAATGCTTGAAAAGGTGATAATCGCTTGGTGCCAGGTCTGGACTATACGACGGGTGCGATCGAACCTCCCATCCAAGCTCTCGGAGCTTCTGGCGCGTCGTTAAAGATGTGTGCGGCCTGGCGTTGTCTTGATGGAACACAACACCCTTATTATTGGCCAATTCTGGCCGCTTCTGGTCGATCGCCGGCTTCAATCTGGTCAGTTGTTGACAGTAGAGGTCCGAATTGAGTGTTTGGCCCGATGGGAGCAGCTCATAGTGGATGATTCCCTTCCAATCCCACCAAACACACAGCAAAACCTTTTTTGCCGTTAATCCGAGCTTGGCGATCGTTTGGGCCGGCTCACCGCGATTGGACCACGATCTTTTTCGGCTGTTGTTCTCGTATGTGACCCATTTTTCATCACCAATCACCATCCGCTGAAAAAATGGGTCGATTTCGTTACGTTTCAGCAAAGAATCGCAGGCCCCAATTCGGTCCAAAAGGTTCTTTTGCGTCAATTCGTGTGGCACCCATACATCGAGCTTCTTCTTGAGACCAGCCTTATGCAAACGGTTCCAAACGGTTTTCTGGCTAATCTTCAGTTCTTGGGAAATGGAATAAGTGCTTACATGCCGGTCCAACTCGACGATTTCCATGATTTTATCGACATTTTCGACTATTGGCCTACCAGAGCGTTCCTCATCTTGGACGTCCATATTACCGGAACGGAATCGTTGGAACCACCGCTTTTCTGTTGCATTCGATACTGTATTGGATCCATAAACAGCACAAATTTGTTTGGCCGCCTGCTCCGCCTTTTCACCTTGGTCGTAGTGGTACTGAATAATGTATCGAATTTTCTCTTTTTTTACCTCCGTTTTGGAACGCTGTAACACACAACTGGCTTCACCAAACACAAAACTGTCAAAGAACTTTTTTTGAAGCGTAATGTCGCCTTTAAATCGCCGTATAGTATGACCCGATGCGATGTATAGATCGTGAGATATGGCTCACTAGAGACATCTAGCGGAAAACGCTCAGAACTTTTTACTTCACCCAATATATCAGTCAAGAACACGGGATATATAGACGTTCAAAGGTAAGTGTGCCAAAAATCTAATCGCCACTATTTACGTGGGCAAATTGTGCAAGACCGTGACGAAACGAGGCAAAAGAATTCTTAGTGGCAAAAAGGCCTCTTACTCTTACATGAGAGATGACAAAACTCGCATACGCCCACAATTTGATTTTCGCTTTAAAGACATGGCTCACACGTCCGCACGGCCAAGTTGCCTCATAAACGGACCACATTTCGGGAAAACGAAGAGAAAGACGTTGTTCGTCGTTCAACAAAGGGGAAGATGTTTCTTTTCTTTTTTCTGAAAAATCAACTATCTTGGAGAACACTGGAAATCCGCAAATCAGCTATCTCCCTTGCACTGATAGCCGCTCGGTCGGTATGACACATGGCCTTAATCAGATATATTTGATCTGTGCATAATTCCGTAGCAAAATTCCGACAGTTATCGTTCGGAGTTGTTTTTCCTCTCGCACATGCGTCAATCATATGAAGTGTCGTATATTAAGTGAAAGCTGAAGCTTGTGCCAACAATTTATAGAAATATGCATCGAGATCCGCGACGTATAAGAAGTCTAATTATATTTTGAACATGTTAGGAAAAAACGTGTATTTTCGATGCATTTCTCTTCTTTATTTCCTCGAAAAGGCAAAAACGAACTAACCGAAAAGAATTTAATGGACCAAATGTCAGCTTGCGATTTGCTGCTCAAACGCCATCAAAATGAATTATTTTTAAAACGAATCATGGTCAAAGCTCGGAAAGGCTGCTCAGACGGTCGCAAAGGCTGGATTACACCCGAAGAAAGTCATGCTCTGTACCTGATAGGATTGGAAAGGAATCGTCTATTATGAGCTGCTACCACCCAAACAAAACGATTAATTCCACCAAGTGCTTCTCACAACTGGCCGAATAACGGGAGCAATCGATCAGAAACGGCCCGAATTGGCGAACAGAAAGGGACCAGGTTCCACCAGGACAACGCTAGACCACACGTTTCTCTGATGACCCGGTAAAATCTATTGCGGGTTAGGGGGGGATGTTTTGGTGCACCCACCTTATAGCCAGGACCTGGTACCTCCAGATTATCACTTGTTCCGGACGCTACAGAATAATTTAAATACTCAAATCTTCAGTTGCCTGGACGTGCTCAAAAACCACTTGGATGACTTCATTACTCAAAGATCTCAAGACTTCTATGAAAGAGAGATAACAACGATGGCAGAAAGTCATTGAACTGAATGGAACATATTTAGTTCATTTAAATCACTTTTTTGTTAAATAATTGGAGTTTAAAATTTACTTCATTTTCACTACTGAATTATGCATAGACCCAACATATATCACTAAGGACAATATGAGGCATTCTTCATCAACTGGGCCACTTTTTTTTTCAGCATCTCCAATTTTTTTCAAAATCTGCCAGTTTGAAATATTAGTCAAAAGGAACGTCTGTGATTTTTTTTAGATTTTTTTAGGCGTCCGTTCAGGATTTTCAATTTTTCATTACGAACACTGTATCCAAAAAAATATTCATCAAACAAAAAAAAACAAGAATAAAACCTTTTTTATTTTTTCCGCTTTATCGAAAAAAATCAAAATCATAATTTTTCTGCATTGAGATCATTGAAATTTGGCAAAAAAATGAGAATAACATTTTTTTAAACCTAATAACACACTTTCGATTTCGGTACAAATTTTACAGGATTTCTGTCATTGGGTAAAGAGTCTGCGAAAAAATTTTCAGAATGGTACCTGCAATGGTTAGGATGAAAAAAAAATAAAAACCCTGCGAAATCTCATAACCGCATATATGCGGTTATGAGATTTCGCAGGGTTTTTATTTATTTTTCATCCTAACCATTAGGATGAAAAAGGATTGGGATGAAAAAAAATAAAAACCCTGCGAAATCTCATAACCGCATATATGCGGTTATGAGATTTCGCAGGGTTTTTATTTTTTTTTATTTTTTTTTCATCCTAATCATTAGGATGAAAAAAAATAAAAACCCTGCGAAATCTCATAACCGCATATATGCGGTTATGAGATTTCGCAGGGTTTTTATTTTTTTAACCGCATATATGCGGTTATGAGATTTCGCAGGGTTTTTATTTTTTTTCATCCTAACCATTGCAAGTACCATTCTGAAAATTTTTTCGCAAACTCTTTACCCAACGACAGACATCCTGTAAAATTTGTACCAAAATCGAAAGTGTGTTATTAGGTTTAAAGAGATGTTATTCTCATTTTTTTGCCAAATTTCAATGTTCTCAATGCAGAAAAATTATGATTTTGATTTTTTTCGATAAAACGGAAAAAATAAAAAAGTTTTTATTCTTGTTTCTTTTTGTTTGATGAATATTTTTTTCGTATACAGTGTTCATAATGAAAAATTGAAAATCCTGAACGGACGCCTAAAAAAATCTAAAAAAAATCACAAACGTTCCTTTTGACTAATATTTCAAACTGGCAGATTTTGAAAAAAATTTGAGAGGTTGAAAAAAAAAGTGGCCCAGTTGATGAAGAATGCTTCATATATAGACGTGTATATATATATATTTATTACAAACAGTCACGTATTTATAAAATAAAAAGTGGTATGATCGCCAAATAGACCAATGAAGTCTGCAATTTCCTTGTTTCAACATTTTTTTGCGCGAAGTCTCGACGTGTTAAACATAGAAAGTGTATTGTACAATGGAAATTACACGATATTGCTGAGCGGTGAATAGTAATAATGTCCGACTCAAGTCGACGTCCGTGGGAAGATAGCCAAGACCGATATAGCAGTCCTTCTATATATTTATTGGCGTGCGTGGAAGTACCGTGTATTGAAAAATTCGTCGCTACGTCGCTTTTTTCCTGTCTCTGTAATCGTCAAATGCCGGTCGGGGTCGATTAAAACCTTGATTTTATTGACATCATTAGTGACCAGAGTCGACCAGAGCGAGGAGCATCTTGGCGGCACATATCTTTTTATGATTTTGCGACGCGTTCTTAACTTTTCGGAAATAACAAAGCAAAATGCATGGAAAATACACGTTCTTTCCTTTCATGCTCAAAATATAATTAAACTTCCTATACGGCACGGATCTCAATGGATACTTTTTTAAATGTCGGTACAAGTTTCAGCTTTCACTTAATATGGGTGACGCATGTGCGAGCGGAAAACAAACTCCGAACGACATCTTTCGGAATTTCGTTACGGAATTATGCATAGACTTCTTCAATTTCCTTAATTTTCCTTGCCATTGCGCATATCGAACGAGTAAACAAAATGATAAACTGCCATTGTAACGATGATCATGAAAAGAACAGCAATAATTTTATTGGCAACAATTGCGTGATCGCTCTATTGACACCAATCGGAAACTGCGCACTTTCCCAATAGAACGAGACGACAGTGACGAGTTGATTCGACAGATATAAAAACAAAATCTTACTCATTGAAAATCTCGGTTTTTTTTTTTGCTGCGTTTTTTTTTCCGAACGATAGTATTACATATCTTTTTCACTGTATCCGTAGTATCCGCAAGCAAGCTTTTCCCTATTATCAAAATTTTGATGAGAACGTGGAAAATATCGATACCAATAATCGATGGAATTAATTATTAAAAAATGATAATTAAAAAGCCCCAAAAAATCCTTTCAGAGATTTAAAGTCTTCGTGCACCACCAGATAGTCAGAGACGACGTTTTGCCAAATTTCCAGTCAATACTAAGTATACCGAGTACACAGAAAATCGAGTTAAGACTGTCATAACTGATTTCAATCAGTTATGACAGTCAAAACATCAAAACATCCAAGATCGGCCGCAGCCTCAATTGAACCACCTTAAGGGCTGATTTTTTGTTTTTAAGTCTTTTATTCCTAAAGAATGTATTTCAGGTTTCAGCGAGCATGGAGGAATGTTTACGACGGTATGTAAAATAAGATCGAGTCGGTCACGCGACGACACCTAGGCATAGTATTTTTCGGTCTATCCTTCTCCGTACTTATCGTATATTCGATACGATAAGACCGTGGAGTCGAAACACGAGACACGCGGTCGCACGTGCGTGTATACGCTGTTATCGTTCTATCACGTTATATCGCGTACTCGAAATTTCTACAACAGCGAATACGTATGCGTCCTTCAGTGTGCGCAAATGCAAATGCCCGCACGCACACACACCTAATTGCCTACAGATACAAATATAATTGCTTTTTACCTTCGCGTTTTATGCGAGGATAACCGCGCACTTCCGATTGAGCAAAATCTATATATATATAAAAATGTTCCTTGACTGACTGACTGAAGTATAGACAACGTACAGCCTAAACCGCTGGATAGAATGATGAAATTTGAAAGATGTGTTCCTTAGAAGGTGTAGAGGTGCACTACAAAAGGATTTTTCGAAAATCAACTCTTAAGGGGGGTGAAAATGGGGGGGTAAAAGTTTGTATGGAAAATTGTATTCTTTGCGTGTATCAACTTGAAATTTGGTATAAATATTCTTCAAAACAACCAATAGGACGCATATTTTAGGATTAAAAAAACAACCCCTAATTAGGGGTGCAACGGGGTTTTGAAGTTTATATGGGAAAATCGAATTTCCTACTTTTATCTCAATGAAATTCGGAAGATATGTTCCTTAAGGAGTTTCGGGACACTTAACGAAATGCTACCATTTAATTCAAACTCATACAGTAAATTCTTTGTCATATACTGAATGTACCCTTCAAATTTTAAAGCGATCGTCTACACCGTTTCTATAAAATTGACAATGGAAAAAACACTTTTTAACATAGAGCATTTAACATTATAACACTGATGATGAATTTGTCATAATGTACTGAGTGATTTGACAATTTTTCATAACATTTTTGAAAAATGTTCACACCATTTCGTGCGTAAAACTGCCATTCAGCGATGAGCGTAGGCAGTTAAAATATCTCCTTATGTTAAAATGGTTTTTTTTATTGTAAATTTTATAGGGACGGTGAAGACTATCGATTTAAAATTTGGAAGGTGCATTCAGTATATGAGAAAGAATTTACTGTATAAATTTTAATCAAATGGTAACACTTCACCAATTGTCCGGAAACTCCCTAGGGATTTTCGGGACACGAAATGCTACCATTTGATTCAAATTTATACAGTAAATTCTTTGTCATATACTGAATGTACCCTTCAAATTTTAAATTGATCGTCTACACCGTTTCTATAAAATTGACAATGGAAGAAACACTTTATAACATAGAGTATTTAACATTATGACACTGATGATGAATTTGCCATAATGTTAAATGCTCTATGTTAAAAAGTGTTTCTTCCATTCCTGAGGGATCTGACAATTTTTCATAACATTTTTCAAAAATGTTCACACCATTTCGTGCGTAAAACTGCCATTCAGCCATGTGCGTAGGCAGTTTAAATATCTCCTTATGGGTTTAAATATCTAAAAAGGGTTTTGTTTTATTGTAAATTTTATAGGAACGGTGTAGACGACCGATTAAAAATTTGGAAGGTGCATTCAGTTTATGAAAAAGAATTTACTGTATAAATTTCAATTAAATGGTAACACTTCACCACTTGTCCCGAAACTCCTTAAAGGACGTAGAGGTGCATTAGAAAAGAATTAGCTTCTCGCATGGTTAAGTATTTCGTGGGCTATTCGAGAATATCGAGTGCCCAAAACTTGAATGGGCTTGCCGAAGACCATAAATCATACTTTCTTGTCTGTAGAACTATATTGCAAATCCATATAGTTCAGTAGACAACAATGACATTGTATGATACTGGAGTTGAAGCTTAGCACTTTTATACTACTTTTAAAAATTAATTACCAACCTTTACCTCAGTCAGCCAGTCTACCACCGTGCCTCAGAAATATGAGACTCTACCTTCTTTCTTTATTTCTTACTTTTTTCTCTCTTCGTTCATCTCTCTTTCGTGCCAAGTACTGACGAGGTTTATTTTCATTCCGTTTTCAAATTTGAAGAAACTGCGAGATTTGCGGAGTATAAAAAAAAATTCCAGTACATGTTTACTTACGTATTAGTCAACGATATTCCAAAATGAACAAATGAATAACGATTAAAATCGTTTCCAGTGCTAGAGTGCTGTTTTGTTTTTATTCTAATTCTCAAAGTTTTATCTCAACGAAGTATTGTGTAAAAAATGCTTTTTATATTATACGTGAGCTCATCATATAAGAGTTGATTGAAAATATGGAATTGAAATTCGCTAATGTAGAATTCCATTGCTTCGGTATGAATACCAAAAAAAATTGTTCCGCAGTCGGTAGGACTCGAACCTACGCTCCCAGAGGGAATCTGATTTCTAGTCAGACGCCTTAACCACTCGGCCACGACTGCTGCGTTTCGTGTCCCGGTGAGCTGTCACGTGAGCGATCCTGGCTGACCTGAACGTCCACCTGTACTACTTGCAACGAAACAATCAGAGCACTTTGTCTCGCTCTGAATTTTTTTTCCCCGAACTAAGTAGAACTTTGCTTTCTCGGACATTTTATTCTCGGGATTTTCAAACATTTCGGATAAAAAACGAAGACTTAAGTCATCGCTCGCTTATCGGGGTGTTGTAATCTAGAGGCTCAAATTTCGGGCATTCTTTCAAGCTTCAAAAACTTTAGTGTCTCATCATAACTCAAAAATTATAGGAGCTGTTGTTCCGGCCGTTGACCTCCTAGAAATAAAGGCGTCATCGGAAAAATGCTGCACAGTCGCCATTTTGACATGTATCACTGTGAAAAAATAATTTTGTATAGTCAATTACGTGTATAATAAAACCCGTATTTTATAATTCCGTTTTATTTTATGGTTTCATTGCAAAAAAATCACAAAATATGCCCTTTTTGGCCTCTAGAGTGGCCTAAGGCCTTAACAGATATTCCTACGAGTCTATACTTTAAGGCAATGCCAAAAAAATCGATATTTTTTTATTTCTCGACTAGAATACCCCCTTAATTCCGCAGGGTCTTAAGATTCGTTCTGGCTTCGAGAACGATTTGATCGAAAATGTATCATTTCAATAAGACTGCTGTAACAACATGTATGACGATATCTTTGAATTTGAAAAAGTTACAGAACGAATTAAAATCGCATTTCCTAAATGATTGAATTTTTTTATGCCGTATACCCTGACCGATAAAAGCTGCATTTCAATTTTTTTCATTCTGAGCGACCTTTTGATTCCCGTAAAAGCCAAAACGAATGTAAATGCTTATCATTATCAGTACTAAATATAAATTTCACTTATCGCTTGAGTCTCTTCGTAGCGTAATCGATTTACGCTGCGAGCGGAAAGTGGAAACTTTTGGCCGCAAGGTAAAAAGTCTTTATCAAATCAATTTTTATCATTTTCCCGTCGTGTTCGTGATGAAAGAGATTTCTCGCAGCGAGAATGTAGCAAAGGAAAAAACCATGCACGATAAAACGTTTTTTTTATTGCCGAGCTTATCTACCATCCAAGTTTCTGAAAATGAGATCCACTTATGCGTACAGCGTGAAGAGCACGCGGAACGGAATTAACCAATTTGTTTATCAATCGTACTGCCCCTGTATTGAGATAGAGAGAGAGAAAGAGAGGATAAAAGTATACATGGCATCTTGGACACGCGTATGTAGTCTTTCTTTTCTTGTTTCTTTTTCATATCTTATTTGACGTGATAAAATGCCTTTGCAATTATTGCCTCATAATGCTAAAAGTTTCCGAGAAGAGAAATTCCTCTCACGTTTCGGAGTCGCGATATTATAAATTATCTCTATTATTTTCAATCTCGTATCATTGAATGAAAGGCCTTGCAAAGAGCAAAATATGCCTCTAATTCGAACTTCATTTCAATTGAATGAATCTAAACGTACCGCTGGAGAATCCCACCGAAATCCCTCAGGAGTCTGCCTCCTTGATGGACTTTCGGAATCTTGTCTGTATCCTTTGGGAACGCCCTCTTCTACCCCCGTATAATGGAAGGCGAGAAAGAGAAAATGGAAATCCCATCTTAAATGATCATTGAGAGAAAGACAGGGATACGTGGAAAGTAACTGAAATTTTTATTAATATATCACCTCTCGAAGCAAAAATAGCTCGCCACCCGAAAAGGTCGAGTCATCACATAAAGTCATCGTATCAATTGTACATTGATCGGAACGAAATTCGTCAGTAGGACGAAGTTAGTACATTGACCCGATGTAAGTATGAATAATCGATGCGATTCATTTGCGTTGAAATGAAATGAAAAAATCTTCTCGTTCCAAAGTTTCTTGAATAACTAAGTAATTGCTCGCAAGAAATTGCTGATTAATTTTTCAGATCATAGTCAACATTTGGATATTTTTCGTCAGATATCGCCGACCTAATTGCGTACTATAATCAATATTTGCACTCGTTTCGCTTAGACGTGTTGATCAGAGAATAACGTAGTTATAGACACGTGGAGTACATGATTGCGATAGTGTTGCTCACGTGATTATCGTCGCACTTCTTCGGAGGCTCGTACGTCCTTATCAATTTCTTTTGCCGCCTGGCGTTCAAACCCATTGAATACGCGTTTGTATCGCGCGTATCTTTATGCCTGCTGGAACGTTTGGTCCCCCGATGATAAGAAGTTTTGATAATGTTCAATGATGTTCAACCACAATGTTCAATGACGCACATATGAGGCCTGATAATTTTTTTATAAAAATGACTTACAAACGTAGCTCCTTCTCGATTGAATGACGATCGGAAAAGAATAAGTAATATTTGAGGATCCTGCACTTCACAATACCTGCCGAAAGTCTTAATGGATTGGAGTTTTGATGCTTTGTGAGACACGACAAAAAACTGAAAAAAAAATAACGTCGAAAAGATCCTAAAGAAGTTCAGTTTTGATAGTACTAAAAACTAAAATTCTTTCCTACAATTTTGAATTTTTGAGATTTTTAAAATCAATATGACTTGCAATTTTTCGCGTTTTAATTTTAAGAAATTGGAAATTTTCCTTTTTTTGCGATTGTGCAGATAGCTGAAGATGTCGCCGGCTCATTGAACGAACGATCTCACAAACGCAGGCTTGAAAAGAGTTTGATGCTTTTTGAGACACGAGAAACGCCTGAAATTAAATCAATGACGTCGAAGATCCTAAAGAAGTTCAGTTTTGATAGTACTAAAAACTAAAATTCTTTCTTACAATTTTGAATTTTTAAGATTTTTAAAATCAATATGACTTCGTTGCAATGTTTCGCATTTTAATTTTAAGAAATTGGAAATTTTCCTTTTTTTGCGATTGTGCAGATAGCTGAAGATGTCGCCGACTCATTGATGGAACGAGCTCACAAACGCAGGCTTGAAAAGAGTTTGATGCTTTTTGAGACACGAGAAACGCCTGAAATTGAATCAATGACGTCGAAGATCCTAAAGAAGTTCAGTTTTGATAGTAGGGGAGAGTGGTCCTGAGTCGGCCCACTAAGCTTTTTGTCCGAAAACAGAAGGTAAATCGGATAAGTGTTTAGTTGCGTACAGCGATCGCTCGCCTACAATCCAATGTCATTTAGGAAGGTGTAGTGTAGCTTTTGGAGTCGCAATGCAGTGCGGAGTGAAAGAGTACATTTTGACCATTTCTCAAAATAGTGTTCCTGAGTCGGCACCCCCCTGGTCTTGAGCCGGCACCCCATTTTTTTCACTTGAATGCAGGAAAAAGCGCAGATTCTCTAAATTACGACAGAAAATGGATGAATTTGAACGATTTAGAAGAATAAAACATGCATTTTTTGTTCAATTTTATATGGAAATATTTTTCGAGTACAATGTTGAAAATTTAAAAAAAATGAATTTTGAATTGAATGAAAAAAAAAGTAATTGAAAAAGGGATGATCACTCGCTATCGTCGTCAGATTCGCAGTACGTGGGGCGTACTAAACTCTGTAGCGAACCCGAACGCAAGTGCAATCCACTTGTGGAGGGCTGCGAAGACTGGCGTTCTTGTCGTCGTATTTTATCTTTTGTGTCTTGCGTTTGAAATTGCGTCCCATGACTATAGAGCAAAAACACCGTAAATGCCACAAAAAAAATAACAGAAACAATACAAAATAGCAACAAGATCCAAAAAATTGGTGCCGTCTCAGGACCACCTGTTTCGTGCCGACTCAAGACCACTACGACTTGCTATCCGTTTCACGTGATTACGCACGCGAACAAATCCGAATGGAAAATTGACAAAACCAATCAATTAGAACATTGAATAAAGAAACCAATGCACTCACTCATTTCAAATTTTAAAAATATTTACATATCTGTAGCTGCTTCAGAACGAATGACGAAAATAAAATGATGTCACAAACGAAAAATATAAACGCGCTCACGCTGCGCAGAACAATCTAAACTGACAATTGTAAGCATAATTTACGTCAGTGTTTACCAACATGTCATACGACAAAATGATTGAGCCGACACGCACTCCATCTCTGAGGAACACCATGGTGCCGGCTCAACCCGCAGTGCCGACTCAGGACCACTCTCCCCTACTAAAAACTAAAATTCTTTCCTACAATTTTGAATTTTTGAGATTTTTAAGATCAATATGACTTCGTTGCAACTTTTCGCATTTTAATTTTAAGAAATGCAACAAAAGAAATGGGAAATTTTCCTTTTTTTGCGATTGTGCAGATAGCTGAAGATGTCGCCGGCTCATTGAACGAACGATCTCACAAACGCAGGCTTGAACATTTTGCAAGATCATCAGGGTTTCGAAACACAACGCAAGTTTTGCAAAATATCGTATGTATTCGGAAAAACAATGAACACAATTTGCAAAAAAGCAAGTGAGACTTCTGTTCTGACCTTTACACTTTTTTTTGGCAATTGTCGAAACTTTTGTGTTGTTTATTTATTCTTTAAAAAAAAATAACTCGAAGTACTTAATATTCCAATAAGCCCATAGTTTTTGGCTAGGAATTTACGAGCAATCTTTCACTTCCGTTACACTCTTCGTAATCTGTTTGTTCAGATTCTTATCGTGAATATTGACCTTAAGTAGAATCGCACTAACGCACGATGATCGAGACAATTTCTAACGTTGCATCGGATGCCTGCCATGGAGGATTCGATAAAGTAGTAGCCAGTGATTGGTGCCACTTGAACGGGCGTGACGACAAGTGAACAACGTTGACGCGAATAAAATGTAGGTAAAATGAGTGCATCGTTAATTTAATAATTTGAGACAAATAAATACAGAATTAAAATGAATAATTAACAACGCCTCTGTTTATGATTACTATATTTATTTAAAAGAGATTTTTACGAAGCTCTTTCAAATGACATAATAGTAAATAAAATGCTTGCTCGTGCATAGTTAAACGTACATTGATTTATGAATTATTTCAGCGACCACAGAGCACAAGTCCTGAAGCGATCATACTCAAGAAATTAATACGAATAAAATTAACGAAATAAATACTCCTACTCTCCATTTCGACAAAACGTTTATGAAATAAAAGTAAAAGAGTGTAAACAAAAAAGACATACGAACATTTTTCAAAACCGACACTGGTTAACGTAAAACTCTCATACAAAACTCCTGCCACAAATCCACTGACCGAGAATCGGCAATCTTGCAATTGAATCAAGTAACCCCAATAAAATTGGAAGTGTGTACGAAAGATTATTTTTTTTTCTTTCGATATACACAAGGATCGGAATACACGATAAACCGATAAAAATCATTTATCAGAAGTCTGCTTCGATTATCTCTTTCGCTGGTCCGTCAAAATGACTGAACGAAAACACTTGTACAATCAAATTATAGATATTTGCTTGATCGTTACGACCTTGGAAAGAAAAGTGCGCTCAGGTTCAACAGCGCTGTACGTTTATTCTCTGCGTCATTTATCCCGTTTTATCAACTTGGTCATCGGCCTATCCTATCATATTCCAAATTACTATATTCCAATCTAAAACGTGCAACGTATGGTGTGGACAAAAGCAGCACGCCCGCCGATGTTATTTTGCTGCGTGAAACTTTTCTACGTAACGCCGGTTTTTGGTGGACCAAAGAATTAACATTGAAAATTTCGTTTACAAAGAGATATTTATAAAATTACAATTATACGATAAAAAGTACACGAGTACAAGAAAATAATCGTGTACTTGTAGCCTGAAATTTTTATATGATGTTGACGAATACGTTATGCAACATTTGGAAAAGTTTGAGCTATATTGATCGTTCAGTTTTTTCGTAATAAAATTGCAAGGTCGAGCACTTTGAGCTAGTGAAGCACGTCGTCTTATGGAGACGGTCGACCGGAAGTGCAGTGATCACGGTTTTGCTGCTCACGCATCTAAGGTCGCTGGAAAACTGAAATTTGATCAATTAGACATAATAGATATTGTAAAAAATCGAAAATTCGTTCAAGTTCAAGCACTACATTATAAAACGGTTTCAACTTCCGGTTGAGTATTATGATAATAACGAAATAGTACCCATAGACTTGTCAACGTCGGACGTACAAGCTGATTCGTTTGGCGAGCATAACCAACGAATTCAGACGTACATAGAAGGCCAGTTATTACAGGCGGCCCAGCCCCCTGGCACTGCTGGGTCTACCGTGTCCCCGTTATTGTCGCCACGTAAACTAACCCACCATGCGGCGCTAGTAGTCGCCCGCATGACCCCTACTCCAGTCGCGCAGCGTCTGCATAATTTGCATTCGACACGTTTGGATAATTCATTATTTAGATTAGAATTTAAAAGTATATGTGTATATGGGGAGGGATGCAATATTTACACTTGTTGAAATATGATGTATTATAAAAATATTTATTGAACGAAATAAACAGATAACCTTTTTTTTTTTTTAAATAATAGACTAGTCACGTTGTACAATGTTTTGCGATTTTTTTCTTGTCGAGATTGCTTTTTTTTGTTCTGCGTTGAGACGTGCAGAATATTGCTGCATCCACTTCTGGATCTTTTGGTACATTGAAAAAATGCGATTTTTCCTTGTTTGATTGATAACCTGACGTGCAGCCAAGGACCACGTATGCAGGCATTCTTAAATATAAGCACAAAAACCACAAAAATTGTTTTTTATTTTATCGCTACACTAAAATTGTTTATTATTTTATCACTTTGTAACACCACACTACGATTTTTTTATTCGAGAACAACGACAGATCGAGAAAACGGCAAAAAATATCCACTTGGTCCACGCGACGAAAAAGATGACGAAATAATACGGTGAGGCGCTTTGCGGAGTGGGGGTCATGCGGGCGACTACTAGCGCCGCATGGTGGGTTAGTTTTCGTGACGACAATAACGGGGACACGTTACGTTAAGGCCATGTGTCACACGTCCAGTCGGTAAAAATCCTACTGCCAAGTTTTCTCCTAGACGGAACATATTTCGGGCAAAAGAAGAGAAAGCCGTTGTTCGTCGTTCAACAGAGCGGAACGTGTTTCTTTTCTTTTTTCCAAAAAATCCACCGTTTCAGAAATCATTGGGAATCTGCAAATCAGCTATCTCTCTCGCACTCATGGCCGCTCGGTCGGTGTGACACTTGGCCTTAAGAGAATTTATCCCAGTGTCAGCCCCCTGGGGCGGCCTGAAGACAAGTATTCTGCGAGCCAAACTGCCGCGTGGCGGCGTGACGAACGAACAGCTGTCACGGCGGGGTGGCGGAATGAGACACCTATCTCTCTCTCTCTCTCTTACACATTGCGGAGCGAAAACACGCTTGAGCTAAGAGCCTTGGATTGAAACCGACTTGCTTCATTTTTTTTTCGGAAAAATAACTTCTATGAATAGCTTAAAGCATTTTGGTGCAAACTGAAGTTTATTAAGACAATTTATTTAAAAAAAAAAACAAATTTCGGAAGTACAGACCACTTTTTTTTGTAGCACGAGGTACATGAGCTGGGCGGGAAGTCGGATGTTCAAACCCTAATTATTTCATTTTTCTTCTCCTTCTTTGTTCTTCTTTCCAGAATTATATAATAAACGCCGTTTATTAAATTTAGCTATCGTTTTTTTTTTGACGGAATTATCTAACTTTTAGCGCGGCAAGAAATATCGTCTGGTATATTCAAACTTTTGAGCGGCAGTGTATATATATGGGGCATTCCATGCCGATTCGACCTGGGTCTGACCCGTCACCTCTCCGATTTGACCCGCGATTTTTTATTTTATTGTACTGTCTCTGAAAGGCACTCGAGAATTTTTTCAGATTTTTTTGGAACTATTTGACTTCACAATATTTTTTATAAACAAAAAATTAGAGCCCAAATTTAAAAATCTGAAAAAAATCAGAAAAATCCTGTGTCACATATCAAACACTGTGAGCGTTTAGAAAAACTGGGCGCGCGTTTCGTTTGGCCTACAATGCGCTTTTTTCGCAAAAAATAAAATTTTTTTAATTAAAAAAAATAGAATCAATAGCCCACCCAGTCGTTAAAGAGGAAAAAAAATTACATGACATCATGTAGAATTGACCAGAATTTTTTCAGATTTTTTTCAAATTTTTTTTCAGATTTTGCAAGAGCGAGTTTGCAATTGCCCGCAAATCGACAGATACCAACTCCCCGCGATTTATTCGAATGGGTCTGTTTGCCTGGTTCTCTGCCGCCGATTAATAAAAGATTTTCTACTACTCAGGACTATAACGTCGCGAAAGAACGTTCGAAACAAAGATTCGAAAGTGTTAAACCGATTCCGAACACACAGAAACATCATTGTTCCATACCCACTGAAGAAGCAATGATCACAAAAATTTCCTCGGCATCTGAGAACTTCGTAAAACACAAGGTCATTAAAAACAATATTTTCTCAGCTAAAAAACATTGACTTTGGTAGTCAATATTATTCTTGTAATTGAGAGTAAATAAAAATGTTCGCTCCAAGTTCATGAAAATATATGTGACTAATTTCCTCTGTAGCTTAAATGAATTTTTCCTTTGGCTCAACGCTCAACATTTTTGATATTTAACACACAGAATGTGTGATTTTTTTCGGGTTTTCAAATTTGGGTAATAGATTTTTGATTATAAAATTATTCCCAAGTTGAATCACTCCAAAAAAATGTGAATAAATTTCTGAGCACCTTTCAGAGATACTACACTAACATTTATTCAATCCAATAAAATTTTTTCAGAATTTTTCAGCGATTAATTTCTTTCATAGAAACGATTGTTATTTTTTCAAGTTTAAACAAACAAAAAATTCACTAAAAAATTCTGAAAAAATTCGAATGGATTAAAAATGTTTAATTAAGAATGTTTTCTCTCTTGACATTGTAGCCCAAGCCCTATGATACTTGAGTTGGGTTGGCCACTTGGCCACTTGAATTGTCAGCAATTTGACTAAAAATGATGAAAAAAAATCTTGGACAAAAATTCTGAAAAAAATCTGAAAAAAAATATGAAAAAAATCTGAAAAAATTCTGGTCAATTCTACTATGATGTCATGTAATTTTTTTCCCTCTTTAACGACTGGATCGGCTATTGATTCTATTTTTTTTATTTATTTTTTCCTTTTTTTTTTGCGAAAAAAGCGCATTGTAGGCCAAACGAAACGCGCGCCCAGTTTTTCTAAACGCTCACAGTGTTTGATATGTGACACAGGATTTTTGTGATTTTTTTCAGATTTTTTAATTTGGGCGTTAATTTTTTGTTTATAAAAAATATTGTGAAGTCAAATCGTTCCAAAAAAATCTGAAAAAATTCTCGAGTGCCTTTTAGAGATAGTACAATAAAATAAAAAATCGCGGGTCAAATCGGAGAGGTGACGGGTCAGACCCAGGTCGAATCGGCATGGAATGCCCCATATATATATATATATATATATACATATACATATGTGTATATATTTTTATATAAGAAACACACACACGCGGACACACACACACACACTAAAATAAATTTAGTCTCTTTATTGACCCCGAGGAAGTGCTCGTACCTCCTTAAAGGCAGGTTACCGTTCATGACGATGAAAAAAATCGATTTTTTCAAATAGATAATTTGCATTCTTAAAGTGTTTAGAACACGTGGATAAAAGGATATTTTCATATCTAAAGTATTTTAGAATTTACAGCCTAAGCGTTAAACCTTAAATGCGTTTGTCTGGAAACAGCATTTTTCAGCACGTGGGCGCTCTACAGCTTCAACGAATGAACCAATTCACATGAATCTCTACGCAATCGAAAGGAAATTTAATTTGCGGGGCCACCAGGAAGCGATTTTTGTCAAAAATTGATTTAGAAATATTTTTTTTCGTCCATTGAAGCAAAAAAAAACCGTGCAAAAAAATTGGGTTTTTTTCAAACGGCTGCCATTTTATTATGCAGAGGTTTTTCAGAAAACAAAGAACGATTAGGTCGCCCAAATTTAGTCTAGTTCACGGTCTTACATACAGGTCTGGCAACTTCTAGGGTGGGAAGTGACTCAAATAATGAGGCAAAATGGCAGTTCTCGTTTCTGCTACCCGAAGCGCTGCTACGTAGAAGTTAACCAATCAAATGCAGGTGCCGAGCAGCTGTGCGAAGGCGCAGATTTTTCGAAATGAACATACAGTCTGTTGATTTTACACTTTCAATAGATACAGTAATAGAAAGTCCTCAGAAGGCGTGAAAAGTGTAGCCAAAACGAGCAGACCCAATATTTGTAATAGCTATATAAATGGAAAATAATCGAGTTTTTTCCACTCCTGATCCCCCGGGAAGAATGAGAATTATTATTTCCGTAGACTGTATTTCTCGTATGCTCGACTTCTGTAATATTTTTATTTGGTCTTTCGCCATTGGAGTAGATGGAGTATGAACAAATTTGTGCGGTCAACATTTTTTTCCTTATAATAAATGTGTATTCTTAGTAGATTGCATTCCTCGTTTGTTTCTACAACTTCAATTTTTATGTTTGCTTTTTTTACAATGTTTATAAGAACCTGAAAATAAATGTAGTGGAAGAGGAATTAAAAAAAAGAAATGAACGCATTGTGTATGTTTAAATGGCAGCGTTTTTATTGTTTCGTCAGTTTGGCGAGTTTGTTTTTTACAACAAATTGTTTTTGCCGTTTTTGATTTTGTTGATATGCGAACTGGCGCATCCTCAATCTAATATAATAAAAAATCGCGAAGGACAGGATTTTGGAGGCAGGCTGCACACATGGAAACGTGAAATTAAAAGTGGACAATACTTCATCCACCGTTCGATCGAACACATTTTTCTCGTGAGCGTGCTTGGCAAAACATAACTCAACGTGCGTTATAAATTTGAAAAAATGCGTATTTGCATGAATCAACCGCCCGCACGAGACTTCTCTTCAACCAGCTTCGATGCTAAACAGGAGTACCCGCTGCTTCTCTGAAAAGCGTTTCGACACTCCTCACACCGATCATAACGTCGCAGGACTTGCTTACACAAGTAACCTGTAATTGTTGTTAAAATCTGTTACGGAATGCCATGCAAATAACACAGACATGCCCCAAGCAGGAAGCCCCTTCTGAAGATGATAGTTTATGAATTTTTTTCTTCAGGTAGTTTAGATTTCTAGAAACGTTGTGAACACATATACTGGGGCTAACCCTTTTTTCTAGAGTATTCGACTTTGTTATGAATTAACGTTACAACGATTTTGTACAACTTTTTGGCTTTTTATATAAAAAAAGTAAAATAAAGTCCGTAAACTCGTAGATGTAAATAATTCACACTTACATCAATGAGAAACTGTCCATCTGGAACGCGTTTCACAAACTTTCGCACGATATTTTGTGGCTCAAAATGACGTTCGCAAACGTGTTGCGACGTCTTTAGCACTTGATTCCCAGGAATTGCGACTTCCCATTTTCGACGCAATTCTTCGTCCTGTGGAACTTTGAACACTGATCGCTGTTCACTATGATTTTTAATACTTTTTTCACAGTTGGGTACGACGCACGTATTAGGCATTTTTTTAATTGAGTAGCGGCTGTCAGGAGGTTATGTATCCATAGCTGTATATCTATATCTGCAAGGCTATTCGTGCTTGCCAGCACCTCCAGTGGCTAAATCAGGAAGTACGCTTTTGCCTCACTAACGATGACACTTTCTACCATGCAAAAACGCCGGAGTTTCCAGACCTGTATGTAAGACCGTGGTCTAGTTCGATCATTATTAATCCGTTTTTGTTTCTTGTTTTGTTTTTTGTTAAATAAAATAAAATTGATAGAGGCATAAAATACGTGGAAAACCCTTTTCCAAAAGTATGTATTTAATATAAAAGTAAAAAAATCCCAAAGTTCATGCATTTTTCATGCCTCTCGACGGTAACTTCCGTTAATAAGTCGTTTAACATAATTAATGTTTCGGAATGAAAATTATGATGATTATTAGAGAATCAAGAGTGTTTTGTTAGATCTGGAAAAAACAGAAGAAAAAAAAAATTGTTCCGCAGTCGGTAGGACTCGAACCTACGCTCCCAGAGGGAATCTGATTTCTAGTCAGACGCCTTAACCACTCGGCCACGACTGCTACGGAGGGCGAATGACATAAATCGATTTTTCAATCCACGCTAAAAAGTATTCTTGTATTTCGATTAAATTTTTTTTTAGATCTTCCATTCAATTGAATTTGCAACCGAATATTCTTCTAACATCTACGTAAAACCTCTGTGAGTTGCAAAAAAACCATTCGAACTTCTATCTTGTAAGTAAAAAAGTTAAATTTCCACCAATAAACGTCCACGTTTGCGCGTTACTGAGTTTAATATTAATGTAAATTGGATCACGTACAGAGGAATTTTTCTTCTACGTGCCAAAAAATTTTTCATACACTTTAAAAAAAACGTACCCAGACGTAACTCTCTCGGCGATATCTGTCGAGATAATTGATATTAGATGAAGTAAAAATTTCTTTATTTCGACGATGAAATTAACATAGTTAGGATTATCCGATTTAGATCAAATATGCGCCGTTTTGTTCGATAACTTTTCTCCATTTTGAAGGCAATTTCATAATTCCGCGATTGAAGAAGTCCTCGTCCCTATTGATAAAAAAACTTGAACAGCTCATTTTCACAAGCCTCTCTTGAGGCCAATTTTGTACCATCACGAAAATTTTGCAAATGCTTGAAAAGGTGATAATCGCTTGGTGCCAGGTCTGGACTATACAGCGGGTGCGATAGTACCTCCCATCCAAGCTCTCGGAGCTTCTGGCGCGTCGTTAAAGATGTGTGCGGCCTGGCGTTGTCTTGATGGAACACAACACCCTTCCTATTGGCCAATTCTGGCCACTTCTGGTCGATCGCCTGCTCCAATCTGGTCAGTTGTTGACAGTAGAGGTCAGAATTGAGTGTTTGGCCCGATGGGAGCAGCTCATAGTGGATGATTCCCTTCCAATCCCACCAAACACACAGCAAAACCTTTTTGGCCGTTAATCCGGGCTTGGCGATCGTTTGGGCCGGCTCACCGCGATTGGACCACGATCTTTTTCGGCTGTTGTTCTCGTATGTGACCCATTTTTCATCGCCAGTCACCATCCGCTTCAAAAATGGGTCGATTTCGTTACGTTTCAGCAAATAATCGCAGGCATCAATTCGGTCCAAAAGGTTCTTTTGCGTCAATTCGTGTGCCACCTATACATCGAGCTTCTTCTTGAGACCAGCCTTATGCAAATAGTTCCAAACGGTTTTCTGGCTAATCTTCAGTTCCTGGACAATGGAATAAGTGCTCACATGCCGGTCCGACTCGACGATTTCCATGATTTTATCGACATTTTCGACGATTGGCCTACCAGAGCGTGCCTCATCTTCGACGTCCGTATTACCAGAACGGAATCGTTGAAACCACCGTTTTGCTGTTGCATTCGATACTGTATTGGGTCCATAAACAGCACAAATTTTTTTAGCCGCCTGCTCCGCCTTTTCACCTTGGTCGTAGTCGTACTGAAGAATGTATCGAATTTTCTCTTTTTTTACCTCCATTTTTAAACGCTGTAACACACAACTGGCTTCACCAAACACAAAACTGTCAAAGAACCTTTTTTGAAGCGTAATGTCACCTTTAAATCGCCGTATAGTATGACCCGATCCGATGTATACATCGTGAGATATGGCTCACTGAAGACATCTAGCGGAAAACGCTCAGAACATTTTACTTCACCCAATATTTGTCGTGATAACTCGCAGAAGCTATTCGATGCTTTGAATTTCGAGTTTTCTTTTAGAATTAAAATTGTAATAAGTGCTACTAGTTGTATGGTGGAAAGAGAATTCATTCGTAAAGGCGTATGGCTCATGTGCGTATATTGAGTAGCAAAATTTATATGCAGTCGTGGCCGAGTGGTTAAGGCGTCTGACTAGAAATCAGATTCCCTCTGGGAGCGTAGGTTCGAGTCCTACCGACTGCGAAACAATTTTTTTTTTTTCTATGTTTTTTACCCAATTACTCTAAATTTAGTCTACTTTCAAAATATAAAAAGAAAACACCTATAAATATGTCCAAAACTGGAAAAAGAGCCACATCGAGAGAGGGCGAGAGAGAGAGAGAGAGTGGGGGGTAGAGAGAGAGAGAGAAAGAACGATACAGAGAGGAACAGAAAGGTTAATAAAGGTAAGAATTTTTTTACTAATTTGAAGTCTTCTATTTAAAATTCACTCTGAATACGTTTGATTACATCAGCGATCGACAGATTCATAAGTAGAGATCCACACCACAATATACTGAAGTTTACCATGGCGCAATAATAATTTATTTTCAACATACGAGACGAGAAATGTATTCGTAACGAGGACAGATATTGAACTTATTGTGTAAAAAAAATTCAATACATGATAATTATTCGTTACGTATTCGTGATGAAGCAGTGGGAGTGAAGTTTTTGTTTTTCCTTTCGAGCCGAGCAAAACCACTTTTCGCAAATCTGGATCCCTTGGCGAAAAAATTTGCGGACGATACACAAGAAATATCTTGAAAAGAATATATATGCTCGTGTGTTTTAACATCTAGAAATGGAAAAAATCTACAAACTATCACTCGACGAGCTAAAGACTAATGTAATATAACATATGTACGATGGACATGACGAATATCATATATATATATATGCACAAACACATATATACATACATGTATGTGCGTATATATATGTATATATTATGTAGTATAATATATGCTTTGTATAATACATAATTTATCTCCATATCTATAAGACAAAGGGCTCGTGCAAAAGTCTCCAGACCCACCTACAATTTACGAACAAATGGAAACACTGTTGGTGTGAAAAATACGAGGCGAAAGCAGGGAATTGGAAGTTCTGGTTCACCTGAAATGCACCAATGCACTGCCCCTTTTCCGTCGCATTACTTATCTATCTCAATATTAAAATTTGTTTTCCTCGATTTCTCGCATAATTTCTTTCGATCAATCGAGCGTAACGAGTTTTTATTTCCTTCGTGCCAAGTCAATTATACGCCATTATGGATCTGATCGAGTATGCAATCATTTCTATCGCCAATGTTTTTTTTTTGCAAGGTTGCGGCCTTCAATGCGAATCTTTCCCGGTTATATTACGCGGATAGAATTTGTTCGAAGATTCAATATTACTCAATGCCAGTGTGCACGCATCGGACTTTATTTTTTTTCAGAGGTTTTTTTTCTGTGTATTTGAGTCTACGATGTTTGTGTATATATTTATATATATATATATATATTTCGAGAGTATCGTTAAACGCATTACACACCCAGTAAATTTACTATGTACGACAGTTTCTTATCATTAGGTAGAAAATGGCTGACCTCACTTACGCGGAGCACCGCTCACGGACGAATAATAATGAAAAACGCAAGGAAACGAGAAAAAGGTCTGACAAAAAAAAAAGTTGCGAGTATGCAGAAATTGCAAAAGTTGCGAGTATTCCTCTCGAGAAGTTTCATTCTTTTTTAATTGTGCTCTAAGGAGGCGATTTTACTTTGGAGACGATAAAGAGAAAACGTTTATGCACAAATACAATACTCTATACGAATACTTTAAAAACATACGCCACGTAAGTTTTCTCAGATTTAAAAAAAAAACAGTTTTATTATTCTATTCTCTTGAATACCTATAACCCGAGAATGACAATCGAGAATTTCATACTTTCTTCCACATTTCGTTATTCAAAAGAGGAACGAAACAAAAATATATATCACGTCGACACGGAAAAAGAACCCATGGGAAAATTTTTGCGTTGGCCACTTAGCCCTCCTGATTTTGCATTTAAATGTGTTGTCTCCCACAAAAATGAATATGCATCGCGATTGCGTGACTCGGGCCCGCGTGCGCTCTTTTAATCGTACTCGCGGAGAATTTGCGTTTCTACGCGCGCCCTATGTCGGAAACTTTTCCATTTACATTAATATCTAGATGAATTCGTAACGTACATTTTTGTATGCAATCATTCATGTATTTTAACTTCAACTATCCGAGCCTCCCTTTGCTGGAGATTCTTTCCATTGTGTTTCTTCTCCCTCTTTTCCACGTTTTTTTTTTTTCTTCTTTTTTCGACCGTATGTAAAAATAGATTTCTCGTTATTCACCCAATCTGCTTCGCCCGTTACTCCCGTCTTTTTTCTGCTTCTCCTCGTCGTTCGACACACTCTTTCAGACGCTGTTCGTCGATCTCTATGAGTCTTTGTACAGAGACTAACATGGGCAATGGTGGGTGATGGAGCCCGTGAGGAGAGAAGAATCGAAAGAAAGGACAGAAAAAAGGAGAACCTTCGAATTATCAATCGAGACTATTGATTTTTTTTTAACGGTAGAAACGCGAGTACATTCATCAAGACCTCATACTTGCGCCAAAGCTTGAAACGAAATTAACAACACCTTACAAGCCTTCTCTTCTTTATTTACGTATGCTAAAGGACGTGTTTTTCAGCAATAAAAGCAAGCCTGACATTTCAACGTGAACGTTCTGATGCTCTTGCACCTTACGTTACTATTATTATTATTGTTATCGTACTATATTATGTTGCATGATTGGAATTATCATATCAAGTTATTACTTCTCCTTATAGAGCTCTTTTTTTCCTCCTCTTCTTCATCTTAATTAAACAACACACATGGATAAATTTTGTTATGGGCAGTCGCAATTACCACTTAGGATAATGATTTTTGATGATTCCTCTAAACACGTAATTAGGCTAACGACGAGTGTTTCCCTAATGTATATAACTTTATAAGCTAAACGATTAAGTTTAGATTCGTTAAAATGCTGATACACCAAAGGTATTGTTTCTCTATTCTTGTTATTCGCTCCTCAAGTTCCTCACATCGCTATATAATAAGGGATCAATCGCTGCGAAGCTATGAAAAATCTAGCTTTTCTCATTTAAAAGAAACGTGCGTTTGAAAGGTGCTTGTGCCTCTCTCTGCTTTCGATTTTACTTTCGAGAACCGCTCGCATGTATCAGAACTGTCGGCGCCTGCATCGTGATTTTATCTCGAAAAAGTCTCCTCGGAAATATTTAACACGATATGTTCATGCCAGAGATTCTTCAAGTGCGTGTTTAATGTACGAAGCATTCCTCACACTGAAAGAGAAAAAGATCGAGAAGCGATCCGAGGTCGACCAAAGCAAAAATTGCAAACCCACGAATAAGACTATTCTAAGGAAAACAGAAACTAGAACTTCATTCTACCCTAAAACAGTGCCTCAATTATTTCAAAAGCGTTGTATTATCAGCACGACGCAAAATATCATATTAGGGACGTGAAATTTACAATTTCACACTTTAACGAAGGCTGATGGGGATGCACATCAAGGCTCAGATAGCCGTTTTATCTCAAGTGATTGACAGTTTTCTTTACCAGTGAAAAAAAAAAACCTTCATAGATTTTCACGTGTAGATATTGCATTTTGTAAACATTATAAAATATTTATGTACGGGAAAACGATAGAAACGTCGATTCGACGTGTCTTGCCTCGTGTTTGATAACAATTATATTCCATATATACATATGTATGTATTTATATCCCATACGTATAACGTATACGTACATATATTTATATCGAATATAAAGACAACGAATATATACCCAGGCAGCATAAATGTCCAATTGAAGCCTATAAGTTACCGTTTTCAGGTTATCTTTAAGACATTACCGTAAGATAACTATTCGACATCTTTCAAACGACATCCCGTTTAATGTTGTCGCGATATTATCTTTTTTATATCTTTTGGCGGTGAAAACGGATGTCTGTAAGATATCACAAACTGTTATCCAATTGATGACTATTTTAAGATATCAGAAAGTTATCTGTCTGCTGTTATCTATTGTATCTAATTAAACGTTGTCCGAAGGATAACCTAAAGACTAATCACATAAGATGTCTTTTTCATGATATCTTTCGGACATCGGTAATATGTTGTGTTTTGACGTATTTGGAATTGGCGGGAGATAGTGAAAAGGCATCCAAATGTTGTCCAAAAGATGACACTTAACGGATGACTATATTCTCATACTGGCTCGCATACCTATATAGTGCGCCATTATTCCGTTCACCAACGAGCAATAAAGTGCGAAAAAATAATGAATTAAATATAAAAAAAAGGTGTTCAAACGTATACACGTGAGTATATATGCATCTAGTATATTTTCCTAATTGCCTATGTGAGTAGATATATGTACATTTAATGTACGTTTTTTATATTCTAAGAGCGCACGTTTACTTTTTAGGTAATTCAAGGGATCGTTCGGAGCTCTACGTTGATTATAATTCGGAGGTGTTTGTTCGCTAAAATCGTGCATTTTCTTCTACAGCGGACTTGAAATTTGAAGTAAGTAGAAAATTGAACATAATTGATATAAATAATCATTATGGGTCAACAGTTAGCTCAACAGTTGTTTACTAATTAAATTTTAAAATTGTATGTTCCAGCGACATAAGATCCAAGAAGTTGGTGGAAAGACTTTGCAGAAAGCGATAAAATATGCATTAGAGTCAATCATCACTGACGAATTGGCGCAACAAGTTGTCTGGGCTCTCGGGGCGGATAATAAGCCCAAAATTTCACAATTCGAGTTCCCTCGAATTATTATTGGTACGTATATATTAGATTTATAAATAAATATTTTATTGTTCCTAACATTATAAAATCCTATTTATATTTGTTCATTTTCTTTTTCAGAGGTCGTACGAAGCTCATTTTGCGACGCTAAAATTAAAGAAATTGAGAATCGCATCGCGGACTGGCTTCGCCGTGGGGGCGACCGGCTGAACTCGGAAAATCGCGGCCGACAAAAGATGTCCCCAATACACAAACGCATGAATGTATTTTTTTGTAACAGTAAATTATATTCGGCTTTCAATTATGTAGCTAATATTTAATTCACAAACCACTTTGAAACCACCACAATACTATTTTATCTATCTCTTTTTCAAAATCAACTTATTAATAGTCTTGAATATTTAATATAGCCCAATATTACCTATTTTTGGTTATTACATTATAAACATCGTCAATAAAAGTTTCTATTTGAACACGGATTTACGTATCTATAAATACGCGCTCAGATATAAACAGATATTAACGATGATTACCATGTAAAAACTGAAAATAGGTTATATTGGACTATATTGAATATCCTAGATTATTAATAAGTTGATTTTAATAAAGAAATGGATATATATATATATATATATCGCTAATAAATAGATATCCGTTCGATAGCACTTTTTGATAACGTTTGGATGTCGTTTTGTCAACTTTATGGACGCCTTTTGGACAACTTTTAGATGTCTTTGGTATCTTGGCATTTTGATGTCTTCAAGAAGATATCATTCGTATATATCTATTCGATAACTTTACGCTAACGTACCGACGACCGATAAAAGTTAACCTCTGGTTGTCAATTTGTCAACCATTAAAAGTTGCCGTATAGTTGACTAATTGGATACAAATAAGTTATCCGCGAAGCGGTCATCAATGATACTAATTGTAATACAAAAAGGCATCTTTTTGAACAACCAAAAAGTTATCCATATCCGTTTCGGGATATCTTTCGGATACCATATAGATAACATTTTGCTACCTGGGTACCGACCGAATATTTTCCTGTATGCATTTAAATTTTTCGCAAAGGGCGTTTCGCCAAAATCACCACGACTCGCGAACACTTTAGTAACTGTTAATCTCAATCGACCAATCTTACCCGCGACAATTGCAACGCGTCGATTGGACAGATATTATAATTGTTACGTGATTGCTGGAACGTTCCTGTGGCTGTGTTCGAGAGAAAAAGAGCATCGTTCAACTTTGGCTCGTTTCCGGATAAAAAAAGGAGAGCGATCGAGAGCGGAGAGAGGAGAGAAAAATAGGGTAAAAAAAATCACCCTAATGGTTCAAGCTGACTTTTTCAACGGCCCGAGAACGAGTCTTACAATTAAATGTTGAACGATCGCGAATTTTTCTGCCCTCCCTAACGGGACTCCCACAAGTGTTTTTCCATCTTTTTTTTTTTTCATTTTCGTTCTCGGTATAAATAACTCTTAACAATGAAATATCTATATATTCAATATTGGAGAATAAATATACGATTACAAGACGCAACGAACAATGTCGTCTTATTACATAGAGCATTATTCGACTTTGCAAAAAATGTTCTTTTTGTTATTCTTCCTTTTCTTTTCTTCACATAGATTTCGACGAGGCACTGTTCAGTGTTCAATTACTAAAAACAATAACAATATTTAGATTATCGTTAGATTTCCTTTCTTTTTTTTTCGTTTTTTTTTAAATCTTCCATCGGGAGCGAAGGAAACAACGCTCCTCGAGTGGTCGGTGAGTATAGCGGATATTAGAAAATAAATCTCTCTTACCGTTTATCATGGAAGTATGTATCGCTTACATAAAAAGTCTATATAATTTGTTTTTATTTCCTTTTGTTTTTCTTTCAATTTGCGGGATTCCCTAGGCGCTATCTGAATTACGATGATGGAGAAAAGGAATAAAAAATGTTTCGTTTCTTTACGGTTTGTTTTCCATTACCAAAAAATTCTGACTATCGTCGTCGTGCAAATCGTCAAGCGGGAACGAATTTCGCTATGACGAAGTGCAAAAGGATTTACGGGGAAGGGCCACCGATTCTTTACTTCGTGCCTTGTCGCTCGATACGCTCTAAGTCCTCGAGCATTTTATCGAGAAATTCGATGAGCACATCGCCAATGCGTTCGACGCTTAAAGATAATGAAAAAAAAATAAAAATAAAAACCCTCGGATTCGTCTCGTCGGCGCATTCAATTTTTTTATTTCGAGATACGAAGGTTGGGTTGCTCAAGTTTTCAGGTGATATTTCCGCTTTAATTATCATTTTTTTCACTTCTTTATTCATATTTCAAATTAATCTTTTAATTTAAAAATTACAGAGATCATTTCCTTGATGAATTGTCAATAGTTGACAAACGAGAACATGGTGAATGATTGCGTATGTCGTATGTGTAGATTTACCATACAAGAGAGAGAGGGAGAGACAGAAGAGAGAAGGAAGAGGAGGAGGAGGAGGAGGAAAAAGAGATACAGAAAAGTGATAGAAAATAGAGCATGGGAGAAAAAAGAGAGCGGCGAAGAAACAGAAAGAAAGTATACAAAATAAGTTGAGTCAATAGTAAAGTATGCAATTCGCAAAAATAAGCAAAAAAATAATTTTTTTCTCGCTGTATAGAAATGAAAGTGAACAAGAAATAAGAGAAATAATTGGCATAGATATTTCTTCTTCCCGTGTAAATACAATAAGTAAATAGCAACCAAATATGCCTGTCTGGGGAATTTGTCATTGTATAAATAGAATTATAGATGCTAATGTCAATTTTTAAACAAACAGAGAAGATAAGAAAAAGAAAAAGAAGCAAGTCTGGAAAAAAAAGACCAGAATTCGTCCTATCTATAGAGTCGAAAATAAAATTCACTAACTAATCGAGATTTAAGCAACGTAAAGACTAAAAAGGACGGCGAAAAAAAAGTGAATCGTTCCGATATATTGTAGAGTGTTGAATAAATTCTTTCTGTATATGGGTGTGTGTGTCGGTGGGTGGGTTCGCGCGCGCGCGCGTGTGCGTGTGTATGTGGGCGCGCGCGTGTATGTATGTGTGTCTGTGATGCGCGAGAGTGCAAGTACACCCGAGTGCATGTGTGTGTAGCCAGCAATTTGTTGCAAGCTTGATTTTTGTTTTTTTCATTCGTTCTATCATCGTTTTGATTGGCTGATTCGATTAACGTGAATTTCATTTAAATTCCGACGTCTATCGGTTTTGTTTCTTTCGCGTAGGGGCGACGCTTCGGTAAATGTCGCGCACGTTCGTTCCTTTTTATCTTTCCTTTCTATTTATTTATCATCATTATTCTTATTTTCCTTTCTTTATCGTCTTTCATTTCAATTACTAAATTCTTATTTCGTAAACATTAAACGGGTGGATACGTGAATATTTTTTAAACTTAAAATATCGTTCCACACTCTCGAGTACATAACTCTTCGTGATAAAAAAAAAAAGGAAAAAGAAACAAAAAAAAGCCGGACGCGTCGTAGGTAAGAAAATAAAATTAAACTCGTCGAAGCGAGCCTTGAATAAATCATGCGTGATCGCTGCTGTATGCCTCTCTCAATGATTCGCCGTACGAGACGACCAACGAGAACGAAGTAACGGAGACGAGAAAATGAAAAGAAAAAAGGTGTTCGTACGCTCGCTCATTGCGAATTGAATTATCGACCGATATGCGTTTTTTTTTTTGCGTTATAGTCGAGGAATCTCGTTAATGCGGATGAACGGACAGGCTGATCCAAGTTCACGTTCACTCGAGATCGCTGAGCCAAGAAAGAAGAAAAAATAACACAGAAACGCATATTCCTTATTGACGCCAATTTTTTCGACGTAAGGGGTAGAGAAATTCGGCGCGGCCTGTGCTAGCCTTTAATTTAGTCGGTACTATGTGGACGATGTGAAGTAGCGGAGGAAAGAAAATATGGAAAAGTGAAAGTGAGAAACGTACGGAGAGACGAGAAAAAAATTGTAAACGCCAGACTAGGCGTTGTTCGCTCGAATAATCGTTCAAAGCTCGCTTCGGAGTACTAATATTTTGTTTTTTCCTGCTTTTCTTTGTTATTTTCTTCTTCGTCTTCTCTTCTCTTCATTTGGATATAAGAAATTGGCGTAATCAACTACACCGTTCCTCTATAGGGTCTAAATCCTGAGAATTTGCGTTATCGACAATTCCACGACGCACGAGAGTCGGGGGTTGTTGTTGTTGCTGTTGTTGTTGTTGTTGTTGCTGCTGCTGCTGCTGCTGCTGTTGATGATGTTGTTGTTGTTGATGTCCCGTGGCAATTATTCTGGGCGCGTAAGGCCCCTCGACGACGCACGGAATGGATATTTTGTCCCAGGCAAGTTTGTTCAGAGTGGCCAGCCCGTGAACGCACATTACGCTCTGCGGATGGGAATGGGAGTGATGCTGATGTTGGAGTACAAGGGCTGCTTGGTGTGATGACGATGCGTTAGGATGAGGACGAGAGGTGAGCCACGTCACGCCTGGCTCCGCTCTGTGTCATTTGCCGTTTGTCTGTAGGGCCGCGTTGATCTGGGCCCATAGGTCCTTGTTGCATGCCGGCGATCTAGGTCGGAGTTAAGAACACGCAAGTTTCAACGTTTAGAACACATAAGAAATGATAAAATCACGCAATATTTTCTTAATTCTTACAATATATCTAAAAACAGTGCAACACTGGAAATTCATCAGATGTTTGGCTTTTTGAGAAAACACATCTGAAAATTAGGTACTTTTTCGCTAAGTCGTAGTATTCTAACCCATCGAAGCTAAGGAATTGTTTTTTTTTTCTATTTTAACAGATGGATTAAAACCTTAAAATAAAACTTCGTTGTGCCATCAGTTTGCATTGTATATGATCTTGAATCGTCGTTAAGGCCATATCTCACATCAACCGAACCGCCACAAGTGCAAGAGAGATAGCTGATTTGCAGATTCCCAGTGTTCTCCGAGACCGCGGATATTTCGGAAAAAAGAAAAGAAATACGTTTTGCTTTGTTGAAATGTGGTCCGTCTAGGAGAACACTTGGCCGTAGGATTGTTATTGACCGGACATGTGAGCCATGCCCGTAAGGCCATATGTATCACACGCTGCGAAATTTCGACGCGGTCACGACGGTATTGCAGAACTCGTAGTTTTTGGCTACGAGCCGCCGCAAAATACTGCCAAATATCGCAGCAACCGTCTGCTACTCACACTACAGCAAAGCGCAGATGTAAAATAGGCGACGGTTGCTGCAGATCCATGTGTGATGCGTGCATATGTGTGCACGTTCACCGCGTGCGATCGCCGCGGAAATAGGGAAACTGATGCACTAAATTTTCAGGCTTATCGATCATATTTTTATCTGCGTTGGTACACTTTTGCTAGTTTCGTATAAAAAAATCTCTAAATCCTAAATTGTCCGTCATTTTTCCATAAAATCAGTTGACACGACGCTCAAAATGTGCGTCTTTTCACTGTCGAGAGCCCAACGGTCTTTAAATGTGCATGAATTCGGTAAATCAGTTAGTAATTTACAATTCATCCTATGGTAACTACAATCTGTAATGTTTTTTTTCGAAATTCGGTAAAATGTCACAATAAGATCCAACTGAATTGATTGAATGCTTAAGGCATAAAGCCACTCAAGGATTTATACATTTTCAGAAAATAAAAGGAAGAGGACAATGTTAATTTGGAAAGCCAAATGAACGGTGCTGGCATTGTAGATCAAACGTAAATCGAAAATTTATATCACTAAATGTTAATGCAAACTTTAAACACGTTTTTCCCAAAACCATGTTTTTCAAACTGACCGGAAACATAACTCAGCCAAATATACTTCACTTGAAATTTTTAACATATCTTTTCAGATACATTCTCCATTGAACTGCGTACGAATTTTTTTTTTCATGAACAATTCATGTGATTTTTTGTTCAAAAATGAAAGTTTGCATTCAAATGTGCACAACTTTTTTTAAAAAGGTATTTTCAAATTTCCTGACGCAGTTCCATAGCTTTTTATATGTTGTATCAGGATTTCTTTGTTTTTTTTTTGTTCTAGGCTAAAAACTAAAGGAGAAACCTTTTCACCTGCGGAACAACTCGCACAAGAATTACTGTGCGGTCTTGAACTCTTACGCCGTAATTTTTTAATGGAAAATTATCAAAAAAAGTTTTTTCGTACGCAGAACTATGTATAATAAAGCATTCCAATTCAATTTTTACTGCTTCCATTGTACTCATTTTTTTTTAATCTTAAAATTTGCCTTTTTTCTGAAAGCTGGAATCGCTGTACCCCTTAAAAGGAAAACCAAGATAATCGGAACTCTCACCGTTTTATCGACTGCAGCCAATCCTTGAATTGCGTGTGGCCTTCGGGTGTGATGTGAAAAGCAGCCCGCGCCGAGCACACGACGCTCGCAAATTCCTCGTACTCACCGGTGATGAGGTGATACAACTTGTGATGTATGCACTGTATGTACCTGTACAAATAGAAACGATGAATTCATTGTTTTTGTCCTCGATGCGAAACACCGCGTTTGTTACAAGTGTGAATGCCTTTATGAACAAAAAAATCCACAAAGCCGCGATCGTCAGAGCAGAGTACGCGAAGCCTCCGTAGTTGATCAAGGATTAAAGGTTAGAAAATTCCCGGCAACTATTTTGCACTGAGTAACGGCCTGCAGTGACTATCGGCGATTAAAACCTTAGCAGTGTCGCGAAAATGAGATGTTCATGCCACTTTTGTTTAAAAAAAAATTGATAGTTTAATCTTATCATCTCAGTATTACCGTTCTTGAGGTCACTGAAACCGAATCTGATATCAGATGTACAAATTAAAAAATGGTGGGATTAAATACTTTTGTCCGCCCATACGTGTGTCACTCACAGTCAAGAGGTTAAAAAGACACAAAAATTAATGAAGAAATCGAGACAGAGAAATTTATCAAAAACATAAGCACTGTCGTCCGTGCATAAAGAAACCTTCCATTAAATTTGTTTCTAAGCAAATTGCACTAATTTCGCCTTCGATAAAGAAAAGGAACCCAAGGTGCCTAAAAAAAATGTTTAATCTTTGAATTCAATGAACGAAGAGGCCCCCTACCGAAGCCTCGAAGTTGGTTGACACTCACATTTGTTGACACTTGTGAACGAGAGGAGCGAGCAGTGCCGACCGGAGATGTTGCACGAACAGTGCCGGATTGCTGCGCGAAAGATAATTGGCCGCTTCGAGGGCAACGTCGTGAAGTACGAAGGGGCTGACGATACTGTTGACGGTGCATATGCAGAGCTTGTGGAAGCATTGGGTCCCGAGACGCTTCGAGATTCTCAGGAGCCACTTGACGTCCTCGCCGTATGGTGGATTACGCGCGTATTTCGCCTGCGGTCTGTCGTCGTGAACTCGCCGCGCCAGTGTCTCCAGTGCCAACATTCCTACACGATAGGCGGCGACCAACGCCCGCAATTGCTGCGGACTGAACGGTTGGCTCTGCCGGTGTGCCTGATTTGAGGACAGAGAAAAACCCCGCGTAATTATTAACAGGTCACAATCGAGAGGTCGGCGCATGAAGATTGCAAAGGGAATTTTTATCGCAATACGGACCTGCGGCTGCGCCCTCACTGTGGATATTATCGGTTGCGCCTGCACCAGCGAAGGACCCGGCATTCCATTCTGACCGGGCATTGGTCCGGCCATATTGGCTTGGACCTGTTTAAAAGGAAAAATGTCAGCAATTATATCCTCATCTCATTGTCACGAGCGTTAATAGGTGCATTCGACTTGGGCGCTTACACGCGTACAGCATCGCTCAGGTCATTCGACTTGACGCTGTACGCGCTTACGGAGGCATTAATGACGTCACGGGCGACATTATTACCGCTGTCATATTGTGCTTACAAACGCTTATTCCAGCGAGGTGGGGCAGCAAAATCGTGAGCGTTAAAAACGCGCTTATTTTCGTAACAAACGCTACGCGAGCGCACCGAAGCAGCAAGTGTCAAAAAGTTATCCAAAAGTCAGCTAAATGGATACCAAATGTCCGCACGGACGTTACCTTCAAGTTGACAATCATCCAAAAAGATAACTGTTGGACACGTTGATAACTTATAGGCAACTTCCAAGCGGACATTTGATACCCATTTAGACACTTTCTGGACAACTATCTGAAAATTGCTACCTGAGAAACCATTGTGTGCGTTGTCGAAGTAGCAATTTCCAAATAGTTGCACAGAAGTCGACTTTTCGACAACTTTTTGAAAATTGCTACTTGGGTTACGAGTTCTTTGTGAGAAATTCTGAAAAATGGCGGTAACAACTTCAAGCAAATTGTTTTCAGTTAATTTGGGGGGGGGGGGGCTATTTATAATAATATAACCTCTTCAACATAGTTTTGGATCCGAGGTTTCAAGGGAGACAAAAAATTGGGACAAAATTTCCCAATTCATCTCTTCATCACTACTATTTTTTATTAGATCAAGAGCTTCATCACTATCGGTTTCATTATTAACTAGCTTTTGCCCGCGACATCGTCAGCGTAAACTCTCGGATTTAATCCGGAGAGAAGATAAACAGAGAGAAAAAAGTAAGAAATAAAGGAAGAAGGTAGAGTGTCATATTTCTCAAGCACGGTGGTAGACTGACGGACTGAGGTAAGGGTTAGTAATTGATGAAATAATACTATAAAAGTGCCAGTAATTGATGAAAGTGACAACATTGTATGATTTACGGTATTTGGCAAGCACATTCAGGTTTTGGGCATACTCAAGTTCGATAATCTTGAACAGCCCACATGTAGTTGCCGATGCGAGAAGCTAATTCTTTCTTAGTGCACCTCTATACCCTTTAAGGAACATATCTTACAAATTTCATTAAGATAAAAACGGGGAATCCGATTTTCCCATACAAACTTCAACATCCCGTTACATCCCTAATTAGACGTTGTTTTAAAAAATCCTAAAATATGTGTTTTATCATTCATTTTGAAGAATATTTATATCAAGTTTCAAGTTGGTACTTGCAACGAATACAGTTTTCCATACAAAGTTTTACACCCAATTTCACCTTCTTAGAAGTTGATTTTTAAAAAATCGTTTGTGTGCACCTCTATACCTTCTAAGAAACATATATTCCAAATTCGATGTTTCTATCTTCAGCGGTTTAGCCTATGCATTCTTCATATGTCAATCAGTTATTCAGTCAGTCATGGAACTGTTTTATATGTATAGAATATTTCAAACAACTCGTGTCGATAATTTGAAAACCAACGAATGCTTCTGCTGCTTTCGCCATCTTAATACTAATAATGCCAGCCTGAACGATTTAAGATGTGGAAAGCGTAAGCTCGTCGAAGCGTGCACTGTACAACCCGAACGTGCCACAGCACCGCTAATAGGTGGGAGCTCTATAAGTGCCCAAATCGAAGACATCCAATATGAACGTATTGGTTTTTGATGCAAAGCTAGCAATACCAAAGAAAATGGAGGCAGAAGATTATAAATATAAATTAAATGCTTACGCTAAATTATAAAATGCTTATAAATATAAATTAAAATATAATATAAATGCTTACGTTGACGGGCATGGGTTGTTGGATGCTGAACATGTGATGTGTTCCCGGCGGTGGATGAACGTTGACGGTGGTCACGGTCGGCTGTGAGGCGTAGTACTGCTGTACCGGCGGTGGTTGCGTCACCGGCGGTGGATGACGCGGATGCTGTGGATGCTGAGGATGCTGGGGATGCTGGGGATGCTGCGGAAGCTGGGGATGCTGTGGATGTTGGGGATGTTGGGGGTGCTGCGGATGTTGGGGATGAAAAGCCGCGTGATACATCTGAGGTGGACGCGGCTGCATGTGAGGCGGTGGCGGTGGCAATGCGACCGTATGAGGCGGCATTGGACCACCGAACGACGGTATGGCGTGATGCGGATGCATAAAGCTGTACGGTCCAACTGCGTATGACATTGGAACTCCTGAAAGAATTTTCAACGATTCAACGTTTCCATATAAATTATTGCCATATATTGATTACGAATTAGTTGGATATTTCAATATTCGTATGTTTGTTTATTTATTGAGGTGTGCTGGAAAAGATGAAGAAATGTATCATCTCTTACCCCTTCGAACAATACCATCAGATATAACAAAAATTCATGCCAAGTTTGAGGGCTAGAACTCAAGTCGAAGTGGTAGTGCTAGATAGTTTTCTTTTTGATTTACTTGAGCCATTCGCCCTTCGCGTTCAGACTTGAATAACTCGAAAACTAATAAATATTTCTCAAATCCACTTAAAGATTCTTAGAGTCGATCCTTGCAGCTTGAAAAGGCTAACCTTGATATCATTATTTTAACACAAATTGTAGCTGTTTTGGAAATGCTTTTTCTACTTGGGACAAGGCTATGTATTATTCAAGGTTGAAGATTAATTGCGAATTTTTCATGTAAATCAAATGGGGATATACATTTTCCAGCGCTATCACAGAGACTTGAGTTTAAAAACTCAAGTTTGGAATTAAAATTTTTTTTATCCCTAATAATGTTCGAACGAACGTTCCCTAGTAACGTTTGAATGGATGAAAAGTGTTTTTTCGACCCTGGAATAATTATATATTTTTATATTTGTATTTTCGTATAATCGTTACAGATTTTTGTTGTCGTATATTTGCCTCATCTTCCAGAAGCATTATCTTCCAGGTACTTATACATAAATTAAGTAAAAAAAAAAAAGAAAATTACCCAGCGGAGCAAGTGTCGTTATAGCGGGATGCGGTGGATATGGTTGAGGTGGTGGTTGGGTGCTCGTCACAACGACCGTAGGAGCTGGACCCGGCATCATTTGTCCGGTGGTCAAATCAACTGTCGGTCCTGTGTCGACCAGAAGACCACCATTCGGATCCAACTGTAGGGGATCGTGCGGTATCTCGTCCTGTTGTTCACCTCCGGGCGTGTGCTAAACAATTAATAAACATTGTATAATTATAATTTTGTTTGCTTATGATAATTTTTAATTATATTTTATTTTATTATTATTTGTTCCATCGTACGGGTCGCTTACCCTTTTACGTGTTCGCCTCATTCCATTTTTATTTCCGAACTTTTTTTTGTTTTTGGTATTTTCTTATTTATTATAATATAAAAATTTAATTAACATAAAATTATTACATAAAATATAATAATTTTTCTTATAAGAATTATATTTTATATCTAAAACATTCAATAATTCATAAATAAACAAAAAAAAACACCTTTCCTTAAATAAGTAAAAACAATATATCATTCCATGATACTCACCCTTAGATACAGCTCGTACCAATATTTGGCTACTTGGAATAACACCTCTGGATAAACGCCGCCACCCTTGGCGGTGTTCTCGACCGTAATGCAAGCTTTTTCCAGCATAAGGTCACTCTGTTCTTTGCACTAAAATCAAGCGTATGATGTTTCACGGTAATATATCGTCAGAAATGCAAACAAGCGAACACAAAAAACAACCAAGGGTTCCGTATGAAATATGTATCCGTATAAAATATGCATACGAACAAACGTTTTGCAATAAACGTTTATTCAAGGTCTCAAATATTTTCTTTAAATCTTCGTAAGATTTGAGTAGGACACATAGACAAAATCGTATATTTGTTATAAAAATAGGTATTAAAAAATAATTGAAAAAATAATGTACAGGATGTTTTGACATTGGCACGTGAAGGACTCTCGACTGATGCAACAATTGTTGTCTACACGAACAAACAAGACTCGTTTATGATTGCTTCCGATATGTTCAATTATGTTATTTTTTATAATTCCTAATATTTACAAAGTTATAGCGATTTCGTCGTAAAAATTATTTATCAAAAAACAATCATTAAAAATGTATCATAAAGAGTTGATTATAGAATTTGTATTATCAAAAATCGACTGTTAAAATTTTGTTATGAAAATGTTATTGTCAAAATATTATACCAATTGTGTTATTAAATTTTGATCATGAAGATATTGCTGATAATGTTTTATGTTCTTATTAAAATTTACTTTTGGCTTCGACAACTGCACGATCTGTGGATCAGCAAACTCTAACTAGATTTCACATCCCTAGCTTCATTAGTTTGGAAGTTACAGGTCTGTGACAGTCTAGACGAATAGACGTCGTAGTCTGGCCATAAACCTTCTCGGTTCGTTTTCTTCACATTTTTAGATACTTACATATAAAAACGCCATAGATAAAATTCAAAAAATGAGGGGAATTGTTATTGCTGCTGATGGATCACCTGTAAAATAGCTCTCTGTATCTCGTTCGGATTGAGTGCGTGGGCATGGGGCAGACAAGAGAGCGCGAGTTCAGCCGCGGCTCGAACCATGTTTGGATCGCTGCCGCGCGAGGATTTATCCGCAATGCTGACCGCTTCCGGTGGGGTCAAATGACCCTCCCAGCTGTCTATCAAGAACCATATCGCCGGTGCACCGATCTCCATTGCCTGGCCGGTTATCCATGAAACGTGACTTGAGTAAGTGCGACTCAGCCAATTGCAACTGACGCAATTGTGCAGGCCAAGGGCGTAAAGACCGAGCTGAAAGGCACACATGTGTAGAGCGCGCTGAGGACCGTGATGATTCTGATTGGTCGATGCCTGAGTGAAGAGCGACGTTGAACTGTTGCCACCCGCTTTCGCGAGCACGGTCTTCGCAAGCTCGAACATAAAGTGCGCCCCCGCTTCCGAAGGTTGATTCGGAATAGAAGGATAAACTCTCTTGCTCTTGTACCTGCGGAACATTGACGACAAAAAAAAACGCTCGTTTTAACTGTGTTCTCGGATCTTTTAGGAGGATCGGGCGTCTCACCGATAAATATTAAAGGATACTGAGTTTTTTTACCCACATGTTGAGTGTGAGAAATAATTATTGATGAAAGATCGGAAAATTTCGGTTTCTTGGTTTTTATATTACTAATTTTCCTCTATTATTTCATCAAGCAATTATTCAATTTGATAATCTACACATATAAAACAGTTCGGTGACTGACTGACTGACTGAATGAATTACTGACATATAGACAACGCACAGCCTGAAACGCTGAAGATAGAAACATGACATTTGAAAGATCTGTTCCTTAGGAAGTATAGAGGTGCACTATGAAAGGATTTTTCGAAAATCAACTCCTAAGGGGTGAAATGGGGTGTGTCCCTTGCGTGTGTCAAGTTGAAACTTGGTATAAATATTCTTCAAAGTAAATAATAAAACGCATATTTTAGGCATTTTTTTAAACGACCCCTAATTAGGCGTGCAACAAGGTGTTGAAGTGCTAAACCCAAACACCTAATAGCTTGAAGCCAAATTTCACACCGGCGAAGCCGCGGGCGGAAGCTAGTCGATTATAAATGTATAATCAAATGTCAACGAATAATAACCGAAAGTATTGGCCGCGCGATTGGATCGTAAAAGCCTGCAAGTGCATACGCTTTTACGAACTAATTTTCATTAGCGGTAGGCAACGTTCACTATAGAAAGAAACGTTAGAAATATATATAAACCAATAATGACTGACCAATCAATTATTAAAAATCATTATATTAAATCAATATGCATTTCGATCGATCATTCAATGTTGAATAAATTGCATTCATTATTAAATCTGAGACCTGGTTTCCTTGGTTCTCGTCGATACAGGCGGCTGAGTTGGTTGTGGCTGCACAGTAAGAGTGCTCATGCTGGTCTCAAGTTCGGCACTCGTGCTGCTGTGAGGACGACTACTCGTACCAGCTCCGTTTTCGCCGTTGCCACTGACGTCGGTACCGGCGAGCGGCGACGAACATGCCTTAGCGCGACGAAAACCGGCCAACTATTTTCCAAATGAACAAAATAAACCACGATACATTGCCGCACGATGTGCCGAGACGATGGGTCTTATTTTCTTTTCGCCAAGTATTTACCTGACTCTTCGTCGGTGGATTCGAGCTGTAATAACTGCTGAGAATCGGTGATTTGATCAATTGATGGACGTCACGATCCAACAGCTTGTCCATTATCTTGGCGACTTTCATTGGCTCGTCCTTGTAGTGAACGAGCAGCGTGATCGCCAAATCACCTCTGTAATAAATGTTTTATCGTGATTCAGAAATGTCATGGATAGCCGGTGGCAAATAAGAACAATCGGTACTGAATTTAGCGAAGATAGGTAAGTAGATTGAGATTTTAAAAGTTTGATAAAAATTCGCAGTAACAATGCGTCCATTTTCTTGTCCCCATGTCTGCACGACTATCATTCACCCTGAAGGTAGTATTCTAGTCTAGAAGTTCTTAAAGTATAGACTCTTAAACATATGTACTTAAAAAGAAACTTCTCAATTCCCAATATTTACAAAGTTTTAGCAACTTCAATACGGCCGGATTGAGAGGCCGCACCGGCGCGTATCGGACAATCAGAACATTCTAAGTTAAAATTGCTCGCAGGGAAGAACGAGCTTCAAAAAATCATAATTTCAAAGTCGAGGAAGGCACACTTTACGAGACAGGAATGGCCGATTAATATAACGTAGGTATAACATGCCATTATACCACTTGGATAGTCGCGGTTGACATAAAACCGCAAGTTATATTCAAATGATTGACTTCAAATTTGGTATGGACCCTCAGTTTATAGTTCTCTGTCGTCTCTGCCGATGATATTGCGAAACTATTATTATTCCCATTAAAAAAAAACGTTAACTTTGAAAAACACAGGGTGGAAAGTTCACTTTTTTTCGGACAGTCGCCATTTTGAATTTTTTTTCTCTTTCGTACCTGCCGTAATGACGTTCTGATTGATTAAGAGGTTTTATTTCTGTTTTAGATCAATACAAGCTTTGGAATCATGTCAACCGCCTCGATGCTTTTTTCCACGGCCATATTTAGAGGCCCATAACGTTTACAATTTTTTTTTTGCCCAAACTTTTTTTTTATGTTTCCGAGACATCAATGAAAAGACTAAAAAATGGATACTTAAAATATATATATATGTCTATTCTTTTATCAAGCCCGAAAAAACGCCGCATCTAGACTTGAATATTGCGTTAAGATTATCGACAGTTCGCGACGCACCTCTGGCGACGTGTCCCTTCGCACAGCAGCGGATGATCCGCTTCGCTCACGTTGGCTTTGAGCCCGAGTGCGGCGACAGCCGCGTCGAAGCCGAGATTTTCGTTGCCCGCGTTGGCGGCGACGGGCCAATCGGCCTGGAGCCTTGGTGTATTCAGAGCGTCGAATATGAAACTCGCGAGCATTATCGGGAGCAACGCGTGACCGCGAGATCTCAAAACGCCGTCTCTCAATTGTTCCGCTCTGTGTCTCACCATCGACAGTTCGGCTGGACCAAGCGGTATTCTCTTGAGCAAACCGACGAGCTCACTCTCCTGATGCGCCAATTTCACCTCGAGTGGCTTTGTACTCGCCGGTGGCCTTGCCATCTCTAGACCGAACAAACCAACGCGGAACGCGAGATTGTGATGATCCGGATTTTCCGCAAGAACCGTACAAAGGAAACCGCATTTGGCCAACGTTGCTGACGCTAAACAGGTGAGCTGATGCGAAGCAGGATCTACCGGTTGCTGAAACCATCGACATGCACAAACGTTGTGGCGAGATCATTTTACGAACATATAAACATATATTTATATATATTAGATATCCAACTAATTTCTCGTACACTAATAAAGCAACATATGTGCACCAGGGGAATTAATTCTGGAAACTTTAACATTTTTTTGAAAATTTGTACTTTGTCATTTTTCATTACAAAAATTAAAACATTTACAAACCTAATCATGTGAAAATATTAAGTACAAACATTAGAGATTAAAATAAAAACATTACTGTATAATTTTTGCGTAGCAGAATATACATTTTCTCCATAAATATTTTTAAAAACTAACTTCTATTAAAAGTGTCCAGTATTAATTCTACTAGTGTGTTTTCGGATAAAGTTTTAGGACAATCGGTAAAAGGGTTGATTTTAAAAGGTTAAAATTTCCAATCAAACGTTTGCATTGCATCATTTTTTTTAAGTTAAGATAATTTAATAATTTTTTGCACATAAGTAGAATATTATAGAAGAAATGTAGTTATTCAATTTAATGAGAATCGTCAAAAGATTATGGATTCTGAGTGAGTTCAAATTTGTTCGATAATTTGGAATTAAAAAGGAAGTGTAATACGGAAATAATTTCATATAAAGGAAAAATAAATAAATTTTATGATATAGAATAAAAATGAGCAAGTTGAAAACTTGCGTATTGCTTCGTCAATAATTTATTCAGCTTCAAAAGCTGGTCACATGAAAAAGAAGTGTTTTTTTTTTCTTTTTTTCGAATACTGAGAATTGAAATCCAGACTTACTCATAGAGGAAGCTTCGTGGAAAAATAAATGAACTTGCTCATATGGTCAGATATATATATAAATTTGTTCGTAATAAATAAATGCAATAATAATATCTATTTAGATAATCTAATAATAATACAATCATATTTTCTGTTATTTGTCTCACAATATTAATCTATACAAATTTGACTTGGCACAACAATCTTTAGAAATAACGTAGCAAAATATAAAAATCCGGGTGCCCTCAGTCAATTTTTCCCGAGCATTGCTCGATCTTCCAGGTGCTCATTATACAAATATTTCAATAACCGCCTTCCAAAAGCGACGCGGTAAGAAATAAGCATCCTCCTAAGCTCGCAAAGAGGCAATTTCGAGCACCTATTTTAGGGATATTTCACTCATTGTAGATTTAAAGCAATTCGAAAGGTGAATGTAAGTTGGCAAATCTTCGAGCAGACAGAATCATTAAAGATCATTTAACAGTTTGCCGAGAATAAATTCGTTAGACCCCGGCGCAACTTTTGAAATTTTCATACCATAATTCCGAAGTGTCTCTTTCATTGATACAACTTTTCCGTCATAATGTACATAGCATTCCACAAGTGCGTATAAAAATTAACTGTAACATGATTATCAATTTATAAACTTTGCAGAAGAGCCAAAGAAACGTTCAGTTCACACAACAAAAATGTCTGCATGATTCGTCCAACGAGTCGTGGAAAATTCTTTTACGAACGTTACTAATAAAAAAAGAAAAAGAAGAGCTCTCAAGATCGTCGATGTGGGTATGGATTTTTTAGGCTTAATTCCGAATTTCGAAAGGGCGATGTGAAAATCAGAGAATCCTGAAATAGCTGGTGCATATTTTAGCAGAGAAGATGGCAATCGGCGCGATACCTTTTTGCGTTTTCCCTTGACCGGCATCGGTGGAACTTCGATCATGAGGTCGGGAGGATTGGCGAGCAGTTCCTCTGCGAGTTTGATGCCGAGTATGCAGGCTTCGCGGGTGTGACCGTGAGCGTACAAGCCCTCGGCCCTTGCGAACAAAACGTCCCAGGGATCCTCGGTCTTCTTGAGATTACCGAGGACGGCACTCGCGTTAGCACCACCCGGCAAATCGAGCTTCGGATCTTTGCCTTCGTTGACGGCGACGTTTGCGGCCGCTTTTGAATCGTAATAATAAACGTTGTACTCGTCGCCTGAGGGGCTGTCGCTGCTCGACGACGAGCTCTCGTCCTTGGACGGCCGTCTTGATGGATCTTTCTCCGGATCGGACTCGGTCTCGCGCTTCTCACCGACGACGGCCGCAGGCTTAACTGTCGAGCTCTGACCGCGCGAAGTACCGGCCACCGGATCTCTGTACTCGACAACGTTTGTCCTGGCGCACTTGACCTCACAAACGGCCTTATTGTTACTACTATCACTACTATCACTATGCGTCTCGGACGAGGCGTTTGAGCGATGCTTGTCCGAGTCTTGAGCGTTCTTCAGGCTGACGTTACTGTTCGACGAGGACTCGCTACCACCACCCTCCTGAAAATTTCAACGAGAAGAATAAAACACAGCATTGAGATTAATCGTCGTTATCATTCGTGAGGAAAGAGCGAGGTGGACGGAACGAAAAAATCGTTACTTCTTTTCGAGAAGCAAAGTTTTCGAGACAACAAAAAAAGATCGGTCAAGTTGCAGCGTTGAATATTCGTCAAATGAGAATGCAAATGCCCAGCGTCGGTTGGAAACGAATTTTGCTTTATCAGAGAAAAAACTTTGCAATGGCGGATAAAGTAGACATTTCGTTGAATGTCTACTTTATTGCTATTTTCCAATTAGAAGGGAGAGACATGCGCCTGGGAAACTTGAAAAGCTTCTCAACCGTAATCGGCACCGGGCTTGTTCGATCACCCTGAAATCTTTCCCGTACTGATACTCACAATCGACCAATTCCCAAGCAATACCGAAAACCCGTGCTTCATTCGAAAAGCTATTGAATTTCCTCGAATGGACTTTGGAATTCTGCAGTCGTGTTCTGAATTTTGGCTCTCTCGTGGCATACAAAGCCTTTCGATTCCTACTCTCTTCTTCCGGCCGTACAATCACCGTTTCGCTACGTGGCCTTTGCACACATCGTATAGTAATTGAAAAGAAAAAAAGTGTTGGAAACTCAGAGATTGAAGTTTGCAACGTTAGAGGGCAACGATTATTGATCATTTTTCATTGATTTATTATTATGCTTATCCAAAGCCTTCCTCTTTGCAAATTAAGTTCGTAAATCTTTAATAAGAATACCTAACGACGTTTGAGCGATTCTCAGAGCCAAAAAATAATTTTAACAATTAAAAAGAATTGCTTTTCGTTGCCTTCCAACGATGCAAACTTCAACATCATTGGAAACTCCTCCATCGAATGTGTTTAGCCGCTTGTAGTAGAGTTCAAATTGAAGAAAATTGAAAGTGAATTTCTTTAAAAAAGTTGGCTAATTAATCTGATTTTTATCGCGAATAAGAGTATTCTGCAAACACAGACAATTGCCAATACTCGACGTCGAAAATTTTTCAAGTAGTGTAGAAAATATCACAGATAGGAACTGCTCAGACAAATTGTTTTACAGAAACTGCTACAGTTTCATTGAAAAGTACTTATCAAATGCTATTTTTATAAACTGATTCAGTTTTTTTTTAACCGAAAAATTACGACGACACGAAGAGGGGAAGAAATATGAATATCGAAACTTTTGCTTTGCGAAAGGAAACAACGAGGATCGCTACGATTTAAATCGCTCACCTGCGAATCGGTGTCACCGCAATTCGCAAATTCGCCGTATCCGTGTCTCACCAGAACAACCTGCGGTGGATCCAAGAATGGCGGTAGATTCGCCATGTCCGCGTCGTTCTCGCAGAAACCCTCGGAGCTCACGCTACTGCGATTGCCGTCACCGCCACCACCGCTTCTCGAACAGAAACCCGGAAAGTCGCGCGAATTCAGGCGTTTTCTATCCATGTAACTGAACTCGACGAGGCCGAGATTTAGAGGTCGACGACCGTGGTGATGAGACGTCGGAGGCTGACAGTTCAACACAGCTGTGCTCGAATTCACCTGGAATTTCGAAATAAAAAAACAGTCAATACACTTTCTTATCTTTTTGAATTTCGCGAATTTTCAAAACTACTATTGCAATTCCACTTCCGTTCCAGCAAATTAAGCGAATTAAATTTTCGTTGAATGATCAGCAAAAGTAAATCAGTTGTTCTACTTTTTTGGTTTTAATGTTCGAGGTAAAAGTTTGCGACTTCTAAGATAAGCGTCCACAGGTCAGCATCGAACGTATCGTACGGATCGCATCAAACAAATTTTAGTATTCTTCGTATAGTTAGTCATACAAGTTCGTCAACCGATCCGCGCCGGACCGAGCGCTGGCATCGGACCGTCGATAATGCGCGGGAACTTTTCCGATGCGTGCCGATAACGTCATATCGATTGCCGTTCAGTGGCCCCACTCGTAAAGAAATATGAACTCAGGATGTCAAGAAGAGTAGCAAACTTGGAATGAGACGTACGAAAATACTGGAAAAATATTACGTCGGCGTTTACCAAAGTAGGAAATAGGGTATGATATTCTTCGTACTACGATCTCTTCTTGAATATGTCATGTATTCATATTTTCCGTTTCTTTCTTTTTCTTCTGCCAACAAGTATGTAACCACGACAAGCTCTTCATCACTTTCCCCTTTGGATCGCAAATACTATTCGTCCGCTTGCTACGAAAATACGAATGCTAATGTTGAAATCCCGATTGAAAATGGCCGTGGCGTCGTCAATCCGAATGCAGCGGATTCAATAGATGCACTACCCTGCACTACGCCTAATTAATTCGTTTGATCCGTATGATGCGTTTGATGCCAACCTCTCCACGCTTACCTTTATGCTGCCATCCCAGCGCACTTTCCGAAAAAAAAACACTTGCAAGGCTCCAGCCAGTTTGCAGAAACATTTTCGTCGATGGTTTCATACAGAAAGTTTGTAGGGTTCGAAGGGGCATGTTGAGCAAGTTTGTAATGATCGCCCTGTAATTCCCTAGCAGTCTGCCGTATAAAAATGAAACCTACTTTGGTCAATAGGACATTTATCTGGGAAAAAAGGAGGTCCGTAGAAGAAATTCCTGTTATCCTTATTGTTTCACAGATAATCGCTCTCAAATGACTAAGGCTATATTTGCTCAACCTGCCCCGATAATGAGGTAAGTTGAGCATGGGTATGAGATAAGTTGAGGAAAGTAAGAATGGCATAAAAAAATCAGACGTATGCAACATGATTTGGTACAATGCAGTAATAAACCAACAGTTGCTTGTTAATTAGATTTGAAAAGATTAACATTAATTGCAATGAACTTTGAAATATTTTTTCTCATACAATGGTAGAAGAAAATCTTTCTATCACGTTTTTTTTACTTTTGGGTGCAAAAACAATGAAAAGTCCTGTGTTACCGTCTCGTGCGCCGCATGGCAACGGGCGATGGTGAGACGTGTTCCCCTCCCCCATACCTCCCTTTCCACCAGTTGATGCACCCGCGTGCGGTGCTTAGTTTCCCAGATATTTCTATTGCCCAACTTACCCGACTGCTCAACATGCCCCTCCCTACCCTATCGAAGCTTTTCAAGTAGATTTACGATATTTTTTGTTTTTCTGGAGTAGTGTTATCCGTCAAGCTCAACGGAGGATGCCCTCTCAGCCTTAAACTACCTTACAGCAGACATATCGCGATGAGACAAACGAACCTGGTTAACCTCGGTGCGTATATCGCCGGCGTGTCTGAAGCACGTGAACGGACAATGATACATGGGATTGCTGCCGGCCGTGTAGGTAATCCCGGGCAGTGTGTACTCGTCCCAGTCCATGTAGCACGCCTCGAGGGCAGGTTTGAAGCCGGTGAATATCTCGAGATCGGTCTTGAGCGAGTCCTTCTGTGTGCCCCCGGCGTGGCTACGGTTTTGGGTATTGTGTGATACCGTACTGCCGCGATTCTTGGTAACTTTGTCGATGATCTTCATGTGCCAACCGGTGAATTGTCCGTGAAGCATTTCTCTCTCGGACGGCGAGAGTCCGGGATTGAGAGCAGCGAGTCTCCAAAGCACCACGATCTCGTCGCACAGCGAGGAACAAGCGTGCTGAGCCGCATGAGCGTTGCTGTTTACACTGCTGTGCTTGCCACCACCGTGTCCCGTACCATTGAGCAGCGCGACTTTCGTGTTGAACCACCAGACGAGAAATTGTTCGCACGCCATGCACTCCTCGGTTATAATTTCGAGGAGCGGTATGGCGTTGCGATCGGTGCGTTTGAACATCTCCCGCACTATCGACAACAAGTTCCACATGCCCTCAGGTTCGCGACCCCGCAACGGCCGCAACAACGAGGACCATTCGGTGGCGGCCGGTGGCGCTGTTGTGCTCAAATAATTCACGTCGCTGAACACTATGGGCGCTGGTACGCAAAATTTTATGAGAATCTTCTTTATGTTGCCGTGAAGTGTCTTCTCGTCTAGGTACCAGGATGTCTGATCGTGCGCTGACGCACCCGCCGTTGGATCCGGTGCCCCGCAATAGCTGTTGATTGCGCTCGGTTGGGCCGACAGTAACTCGTCGAGCAAACGTTGCGCAGTCGGCAATATCTGCTGTGGCAACTCGCTTATCAGATACTGCGCGAACTTCTGCAGCTGTTCACGATGCAGGCGTGACAGCGACTCGCTCACCGGCGCTCGAAGACACACCTGGGTGGGCTGCGAACAAAATTGGCAAAGTATCGTTCGGAAATTTGGTCCATCTCGAGAAATTTTTTTCGCGGTGGGCAATGAAAAGGAGGAATAAACGCGTTGGAAATCTGCCCACTGCTTTCACGTCATTTCATTTTGCTGAAAAATCCACCGCCTCGAGCAAATCGGTCTTTCTAGAATTGAGTACCTCGTGGCGGAAGCTTTTGGAGCAAAATAAAATAATGGGAATGCAATGTTTCTTATTCGCACCATTTTCCAATAGTATATTTTAATAATGCGGTTTCAAATGTTACTAACAAATGCCATGCTGAATATAAACGGAGGGTTATAACTTTGTTTGTACGGACATTTTTCCAGATATCTGCAAACTTAAAAAAGTTGTAGCCTAAAAGGACGGTTTTCTGAATTCCCAAAGACCCTTATAAGCAAATTATTTTATCAAAATTCAATCCTGATATATGTTGTATCAAAAACGAGGTTGATGAATGTTTCAAAGAACTGTAATCAGTTAGGGCAGTATTCTAGTCTACAAAATTGAAAAAATCGATTTTTTTGCATTGTCTTAAATTATAGACTGTTAAGAATCTGTCCTCAAAAGGAAATTTCGAAATTCCCTATATTTTCAACGTTATAGCGAATTCAATACGGCCGAATTGAGAGACCGCACCGGCTTCAGAAGCTTCTAAGGAAGATAGAACTGCCCGCAGGGAAAAACGAGCTTCAGACAATCTTTATTTTGAAGTCAAGGAAGGCACACTTTTCGACTCAGAAATGGCCGATTAATATAACGTAAGTATAACGTGTCATTGTACCACTTAAATAGTTGCGCTTGTCTGAAATTATAAGCAAAACTTTACACGCGTTTTTCTCGAACCTACTTTTTTGAACCTGATTGCCATAAAATCTCGAGTTCTACTCAACCGATTGACTTCAAATTTGGTATGGACCTTCAGTGCGTATCTCTCTATCGTCCCTATCTAGGGCATTGCGAAATTATTATTATTACTATTTAAACAAAAATGTTAACTTTGAAAGAAATAGGGCGAGAAATTAACTTTTTTTTTTTAGACAGTCGCCATTAAAATTTGACCCTGACATTCTTACTGTTCAATAAAATTGGTTTTATTTCTGTTTTAGATGTATGGGAGCTTTGGAATCATGTCAACCGCGTTAACCTTTTTTTTTCATGGCCATATTTAGAGGCCCATAACTTTTTCAGTATTCATTTTTTTGACACCATTTTTTTTTCTACGTTCTTGAAACATTAATTAAAAGACTAAAACAATGGATACGAAAAATATTTTTTGTTATTTTTTATCAAGCCCGAAATTTAGGCCTCTAGACTAGAATACTACCTTAAGGATCAGTGGAATGGATGTAACTTAAGTTTTAATATTTTAAGTTTTATAATTTAATATTTTAAGGGTATTTTAAGTTTTGGAAAAGAGCGTAAAAACCCTTTTTACACTGTTACTTTTTCCGTCTAAAACGGATAATGAATTTTTGGCAATCAAAATCTAAAATGTTACATTGATCTTCACAAAATGCAATACAAAAATACACACTGTATAATACTCTATACCTGTACAAAAATGTATCCTGATATTGTAACTTTTACGATATTTATCGCCGGAAACCCATCTTTCTGGAATTTTTCCATTTCAATCTCGATTTTTTTTTTTACGAGAACAAATCCCTCCCGCTATTTCAGAAGAGACTTCAAGGATATCCGAAGAAACGTTGGAAATTAGCAAAAAAAAACTAACAGTGTTCGAATGACTCTCACCATGTGTATTCTGTGGAGGCAAACAGCCACCACGTGGGAACACCAGTACGCCGTTGATGAGCAAGTGCAGTTGCACGATGTGATACGACGACGATCGAAAGTAACCGCGACATTGAGGGTCCTACTGCCGCTCGATGTCGAGAGTATTGGCACGTGAACGCTCGCGCTCAAATGGAACCCTGAAAAGAAGAAAAACACGAAGTAGATTTAATGGGAAACTCACGAAAACAACGAACGTAATAACACTTGAGGAATGATTCGAGCAAGCGGCGAAAGATCGACAAAAATTGCAATTGAAACGATATTATCGTAAGGTTTAACTTAAAAGTCACTACAATTATTTTCTGCGCTTCGCGATAAGGAAATAGTAATTTATGCTACAAGTGCGGAAAACAACGAATTCCATCGCGCGTGAAGTTGCCGCGTGAGCCGAAGGCTTATGGTGCATTTCACACGAGTACGAGTGTGATTTGCAGCACGAGCCGAAGGCGAGTGCTGTAACCACACGAGTACGAGTGAGAAATGCACCATAAGTCGAGGCGAATTCGGCAACTTACGCGCGATGTAATTCGTTTTTTTTCGCACATGTCCCATACATTATTTTTTGCAATGACTGTCTCGAAAGTGGGATTTGAGATTCAACAAAACCAATAACAATTATATTCAAATATATCAGATCAGTTCAGATCATTTCCTTGTCAGAAAATACGACTTTGATAAGTTGACGTTTCATATCACATGAATTTCGCTACATTCAAGTTTCTTCAATCGGTCCAAAATCGTAGAACAAAAAACTATCAAGCGTGAAAAAAACCGTTTTTTCGCGAATCAACGTGGTAAAGTGAGCTATAAATAGATATTTTTCCGCACTAGTGCGGGAAAGTCTCACATTCCCGCACTAGTGCGGGAAAGTAAGCATCGTTGAGAAATAAGCCACTTTCCGCACGCTAAACACCAATCGAAAATCGCACTTTCGGGGCAGGCATTGCGAAAAAATATAAAAATCGTATTGAGAATTGTTGTGCTCTTTTGTCAAACTTTTTTCTTCCATTTCGGAGATTTATCATTAAGTATGAAATGCAGTTTTTTTACATTGACATTTTCTTGGATAACAATTTGTTATTAAAAAATGAGATTTCAATAATTATTCGATCTCAATTTTCAATGTTTACAATTAAGATGATTTAATTGCCTGTTTATGGTCTTCCTGAAACGAATCAGTTATTCCGACATCGAAATATCGAGATCACAAAGCGACTTTCGGGTAATCAGCAAATAAAAATTCTAAGAACTGCTTGAGGACCAAGCCGTTCGGTATGTTTGAATTTCTTGTGTTTCTAAAATTAAAACGTTCCCGCGATCGAAGATCATCGAGCAGACGATGGTCGAGAGTTTGCTTATCATTATTGTCACAACTGACCTATCTGCAATGGTTCCTTGACGCTTCGGGAACGAAACAGATGCTCGCCACGCTGAAACTCGTCGGCGCTGCCATTCGCGAGGCACGAGTACAGCCTTATGTCCTCCTCGTTGTCGGGAAAACTCCAGAACGCTATCCTCAGCTGGAGTTGCTCCGGAACCGGTGGATACACGTGTTCCACGAGCTCGAACGGTATGTGCGAGGCCACGCATCTTGCCGATAATTCGCAGAGCGTCGGGACAGTTTGGCCGTCTACAAAAAAAAACAGCCAAAAAACATTGAGCATTAAATATTTTTCGGCTATGAACACTGCAACAATGTAACAAATTTTCTACTGGTCCGGTAATGAAGTACAAAATTTCACTTCATAGGAAAAAATATTTCAATAGCGCTTAAATTTAAAACATTGAAACAATAATATTTGTTTGTATTCGAATTTAATTCTTATTTCTTTATTCTGATGTTAAAAAAAAATTATAATCGTCTAAAAATAGTATGAAAAATCGTAATAGAAAAGATCAACCGAAAATAATTTCATTTCATTCTTTCCCCAATGAATGTATTTTATCTTAATATATTTCGATTGTTATAATGCCGATAGCTTTTGGCCTGATTCGATTATAATGCAATTGGGGCGAATAATTGAAAACGCCAAGTTGAACGGTTCGCTGAATTCCAGGTGAAAATAAATTTTATACAGAAATAATTGAATTAAATTATTCGGTGCAATTACGAATTGATTCACATTGACGAAAATCTCATTTGCCAATGTTAATATTGTAAAGAGGTCGCCGTTTGGAATTAGTACCGAATCAAACACAAATTAATACCACTAATATATCAATATACACTCTTTTTTTATTTTTGAAACGCTATATTTTTCGAATGAAAATCCTGAAGAAACTAACGAAGATGCAAACATATAAATTTTAAATTCACTCGTAACCATCAAAAATAATATACTCGTAATTCCCTCAATTCGTTGACCCCGTGCTACGAATATTCGTTTACGTTTCTAGGAAATTAGATTTTGTCTACATTCCAACACAATTAATTGGAATTAAACGAATTTTTTTCTTCGCTTGTGCCCCGAAATGAAATTCCTAACTCTCTTAATTGCCTTTCTCTCCGTTCGATGTATATAGGATCAAGAATAGCACAGATTCGTAATATCACGGGGAGTGTGCGATTGCGGGCACCGACGTCACGTTCGCTATGGAAATTTCAGCACCACGTGTACGTGTCATCGCCGCTGCAATTTTGCATTAATACAACATCTGCATGAAGTGGATTAGTCGTGACGAGAGAGACAGAGAGAGAGAGAGAGAGCGAGAAAAGGAGGCGACAGTTATGGAACGATATGGATGCGACGTGAGCGCGGTATTGAGAGAGTCACAGCGAAAGAGATTGGCGTATGAAAAGTGTGAGGCCTACACACATTTATTTATTCGTTTTTTTTTTTAATCTAGAACTGATCTTTTGTAATAATTAAACAGAATGTCGAAAAGGTTTTTCTTCGAAATAATTCTAACGAGAATTATTAATTGTTTTTATATGACGATAATTCAAATAATTCAAAGAGGAACGAAACACCCCTTATACGATTTTGCCGTTGCCATCGTTGGCATAATACTCGTATTACACGAGTAATTCGTATACCGGCTTTCGAACGGTGACGTCACAGAGCGCTCGGGTAACTTCGGATGCTCTCGGCGCGTTTTTGCCGAGCCAAACAAATCAACAATTTCAAAATGCTATATCGTTGTTAATTGTTGAAAAAATAATACTTTGCTTTAAAAACCGCGCACAATCTTTGCAATGAAAAAGACAAATCATTTAATAACTCAATTGCGCGTAATATTTTTTTGCGGCGAACATTGAGTACTAATCTTTGACAACTGGCATCAGGAAGTATTGAGGTTAAGTCATGGAGAGCAACGCATAGAAATTCTAAAAATTGTCTTACCGAAATGGTGAAAATATATATGTATTATAAATACTCATACAGGGCACTCCTGGCACTCCAGACTGAATCAGCAAATATTATCGCAGCCGTGTAAATTCAAGATTTCTCAATATTTTTGATTGCGTTGTTTGCTAGGCCACATAAAAAAATAGTCTTCGGTCACTGCGTTCTTTTTCCGGAAGCTAGTTTTCCATTGTCGATAAAACTATAGTATCATGATGCGTAAACACTATCGATATTAATTTTTATCTTTACACAAGGACCAAACTCGAAATCATTATTTTTTTAATCCCTTTCAAAATGGGATTTGTCCCTCATTGTGTATATATGTTCTTGTATATACAGGGTGACAATTATAAGATTGCCATGTGTCATTTAAGGCTCTTGCGCAAAAATTTTACGACTGTTGGGCGAAAAATGATTTTAAATATTTTTCTCAAGTCGTCTTCGAAAAAAATATAGCCTATTTTTTTTAACAATAGTATTTAACATAAAAAAATGAACATTCTGGAAAAAAATTGAAATTCTATTTTGAGAACCGCAGAATGAAGATAATTAAATATCGAATACGAAACACTCCTGAGAAACTTTTTTCCGCGTCCCGTCATCAAGGAAAAAATTATCAAAGACGCTTTTTGTATTTTCAAAGTATTTTCAATTATCAACGAGTGTTTCGTATTTGGAATTTAATTACCTTAAGTCTGATGTACTCAGAATGGAATGTTGGTTTTTTTCGAGAATACTAGACATTTTTTCTGGCAAATACTAATCATCTCAAAAATACGCTATATTATATTTGGAAGAAGATTTGAAAAACCACGAAACATATTTCAGGACGTTAAAAAACACATGGCCACCTTTAAATTATCACCCTGTACATATAATAATGCAATATATAGCCCTTTTTTAAATAATTTATAAAACAAAAGGAATAATTTTGCCGGCTTTACGTTAATATTTATATAAATGAACTTTTTCACCAACTATGTGTGCATATATATATACATAATGAGCATTCGAGGAAGAGTTAGAACATTTTAAAACTTACTCTTTTTATTCCTTAATTTTTATTTTTTATTTATGGTAACATAACACAGGAAATAATCTAATACTTTACGGTAGTCTGTCGTTCAAATTAGTTTTACTGAGGTTTGTTCGAAGGTGAGTTTGCTCATAGTTCACGTTTATCGAATATATAAGGTGCGCGTGTGCAACGAAAAAAAAAAACTTGCAGACTAAATACGCGGTCGCGAACCTCCCATAAATTGTTCACCCGCCGGTACCAATATATTTTGTTTATCTGAACATTTTTCCGTTTCTGGACGCGAAATAATTGTTGGAAGAACCTTGCATTTTATTGCAAAAACCAGGCATTCATTTACAGGTCCGTAATCACAAAATAAGTCCGTGAGATGATTTTTTTCTTCCAGCCTTCAGTTTTTGCAGAACGTATAATCGAGATACTAAGAAACCATAATCACTGTAGCAAAAGCCAAATCATCAAGTGAATCACTGAAAAAGTAGGTCAGCTGGTGTTGAAGAAAAAATTGAAGGAAACAAATTGATAAGATTAAAATGAGCTGGTGTTGAAGAAAAAAAGCAACCTAAATCGCTTTTCACTTCAACGTCAGCAATCAATTTTCCTAGTACACATCGAGAACCGCGGGAACTCGTTCCGACCACAAAGATATATGTAGCAGCAGAACGAAAAAAAGTAAAAATAATAACACGAAAAGAAAGGTTTCGAGCGTTTAACAACATTTTTAGCCGAGGCCGGCTTATCTCGGGGTGCATAAATACAATTTCCCGGACACGTGAAACGAGACTGCATAGACGGGTGGTGCACATAAAGCGTATCCTGTACGTCACGTAATTTGCAGTTCTAAAACTCTTCGTGACCGCGCGAGCTATGGCGTGTGTCATAGGCGCGGCACTGTAATTTTTATTTGGAATCGGCTTGGAAGCAACGAATAAAATAAAGGGAGACAGAGAGAAAAAAAAGGCTAGTGCAAAAAAGGAAGAAAAAAAATTACGAGAAAGGGAGCACGAACCTGCGGTCGAAACTACTGCGAAGCGCCTTCTCGAAAACGAGACTCTGTTCCGCGGGATATAATTTTATTGTGACGTTAAAAAAATGGGCATCGCTAACAAGAGTAATCAGGAGGCTTGAAACCAAAAAAAAAAAAGGTTTTTTTCTCTCTAGTAATTTGGACGATGTCGTAAAATGTAAGAAAACGGAGAACACGTGAATGCTCAGTTTTTTTTATCTTTGAACCGACCGCGTAAAATACAATCGGGCAGATCTTGATAATGCCCATTATTAGTACTATCGTCAGTATTGTTACTATCATTGTTATTATTACTATCATTGTTGTTTCTAATGTTACGACTATTACTATTACTACTATTATGTATGCAATTCCGTAAATCTTACTTTACTTATCCTAACATACTTAATTCTATTCGCCCGCACTTAGTCTATTACTCCTCCTCCACGCCGCATTATTCTACTTATTCCTTAACCTATTCCTCTCTCCTCTCTCCTATCACTACGATTACTTTTCCGTATTATTATTTATTTTTATATATTATTATCATAATTTCTCATTATTATTTTTATTATTGCTATTGTTATTACTATATATTATATCTATCTATCTATCTATACTATGTACTACATTATTGGTATTACTCTTATTTTTGTCTCCAATATTACCACTATTACTATTATTATCTGCCTTGAGGCGGGCAACCACTTTAAATGCTTCAAATTTTTTTTTTTTTATTTCATAAATCGTTAGCAAAATATCTTAAAAATACACCCTGAAAATTTCAAAACGATATTCGGATTCCTTCTAACGGTATGTATATAAATGATAAAGACTCTCCGCTCGACTCCCAAGCGCGCTCAGGTATCCACGAGCGCTCAGTTAGATAGTTTGTTTGGGTTTTTGTTTGTTTGTTTGGGTTTTCATAATCCAAATTTGGGTTTTCATAACCGAAAAAACCCAAACTCGACCGTTTGACGATTAGCTCCAAAACATCTCCATTCTGGGTACAAAATAATCGAGTCAGCGGCATTTCTTGCTGCTATTTTATTCAATGAAGGAAATTCAGCCCTACTCATGGTCATGAATGACAAATCGTACTTGGCAGGCAGAGCTACGGATATGCCGAGCAAATGGATCAGAAACGCGTGGCTCGGCGAAATAGAAAAAGTTTATTAGAGACAAAATCAGCTCGAAAAGCTCGTAAAGAGGAAATGCAAGCTTCAAATGAGTTGCATGCGGAAGAGGAAGGACTGCTGTATGGTGCTGGAATCGCTGATTAATCGGTAAGACACTTTATCATTTGATTAAACACATTTGACTTTGAGTTTTTGTTTGTGAAACTTTAAACGTGTTTTTCTCGAAACGACATTTTTTCAATTTGCGGGAATCATAACTCAAAAACTAATTGATGGATCATCTTCAAATTTGGAACACGTTTACATAATATAATTTATTAAAACATGAACCTAAAGTTGGAAAGATTAGATTGTTTAAAACATATTTATTATTGCAAAATGCCGGGGAAAAAATGCTAAAAATCGATCATTTTTTTTCAATAAATTATTGTCAGAGTTGCGGAAATTTCCGTTTTTTTTTCACGACAAAAAATCCAAAAAATCATCTAATTTTCGGTCTCCTAAAGTGGTTGTCCGCCTTAATTATTGCTATTATTTATCTCTATTATTATTATTATTATTATTCATTATTCATTCATTATCTCTTTGTTATACGTCTATTTTTATTCATTTTTATATTATTGTTATAATTTATCTCATTGTTATTATTGTTAATGTTACTACTACTATTATTATTATCTATTATTCATTATTCCCTAAAACGGGCAAACACAGAAGTGGAGGGGGGGGGGCGTTATGAATTTTCAATACAATCAATACGCTTCAAGCGTTTTCCTAATCGCTGTTTGAAATATACAAGTCCATCAATAATAAATGAACTGATATTGAAGGTTGCATCGTTGGTATACAACGGAAATTCATTTTTCTAGTTTGTTCATTTTATCGTTGTTCAACATTTTTTTTCGCACATTTAAGTTGTAATTCTTTAAGAAATATCCCGAAAAACGTTTCAGTTATTTTTGTAGCCTAAATCGGCAAAAAAAATGTGGTAAATCCAAAAGCAAATTATGTTCACTGCATTTCAACGATGCAAACTTCAACGTCATCAATAATAAACCACTTACAGAACGAATATTCATGATTTTAGAGGATAACGTTGGAGACTATAAGAAGACTCTGTACGTGGATTAATTGATCGATTAATCGGGACGCACGAGCGGCCAAAGTTTCTCGCGATTTGCAAGAGAATTATTTCTAGTAGCTTTGTCGATTTTCATTTCAATTGTCGTATCGTCGTTCAATAATTTGTTCGGAATAACGGAACATACACGAGAGGTGCATCCCTTTGTATATCGCTGGTCGAAGAAGGGAACGAACGGGGAGGGTTCGGTGGAATGAAAATCCGACGGAATGCAGGATCAAGATTACAGAAGGAACGAAAAACATTTCTCGTTTCCCAGAGGGCAAGGGGGCAAGGACGAGGGAGAGAGCAGGTGCGACGAGAATGGACTCGTGAGGAGATGGCAGGAAGAGGGAGGATAGCGCTGGAGGTGGGGTGAGAGTGAGAGAGAGAAAGAGAGAATGGAATCGCGATTTATTCATTCTTCTGAAAATCTTCGTGGGACCATCAACGGCAAACCTTTCGAGCTTTTTCGCGATGGAAATAAATTTCCGGGACTCGGGCAAGCTTCCGGGTGCATGAATGCACGTGTGTATGTGCGTTTCGCGAACGGCGGGAAATGTTACGGCACATCCGGTTGTGCGGCACCACGAAAGAGAAGTGAGAGATAAAAAGAGGAAGCGAGAAGCAAATCGACGATTCATACGTACAAATTAAATATAACGGTATACATATGAGCGAGCCACGGCACAAAGAAAAAACTACTTTCCGGACTTCCGCACAGACGGGACTTTCTGCGCTAAGTCGACCGGCATTTTGGTACCCCATCGCGGGGCGAAGGATGTTTATAGTGCCAAACGTTCTAAAAAAAAAAACTACTATGGGTCAATCAACGCGATGATTATAGAATAGAGTGGCCTGGTCACTTTCCATATGAACAATGAATTCCGATATACAATGGGAATAATGCTGTTCTCTGTTTTCCTCACACACGTACACACTGGAAAAAAAAAACTAATTTGGGCGGACTAAATCCGTCGTTAGGGGATGCTAACGAATTATTTATTACAAAAATCGAATATAATTCTTTATTATTTAAAGAATGATTTATTTCATTCGATTAACGGATACTCGACATGATCGAATATTTTTATCTTTGAATCTCAATATTTCGTTGACTACCATAAAATTTTTTTTTTTATTGATCCAAGCTGATGCTGCTCTTTGTGTCGGCTTTAATGACGTTAAAGTTTGCATCGTTGGAATGCCACCAAAATTCTTCTATATTTCATTTTATTAAAGAAAAAATGTTGTCTCATGATCTGAAATATTGTTTTGCACGTTTAAAATATACAGATCTACAATGAATGAAAATTGTTTTGAAAAATTCTAAAATATGCGTTTCATTAGTTGTTTTGAAGAATATTTATACCGAGTTTCAAGTTGATACACGCAAAGAATACAATTTTCCATACAAACTTTCACACCCCATTTCATCCCCTCAGGAGTTGATTTTCAAAAAATCCTTTCTTTCTACACCTTCTAAGGAATATATATTCCAAATGTAATGTTTCTATCTTCAGCGGTTTAAGGCCGTCTTCTAGTCTAGAATTTTGAAAAAATCGATTTTTTTTTGCATATTTTCAATGTTTAGTTTTTCAAGAATATACCCTCCAAAGGAAATTTGGAAATTCCAAATATTACCGGAGTTACAGCCGTAATTAGTGAGGTGGAAACTTAACCGGCGCTGCCGGACCGAATCGAACAATAGACGATTCCGTCTGCTCGACTAACTTCTCATCATCAAAAAACATCAAAAGACTTCGATTTTGAAGAAGAAGGAGTATTTTATGGACCAGGAATCGCCGATTAACGAAATGTAAGTATATGTACCGTTATATGACTTAGACTGCCTGAAACTGTACTCGAATCTTTAAACGCGTTTTTCTCGAAACTACTTTTTTCGAGACGGTTGACATGATATCTCAAGTTGTAATGAACCGATTTACTTGAAATTTTTTGTGGACTTTCTCTATACACCCCTCTATCGCCCCTACCAGATTTATCGCGACATTTTGTTACTAATTATTTTTAAAAAATCAACAATCGTGAAAAAAACGGCAAAAAATGACCTTTTTTTTAACAGCCGCCATTTTGCGAATTTTTTTTTGCCTGAGGTAGGGGCTATAATGACATCCTTACTAATTAAGAATCTATTTTTTTTTTTCAGATGACCAGGAGGGTTGGAATCATGTCAACCAGGAGAGGCCGTTTTTTTTTCCACCCCCACTTTACCAGCCTGCATTTACTAGAATTATGGATTTTTTTTTCGCCAATTTTTTTATACAATGTCAAAGGATAAATAAATATGTGGTAAAAAGCATTTACTAGAATTATGGATTTTTTTTTCGCCAATTTTTTTATACAATGTCAAAGGATAAATAAATATGTGGTAAAAAGATAGATACGGAAATATTTTTTGTTTTTTTTAATCGCATTTCGAAAAATCCCCAAATTTTGGCCCTCTAGACTAGAAGACGGCCTTAAGGACGTTCTGTGGGTACACGTATGAGCTAAAAGTTTCGACCGCAGCGTATAGTAAAATCCAATGCCTATATGGTACTGTTGGTTGTAAATTTTTGACAGAGCTTGTACACTTTCTATGTCCTAAAGAGCGGCGCTACAATCGTGCGTGACAAAAAACTTCAAGTTCTCAGCCACGCGCCAATCAGTTTTAGTAGTTTCCCAGCTACACGCCAATCAGCTCGTCGCAGCTGGTTGTGCCCGAGCTCCGTGTGGAATAAAATAAATACTTTTAAAAAGTCGATATCTCCGAAACTAAAGGTCAAAAATTGCCATTTTTTTTCAATGAATCCCTGAATATTACTGCATACACGAGAGGTTTTATTTAAAAATACTAAGATCCGTTTAGAACCCATAATGAAAAATGTGAGCAAAGTCCTATGCCTTAATGCGTTAGGTATAGGCATCGCGTACAAAAAGACCCATATTCAATTGCAATTATCTCATAAACTAAACGATGAATCGAATTGAAAATTTGGGCATCAGTCCATGAAGGTCATGTCTACACTATACTTAAATTTCAGGCACTTCCTAAAGGCCCCTTCACACTACTCGCGAAGTTAATCGAAGTTGGGCGAGGACGAGAGTGTAGAGAGGCACTTCGTGCTTCTTCGCCTCGCTTTGCTTCGCTTCGGGCGACTTCCAATCGGTGTCGGTATTTTGGACCGAGTCAAAGGACCGAAGTCGCGAGCACGAGTTCTCGCGAAGTTAAGCCACGGGTTCTCGCGAAGTTGAGCGAGTAGTGTGGTGACGCTCCTCGTACTCGGCTAGTTTCGGCGAGTACTTCGGCGAGGAACTTCGAACGAGTAGTGTAGAGGGGCCTTAAGATTCGACCAAAACTACAGAACTATCTTAAACTGTTCGTTGTCTATGTCAATCGGTCAGTCGGTCCGCCGTCGAACTGTTTAATATATATCGATATATAACCAGCACTAGTGGATAGTCAGTCGGATTTTGGTTCCGGTGGTACTTCGAGTTAAGCAACGTCCTGCGTGGCCGATATTTGGAGCGGTGACTGCTTTACCGTGCAACGGCTGGCGCATCAACCAGTCAGCGAAAGGCCAATATTTCTGATACCTTGGTGTAGATACTTGAGTAAAACGTCTCTGCACCAGATAATCAAAAGAATATAGGCCCGTCTATACCGGTATGGGTTTTCCACAGTTTCCCTGTACCCTCGGCAAATGCGGTATAGTGTAGCTTAGGACAACTGTGGACGCAACGGAAGTCAGGTTAGTTTAGCGAAGTACGTTCGAAACGTTGGAACTAAGAAAATAAGCAAAATGTATATATATAAAACATACAAGATCATTTGATTCACCTAGCCCGCGGGATATAACAGAGTTTGGGGTGCTTGAACCTCCCATTGACTACATGGACATCCAGGGGCACATATTTATACATGTACATATATATATATATATATATATATATATATATATACACACACACACGCATACACATGCGTGTATATACAGCGCTATGATAATAAGGACTCCCAGCTTTACGAGCAATAAAATTCACGGGGTTAGCTCGCGTACACGTTCATGCATTTATTAGCCCATATATGTACAATCACACACACACACACATATGTATGTGTGTATATATATATATATATATATATATACACACACCCAAGCACACACATCGAGAGAGGGCTAGACACGATAAATTTAATCACTCGCTATATCCGTCCGCAATCCCTCCTCCCTTCATCTAGTAAACTCTCTTTACTATGGACCGCATATACCGACAAACCGATCGAAAGCTTTCACTTTTTAAAACGCTGAATTTATATGAAAATTCAAATGAATAAAATTACGACCCTCGCTGAGGGTCAATAAAAATGGAGTCAGGAAAATATTCACTCGAACGTAACGAGACTAACACACGGATCGCAAAGGTATTGGGGCAATATTACGAGGCAGCTTTCAGGTAACGAAAAAAAACAGAGAGTGAGGTATAGTGATTAAAATGTCTTGTTTTTTTCCTGCATATATATATATTATTTTGATATGGAAATGAAAATTGGAGACCGATGAACATTAAAATTAAATCCACCTCGGGATTAATTAATGGATATACGTTAGTTACGGTTGAAATTAAATTACCCGGCGAACGTCCATTTGCGCGATAAAAACTTTTGAGAAAGATTATAAAATCCTGGCTGAAGTCCGAATAAATAAAAAATCGCGAAGTCAAATTATAATTTGCATTCGGAATCGCCTGCGGACAAGCAAATTTTTCCATTAAGCTCTCGGTTCTCGCGTGAATATTGAGCATGATCGCGATCGCCGAACAATGGCAATTGAAAAAAAGAAAAAAATAATGGTGAAAAAGTGTAAAAAGTCGCAATGAAAGAAAAGCGCTCGTACACGTATGTACGTACGAGTTCGCTTTGGTCGTTCTCATATTGCATCGAAGGATTGTGACTCCTCCCTGATATACGATTGACTTTTTTTTAGTTATCTTTCTTCTTTGCGGGTGAGAATCTTTCATCCCCCTTTGCCGCAGATATTCTCAGTACGTCGCGCGTATATACGGCAAAAATGTGGTTTCGTGGTTGGAGAGACGAATCAAACGGGGTTCTGAAATGCGAAAGGATAACGGTGCGTATATACAGGGTGGCCCGAAAAATGACGTCCAAAAGGAAAATCTAGATACCTCCTATAAAACTATCCAAATCACCCCCATGTATGTTCTACGATTTTTTCGTTTATCGAGAAAAAAGCATTTTTTTTTTCGAGTTCTCCAGTAGCAGACGTTTGAATATATTTCTCTTTGGTGAATGTACTTTCGTCTTAGAAGTTTTTAAAATTAGTTGGGTGTCATTTAGATTAGTATAAGTATTTTATATATCACAACCATGTTTTCCTCGCTTTTTCGTGCGTGTAAACGGTACGTAAAAGGGGTATTTTACGTACCGGTATTTGAAAATTGTGAAACGTCCCTGTAGAACAGCTGTCGTGTGAGAACGCGTCGAAAATCTTTAGACACGATTACCGAACCTAAAAGCATGCGCTCAACGGATATCATGCTGTAGGGATTTTCGGCGCGTTCCCACAGTCGTTAGGTCGGAGAATTATTACGTACGTTGAGGCGTTATTTGCGGGAAGTAACACAACCTCACTTTCACGTGACACCGCGACAAAGCATCGTCGATATCGCCGCGGCATAAATCATTGATAACAAAATTATTCATTTTTCGTGCGTGTGAAGGGTGAACGCTTTGTTAAGAATTATTAATAAGATAGTATGTTAAAATTTTCAGTACGAGTCGTAGACGAGCGTGCGAGGCGAACAAGAGTACTGCAAACATCGCGCGCGTGGTAAAAGACCCACTTTCTCCTTGGTACACAATGTACTACTTCTTTATCAGCTGAAGTTTAATTTTTTATCAAAATCTACGGCATCCGCGTTAGTGTTCGGTTGGTAATTTATTTATTGCTCAACAGTGCACTTTGTAACGATAACACAAGTCAAAACAAAACCTACACAACCTACACAAAAGGGAAAATAAAAAGATGCGTTTTTTTCTTGAAAATTAAAACAAAAAGATTGTAGAACATACGTGGGGATGATCCGAATAGGTTGATACGAGGCATGTAGGTTTTCTTTTTAGACGTCACTTTTCGGGCCACCCTGTATGCATGTATATAATATAGAGAGAGAGAGAGAGCGAGCAAGAGTGGGAAAGAGAGAAAGGATATTTTGAACACGTTTTATCTATATCTAATATCGGCTATCAGCGCATTTGCCTATTTTGAGGACGGTCCTTAAACATTTTTTAAACGGAGCGCCGATTTTGGGGTTCGCACAGTCCTCGAAGATGAACGTCTTAAAAATCCCCTCTCCCCATATATACCATATATGTGTGTGTGTTCATGTATGTACGGATGTGTATGTATCGACGTAATTCCGTAGCGTTCTACAAAGCCACCGAGGCAAGCCAAAGGATTATCTGAAATGATTCGTCCACCCTCAAGCGGAACATCGACCGCGATTACGTATATTATACACGGGAATAGGGGGAACTCCGCGTGACACTCGTGTGAGCGATGACAATGATTCCGAAAGACCAGTTCTTCGATCACCTTCCTTCGCTTAAAGCAGTGGCTTCTACTAGAAATTTGGAACAATTATTTTATTATTATTATTATTATTATTTTACAGACCTTTCTGAATAAGTTTGTGAAAACCGTTAATGGTACTCATAAAATTAGCCGAGTTATAGAAATGATAAGGAATACGCTCGGGGAGCGCAGTCGAGACGCAGAAAACTTTAAACGCACGTTTTTCTCGAAACTATGTTTTTCATATCGGCAAGCACGATATCTCGATAACTAATTGGCCGATTAAGGTAAAATGTCGCATACACCTCCAGTAGACTGTTTTTCCACGTTGATAGCAAAATTTAGTCGAAATAATTTTTTTTCTTCATATAACTCGGAAAATGGTCAAAAAAAATAGGAAAAATTGATAATCATAGTTTAACATACTGCCATTGCATTTTTTTTCCGATTCCACACGAAACGGAAAATATTTCGAATGAAAATTCATTTCAAAGTAAAAATTGTCAGCATTATCGAAGATTAGACGTCAAGAGTGCGAATTATCACGCGACCGAACGGTCATCCATCGAAATATCGGTAGGGGCCAACACCGCTTGGCACGAGCGATCGCCCAAGCCGCGCACCAACCGCAACCTCCAGTAACGCTCTGTACGCGCGATGTCTTTTTCGACAGGCTCGATATTACTCTGAAAGTAAAAGATGGAAATCACCAGCGCGTCTAGGCGCAAGAGTGTGTTCATCGCCGATTCACAAACGTATTCCTTGTTCGCTTGGTCTTGCGTCGTCTAGCGGAAAGTGCAGGTTGGAGAGACGAGCGAGATTTGCTGGTGACCCGAAATAAGCCCCGATCCCGAATGATCGTCACGTTCTCAAGAACGTACGCGGTGAAGCGCAGCAAAAGGAACGCCAAGACGAGAGAGAGAGAGAGAGAGAGAGAGAGAGAGAGAGAGAGAGAGAGAGAGAGAGATAGAGAGAGAGAGAGAGAGAGAAAGAGAGTAAGAGAAAAAGAGAGAGAGAGAGAGAGAGAGAGGCACACACGAAGGATTCTGATCTTCTGTTATATTGGCTGCGTGCAAAAGTGCGACTTCCGGTTCGTACGTGGGTTAGGATGATGACCTTAGTAAATTTTCTGGAGAACGTTTTCTACTCATCTAAACTTCTTCTCCTTCCTCTTTCCTTCTTACCCTCCACCCAACCTGTAGGTCGATCAAAATACCGATTCGCAGAAAAATATCGCGGGCTTCGTCCAAAAGAAAAAACCTTGTCGAATAAATGAAAAACGATTTTTTTCCCCTTGAAACGAATCATTGGACAATAATCGCATTCATTTAATTTGGAACTATTCACTCAAACCTACACTGACAGAAAAATTCTTTTGATATTAACTAGATGCGACTATACGTTTTTAAAAATTTTATTTGAATTAACTAGATTTTTCGTGAAATAAAATGCCTCCTATTGCATTCCATTATTAAAATTATTTATTTTAAATATATTTATTTATTCGAATGAAGATCTATTCAATATCGGCTGATAACTGAATATTTTATTTGTTCCTAATTAATCTGTTATTTGGTTTCATCTGGTAGTATAAAACAAAAGAGACAGACGAATAAATGGTACACGATTCAGTCTCTCAAAAATCTCATGGCTTTGTTTTCATTAGAAGATTGTTGTAACGTTCTGCAGTTGAAGAAAAGGGTTGGTCTTTCTATACATAAATTGTCGTGCCTGTTAATAAAAGGCACGACGATACCTTTCTTTTTTTTCAAATAATAACCTTGTTAGTGAAAAAAAGAAGAAAATTTTACTTTTTTTCACCACACTTTTATGTCATGAACGTTTCTAATATTTATGCGATATATCTTTATTTATTTAATTTAAATCTAATCTTTATTTATGTATTTAAATATGTTCAATATTTAAAAAGAATAGTTTGAACAAATAAAAAAAATATATTTGAAACAAATAGGGTCGTAGTAGACCGTGAGACAAGGAAAAAACCTATTTGATTTAAATAGATCCTATTTAAATTAAATTTTTTTACAGTGTATTTTTGTGAATAATGCCACATTTTGAAACCAAATTGTTTCACATAAACAGCGAGGGAGGAGAGAGGGTCTTTCCCTCAACAGTTGAACGATCGCAAAATTTGAGGAGTTTCTAGTCAATTTTAAACGGTCAGGTAAACAATTTTTGCCTCGAGTCATGTTTTTTTCACGTCTTGAATAAAAATAATCATTACAAAATGTGTTCAAAAGTAAAAAAAAATATGATTTTCGTCGAAAAAATCAATGTATTGATTTTTAAGATTGGTAATATTTTTATATTACCAATATTTTTCACCACAATTTCGTACCAATCTTCCTATTCAACACGTGAAAAATCGTTATTTTGAATAAAAATTTTGCGGCTAAGTCAAAATAGCTTACGAAAACTTTTAAAGTTCATCTTTAAAGCTCTCTGTGCGCGAGAATTTCTTTTTTTTACCATATACTTTTTTTGCGCCATTCTAATATGTATTTATATATATATATATATATTGGCAGAAGATGTCACCGGATTACCCTTGCAAATAAACGGAACGGTAAATATGCACCACAACGAGGCAATCGTCAAAGAGCTGCGAAACGTTTGAAATTCACGTAATTACTCTTTAGTTTCGGTATTGTGTTGAATTCACGAGCGAGGAAAATCATTCGTTGGTGCCCCCGCCCCCCTTGTGGCCCAAAGAGAAATGTTTAATGTGTATTAATGTATGCCTCTGGAAGGTTGAGCCAAGCTGGAATACGTAGCCACAGAGGAGCAGCGATCTTATCACTTTTGCAAGCACGTAGCTCAAGAATGCAAAGATGATCTTGAACCCCGCTTGACTCTTGAGACCCACAATATATCTCCGACATCGAGGAGACTAATCTGTTACGGATTTAAAAAAAAAAACAATTTTCCCTGCTCTTTTTTCTTGTTCCCCGTGAACTCCTTTCCAGAATCTCCACAGGGCCCCGAGAAAATGGAAATCTATCCTTCTGTCGAAGTGGTATATAATTCCGTGAGAGTCTGCGATCCAGAGCATCAGTGACTCGCGTTCAATCGAACACAGCGATAAAAACGGGAAGTAGGAAAAAGAAACCTCGCGGCTTCCGACAATGAAGTGCTTTGTGTTCGCATTGGCCGCGTTTTGACTGTGCTCGTTTTAGCTTCGGCGTCCGTCGTTTCCAAGCATATAGACGCTGGGGCCACCAAGATCGAGTGTGGGTTCGTACAAATGAGAAAAGACGCAAAGTACATAATCTTGTCACCATATAGAAACTCGCATTATTCGATTGTTCCTTCGGTCGCGTCCAGTTCGCCTCGAAGACGTTGATACGGACGGTGGCATTCACGCACGGATCCCACCACTACGATGATAAGACACAGGCGATTGACCTGCGACTTGTTCTCATTCTCGTCGCAAGTCGTAATACCTAATCGTACCGCCTTTGCCTTCAAGTGTGTCACTTTTGGGGCCGAGGTGATGATCACTGCGAGGGAACGTAGTGTTTCTGCAGAAACAACGAATGGATACCCTGGGAATGGATCTGAGGATCGCCAGTGAAGAGTGCAAGGTCCTCTTGCGCATTTGTCCAAATAACGCTGCTCTTCGTATATTCCGGCAATGTATCGCAATTACACTGATAGAAAAAATCTTTTGATATTAACTAGATGCGTCTATTTGATTTTTTTTAATTTGAATTAACTAGATTTTTCGTGAAATCAAGTTTTTGCTATTACATTTCATTATTAAAAGAAATAATTTTAAATATATTTATTTATTCAAATCAAGATCTATTTAATATCGTCCGATAACTTAATATTTTATTTATTCGTAATAAATCTGTGATTTAGTTTCATTTGGTAGTATAAGACAAAAGAAACAGACGGAAAAATGGTACACGAATAGGTCTCTCAGAAATCTCATGGCTTTGTTTTCATTCGAAGACTGTTGTAACATTTTGCAGTTGAGGTTAGTCTGTCTATACATAATTAGTCGCGCCTGTTAATAAAAAGCACGACGATACCTTCCTTTTTTCCAAATAACAGCCTTGTTAGTGAAAAAAACGAAAAATAATTCAACTTTTTTTCACCGCTCTTGTATGTCATGTACCCATATTCTCTTTTCGTATTCGTGCCATATATCGCGTTTTATCTTTATTTATTTTATTTGAATGCATTTAATATTCAAAAAGAATAACTTGAACAAATAAAAAATAGTACATTGTGTACCAAGGAGACAAAGTGGGTCTTTTACCACGAGTACTGCAAACATCGCGCGAGGGGTAAAAGTCCTTGTCTCCGCGGTGCACACGATTATTTATATACCAAAACCATGTTTTCCGAGATTTTTCAATGTGAAATATATGTGGCTGCAACCATGTGCTGTGTTGCGTACGTAAGGTGTATCGCACATGGAAGATGTATCGGACATGAAAGGTGTATTGCACGCGCGTCGAGGGGGGGTGGAGGGGGCGGAGCTCCCCCGTGGACACCAAAAGTAATTTTGAAATGCATCACCAAATTTTAACATACTATGTTATTAATAATTTTGCTTAATTCGTTGAAATACGCTAGGACGATTGATTCAGATGACAATTTCGTTTTATGTTATCGCTTCACGTCATAAATGCGTCGTACGTTGAGTTATAGAAGTCTTTCGTTTTGGACGGCAATATTTCGTGTGTCGTTTTTGTCGCGGCTTCTTATAGATCTGGTGGCGTGCATTCGAGCCATTCATCGCTGCTATGTTTTTCCGTATCACTCATTGTTTGTTTAATTTTGTTATTAATGATGTATTTCGCGGCCAGATCGACGATGCTTTATCTCGGTATCACGTAAAAGTGAGGTTGTGTTACTTCCCGCAAATAACGCCGCAACGTACGTAATAATTCCTCGACCTAACGACTGACGGCAGCACTTGACGGCCGACTGTCGGAACGGTGCCGAAAATCCCTACAGCATGATATCCGTTGAGCGTATGCTTTTAGGTTCGGTAGTCGCGTCTAGAGATTTTCGGCGCGTTCTTACACGACAGCGTTTTTACACTACAGGGACGTTTCTCAATATTTAAATACCGGTACGTAAAATACCCCTTTTACGTACCGTTTACACGCCCGAAAAAGGGAGGAAAACATGGTTGTGGTACATAAATATATTTATAAAATATATTTATGTACTACAATATATATTTTGAAAATATATTTATATACGACAACCATGTTTTCCTCGCTTTTTCGTGCGTGTAAACGGTACGTAAAAGGGGTATTTTACGTACCGGTATTTAAATATTGAGAAACGTCCCTGTAGAACAGCTGTCGTGTAAGAACGCGCCGAAAATCTCTAGACACGACTACCGAACCTAAAAACATACGCTCAACGGATATCATGCTGTAGGGATTTTCGGCGCGTTCCCACAGTCGGCCGTCAAGTGCTGCCGTCAGTCGTTAGGTCGAGGAATTATCACGTACGTTGCGGCGTTATTTGCGGGAAGTAACACAACCTCACTTTTACGTGACACCGCGATAAAGCATCGTCGATCTCGCCGCGAAATACATCATCAATAACAAAATTAAACAAACAACGAGTGATACGGAAAAACATAGCAGCGATGAATGGCTCGAATGCACGCCACCAGATCTATAAGAAGCCGCGACAAAAACGACACACGAAATATTGCCGTCCAAATCGAAAAACCTCTATAACTCAACGTACGACGCATTTATGACGTAGAAGCGATAACATAAAACGAAATTGTCATCTGAATCAATCGTCGTAGCGTATTTCAACGAATTAACCAAAATTATTAATAACATAGTATGTTAAAATTTTGTGAAGCATTTCAAAATTACTTTTAGTTCCACGGGGGGGGGGGCTCCGCCCCCTCCACCCCCTCGACGCGCGTGCATACACCTTTCATGTCCGATGCACCTTCCATGTGCGACACACCTTACGTACGCAACACAGCTACGGCACATGATTGCAGCCACATATATTTTACATTGCAAAATATCGGAAAACATGGTTTTGGTATATAAATAATCGTGTGTACCGCGGAGACAAGGACTTTTACCAAAACCCACTTTGTCTCCTTGGTACACAATGTACTATTGGAACAAATACGGTCGTAGTAGGCCGCGAGACAAGGAAAAACCCTATTTGATTTAAATAGATCCTATTTGTAGTAAGAATTCCTTACTAGGAGTATATTTATAAAATGTTAATGTCCAATGGACTCGCACAATGATAATGATATAGTCTCTTAATGGCTTTCACGCGTAACAAAGAGTCGTCGATATTCGTCTTGCAGTTCGACCATGCGTTCTTGTCAACGGTTCCGGCATGGACTGCTCTCCAAAACGCCTAACCCCTTGTAAAGGCTTCATCTCGTTCTTTGTCGTCTAGGAAAGCCGTCGTCTAGCGGCCACGCGCATCTCGAGTGTTTACAGTCTGGTACTGCATGAGCCCGTCTACGATGACCGCCTTCTCGGACAAAGCCCGAAATTGTTTACTTCATATTTAAATTACATGTTTTTTTGCAGTGTACGCCACGTTCTTCGAGTTCTTTAATTGATATACTGATCACGTGTCACTTTTTTCAACCCATTCTTCGAGTACCAGCGTCTGATCAGTTGAATCTTCACCTTCTGCTTAGGTATTCTACATGCTCATCGATATGAGTTCACTCAACTGGGACTGTTCAGTATGATTTTTTTTACGACACAACGTCAAACAGGGAAAATAAAGAAGTTTTGTTGCACGTGTACAAATTTGTTATTCTATTTCCTCACCATACATACGTATACATCGAGCAGATGATCCTACCGTCTGTAGGCACCCGCATTCTACATGATGACGTATCATCCTTCGTTTCGCCGCTCGCCTATGGTCAATCCTCAAGATAAAGAGTTCGTCGTTCTCTCACACAAATATGTACGCACTATACAAACGCAAACAGAATGTTGTATTTACACAGATATCGTTGTATTTACACGAGCAGTCCGACTACTTCTCTTTGATCAAACGATTATTCCATCGGACCCAATGATGGACAAGATGCAGACCGTTAATGATTCCCCCAATCATTAACGGCTCAAACAGAAAAATTACCATAGGTGCATTAAAACAAAAATACAAGAATTGCCGATTTTATGAAATCTACGTGGCCTAATTCCAGAGATTGAATTAAGGAAAATTTAAAAAAAATCGGTATATAAATAATTAAAAAATTGGACGCGACTGTTAAATATATAAAATGATTTTCACTTTTCACAAATCTCTTATGGTCTTGTGAACAAATAAAAATAAAAGAAAAAAACGTCTTTTGAACTGATGAACAAAAAGTCTCGAGATCTACTTAACCGATTTTGATGATATTTTTAGCATAGGATTTTTTTGATTCGATGCCACGTTCGATTTTTATTAATTTTTAATAGTCACAATTATCGTAAAAATCAGTGTTTTTCTTTCAAACAGCTGTAATTTCTACATTTGTTTTTTAATTCCCTATACTAGACTTTAGCTATTACATTTTTTATACGAAAATTTTCATTTTTTTATTTTTCAGACGATGTCTGACAGAAAAAAATCGACCATCAGCAAAAATTTGCAAAAGAGAGTCCTATTGTACAATTTACATCACCGTCATAAAAGATTTTATCCCCTCGTGTTTTAAAAAATATGTTCATAAGACTATAATGTATTTGTAAAAGATACAAACTGCTTCATATATTTATTAGTCGCGTCAAAAATTAAAAAAAACTTTATGTCTATTGTTCCGAGTGCCAAGATGGTGCAACGCTTTAATAAATTTGATTAACTGCATTTTCATTAACTGTAAATATGAAATGTACGTGAACTCCAGGCCTAACTGTACAACTAGTGACACGTTTTTTTTTTTCAATCCAGCTGACAAAACATAACGCTGTCTGGATTCACCTTATCTAACCGACTTCTGCGAAGTACGTTCTTCGTCTTTTGTTTTTCCCGTAATTAAAGTTGTTAACGATCGTGAATGGGAGCCAAACTTTTATCGTTCATTCCGCCGATTAAGTTTTATCGTCTTGAAGTTTGCATCGTCGGAATCCAACAAATAATCTTTTTTATATTTTTATTTCCTCGTTCTTATTATTTTAAAATATCTTTTTTGCAGATTTGAATTCCAGATCTCTAAATAAGCGAATTAAATAATAATTACCGGATTTTCGCAACGTATATTTGGCGAAATAAAAACGGGGGATTCAAAAATAATCATTTTCGTTGCATTCCAACGATGCAAACTCCAGTCTTATTCAATTTTTTCGAGCGCTACCAGGCATTTCGGATTGAAAACAGATATACATTTCACTTCGGTGTGTTCTACAGTTTCCATGGTTGGCGATACCCATACACAGGCGATTCGTTCACCACGCTCGTACACCCATACACACACACATACGATCATGCGATATATATATATATATATATATATATATATATATATATATATATATATATATATATATATATATTCAGTAGGGTTGACGAGCCCTGTACTCGTGAGGAAATAAAATGACGTCGAATTACCATTTATATTAAGCCCGATTTTACGGGCATGAAGGGATGAAGAGGAAAAAAACGGAAAAATTCATGGAATATATGCAATCGAACGAATATAAGCGAGACAGCAAAGGATAACGCATGTGGAATGCGAAACGTTACACATCATTGAATACGAAGTAAAAAAAGAATCACTGATTTAACGGCTATGCCTTGAAATGATGTCGACAATATATACGATTTTTTTTTTTTTTTAAGAAAAGCGCATATGCGACGAAAAATATGGTGAATGCATTGAAACCCCTCGGAGGGACTGGGTGTGGGGGTAGCGGAGAAAGAGAAAACAGAAGAAAAGACGAGAGAAAGGATCGTACGAGGATGAAAAAAGTGTTCTGCAGCAGCGATCGCAATACGAGATGCTCAGTGTCCCTTTTACGGTAGTCACGTAAACATAGGGCGTGCAATTTGACCCCGATAGAACACTAGGTACCCGCATGTTCAATCCTCCAACCCTGTGCTGCGCTTCATTTTTCCTCCCCCTCGTACATGACGTCTTTAGACGCACACACATACACACACAGCCACGCGTATTTATGCGCCTACATAGAGACTCGTGCGAAGCAAAGGAAGACGGTGGAGGACTATGTGCCCGTAGGTGAATTGAAGCCACGATATAGAACATCTGCGAAGCTCTGACGCGAAGAGCTTCGTGTCTTATCCACTTTGCAAGAGCTAACTCGACGACGAGATGTGCATTAATATAGCAGAGAACCATTCCCGAGTGCCTCCCTCGCTCCATTGAAAATCCCTTCCAGCGTTCTTGCAATTTTTATCTTTTCTCGTTTTTGCATTTTTTTTCCCTTGATTATTTTTGTTCTTCAGCTGCCTATCCATTTGATATCGCAATGCCTCAAGGATAAAAAAAAAAAGAAATAGGGAATGAATGCATGCAACATTGAGTATAAAAATGTTTTAATGCTTTTCGTCCACTAAGACCACTTTTTTTTAAATTTTAGCGTGTAGAGCATGTTAATTGTATGCGAACAAGCTCTGCGACGGAATGACAAAGTTTGACGATTAAGGGATGCCTGTCACACGAATCTGTGGGCCACCAGGGAGAGACGCTCTCGGATCATCGCTTAGGGTATTCATAACGTGCTTCCGGCGAACCTATGAGAGACCGGGATCCTCCCTCGAGGCTGGTATTTAGGTCGGGTTCCGTCGAGCGAGTACGAAACGAGCCGACTGTACGAGTCGACGAGAGTCAGCGAGAGGCCGAGAGAGCCGCTTCAACACGACGATCGATAAAATTCAATCCCCGGGACTTGAACGAGGAGGAGACCTCGCTTCGTACAGCTGGGTACAGGGTGTCACAAAAATCACTACTGAAATTTCTTAGGGCTGGTAGATCTCGAAATTTCGAAGTGAATAGTTCTTAGCTATTTTTCGCTTCGATGGACCGTTAATGAGATATCGAACGATCAGTGATAGCCAATGACGCGGGTCGGCTAGGCGGGGTGGATAGGAAGGAGACATTGGCCAGCGTATGGAGAAGGAGCGGCCCCCACCAGTGCGCGCTTTCTTCTCAACTGACGAGCTCTATTGGCTGTCAGTGATCGATTCATATCTGGAGAACGGCGCATCTGGGGAAAAAAACTGATGAGAACATTTCTCTTCAGAATTTTGCGATCCAGCTACTCGGCTGATTGTGGCTTTTGGCGCTACCCGTATAGCCGGTTTGTATATTCTTTTCTCGCGTTTTCGCTCTCGGTACCATACTTTTTTTTTCATCAACAATAAAACAGCGTTGTTATGTGGAATGTACGTGTGTTGTGCCAGCGAGGATGAACAGAGTCGAGACGGTGCAATAAACGCATGAGAATTATTCTCCTTTCATATTACCCAGAAGAACAAATCGAATGAGAAATTCAGCGTGTAATATAAAATGTAAAGTCGAAACGGAAAAAACGGGATTTCCGAGGGGCCTCGTAAATATACAGCGGATACATATACATGCCCGACGAAAGCCCCAGAAACTCTCAAATGTTCCACAACCTACGCGTATATATCACTGTGGCCCAGTTGCTCGGTCCACCTTTAAACTCGGAGAACCTTTTCTTACAGCTGAGAAGAGCCAAGGTTTTTCAAGATTATATTTTCTCTCTGTTTCCCGAGTAATCCCAGCAGCGATTCAAAAATTGATAGAACCCACGAAGAGCGCACGAGAAAAAAGACGCGAGCGGATCGGCAGAGCTCACAAAAGATGTTTAAAGAAGGTGGCACTACGAAAACATGAAGCAGCGGTTTCCAGGATGTGACCACCTTTTTTTTTTCAAATTCCTCGCGCCTGCTCTCATACAAAGTTAGATGTTGTCTCGTAGCGATGAACTTGTGACATGTAGACGTTGATGATTCAATTGATCGCGCGCAGCTACTCGATAATTGGATTGGAAAAAGGTAATAAATGATTGATATATGAATTTAGGAACTCGACGAACGTGGTTGAACCGTCCGTATCAACGTCTTCGAGGCGAGAACTAGACGCGAAAAAAGGAACAATCGAATAATGCAAATTTCGATGATGACAAAATTATATACTTTGCGCTAGAACTCAGCTTGTGATAGCGCATTTTCTCAATCGTACAAACCCATTTCATTTTCGTGTATAAAAGTTATATGTTTGGGAATGTCGGACATCGAAGCTGAAAACGAGTACAGCCAAAACGGACAATACGAACACGAAACACTTCATCGTCAAAAGCTTCGAGGTCTTTTGATCAGGTAATACTTTCTCGTCAAGTTCTTCCGAATTCGACAAACTTTCGTCAAAGCGCGCGCTACATTAAAGTATTCCTTTCACGAGCTCGTATATATTTAACAATTAACTTATTTCCGTCTACAATTAAGTAACAATGCATCCCACTATACTGGTGAAATTTCAAGTCGTTACCGAACTTTTAACTTAAAAATACGATTTAAAAAATTGTGAAATATATACAGATACAGTATGGAGAAATATATACAGATACAGATACAGTATGGAGGTGACACGTTGGCCACATCTCTATCTGATATTTTTATATATTAAATAACTCTAGATGTCTCATATAAACTGCTCTAAGCATGTAAAAATTCTAAAGATTCCGTAACCACAATAGAAACAGGGGATCACCACATGTTTAAAGAAAATATTAACGATAAAACAGAAAAATGAGACTAGCAGAAGAATTTTCGTAACCGCGACTTCTCAGAGAACATGTAAAAATGTCAAAATCTGCAAAATATATGCGAAATTTTTCTATCCCGTTGATCATTGGGTATAATAATTGATTGTAACTTATTTTTATTAAGGGAGGGCACAGCTGTGACCGATTCAAAAAATCCATTTTTTTGCATTTTCTTGTAGCGTGTACCTTCAAAAATATGTATACCAAAACTTATTTTATAAATTACAAAAGTGACAGAGCTACAGCACTTTTAGTAGGAGAGCGTAGAGCAACAGCCTTTGCCGGCCGCATTTCATAGAGGGTTTTTTCTCGAAACCACTTTTTTCGAACTGGTGCAGACGATAACTCAAGCAATAATAGTCGGATATGTAAAAGTTTTGCACGAAATTTTTTGTAATTGCAATAGCTATCGTTAAGCGTACACGTTTTTTTTTAATTGCTATTTCTTAAAGCATCTTGAATGAAAATATTTTGGGTGAAAGTAATACTTTTTATTTCGAAACGTGGCCATATTTCCAAAAATAAACAAAATCAAGAACGGCTACGCTTAACAATAGCGATATTGATGCATATTAAGGGCAAATTTTATTTTTTTGTTTCAGACGAATCAAAGCAGAGATTTCAATCCCACCAGGAAGAGGGATATTTCCGATAAGCGTTTACTCTGCCATTTATTGTACTTCAACTACTTTTTGTTTTTTTTTTCAATAAACTTTTCTTGAATCTACTTCAATGTATGTGAAATAACATATCTTTAATTGAGCCCCAAAAAAACCATTAAATGAATTTAAAAAATTCATGAAAAAAGCTTATTTTTCTGACCGTCACCGTGGGGTCCCCCCTTGAGCGCCACTGTAATCTACTAATGATTCAAAAGGGCACTGGCTTATGCGTCCACAAAATAGGGCCCTCCGCGAAAGAAATACCTTAAGCTCGCTCAAACTCAAGTTCTTCGCTTTATTTGCAATAATAATCATCCATTCACCGATAAACCGCACCTCTTTTATTCCAAACCACCGTATCATGAATCATCTTTTCGCTGCTTTTGACCCACTCAATATTTTCTCAATTCACCGTGAAATTTTACCCGTAAACGAGCGATCCGATTGCGATGCAAATTGAGAACCGATCGTGGCGCGTGCACGCGGCGCAGATATTTACGGAAGACGATTCGGCGGAATAGCGCGCGAAACGTGCACAACTCTAATAAGGAGCATAATCTAATTAGCGTACGAACGCCATTTAATTAGCGCACTTGTGATAGCACGGCGTTCCGATTCCTTTGCAGACGACGAACTTTTACCTCCCGTTTTAAATCGTTGAAATCCTATACCGGAAAACTGGTCTCTGCAAATACGGAGATTGTTCCGAAGCTCGCCACTTGCAATTAGCGAGAATCCAAAACACTATTGCACGATCCCAGCTCGCTATTCGTATCACAGTTGCGACATTCCAGACATTCTTCAATCTTTTTCATTTTATATATTAGTTGTACAACTTTGCTTCCGCCGTTTTTTTCCAAAATTTGAGACTTTATTCTTAAAAAATCATTACCTATTCATGATTCAAAGTACTGTCCGTCGCTAGCTACTACTTTTTCCCATCTTTTTGGCAATTGTCGGATACCATCTCGAAAAAAACGATTCCATCTCAAAAAATTCTTCCACCGCCATACCGGTCCTCGACGTCAAAATCACCGCTCTTGAAGCGTTGAAACCACTCACGACATGTTCTTTCACTAAGAGCAGACTCGCCGAAGGTACTTGAGAGAATTCGATGCGCCTCAGCCGCAGTTTTCTTCAAATGGAAGCAGAAAATGAAAACTTCCCGCGTATGACGAGAATTTGGCTCGAAAACTGACATCTTCGATCGAAAATAAATTTATGATGCAAACACAAGTTCACTAATGTGGTGCTGTCGTTATGTTGACAGATGTCCAAGCTTACTGTGTGACATTTTTTATCTGCCTGTTTCAACCAGCATCTACCGCTGCAGCCATCTATCGAAAAACGGCGGAAGCAAAGTTGTACACGTAATATATTTACCCATTTTTGTCTGACGATAATGATACGAAGAATTGTGAAACGAGACGTGCGCGGAGAGGGGGGGGTGTACCTATAATTATTTGGACTAAATTTTTGAAAATTCGGAATGCAGGGTCTGCGTGAAAGAGAGATCGAAGAATATTTCTGAATTCTGAATTGGCACGACCCGAGGCAGTGTGATTTTATTTTATTGTTGATGATGCATTCGACCATGCAGGAGATAACTTTTTTGTACGATTCAAAAATTTCCATCGTTGGAATGCAACGATAATATTTTTTTAAATTTATTACTTTCATTATTATTCAACATCATATTTTGTACAGTCAAGTTGTAGATCGCTGAATAATAACAAAAAACGTATGTATGATTTACGTCGCTTTAATGTGCCATAGAAAATTTGGAAAATAAAAAGAAAAATGAATTTTCGTTGCATTCTAACGATGCAAACTTGAACGTCATAAAAAAATGCCATGCCCTTTTCCCTTTACCGAGCAAAACTCGATGCTCTCAGGCACTGTACATGGCGTTAATGTTTTCATTGTTGAAATGCAACGATTATTTTTTTCTTTTTTTCGTTCTTTTCGCAGATTTTGGCTATGGAAATAGTACAAACATTTGTTAGGATTGATATTTGGCGATCAACGAAATATGATTTTCGATAATAATAAAAATAAAGCATTCAAAAGAATTATTTTTGCATAACAACGAGGCAAACTTCAACCCCATACTTTCGGAATGCCCGTTGAAAACTTGAGTTGACGCTCCAATTTGCTCATTCTTTATATCATACGAATGCTTAATCCCATATGAAAGACATGCAATGTCGTCGACATTGAGAAAAATCCAAGAAGTCTTCGGGGCCATTGTGAAAAAGCATACACGCGGATCAATTATCGATGTATCGAACACGTCCAACCGCCGTGTACAAAAGTAAACGCGGCTATAAAAGTTGCTTTAAAAAGAGCACAATATTGTCGGCAGCGAACGTTCAAGGAAGTGGACAATCATCCTTACCGCTTAAAAAAAAAACTAACCGTCGTCGTGTTTGGTCTGAAAATCATTTTCAATGATTTGTCCGCGGAATTCTTGACCGAAAAAAAAAGTAAACAAATCGATACCACATATGGCATGCATTACAAGAATGTTCGGTCTCTTTGAAGTCTCGCCAATTAGGAAGTGCCTGCGGAACGCGGGGATGCGTGAAGAATTGTCACTCTCCGGATCGCACGCAACAGAGATTTTGCACGAAGGCAAGAACGACGAACCGAATCCAGAGACTATAACATACGGTGCACTGCAATCTAGAGAATTTTTGACGGATAATTTTACATACGATTTCCCAAAAACTGATGAATAATTTGCTTATTGGTCGTAATCGATGGGACTCTAGACCTGAAATTGGGCAATTTTTTATTTCTCCCTCAAATGGATTTGGCAACGTGTTATTCGATGCAAAACTGTTTAATGGTCATGAATTTTCCAGTTCTATCCTTCTCCAGCCCTTATTTAGTCCAGGGCATCGACTTTTGTGTATAAAGCGTCGGCGGACAAAAAGTTATGGACTCATCAAGTTCTGACTAGGAAATTTGTCATCAACGGATGATTTTCCATCGAAAAGGGTTCGAAATCGAATGGACCGAATCAAAATTCCAAATGTTTAAACAAACGATAAGCTGTCTAGCTGTTTATATATATAGAGAGTTGAGAAAGAGAGAGCGAGAAAAATAACGTTAAGTTAAGGGACAGATCCCTTTAGGCAGCCGAAAAAAAACGAATTTTCAAGATTTTTTGCGTCGAAACTGATAATTCGTCATAATACAAATTTTTGCATTTACATAGGATTACATCTTTAAATTTTGAATTGTTTAAAAATATTTAAAAACGACAGCAGTACTTGCTTCAGAGACGGAGCTTTCGTGAACCTCGTACAAGATAACTAAAAAATTATCTGATCGATCATTTCGAAAATTTTCAGATAACATAATTACCGTCTATGTGAACCTAAAGTTTCTTGAAAATGAATTTAAACTACTTTTTCATTAACAATTTTACTATAATAAAATTTTCATGAAAAATAAAACATTTTTTCAAACACGTGCCATTTTTCGAATTTTCACTTTTATTTTTATTTTTTAGGTTCACATAGAGCGTGTGGGATTTAGAAATCTAAAACTTCTTGGCTACGATGTTTCAAATCAATGCAGCCGACGCTAGGTTGTACGACGTGGAACAACTCAGGCGGCAACCGTCTCTAAAGTGTCGTATAGCCGCTATTTTTACACATAGAAAACGAATCGCAAATTAAAATTCGTACATACTATTTTTACTATGTAGAATGAATAGTTTAGACGCAAAAAAATGTTGAAAATTCGCTTTTATTCAGTTGTCGAAAGGAATCTTCCCCCTTGAGATTGATCATCGCGCAAAGAAATTTTTACAATGGCCATAAAGATAGCTCGCAATAAAATGACAAATGTTCGTTGGTACACTCAGTTCTAATATGCTTCGAAAATACGTAAATTTTGTCTACAAAGACTGCGAACGTATGAAAAGAGTGAAGGAAAATAATACAAGGGAAAAAGCAAAGCGAGAGGAGCAAGTCTAAGGGAAGGAGAACTGAAAAATATTGAGCGTTAATTAATATCAGTCCCTGCTGACAAAACCGAGGGAGATATCGAGATAAACCCTTGGCAACCTTTCATCGCGTCTCGCTGTCTCATTCATCCTTCTCTTCGACGCAGTGATCCGTCGTCCACCGGTGGCCCTACGTATTTTTTTAATGAGGGAGACGGAAAAAAGAAGCGACATATACCGAAGCTCCTTAGGTTTAATTTTCCCTCGTCTTCTCCAATCACCATAAAGCACCAGAGTTTCGCGTAATACGATATTTGCTTAAAGAGGATCGACAGCTTCACACCGATCGCTGTTCAAAGGATATTGATCCTATTATTTTAATAAACATTGATATATATAAAATGAAACCCCAAATTAAGAAAGTTCTAGTAAATTTCCATACAGATCGATTGCTAGAAAGAACAATCATATTTTAAGCAATTCAAGACCGCTGTTCATGAGCCTGCGAGAGGTAAAACTATATTCTTTCAATGACATCGAATGCGCTAATGATTCAGTCATTTCGTGCTTCGTCTTAATTGTAACGTCGTCATCGAAAAAAGACAAACCGATTAACTCTTCTGACAGATACCATAGATGGTTCATGAACTTTTTTACTACAGCAGTAGCCACTTTAAGGTAGTAGTCTCGCCAAGGCGTTTTTCTATAGATTTTTTTTTATTTTGAGTACTCATTCTGGACACCATTCAATGATGACCTACCAAATTGCAAAAGGATTCACCGTTCCGTTTTCGAGATATTGGCAATCAAAGATTTCATAGTTTTACGCGTATTCTTATGGAGAACAGTGGAAAATTTCACATTTCACGCAATAACTTCGAAACTTTTCTACAGATTTTTTTTTTATTTTCAATTACAGAAGAACATATGAGGAAGTGGGTAAAAAAAATCATGAATTTTGACCGTCTAGTTTCAGAGATATAGCGATTTAAATTAAGCAATGTCTAGCGACGCTAGCGCCACAGAGCGACTGGAGCAGACTAGAACTAGATTACAGTGGTGTGTGCATATTCGTATACGTAGAGTATCTACGTACTAGTAGCCGGAATGGATAGTCTGATACAAAAGTGAGGGTTAGGTAAACATTATATTAGGTATTTTCATCATTACTTTATAAGTTTTTAAATCCCAATAACATGTACAACCTATATTATAAGGATATTTCGCAATATTTCGAAGCTTTCATCGATTGAGCAGAGAATAAACTTTTCAACGTGACTGTGGCGAGACTACTGCCTTAAACACAATCCGATAGAGACCATGACATACTCGATACGAATCGAGGCTCCATGGTGGGAAAAATATATAGTTAAAATTATAATGCTCGGTAGCGACCTCTAAACATTTTCCGATTACAGGGAACCTTTGCGATATTTTTTTTCTCTATTTGTCACAATTTGATCAGGTGACCCGCAACGAAATTAAAAACAAGGTAAAAAGTGGACCACCTTCATATATATATCAAGAGACCTATATATATATACAGGGTGTGTTCATAAAGTAATGCCAGTGTTGTCGTAAAAAAAAATGTATTCAAGATATAGTTACAAATATTTAGTAATCTTCGAAGTATATATATATATATATATATATATATATATATATATGCCTGCGAAAGCTACACAGAGAAAAAAAACGCTTGGAACAACGAAATCGTTCATTCACAGGTGGCCACCGAAATATCGAGATCAAACACTAAAATATTTCATTATTCCGAGTATTCGTTAGCTCGATGGAATAACTAATTCTCAAAAAAATCTAAGGCTCCATTTTTTTATAAATAATTCGTTGGCATTCTACAATAATGGATTTAGTCAACTCAAGTAATTTTTTTCCCAGTATAAATCTACTTTTTGTTCTAATACGTTACTTTAAGGTAGCGAGACTACTACCACAGTCACGTTAAAAAGTTTATTCTCCGCTCAATCGATGGAAGCTTCGAAATATTGCGAAATATTCTTATAATGTAGGTTGTACATCTTATCGGGATGTAAAAACTTATAAAGTAATAACGCCTAATATAATGTTTACCTAACCCTCACTTTTGTATCAGACTATCCAGTCCGGCTACTAATACGTAGATACTCTGCGTATCCGGATATGCACGCAGTAATCTGTGGATACGGATATGCACACTGTAATCTAGTTTTAGTCTGCTCCAGTCTCTTCGTGGCGCTAGCGTCATTAGACATTGCTTAATTTAAGTCGCTATATCTCTTAAACTAGACGGTCAAAATTAGTGATTTCTTTTTACCCACTTCGTCATATGTTCGTCTGTAATTATGAATTTAAAAAAAAATCTGTAGAAAAGTTTCAAAGTTTTTGCCTGAAATGTAAAATTTTCCACTGCTCCCCATTCACCGTTTCCCCCATGGAAACGATGGATCCTTTTGAAATTTTGCAGGTAATCATTTCATAGTGCCCTGAAAGAGTCCGCAAAATTTAAAAAAAATCTATAGGAAAACGCCTTGGCGAGACTACTGCCTTAATACATTTTATTGTCAACTGCGAGCGTTTAAGCAGATCTTAAGGTTCATACACACCTAGATAAATATTTACACGCGTTACGATACGATACACCCTCAATCGGCAATACAAATATTCGTATAATATATTAGAAACAAGGCAGCAGTTTTACCCTTTGAAGGCATATATATATATATATATGTATACACGCATGGTAGTAATTAACGAGTGGACGACGGCTCTGGAGATCTTCCGTGTCGAACAACGTTCTTCTGGCACTTAGCCGCTTGCTTGCGTGCCGTCTAACAAGAGGGAGGCAGTTTTACCGAGTGTCCGATAGTCAACACAAGTGAACCTCGGTAAAATATACCCACCTGTGTTGACACAAATTTTGGATAGTTTCTCTGTGCCTTCCTGCCACAGAAAAGTTACTTTGGAAAACTTCGGTCGATACAGACAAACCGTCTTGGAAGGAAAACGCTAATGGCTCAGGGCAACACTCTGAGAGCGTCTCCCTAAGGAACTAGAAATAGTAAAGTGACATGGACGAGTCAAAAGTGAATGGGGGTAGAAGTATGGGAGGTATGGGGTCGTAAAAACTCGGCAGGGCGTATAAATATGCACGCATATATATACATATATATATATATATATATATACACAGTCGAAATCGCTTATAGCGACATTGCTTATAACGACGAATCGGCTATAACGTCGATACTATAGGGTAACTTCAATGACGTTATAACCGCTTTTGACCGTATATAGCTTGTATTTAATTTGAATTCAATTAAAGTCTCATTGAAATTCGATGGATTCGTGCCAAGGTCTTCCTGAAATCATGTGAGTTGTCTCACTCCGACCGCAGCCATTTCGCACGGGGGTGCAGAGAAACCCAAACCGGCGAAAACCAGCATCATGAACGTCGGTCATGTATATTTTTTTTCCGCGATACTTCGATGTTCGTGACGAGAGCAGGCCACGATAAGCAGAGGCAACGCGAAAACCTCGGAAAAGTGGCCTCCCGCTGACCGATCGATACGCCTAGCAGCGCATGGCTAAGCGGTCACTCATCCAAGTAATGGATGCAAGCATTGCTGTTTAACGTAGGAGAGCGAGAGAGAGAGAGAAAGCGGAGCGTTGGTGACATGCGAGTGGGACGACCTCGTACCTACATCGCTGTCGATCGACTGCTGTCTTCGGTTGCGATGAAAAAGCTCAATCTAACCTTACATAACTTCGATCGAAATCCTTCTTCGAATATACGCTCTTCGAAGTTGGCAAAAGAAATGAAGCGAGCCTGAGAACTTTTCATTCTCGGGGAACAAAGAATTTTCGGGGTTTTCGAGCTTTTGGCCAGCTTTGCAATTCATGTCAAGCGACATTCTTTTTTTCCGTAATTTGGCTCGCGGTTCCCTAAAAGACTGGAGGAAAAAAAACGTTTGGGCGATCGCGAGAAATGCTTAAAAAAAAATATGTTTTTCTTTACATTGTTTCTTGAATTTATTAAGTTTTGTGATCCTACGAGCAATACTGCAAGTGAAAAAAAAAGATGATTTTATTTTTTTTTATTCCAATTTATAATGTTTTTTGACACCGGGATTTATTTTTCGGACTTTTATTATCAGAGAGAAGGCAAAAACGTAAAATCACAAAAGTATAATAAAATTAACGTAAAAAAGTACCTTACGTACGTCACTCACTGTACGACCAATTTTACGGTGAAAAAAAAAAAATTTCTTCTACTTCGACGATTGGACTATCTGTCGATCATCAAACTCTGACTACCTAACAAACTTCAAGTTCCCATAGCTCTCAGGAATTAAAAATGACAGGACTGTAACAGACTAGACAGACATACAATAAGGAACAGTCCCACCATAAAGGTTCCCTTCATTTTAGCTTTAAGCGGTGAACTGCAATCAGAGAGAAAAATAATAAAACGAAGAACTGCCAGAGCCTTCTTCAACAATTTTTCTAGGAGCCCCATTAAATATTACACCTTCCCGACGATCATTTGTTGTAAACTTTTCCATCGTCTATTTCGCGTCCCCAAGAGTCACGCAATTTTTGCTCTCCCTCGGCATCAAGTAGACAAATGAGGTGCGTACAGGAGGCAAAATTTTGAGTCCGCTTTGTATCGGACTTGCTGAACTTTTCCTGAAGTTTTTGCCACTCTCTCCTTATCGCAGCCAATTAATCTACGGTTTCGCTGCACTAACGTTTCGTTCTCCGGCCCTCCTCCACCCCATCTCTCATCCATTTACCTTTCTTGCCCCAATGAGGGGGAGCGAATAAGGGCACGGAATGAAAAAAAAGCAAACGTATCCAGGGTTCGTATGACGGGGATTGGGAAGAGAACATTATGAGGAAAAAATTCCATTTAAAACTTAACGGCGAGCCCTAGACCGAGCGCACATATAGGTATAAGTTTATACGCGCGGTAAAACGTTTGTAGAGACATTGCTCCGTTTACTACGCTCGATAACTACGTTGCTGCGGTTTTACGAAGAATCCTCCTTCGCTAGCTCTCTTCCTCTATCACTCTCGTTATTTGAAAAATGTCCATTTTACGATACACTCAACGAACTTAAAAAAAAAATACACACAAGCATACATACACGAGGAAATAGCTATCAAGGGATCTGTATGAGTTTGAAATTTAAAAAATATTTTTTATTCCATTGCTTTATAGCTTAGGGTCTTAGCTTTATTTTGCAATAAAGATTTTATTTAAAAAATCCGAAATTTAAGCGAGCCATGACGATTTTCGTGGAGGGTCGGATCGCCCACTGCACTATTGCAATTTACCCTTTTTCTCTTATGAAAAGTGTAAGTCGTATCTCTTTTCGACCGATTCACTTCAAATTTGGGCCGAGCGTAGTTTATAACATTTTCTATCATATGACCGGATGATTATTCGCTACGTTTATCCATTTGTTAGTAACAAATGATTGAAGTGGTTTTTTTTTTGCAAAAATCGAATTTTATGTTCTACAGCTTTTGCTATTGTCGTAATTCTCAAAATAAAAAAAAGTACCCGGCCATACGAAAGTTTTGTGACTATTGGGATCTGTCATATGGACGGAGCCTAAAAAACATGGCGACGATAAGAGGACCGTGAAACGTAAACAGTCATATAGTTTAGTGCAAATTTCTGTGATATTATGATAAGTATTGATGCAATTTGTGATTGGGCTGGTACGAATCCTAAACAACGCAATTTTGTGGAAGGAGAACGTATTTTGAGGGCTGGGCATATTTTAAAATATGGTAAAGTTAGTGGCGTTCCCCATAACGGTGTTGTCAGCATCAAATCGTATTTGTTTGCAAACGTCTCAATTACGAAACGAGATTGATGATTTAAAATGATTTGCTCTTGCAAAGCTGGGTTGGAAGAAAAATGCAAGCACATCATAGCGACGTTACTGTACTGCAATCAGTAAGTCTAACCTCTCATTCTCAGTACCGTTCATTATTTGGCAGTGAACAATTTGTAATTATTTTTTAATGCTTCTCAATTTTTTGTTACGGTTTCAACAATTCCATTACAGCAGACTTTCATGCCTGAATTCACATTTTTTATTTCTACGGCTTTCATCAAAGCTTCTAATTGATCTGTTTTTTCCACTTATCCAATATAATTTTTCATGCACACAAACCATTTCCCTGCAATAGGAAAGTTGTGGAAACGCACTTTCAACTCTTCACTCGAAGTGCTTTCGCAATCTTTCACAGCACATTTAATGTTCTTGCGATTGTTTTTACACGGTGAAAACTTCGCGGATTCCATATTCACCGATATTTATGTTTTTCACAAAATTTAAATACTTTTATTGTATGGCTACGTATAATTTCTATTGAACGCTTTTCCCTAAGTATCGTTTGTTTTTTCGCCACCAGATGTCATATCGCCATTTAACAGATCCCAATACTAAAAGTACTTTTTTAAAATTTTTTAGTTTCAGATGAGCCCAGTTGACAGAAACACCTGCACCGATTGGCGATGCAGCAACGACGGCACATTCTTTAAATAATAATAAATTCATTGTTTGTCAATAATTTTCAATAGAAAAAAAACTCAAGCTTGGCAAGACTATGTATTAATTGTATGTAAAATCCCCCCCCCCCCCCCATCAACCCAATACTCGCACTAGAAAAACAAATTAAAATCCGATCTGTTTTTTGGGGCTCAAACTTATACAGACCCGTTGAATAAAATTTTTGATTCTATATGTTTAACGTATAAGTTTATTTACGTGATAAATATACGTATGAATTCTGGTTGGTGTCCTGCTACGTTACCTGAGAGTCCAAAGATTGCGTTGGTGTCAACGAAACGCGAAACCTTTTGCATGCTTATTTGCCCTGCAGTTGCAAGACTTTCCTCTCTTCCTCTCCAAGCTATCCTCTTTCCTCTTCGTCGCGTTCTCTCATTTCCCGTCTCAATCGCCCTCTGCCACGCTCACACCTATTTTTTCGCCCTCTCCTGTGTGATCGTACCCCACTGGGCATAGTAACACCCCCCCCCCCCCCCCCCCCCCTTTCCCCTCTCTGCACCCCACGAGTTCAAGAAAGTTCAAAGGACAAGGCTCTATTTCCGGCCATTGCGACTTAACTCGCTAGTCGATATGGTCAATCGAGCGTGTCCGTCGTCAAGTCTCATCAAGGATGCAGATGCGAAAAAAATGACTATGCCAACGACCTCGGCGTCAAAGGGGGAAAAAAATGCAACTCGATGTGTTCATGTTTATTGTCGAAAAAAAAAAAAGATTCTCAAGAATTAGTACAAAGTGAGCGCGCCCAAAAGAATATTGAAATGCTGAATGTTGACGATTTTTCGTTGATATCGACAGAGCCTTTTTTCTCCAATAATGTCAGCCATCCCTCCCAATTTAATGTCAGTGACGGAAACTTTTTTAAAGTGAAAGTGACGGAAACTTTTTTAAATCCACATCATCGATCGATCATTTTTTTTCGATCTTGTTGTTTTCTTTTTTATGTTTGGAATTTAGCAAGAGATAAAATCCGCTTCTAAAGTTTCACATACTTTTGTTTTTCATGAAACGATACTTCGTAGTTGCCCGAAAACGTTTTATTTAACTCGCTGCACTTTGAGAATTTACCAATTTTTTATGCATTTCTTTTTCTCCTGTCTGCCCTTCCCGCACTTATTCGCTCTCTGTCTCTCTGTTGCTCACTCTCCCTTTGTCTTGCCCTAGCAGTCTTTTCTTCGGTGTATAACACACGCTGGTATAGGCAAATCGATGGAACGAATTGGAATAAAAGCTTTGTTTAGTCTGGACGATTGAGCCAGACGTGTTGCACCTGGGATTCTCTCGGGACCACGTCCTAGTGACTATATATATATATATATATATATATATATATATATATATATATATATATATATATATATATACACACACATGCAAGTCTACGAAAGCGAGAGCTACATCAGCACTACCTCTGTTCCCAATTTAATGCGCATGAATATATATATATATATATATATATATATATATATGTGTGTGTATATGTATACACACGCACACACACACATACACCCAGACATAAGTTACGATCCTTCCATGAGAACTGTAAGGCAACAAAACTGTTTGGCTACGTCGACAACTCTACAAAATTTTATTTCACTCCCAATGTGTTTGAATTTCATTCGTTTATATAGTCCTACCCATATACGCGGCTCGTTCCTACCCTTCGAAGGCAAAAAATTGCTACGCGAACGATCTTCAAAGCCGAAACTGAATAGTTTCGTGTCGAATAAAACACCCGGTAATGGGCCTTTGGTTCTTATTGTCTCGGATCCTGGTGCTCACCATATTTCTATTCGAATTTTTTTTTTTATAAGATTCTATTTCATAAAAAGTAAAATATACGAGTGAAAAACAATAGTGATGCTGTTAGTTTTAGTTTTTTTTTTTCCAAATGTACGACTACATGAGTAGTACGACGTTGAAGTTTGCATCGTTGCAATGCAGCGAAAATAAATATTTATTTTTACTTTCCAAATTTTCTTCGGCAGATTTGAGCTACGAAAATCACGCAAACACTTTTTAGGATTCTTATTTAGGTATTTGCAACCTAAATCTGCAAAATATGATTTTGAATAATAATGAAAGTAAAAAAATTGAAAAGAATTTTCGTTTCGTTTCAACTATGTTTAACTCCAACCCTATCGAGAGGTGCGATGTTTCCTCTTTATGTTATTTAACAAAATAACAAAATATAATAATTTTAATAATAATATAATATAAATAATATAAAATAAAATAATAATATATAAATAATAAAAATAATAAAAAATTACACAAAATATAATTATAAATTTAATAAAATAACATAATACAACATAAAGAGGAAATATCGCTTAGATAAATATCGAAAATATGGGAGCTTAGATCATTTCGCAGCATTGGTTCTTAGAATTTTTCATCTCCTTTGAAAATTACGCATATCGAACACTATTTTTTTGATGAAACGATTTTAAAAAACAATTTCTCTCTCTCTCTCTCTTTATTCCTCCCCGCTAAAAATGGTAATGACGAATAGAGACAAAATCAACAATAATCAATTAATCGGATAAGTATGTGTGTCAGTTGGCACGGAATGTCCCATATATTTTTGCCTGACGAGCTGCACTTGTTTACCCGCACGTAAAACTTATTCGTTTGACTCTTTTGCCTCCGATGGTCATCACGGTTTTCCAATTGAAGACAGTTCCCTCGTTAATGAAAGCTCCACGAACGATTCGAATTCACACATGCGATTCTACACATTCTGGATCATCTTGTTCAATCAACAGCCAGGAGAATGGGATGAATCATATTGCCGGAAAAAAAATTAAGTGAAAAATAAGGCATTCGATGAATTGACATTCGTTACTTGTTCGCTGTGAATAATGTTAGGCTGTAGGAAAGTCTCCGGGAAATGCATCGAACGGAAAATTCGCTTAAAGGCGAATGCACCTGAGAGATAGTGGGTTCGATGAGTTTTGTAATCACGGTTCTCCAACCCCTTCGTCCATTTCCCTCGGATCCTCGACGTGAATTCGGTACCTCGAGAGCATCACCCATTCCCTTTCCTTTCGCACTCATCCACGGAAGTTTACTCACTCGTTTTCCCTTTCTTCCTTTCGCTCTCGCTCTCTGTATTCGTATATCTCTCTCATTCGGTAACTCTTGGAGTTTTGCTCAGATACGCGTCATCGTCCAGCCACACAACGCTACGAGCCTACACCAACCTTAATGACGTCAGATACAATCCACCAACCACACCACATATATGGTACTCGCAATCCTTCTAGTTCTCTCTTTTCTGCCTTTCTCTTTTCCGCCCCCAGCGCCCAACCACCACCACCCCCCCTGCTCTCTCGCTCTCTCCCTCTCTCTCTCTCTCTCTCTCTCTATCAGTGGATCATTTGGTATAGTATCCCGTAGGCTCCAGGAATCGATACGGTCGCTATGGAGACCCAGGGCTTGCTGAACGCACAGGAATACACACGGAGGAAGAGGATACATCCCCGATGTGACTCTCGGCCATTTGTGACTTTTACCATTTTTACCCCCCCCCCCCCCCCCCCCCCCCCCCTCCCCGGCATATCATTCCAGTCTTTTTATGAAAATTTTTGTTGGCGCGTTCCACGTTTGCTATCTGAACATCGCTGAAAACAGCTTTGATAGCTGCAGCGAATTATTAGGTGTACAAATAAGTTCTTGGCCTTATTTTTTCATGAAAATAATGATTCACTTACTTAAAATCAAGGTACATTTTAATCGAAAAAGTAATCTCCGTTTCAAACGTTTCTCCTACCTCTCCGACATATTACGAATTCCTTGGCGGTGAAAATATCTTTGTTTGAGTCGTTTTGAGTCGATAAAGTCGGTAAAGAAATGTTTTACTTCGTCGAACGTTTTGAAGTGGCTATCAAGCAAATGAAGGGAGATCTGGCGAATACGCCAGGTGTGGAAAAACTTCCAAAACCCAACGAAACTAAAGCGTCTTTAGTCCTTATTGGTGTGTGTGGTCTGGCATTGTCATGCAGCAATACGACCGGCCCAGGTCCTTTGCCTGTGCATCCTTGAAATCCCACCATATGCACAGAAGGAGTTTATTACCGTGAATATTGGGTTTAGCGGTCAATCTGGCTAGTTCAGCCGGGTTAATCTACGATTAACGTTTTTTTGGATTGTCATATACAACACTTAGTTCTCATCGCCAGTCACTATTTGGAGCAAAAAGACTTTTCTTTTTAAGCGAGACGACAAAGACAAAGCTGTGTCGCATCGTCTCGCTTTGTTGCTTTCCGAAAGCACGTGCGGAAGACCCAGCGGCCCTTCTTTCGAATCTTGCTGAGCTTTTTTAAACGACTGAAAATGTGTTGTTGGGTAACTGCTAATGTAGTAGCCAGCTCCGATTGCGTTTGGCAAGGATCTTCGTCCAGCAACTGCTCCAAATCCTCGTCTTTGAATGGTTTTGGTCATCCTGCTCTCCCGCCATTCTCGACGTCGAAATTTCCACTCTGGAACCTTTGAAACCACTTCTTCGCGGTATTCATGGATCTTCCCCCAATGCCTTCATCACACATCATCTTCTTGAGCTCGGAAGTATTTTTTTCTTTTCGATTCGAACGCGAAAAGCATACACTGCCTAATATGCGCGTTATTGCAACTCATTTTGTTCACTGTGCTCACGATGTATATTTTGAGGTTGTGCTAAGCTGTTGGTCCGGAAAAATAGTCTACTAGATTGGTGTTATATGACAACAGACCTGGAGGAAAAATTGTTTTCGTCCGAATATTCAATATAGCTGTTTTTATTCTCAGGCCGAGAACATAATTGTACACCTAAAGGTGGAGCTATTGGACAGCTGTCATATTTCATGTGCCCTTTTAGGGTTTTTCCTTCTCTGCTTCAAATTTCGAACGGCTGCGCTTCTTTCGAGTATTCCGAGATTCCAACGTCTAGTAAACTTTCGAGGATTCACTTCACAACATTTCATCCTTCCGATTTCATTCCAACGTTGGTATTTCGGTTACTTTTCGACAACGATGCCCGCACTTGTTGAGGCAGTTCTCTTTGCGCGCCAACTCTTGCTTACACGAAATTCATTTATTTGGAATTTCATTCCAAGTATGAATTCTAATCGAAATTCATCATCCCACAACTTATCGAGTGGATTTCAATGTTCGATGAAGGATACTTTTAGCGTTGCAACAAAGGGCAACCGCCTGTAGAGTCCGGGGCACGAAATCCTTTGTTGGAGAATAATTCGCTACGCCATATGCGCATGTGCATGGACTTGTGTGTGTGTGTGTGTGAGGGAGTTAGAGACCGCAGTGAGAATACGGGGAGACGGATCCGTAGAACTCGAAGGGTAGATCAGTGCCATCGAACCCTTCCCTCCTCTTTCTCCTTCTTCGTCCCGTCGATCCGTCGTAAACTCGATGACCTTGAACCCTTGTGAGGCGACGTCGTGCATCCTGTGCGACCCTCTCTCTCACACACACACACACACACACACGTGTACAGAGTACACGACCGGAAAAAAAGGCAGAGTAAAAGAAATACACGGAACAAAATCGTCCCCGGATTGGAGGCATTCCAGTCGCTGGACTCGCTGAACTTGGCTATTGGCTCGTATCAAACTTGGCCCCGAACTCTCATATTAATTTAATATTTTTTTCTCTCCTCAAGTCCCTTCATCCGCCATATGCAAACTATCAAATTACACACGTAATTTGCGCGAGTTTCGCGCAAATCGCGTCTCTCCTGCGCCTCCTACTATCATTGAAATCTTAGCAATTGCATGAAAGTGAAAATGGTGCGAATCGCGAGCTTCTGCAGGCTCTCGAGTGACCGTTAAATAACGAGCCTCTTCTAGGCTGCGAACCCACCCAATGGCAATGCAACGACACGCGCGTTTTCAAATACTACGCCCAACGCATTCGGCAACGCACCTGGCTATTTGCAAAATGTGTATAAATGTTGCCCCGCATGAGTGCTATACGTACAAACAAGGTGCAGGTAATCGAAAGGAGAAAAATAAATGTCGAATCGCAACCTTGGACTGTAGGGACAAAACGAATGTTCCCAATGATGATATCGATGATGATCTTCAGACATTGTCGAAGGCGTACGTTATAGATTCCAACAGATGATCTAATTTTATAACGAATGCACAGAGTTCGTAACGATTTAACATTAAAACGAGGCGACATTTTTTATCTAAACAACGATTTTTTTTATTACAAATATTAAAAATTGTTTTTTCGATGTCCTGAATTACGATACTTCGAAAATTACACGTATTTCATTTAGGCGACTTTCCTTTTCAGGAAGTAAAAATATTTCCATGTTTCTATATAACATGATTTTAAATTATTGTTATTTTTTTATAATAAATGTAGTATTGTTGTTTTTGAACATAAAAGAACAAAAGAAAAATTAGTGAAGAAGTCAGAGGTGGCCTAATGTAAGGGAGGCGCTATAATGTAAAATTAATACAGGAATGAAAGGGAAATTGATAAAAGAATATGAGGTTGGAGTTTGCCTCCTTGGTATGCAACGAAAATTCTTTTCAATTCCTTATTTTTATTATTAGCAAAAATAATATTTTGGAAGATTCAGGTTGTAAGTCGCTATATAAGAATCTCAAAAAATGTTTGCGTGATTTTCATAGCTCGAATCTGCCAAAAGAAATTTGGGAAATCCGGGAAAAAGTATTTCGTTGCATTCCAACGATGCAAACTTCAACGTCGTTGAAGGATTGTGAGAGTATGTGAGACTGTGCAAGTGTATGCTAAAAAAGAAGGCATAAAGAATTTAAAAGAGAAGTAAGGGCCAAAGATAAATGTAAAAAAAACATGGATATAAAAAAATTATAAAAAGGGACACTTGTAAAAGGGTATCAAATCGGGGGGGGGGGGGTGTAACAATCCGAAAGGGTGTACCTGGAATAAACAACTACAGCTACGTTATTATTATTATCATATAGATCTGAAGTTTGCATGCGACGGAACGGATTTATTTTTATAAATTTTTAATTACCTAATCTATTGCACATTTGGCTTCTAGGTGCCTATGAAAGATCGTGCGAAACACATTAAAGGATTTTGACAAACCGAACCTACCCTTAATGAGGGGTGAAAGTTGGAAAAAATTCTATCTTCCACCATATGGAGATAGACAAATTTTTAATTGGCGTTCTTCGTAAACGAACTCTAAATAAGCGTCCAAAAAAAGCCTCTAAATAATTCTCCAAAAAAAATGTACAATTTTCGTTTGCCGGAACTTACCCTTATCAAAGGGGTGAACGTTGATAAAAATCGCATCTCCCACGGTATGGCGTTAGCCAAATTATTATATAAGCTTTTGTGACAAGTATTATATTATTATGAATATCAATGATAACTATTATAAATATCATTTTATTATTAATTATTGGCATTATCATCGTGGTCGTAGTTGTTGTTATAATTTTTATTATTATTTCTATCTATATTATTATTATTATCCACGTTATTAACAAGTCTAGCAAAACTCCACAAGCTGCGTAAAAATTCGATTTTATTCCCAGCTACTCATAAAATTACTATTGCCAACACTGTTATTGTTATGTATGTATGTATATACACGGAATCTTTGTTAAATACCATTTAGTCAGAAGCTTATTTATTTGAAGGTCGTTCGGTCAATGCTCCGTGCTCATTTACGTTTTTTGAGATGCAATCGTGTTGAAGCCGAGCATGGACGGTAAAGTAATTGCACCCAATCATTGTAAATCGAACACAGAGTGTTTATAAGCTCTGACGTCGAGGCCTCGTGAGATATTCCGCACCTGCGGGCTGTCCAGCACAGAGGGGTAGGTAGGAAGAGGCGGGCGGGCGACCGTTGTACTCGGGACGCCCGACCGTCTGCGTTTCGCTTCTCGCACCGCGAGTTTCTCGCCGAATAATTTATTCATAGGGAAAGCGATTATCGAGGACGGCGAAGAGTAGACGACCAGGCGATATATCGAACTACCGAGGGTAGGAGCTCATAAATAAACTTTATACGACTGTAAAGCGACCGTTTTCATTTGGAGCTGTGCCCGTGGAAAATGTACACACTTGGACTTCGGTTTGTGGAAGCTCAAGAGATTCTGCGTTTACTTTTCTACAGTATGATCTTTTTCCGTTTCGCCGTTACTTCATTAATCCTTCCATTTCCAAGAAACTCTTTTTCCTTCGTCCCGAGATGTCAATCGTATGGATCTTCTCTGTTTGCACGAAACTGGTTAGTATCTTTCTCGATTGTGATGTTTAGGTTTATCAATTTGTTTATTTTATTCTAGGATTTGCCGGATAACGGAATATAAATGGACTAATCGTCGTAGCTACATGTGTTAGCGGGTTTACCGAATCGATGATATTGCAAGAAGAATTCAACATTGGTTGGATGGTAGGTCCAATGAAACACCGACTGGAAAGCAGTTGTGGAACGCTGAGCGTGACTTGTACCGACGGTCAGACAGCGTTCACATAAACTCGGTACTGTAAGATTGTTAATCTAGAACTCCTAATGAGCCCTGCCTCATTCCAACAACTGTCCCAAGCAATTCAATAACTCCTCCATTCTTAGACTTCAATGATCGTTGATACTTTGTCCTGGACGATTCGAGGTTACCCGATTCAGCGATATCGCTAATGTATATTGCTTTATATTCAACCGTGAACGAATGATTATCCAGCAAAAGCATCCGGCGAACAAAAGAGCTACGGCAGCCTTCGATAATTGAATCAATTAATGTGATCGTCACCTTCCGCCGTGTCGTCTAGCCGCACCGACACCAAGTCTAGTCCTATAGATACCGTTCGTGCTCTGCTGTACAAAGCCCGGGGGATGCTTCGTCGATATTTTCACGCACGATATAGTTCGAAGGTTCGCGTGATGTTATTCGTTCTTCCGCACTTGCGCCTCTTTTCATTTCCACATTTTCATCGTTATCGAGGATACCACGTAACTCAGGCGTGGCCCCAGTCGACACTGGAAGATCGCGGTTCAAGTTACGAGCAAGACAGTTCGATCGGTCGCCCGATCGAACCTCTGGATGAAAGCAAAGAGGAAAAAGGAAAGAAGAAAAAGAACGAAGAATAGGAAATCGATGCAATGTGGGAGAAAAAGAGAGAAAGCACCTCATAGGGCGCAGTAATCATTAACGCGAAAACGGTTGGACGGCCCTATTGTCTGTCTCCAATGCATTAAGGGGTTACACCTGAGTAGATGGACAAAAGAGAAACCATATTTTGAGATTTTTTTCTCGGGTAATAATTGCTTTATTTGAAAACTTTTTTTCTGATAAAAAGAGCTAGTATTCTCGTATGCAAGGGAATTTTTTTTACCAAAATTGATCAACAATAAATATTGTGTAACCTGCTAAGGCCCAAGCTAAATTTTTCACGCGTAAATTTGTCCTTTCCGAAGAACATTAGGCATGAGGAGCTTATCGCGTTTTTCTCCGAACATGATAGATCTTCAAATTTGGACACGATATTATTGAATGCTTTCTTCCGTTATCTGCGATCAGACTTTTCGCAACAAAATCATACAATGTTCGAAAAATGAATTGTAACCTTAAAAAAAACGTCAAAAATTGCCCCTAAGTTTCAAACAGTTGCCATTTTCCTTTTTTTTTTGTTGCTCGTAGCCAACTTTGTTGTATATGACTAATTGAGAATTCAATGCCTATTTTTGTTTCACATGACTTGTCAACCCAAAATCGTGAACACCGAAACAGACATTTCTAAAAACGGGGCTTACGCTGACGCCAATAAACAATATTGATTGTTGATAATTTTTTATTTGAAAAATCACATACATACGAGAATACACGCTCTTTTGAACACAAAAAAAACTTCAAATAAAGCGATTATTTTCCGAGAAAAAAATGTCAACGTATGGTTTCTTTCTTGCCCATCTTTGGTGTAACCTCTCAAATAAACGCGACATTGCGTTGACTATGAATTAAGGCCTTATATACCTTTGGATGGTTGAAAAACCATGGCGTTTTTGGGATTTTTTGTTAAATACTAATAAAGCAATCGAAATGAGGTTTGGAGGATTTACTTTAGATATCTGTAGGTACTCGAGCCGTTTTTTTATTTTCCAACAAATCCAAAATGACGGCCTAGTGGCCGGTAGAAAGAGAACGTTTTTTTTTTGCCTCCCACGAATAGACTCGTTGGAGACGCACATTAGCAAGTAGAACAAAAAAAAATTGTTCTGTAATCTACATGAGTTTTGCTACCGAAGTACACGCAATCATTACAAAATATTGATTTTTGCTAATTTGGCACGATTTTGAGAAAAACGCGCATTTTCGACTCAAAAAACGGCCTTAATTTGTTTATAAAAACCATAATTACTAACCGATCGCCAAAATTGTTTGTACTTCGCTAAAAAAATGTCTGCGAAGCTACAGTTGAAATTTGAAGGCGATCGGTTAAAAATTGTAGGAGGTACGAAACCGCCCGATTCTGAAAACAAGGTTTCACGAAAAACGCGCTTAAAGTTTTAAAACGATCGGCCGACTGCTTCTGCAACCCTAAAATAACATTTGGATATACATTTAGAAATTAAATTCCTTAATGATAAAAATTCTTGGGATATTTATACGACATACGAGCCAAATGAAAAAAGCTATACATTTTTTTTTCAACGGTAGATAAGGCCTTAATGAAAGCATCGGGTGAAATTCCGAGTCTCTCCAACGTGGAATTTTCCATTAGCGCGTATGGGTACGAACCAGCCGCAGCTCGAATTCGCCTACGTTCTCTGATCGCGGAATCCCTAATCGATGTTCCGATTAGCTGCGAAGAGTAAAAAAAAATCATCGCATACCATGGCGTTTTTTGGGCTCTATATCTCGTCAAAAAGTGCCCGAAGTACTTTCTTCATGAAAAGGAACCTGAGAAAACGGCCAAAGCGTTTTTGTTTGGTCAGAGACGGCATCGAAGAGAAGACGCTCGGGGTTCAACTTTCCGCGTCCAACGGTCGTTGCGAATGAAATCCGAAAGGCAGTTGGGAAGAACGTTAAGATAACGAGAACAAACAAGGGACCACGCGTCTCCTAGTAAACGGTGTATGTCGAGGAGAGAACCAGTTTTCGCATACATGTTTACAGTGGAGTCGTCGACTCCTAGGTACAACCTGAAAACTTGACTTCAGGCCCCCCGAAAGCCAAAAACCCATACGAGATGGAACCCTCTAGCTCTAGCTCTCGGGACACGAAAGTCCCCGTGTTTGGGGCCTGTCCTTGCTCTTGATTTTTCATCAAACAACGTACCGTACGGTGTACCAATGCAGGGATTGAGATACGAAAGAGCGTTTCTCAAAACAGCGCGACATTGCGGGAACGAAAAGAGGGAAGTCGCGCCAAGCGAGACGAAGGAAAAGAGAAACAAGAATGAGCGACGAACGAGAGCAGGAGAACAGGGAAATGAATATATGCAGTCTCGTACGCGCGATCTCTCGCCCCCGTTGATTCGGTCCTTGACTTCTTGTTTACAAACCTGAGAAGGTTTTTCGTGCACGTCGAAGCCACAGGCAGAATCAGCCACAAGAGCTCTCGTAAATCTCTCGTGTAGATGTGTATCTTCGTTTGCTACAGTATGATATACTTCGTAGAATTACGATTAAGGAGCTTCGACGTTAAAATCGAAATACTTGTGAACGATTGAAATTTATATCACCGAAAGATTAATTCAAGATGCATTAATTGTCCAAAAATCAATAAGTTTCACAACATAGTTTCGGAGATTTTTAATTTTTAAGTAAACATGTTTAAGTTTAAGGCCTGAGCCTGAATTAGACGGTCCGAAAAATCGTTGTTTTTTTCTATTGTTTAAATCGATGGATAAACGATCCAATTATATATTTAGAAATTTACAGAGAAGAATTGTAAATATTTTCGAAGATACAAGGCCAAAAGCTAATAGGCGTCGACGGCTGGTGTGAATCGCGCAAAGCTAAATCCATGGACCAACTACAATCTTTTAAGCATCCTGCTCGATTGATTGATCAAAAAATTGAAAAACACATTCGCCCATTTTATAAACAACTCTCAAACGATGACCTTTTAACGCGATGCTTAGGCGGTCACACGCAAAATTGCAAGAAGTCGTTCAACTCAACCGTCTGGCGCATCGCTCCAAAACACCTGAATTCCGGCCAAAAAGTCGTTGAAATTAGCGCCTAAATGGCTGCAGGTATGTTCAACAAAGGGTATTCAGCGATTTTGAGTACCATGCAGTTGCTCAATTTAAGTATTCTCCAGCAGTGCAAAATGTTTGCTGATTTCACTGACACGCAACGGATCTAGAGGGAGGGCAGTGGCCACTTATTTAGCAGCCAGGAGGCTCGTACAACTCGTAAACTCGATCAAAGTCATCTGAACGAGTAGTTTGAGGAAGCAGAAGGACTACTGTATGGACCAAGAATAGCTGATTAGCAGATTATTAGTGTAAGTAAACAAAAATTGATATTTCTTCCTATTGAAAACTCTGAAGCGTTTTTTCCCCAGTTTTCATTTTCACGATTTTTTCAAATTGGCGGGCGTCATAGCAAAAAAAAACTGAACGACCTATTAAATCAAACCAAAGTTTATTTTCTTCAGTATGAAAATCTCTTCTAAGTGACCTAAAAAAGTCGTTGAAAAAGTCTTTTAAAATAATTTTATAGCACGTTGAAGTGTTTTTTTTAACACATTTTTTGTTTCGAACCTGAGTAAAGTTATAATTTCACGATTTTTTCAGCTTTTTCTAGTTCACCGAGAAGAAAAATATATGACAATTGAACATTTTATTGGATTTTTTGTTTTAGTCAAGAATTACGAACTGCAATTTTTGTACCGATTGGGGACTGCAGTAGCAAGACGCACATGGAATAGGCTGATAAATCTGCAGTCATTTGATGTTTCAGGTTAAATTTTTTTTTTTTGTACATTTCAAATATACATGAAAAGATACCTCAATGTTTACTAGGCTCACTTGTTTTTTCCCCTTGTAAAAAAATTCCCGAAAAAACGCTTTTTTTGGACCTTTTAATTCAGGCTCCGGCCTTGAGTAAGCCCGTAAACACCAGTGATAGGGCTGTAGGGAGAAAAATGATACCGAGATTTAGGGTAGGGAGGGGCATGTTGAGCAAGTTTGAAATTATCGCCCTGTAATTCATTAACAGTCTGCCGTATAAAAATGAAACGTACTTTGGTCAATAAGAAATTTATCTGGGGAAAAAATGTCTGTAGACGAAATCCCTGTTATCCTTATTGTTTCACAGATAATCGCTCTCGAATGACTAAAGCCATATTTGCTCAATCTGCCCCGATAGTGGGGTAAGTTGAGCATGAATATGAGGTAAGTTGGGCAAAGTAAGAATTGCATTAAAAAATCAGACGTATGCCACATGATTTGGTACAATGGAGTGATAAACCAACAGTTTCTTGTTAATTAGTTAGGTTTTGAAACATTAACATTAATTGCAATGAACTTTGAAATCTTTTTTTCTTATACAATGGTAGAAGAAAATCTTTCAAACACGTTTTTTTTACTTTTGGGTGCAAAAATAATGAAACGTCCCGTGTACCGTCTCGTGCGCCGCATGGCAACGGGCGATGGCGTGATGTGTACCTCTCCCCCATACCTCTCTTTCCGCCATTTGATGCACCCGCGTGCGATGCTTAGTTTTCCAGATATTCCGATTGCCCAACTTACCCGACTGCTCAACATTTTCCTCCCTACCCTAGATTTGAATACTGAGGGATAAACTTCCGAAAAGCGGAAACCAAATTTCGATCTGAAATTTGGCATACAACATCATTTTAATGTTATGAGACTTGCCTTAAAAGGATTTTTGGCGACTTAACACCGCCACAGTAACACCGCTACCAGTCAATATATATATAAATTTTTAATTATGTCAATATACTTGAATAAAGATACTTTCGAATAAAATAAACTTGGATGAAAGCAGACAAATAGTTTTTGAGACAACAACTCCCCACATTCACCTATTTTTTTTCGCCGTCTACTCGAGTGTGCCCCCTTAATGCATGACGACCGCTATGAACGCTGTCATTGGCAGCACAGGCGAAAAATCAAATTCGCGTCTCGTAATCTACAAACTGTTGTCGATTTATTATCGCCATTTGTTAATAGCTGCTACTGCTGTCAATTGTAGGGAAAAAAATGTTTGAATTATAAATATTTACTTGACTTTTCTACCAGCAAGAGTAGCAGCAGCTTCACATATGGAGCTTCTTACTAATCCGAGTGTCGTTTATTCCACTGCAATAGATACGGCTCCAAGATGCGGAATCTTCCCTTCCAAAGGCACATCAGAATGTCCAACAAGAGTTGTTTTCGCCTCGCCAAGATTCTCCGATACCACAATATCCTGGCGTTGTACAGGCGAAGAAGGAAAAGAAGAAGAAGCACATGCAGGGTGCAGAGATGAACCCCCCAAGACCTTCCATCGTGTTACGGTCAGTCCTCTCTTCTTGCTCCGTCGCTTTTTCTTTGTTTTCCGTTTATTCTTCATTCCCCGAGTATTTATCGTGACTGTTGTTGGTGAACGAGCAAGAACGGGTTCCACGATTAAACGGACCGCCTGACGGGTATATTTTCCCTGTGGCAGATATACGTCACGAGTGCTACATGTGTGTGTGTGTGTGTGTGTGTGTGTGTGTGTGTGTGTGTGTGTGTGTGTGTGTGTGCTCTTCTCTGCCCCTTTTTTCTCTCCTAACTTCTCTCTTTGTGAAGCAGCATGTTCGGTCTGTTCCCCGACTCGAATGGGGCCCTCGCCAGCGTCTTCGGGTTGCATCTTTCAGAAGGGACGGGCGCGCGAGGGTCGCAGGTATCTACCGAGACTGCAGCAGTAAGGCATTCTCTTGGGTTTTGTGTAGCGTTCGTGTCCGTTTTTCCTCACATTTTTTTTCTTCTTTTACTGACTCGAGAAGGTCTTCGAGCCAAAAGATGCTGACCGTATTGTGTACGCCTCTATTGCCGCGCTCGTGGTTACAGTCGCAGGACGAAATCACTAGAAATGAGTACGGTCCATGCGGTGTCCAGAAACGAAGAGAGAAAGGGAGGAGTTCGCTCGAGGCGGGAAAAAGTTTGCCACTTCTGGACGATCGTTCGCGCTCGGTTCTCAAAAATGGGAGGAACGAGAATGGGGATTATAAAGAAACAAGAAAAAAGGTAAAAAAAAAAAAAAAGACGACGCCGACAGAACCCAGGTGCGTTGACTCTTGGATGCAACCGGATGTCTGGCCTTTAATGCTTGCGGATCCTCGGCGTTTGTACAGTTCGAACGTTTCATAGAAGTTATGGTGGAAACACACACTGCGACTGTATAACTAAAAAGATACACGGCGAATATTTGTCAGGCAAAGTCATCCGGTCGACATCTTTACGTCGTTTAAATGAAATTCTACGGCGTTGAAACTTGCGCCCATTGAAATAAAACGAAAACCCGTTTTTATATTTCCATTTCCACGTGCTTTTTTTGCCATTAAGAGTGTAGATTTCCGAATTGATATTTCAAAAAGTGGTCACGGCACCTTTGGAGCGAAAAGTTGCAAGAAAAAATTCGAGCGATGTGAAAGAATTCATATTGCTCTCCAACGTTGCAAACAACGGATAATTTCATTTCCAACGTCCATTATTATAGACGTTATTATCGTTTATACTTGAGTATACGTGAGATAGTTCGTTTTAAAACGGCATGTGCAAGCTGTACTATTTTTTCGTTCCCAAAATATTCCACGCTTCGTCGATATGAAACCAATTTTAAGACCTTAGGCCACTCTAGAGGCCAAAAAAGGGCATATTTTGTGATTTTTTTTCCAGCCAAACCATAAAATAAATTAGAATTACAAAATAGGGGTTTTATTATACACGTAATTGACTATACAAAATTATTTTTTCACAGCGATACATGTCAAAATGGCGAATGTGCAGCATGTTTCCGATGACGCCTTTATTTCTAGAAGGTCAACGGCCGGACCAACAGCGCCTATAATTTTTGAGTTACGATGATACACTAAAGTTTTTTCGATATATAAGAATAGCTATAGAAGTACGTATATTAGGATTTTTTTGATATATTGTTTTTTGTCAAAATGGCGCATTTCTAAAAAAAAAGTATAAAATGCCATGAGAAAATCGCCAGAAAATTGTTTATAAAAAAGGAACTATGCAATATAATAAAAAAATCCTACCTAGTGCCTCAGAAAATATAATTCTAAATATACAGTTAAAATTTCAAGTGAATCGGTTGAAATTTGTTTGAGTTATGAGTCCGGACGACTAGAAAAATGTAGTTTTCAGATAAACGCGTTTAAAGTTAATAGAAAGTCACAACATGAATCAAGAGGGGTTGCGCTAGAATTCGAAAATTGAGTACTTAGAGATTTTTCACACCCATAATCTTTTGAAATATAATTTTATAGGTACTAAGGTACATTTTTAACAAAAAAAATCGATTTTTGGAAAATCCTAGTGTGGCCTAAGGCCTTAAGCATATCGATGCAACAAACTATTCAATACGACGATACCAAGATGGTGTGGATGCGTTGAGATACGTGCTACACCCACCGTACGCGTGATACCGTTGCATCGAGAGCATATTGTATTTCCGTTACGCCTGTACCGGGGTAATTAGATACTGCAACAGCGACGAGCAGCTATGGACGATGTCGTTACGCTTCCTGCGAGAACACCGCCCTCTCAATATTATTTCCTCACCTGTCTATCCTTTGTTTGTGTCTTTTTTTTTCTTTTGTTCGAGAATAAATAAAAGTCCGTTCCGTAGATAAAGTGACAGTAAATTATATGGGGGATAATATTTCTTGGGGAATTAAAACAAAATGTGTGCAACTGAAATGTGCCTGGGACAAACCCTTTCGATAAATATTAAGTATCCGTGAAAAAATATCGTAAGAAGTAAAATGAGAATAAATCAAGTGGACCATCGTTTCTCCAAGATATATATTATTTAATTTGTAAAAATATGTGTTTTAAAAAAACGCTTATCGGGAATTTTCACCATTCGAAACGTATAGATATAATCGAAAAACTTACTATGCATAACCTCTAAAACATCGACAGAATGTTATTTATATTGAAATGCTAAATGACAACACATAGTGATTCTAGCGAAAAAATAGTATTCTAGAGGGAACGAGAGGCAAAGAGACCAAAACGCGGCAAAAGCGAGTGCAATGTGGGTTGGATTATTACAATATGTCAGCGTAATATATGTCGTTCTGATATAAGCATCGGTGGTTCAGTGGTAGAATGCTCGCCTGCCACGCGGGCGGCCCGGGTTCGATTCCCGGCCGATGCAATATTTTTTTTTTTCTTCAATTTTACTTACTTCTATTAACATCGCGAGTACTCCTTGCATTATTGATACGTTAAAAATTTCATAGAACAATCAAATATAACAAAGTTTATTGAAATATCAAACCACAATGAAGAACGCGAATATTGCGAAGTAGCGAAACCGTAGCGTTCCTAAAGGGGGGGGGGGGGGGGGGGGCGTTGAAGAAAATGCATCTGAATGTGAGAAACATGGATGCTTGAAATGTTTTTTTTGCATGCAAAAAGCAGCGAATAGTTATGTGTGTTGCATGGGGACATATCCAATGAAATTATATTTTCATAAGACTTTCACAATACTATAACGACTAATTCATCGTAAACATCTCAACTTCTTCGGTAGTATAGTGGTAAGTATCCCCGCCTGTCACGCGGGAGACCGGGGTTCGATTCCCCGCCGGAGAGAATTTTTTTTTTCTTCAAATAAATTATGATTTTTTTTAAACATTTCTATTTCGATGCACAATTTGTTATTAACTGTGGTAAGACGTTATTCGTAAACGCAATAAAGTCTCGTTAAGTATAATGCAGCTCTGTTCTTAAGGATGCCCATGAACGTTCGAGGAGCAATGAAGTGGAAAAGACCGCTCTTTTAAGAGAGGCAGGTAGACTATTTGGAGTAATATCTCGCGAACACCTCGATGGCTCGTGGGACATATCCAATGAATGGGGATCTCTGCATGGGGACATATCCAATGAAATTATATTTTCATAAGACTTTCACAATGCTATAACGACTAATTCATCGTAAACATCTCAACTTCTTCGGTAGTATAGTGGTAAGTATCCCCGCCTGTCACGCGGGAGACCGGGGTTCGATTCCCCGCCGGAGAGAATTTTTTTTTCTTCAAATAAATTATGATTTTTTTTAAACATTTCTATTTCGATGCACAATTTGTTATTAACTGTGGTAAGACGTTATTCGTAAACGCAATAAAGTCTCGTTAAGTATAATGCAGCTCTGTTCTTGAGGATGCCCATGAACGTTCGAGGAGCAATGAAGTGGAAAAGACCGCTCTTTTAAGATAGGCAGGTAGACTATTTGAAGTAATATTTCGCGAACACCTCGATGGCTCATGGGACATATCCAATGAATGAGGATCTCTGCATGGGGACATATCCAATGAAATTATATTTTCATAAGACTTTCACAATGCTATAACGACTAATTCATCGTAAACATCTCAACTTCTTCGGTAGTATAGTGGTAAGTATCCCCGCCTGTCACGCGGGAGACCGGGGTTCGATTCCCCGCCGGAGAGAATTTTTTTTTTCTTCAAATAAATTATGATTTTTTTAAATCTATTCCGATGCACAATTTGTTATTAACTGTGGTAAGACGTTATTCGTAAACGCAATAAAGTCTAGTTAAGAAGGGGACCTTACAGGCTGTCACTCACGGATTTTGATAAGTCTCAGATATGTTGTAGAGGGACCTACCCTGAGTACCTGAGTAAAGGGATTTTATACAACGCTCTATTCGAGAAAAAACGTTCGAAAGTTTAGCTCGTAGCTATCATACCGGTACGGTTGCACCTTTGTCGAACCAGTGGGCGTGGCCCAGTGGGCAAGGTTCCCGGCTCTGACGCTCGAGGTCCAGGGTTCGAGTCCCGTGATGGCGTTTTTTCTTTTTTCACAAAATATAAATAAATTCGATGGATGATGCAAAACCGTCTAATTATTTATTATTATTTTATTTATTTATTTATTTAAAAAAAAATTTTATTCATTTTTTCAATTTTTTACTTTCCATTTTTTTAAAATTATTTATTATTATTTTATTTTTCACGCAGAAAAAAAAATAGAGGAAGAAATTATAACATCTTTCACAAGAAACTGCAGTTTATTATTTTTCATTACAATATACAGGTTTTTCTTACTCGCTGTCACTGTGGTCGCTTGTTACATCAGAACAATATTGCGGGTGGTATTTGTCGTAAAAGCAAGCAAAACACAAGACCAAAGAGCAACGCGCATTGTATAAAAGCTATGGCCTTGCAGGCGCACGGAGTTTTCAGCAGCGTTATTGGAAAGCATACTTGATTGACATTTAAAAACAGCGGTCTTTCCTCAATTAACTTCGATGCAAACCACGCATATTTAATCATCGGCGCGAAAGCAGGTGCGCTTAATTTATGAAGAATCAAAGAATGAATTTGTATGGAATCTTCCCTTGACGCAATTTCTCTGTTATTTTTTAACAATCGGGAGCATTTTGTATTTTTTTTGTGAAAATTTTCACTTGCCGGTAAAAATATACATCGCACGGTTGGCAAATCGGCGTGCACTTGGGTGGTATAACTTTAATACTGCATGTACAAGCCTTCTTCTCGTCTACAAAGATGTGATCGTAAAGCGTTTGATCAGTTTGCCCTCCCCACGAATCGATAATGAATAGAAATTTTTTTTGTTTCACGTAGGGAAGAATGAAAGATTTCAAGAACTCTTCATACAATTGATTTGTAAACTTTCCTGATTTTGTGCAGGTCACAATAACATTTTTGAATTTATCAGTCAACGCGTCGACCTTTTTTTTCTCAATCGGACCAAATCTTCCTGATGGCTCTTGCATGCATAAAAATACGAAAGGAAGTATCTTTCCTGACACAGTTAATGCGTACTATGCCGTGAAGGAATAACTAATTTTGTTTAAATCTTTTTTCTTAACAAGAACGGTTTTTGCTCCTTGTTCCGCAAGCGACCTGTTGTAAGTTGACTGATATTGGCAGCCGGTTTGATCGGTATTAATGACATAATCAAGGTCAAAGTCGGGGATTACTATTCTTGTCTGGATTTGAAATTCTTCGGCAGCAGCCAACACTTCCTCCATCGTGGCGAATTCCGTGGAGCTGACAAACTTCGTGATTTTACGCTCCCTGATCTGGTGATTTCTTTTGAATTTTTCGACCCAAGATAGGCTGGCGTTGAAATGGAAATCTTCCGATAAAAAAGGAATAGCAGCATTCATCCCCCACTGCTGCAGCGTTCTCGTCGTAACCTGAACACGGACAAAATTGATAAATTGTTATATATTCGACTCATTCAATTTTGTGTTCTTCAATTCTATAATATATTTCATATTTATGTTTAAATTTTTAAGGGGGGATTATTTTTTTATCGCTAAATTTATTGCTTTTTTCTAATTTTCTGGCGAAGAAACTATACAACGCATCAATCCAAAATTTGGCATGTGGATTTATTTATTTCTTACTTATTTACAAAAAAATTGAAAATCGTTTGGAATTTTTTTGTGAATAAATAAGAAATAAATAAATCCACATGCCAAATTTTGCATTGATGTGTTGTATAGTTTCTTCGCCCGAATTTATTCACAAAAAAATTCAAAACGATTTTCAATTTTTTTGTGAATAGATAAGAGATAAATTATTATATTTTTTGATATGTTTTATCTGCTCCACATTCTGCCGAGCTTCCAGGAATCGTTCATGTGTTTCATGGTTGATTGCGTACCATTTGTCAAACGTATTTCCACCTTCTTTGACGTCTTGTCTCCATCGATAGAGATTTCGTTTGTTTTTCAACCGAGAGAGACCGCGCGCTTGTAAGGTCTTCAAACTCCATTTCGGATGAGCTGCTGCTATAGCGACTGCTTTTTGTTTGTATGATAAAGGCACATAATCCGCAGGTGCAGATTTGAATTCCTCGGCCACAAAGTCCTCATCATCTTCTGGTACGGCTTCACACTACATAGAAGATCATTATTAACCTTTCTCCACGTTATACAGGAAACCAAAATAATTCCCCGAACAGAAATAAAACTTACCATTACATATCTCTGCAGTTCATCCACCTCGTCGGCGCCGATAAACTCATCCACATGAATTATATGCCTATCTGCGAGCATTTCAAGTATTTCGCTTGCAAAAACCTCTCCCATCGCCATAGATTCCTCGGAAATTGCACTCGGAGGTACGTCTGTGAGCAGATTCAAATCCTGAAGCAAGCTTCGAGTATATGTGATGGCGTTTGTGAGAACAGCCTTCGTTTGCTCATCATCCTCTTCTCTTTCCGATAGATTTTCTTCTGATCCAACACTTGTTTCTGCCATTTCATAATCCTTCTTTTCCGACTGACTTTCTGCCGTAGCAGCACTTATTTCTTCCATTTTACGGTTTTTCACTTTCGATAAACTTTATTTCCGAGCGACGTTATACCCAACGTATGTATCTGCACAACTGACGCCTGCGAAACACTGCGAAACACTGGCGTCGTCTAGTCAGACGACGCCAGTCCTCCAACGTCACCTCAACGTCCGAAAAACCGTTAGGCTTTGTATAACTTTGTTAGGATAGGGTACAAGTGGGGATGAGGAACGCAGGTAGCGAACCCGGCTGGAGTATTTGAAATAACGGCCCGACCATTTTAAAATTCATATTGTAATGAAAAATAATAAACTGCAGTTTCTTGTGAAAGATGTTATAATTTCTTCCTCTCTTTTTTTTCTGCGTGAAAAATAAAATAATAATAAATAATTTAAAAAAAAAATTGAAAGTAAAAAATTTAAAAAATGAATAAAAAAATTGAAAAAATAAATAAATAAATAATTAGACGGTTTTGCATCATCCATAGAATTTATTTATATTTTGTGAAAAAAAAAACGCCATCACGGGACTCAAACCCTGGACCTCGAGCGTCAGAGCCGGGAACCTTGCCCACTGGGCCACGCCCGCTGGTTCGACAAAGGTGCAACCGTACCGGTATGATAGCTACGAGCTAAACTTTCGAACGTTTTTTCTCGAAAACTAAAGAGCGTTGTATAAAATCCCTTTACTCAGGTACTCAGGGTAGGTCCCTCTACAACATATCTGAGACTTATCAAAATCCGTGAGTGACAGCCTGTAAGGTCCCCTTGTAAGTATAATGCAGCTCTGTTCTTAGGAATGCCCATGAACGTTCGAGGAGCAATGAAGTGGAAAAGACCGCTCTTTTAAGATAGGCAGGCAGACCATTTGGAGTAATATCTCTCGACCCAAACACCTCGATGGCTCAACTAACATATGTAGTCTATGATAGTGCTACGCCATTTTCTGCAATACTTTTAATCGTGTATTTTATTGTCAAGTTCTATTTTTCACCAATGTATCATAGTGCGTATGATCGAGGCTCATCTCCATTAGATAACATAATCTAAATGTACGATCGTACAGCTAGACAAGTATTATTACATTTAGCCATTGGAAAATCAAGATAGCCGCATGCTTAGAACCTCGTAACTTAAGGGTTATATAGAATTGACGGTATAAAGGACAACGAAGATGCTCCTTGTATACGCGAAAGCCTGGCTTAAACCCCGAAGAAGCTTTGTTACTGCTATTTTAGAACCTAAAGTTGTAGGTACTTTGTGCACCAGTGAAATGTACATAATACACCACCCACACACTTGGAAACGACCAAGCTTGGCGGGAGGTCGCTCGCTCACCAACAAGAGTCAGCTATCAAGTAGTTTGTTTGCATTAAGAGAAATTCTTTACCGTATAGCCGAAAAATATTGGTACGGGCGTGTGCACGGTTGGAAATAGGTTTCACCCCCCCCCCTCCTTCTTCCTATGCATGTCGCTATCTCAGCTGCATGGATGCAGAACGCCTTTTCTTATTTGCTGGTGAGGTCTGCTCGTGTTTTGAAGCTCCTTGGCATCTTACACACTAACGACGAAGCAGATGAGGAGGTGGATGCACTTATCATCTCCCCACTACCTCAAGTACATAGTCATAAACTTTACGATACGCAAGCATTGCGCGCGTTTGAGTAGAGCTCACCAGCGCAGCCGCGGAACAATTAGATCTTAGTCGCTGAAGAATAATTGCTTCAGGCGCCATCTTCCTGTGATAATGAGCTGAATAGTTGGTTTGGGTTTATTTGCATATGTACGCATCCAAGGGTTCGGGTATAGACGTTAGATGTACAAATGTATGCGAATGATTCGCAACTGATGACAACGCGATCGATAAAGACAAGATGAATATTTAACGGGGTATTCTGGTCTAGAGGCCTATATTTCGGGCTTGATAGGACAAAAAACAGAAAATATTTTAAGCATCTATTTTTTAATGTTTTTATTGATGTTTCAAGAACTTAGAACGAAAAATGTTGTGCAAAAAAAAATTGAAAAAATTATAAGCCTCTAAACATGGCCAAAAAAATGTTTGAGGCGGTTGACAAAGTTCCCATTCATCTGAAACAGAAATAAAACCAATTTTCTTGATCAATAAGAACGTCATTATAGCAGATACCTAAGCTAAAAAAAACATTTGAATGGCGACTGTCTGAAAAAAACCATGTGTCGACCAATTAAAAAAAAAAGTTTAATAGTAATAATAATAATTTCGCAATGTCCGAGGTAGGGACGATGGAGGGATATATACTGAAGGTCCATACCGAATTTGAAGTAAATCGGTTGAATAGAACACGAGATTGTATGTCAACCAGGTTGGAAAAAGTAGTTTCGAGGAAGACGCCTTTAAGGTAGTAGTCTCACCAAGGCGTTTTTCTATAGATTTTTATTTTATTTTGAGGACCCATTCAGGCCACGGTTAAGTGATTACCTGCAAAATTTCAAAAGGATTCACCGTTGTGTATTCCAGATATTGGCAATCAAAGATTGCACGGTTTTACAAGTGTTCTTATGGACAGCAGTGGAAAATTTCACATTTCACGCAATAACTTCCGAACTTTCGTACAGATTTTTTTTTTTAATTCGTAATTACAGAAGAACATACGATGAAGTGGGTTAAAAAAAATCATGAATTTTGACCGTCTAGTTTCAGAGATATAGCGATTTAAATTAAGCAATGTCTAGCGACGCTGGCGTCAGGGAGCGATTGGAGCAGACTAGCACTAAATTACAGTAGTGTGTGCATATCCGTATAGGCAGAGCATCTACGCATTAGTGGTCGAAATGGATATTCTGATACAAAAGTGATGGTTAGGTAAAGATTAGGCGTTATTAATTTATAAGTTTTTACATCCCGATAAGATGTATAACCTACATTATAAGGATATTTCGCAATATTTCGAAGTTTTCATCGATTGAGCGGAGAATAAACATTTCAACGTGACTGTGGCGAGACTACTACCTTAAGTTTTGAGTGCAATTTCAGACAACCACAACTATCTAAATGGTATAAAGGCATGTTATACTTATGTTATATTAATCGGCAATTCCAGACTCGTAAAGTGTGCCTTCCTTGACTTCGAAATGATTTTCTGAAGCTCGTTCTTCCCTGCAAGCAGTTCTCTGCAAGATTCTTCCTTAGAATCTTCTGATTGTCCGATTCGCGCCGGTCTGGCCTCTCAATCCAGCTGTGTTCAAATCGCTATAACTTTGTAAATATTCGGAATATCGAAATTTCCTTTTGAGGACATATTCTGAAAAGTCTATACTTCAAGAAAATGCAAAAAAAAATAGTTTTTTTTTGTCTTCAAACATCCAGACTAGAATACCCCCTTAATAACAAATTCCGCGGGACATTGAATCGAGACGCGTTCTCTGAAAAGTGCGCCGTATTCGGAGTACGCAGGATCGATATGGCACTACGGAAGAGAACGGCACCCCAACGAGGAAGACGGTAGACGATATCTTCATTTATTTGTGAATCGTGTTACGCAGCTATTTAAATATTCTCGTGGTTATAGGAGACGAGACGAGGCCCGAATAAGATACGACATGGGGGAAGAACTAATCCAAAAGACGAACGAAGAAGATACCAGCCCACGACAAGCCGAACGGGCAAACCATCCGGTGATTACATACAGCTACCGGTTTCCATTGTTCTCGATAGACGGTTTCACAGTGTTTGTGTGTGTATGTTTGTGCGTAACTGCAAGGTGCCTAATAAGCAGGCGAGCACGGCAGGAGACCCTTCTCCGAGGCCAATGGTTGAGCACAACAACGACAAAGAAGACAGCGTATAAGCAAGCGAGGCGAGCGGTATATTCGCAACACTCTTATAGGATAAACCGACCAGTGAATGGACGAATAACGACACTGTAGGATTCAAATGGACCTTAAAATGGAAATATTATCAAAACTAATTTGTTCATTGCTATAGCGAACTAAAGATATTATTCTGATAGTAGAAGAAAATATTCTAAGTAATTGCAACAAATAATATTGGAGAAATGAATAAATAAATAACGAAATGACTACATCACCAATGAATTTAGCGAGAACTTATTCAACGTTCCAATATTTGTTATTACGATTTCGTAGAAAATACGCAAAGCTTTTTTGCATCTTAACGTCACACTTTCAAAAAACTACCAAAGTTTGTTTCGACAGAGAAACAGAAAATTGAATTTTATCAAAATTAAAAAAAAAGCTAATGAAATGATTTTTTGACAACATTTGATGAAATGTACATTGTCAATTCTTAACAATAATTAATCTTTCAATTTTCAGCGGATGAGCTAAATTTTTCACTATGATTTGATAATTATCAAAACAGAACGATGTTGAAGTATGCATCGTTGAAATGCAACGTAAATTCTTTTTCGTTTTTCAATTTCCTCGTTTTTATTATCATCCAAAATCTTTTCTTACATATTTATGCCGAAGATTTCCACTTAGGATCCTGAAAAACGTTTTAGTGATTTTAGAGGGCTAAATGTGCCAAAAAAAAGATTGGTCGACGAAACTTTCGTTGAGTTCCAACGATGCAAACTTCAATATAATAGAACAGAGCCCATATGTCCATTCATTGGAAAGAGGTTAGAATACAGCACCAGTGAATAAACATGTCTAATTCTCACCTATTACTACGAATTTATTTTAAAAACTTGCAAAAAATCAAAGATTGATTCTATCTTAAATAATAAAAATAATACTTACCCTCAAAACTCATAAAAAATATCGTTTTCGCGTTTACAACACCTATGTTGCGCAGTGTACCGTAAACTACAAAAATTCGGTGCAGCATCCAAATTCGATATTAAGGAGGTACGACTACTCCCCCAAGGTGTTAACATAAATCAGAACACCTCACGGGTGTTCTGATTTATGTTAACTTATATTGAATATCCGTATTGTCGATCTCAAAGTGCCAAATTTGTGGTAAATATTTTATTTATTGAACATTTACTAATGAAAACTGAAAAATTAGATCCTCAACGACTCTAGAGTCTTCACGACGATTTCCAAGCAGTAGCGAGATTCTGTAACTCGGTAGCGACGGTTTTCGTTATCGTTAGCTAGCGACAGCCAATAAGAAGCTCCCTTCCTTCGGATCGTGCATGCGATTGGCTGTCGCTAGTCAGCAACAACGAAAACTGTCGCTACCGAGTTACAGAATCTCATTACAGAGCTAGGTTATGCTCGCCAAACGAATCAGCTGTTACGCCCGGCGTTGGCAAGTCAATGGGTACTATTTCGTCATTATGATAATATTTAACCGGAAGTTAAAACCGTTTTATAATATAGTACTTGAACTACACGGTGAAGTTAGAATTTTCGATTTTTTACAATATCTATTATGTCTAATTTATCAAATTTCAGTTTTCCAACGACCTCAGTTGGATACGTGAGCAGCAAAACCGTGATCACCGCACTTCCGGTCGACCGTCTCCATAAGACGACGTGCTTCACTGGCTCAAAGTGCTTGACTTTGCAATTTTATTACGAAAAAACTGAACGGTCAATATAGCTCAAATTTTTCCAAAGGGTGCATAACGTATTCGTCAACATCATATAAAAATGTCAGGCCCGAAAGTTGGATTCGACCCCATATGATCGTACCTCTTCAAACTGAGAAATTGATTATAACGATACCTGTGATTTTTTTGACAATATATAGTGATTCGAGTATTCATCGACAATTCATATTCTTTACTTATTTTAAATATAAATTAGCTTTCGTCCATTCGCTGGTCCCCGTTCATTCACTGGTCGGTGTACCCTAGTTCGAAGCACAAAGGTTTATAAAACAAGTGCAAATGCGGAGACAATGTATTCGCGAATAAAAAGTGAGCGGACGACAATAAATGTATACAACAATGAACTTTCGTGTACAAAATCGAAGAGGGCTATCGCAGTTCTTATATGCATTCATTCATATTAATAACTTGGGTTCAACAGTCCACCTGCTTTGCAAGCGTCGAAGTGTCCGCCGGTCAGCGCTAAACGACTGTTTTTATGTTTTTACAGGAATTAACGAACGGCTAAACGGCATAAAGTGATAGGGAGTTAAACGTGACGGAGAAAATAAAATTCAAAGTATTGTCCAACAATTGCGGGCGTTCGCGGGTGCCTCTATGGGAGTATTTTGTGATTATTATAGAGAGGAAAAAGTTGATGAGACGGTACCACACTTCAGAGAGGCTCGCAAGGGCCTCCCATATCTCTTCAGCCCTAGCTGGGGTGATAAAAAATTATCGAGGTCTTTGACCCGTTCCGTGTCACTTGTCGAAAATATTCCCTTTTCTTTTGTTCCGCTACTTCGCGCTGTACGTTTCATTACCTGCAAAGTATAACGAACCTTCGGTGGCCTCCTCATTACATCGAATTATTTTCTTTGCGTACAACATTCAATTGTTTCCGTCAAGTTGTTCACTTAACAGCTTGGCAGAAAACTCGATGGTGCATATGTAATTAAACAAAACACATAAGCTTTATTGTAAGCTTATGCTAATTGATACAAAAGGTAATAAAATTGTCTAGCAAAAACACTTTTCACCTCACTCCCACCGATCGTTTTATTTCACTTTCGGACCACTAATGAGTAAAACGACGTTGTTTTTTTTTCGACATCAAAAAGAAATAATCTTTTAACGTAGCACCAGCCAGCGGACGAAAATACACGAAAGTAAAAAACACGACTTTCAGGAATTGGATCGCCAGCGGCAAATCCTGCGGAAGAATCTTTCGATAATTCGTAAGTCGTTTGCGTAAGAGCGCGTGTACATGAGGAACGAGGTCGGGGGAAAGGATTAAGGTCGCTACCCAAGGCCGCACTCTATCGTATACAGTTACCATGCGCTCTTGCTGGCCTCGAGAATTGCAATGTAATGCTACTTTGATGGACCCTACGTTGCGAGCAGTGTTCGAATGTTATCAATTTATACAAACAAACGCACGCAAAGATATATATACGAATATCTGTACTTGTACCGGCATACATGTGCAATACATTATACACCACATCTAGATAATACGTTCCACACTCCACTATCTGCGCAGTACCTCTCGCTCGTCATTCGCTCGATGGAGCGTAGCTTTTAATTAAATTTACGGCACATTATCGGATAGTAAATGATCACGATCGATGATAACACAGGAGAGAAGTATAAATCAACGTTTCGAAACAGGGCTCGTTAGCCATTCGAGAGATGTTCGTTGCTCAGGCTAGTAGGGAATCTGGTGTTCAGGCAATGCAGGCCCATCCATTCACCCAACAATAAATCTCATGTAATAATATAACATGCAAAGATATAGCGCGACGTACGAACATCAAGAATGGTTAGGTCGAGGGGGTGATTGGTAGATCAACAGGCCTTCGATATCGAATTCCCGCGCGATGTACCAAAGCTCTAGCCCTCTCGCTACAACTACCTTGTGGCTCTTTCCGCAAGTTCCGAGTAGTTTCGATTCTCCCACCATCAAAATGGAGGCCCCAGGCTCGAAGAATACAAGCTGTGGTTGTAGAGTCGAGATGTGGCTTTTAACGAAGTGAATTTGAATTAAGGTATTCCTTTTACTAAGCCGAATGTTTAACAATTAATTGATTTTCGTCTACAATCAAGTAAAAATAGGTCCCAGTATACTGGTGATATTTCAAGCCAAGTTACCGAACATTTAAATAAAAATTACGACTTTAAAAATCGTCTAATTTATGCAAGACTTTATGGAAATGGCATGCTGGCAACATTTATATCTGATAATTTATATATTAAATAACTCTAGATGCCTGATATTAACTGCTCTACGCATGGAAAAACTAAAGATTCCGTAACGACAATAAAAACAGGGATCACCGAATGTTCAAAGGAAATATTAATGATAAAACTTAGAAAAATGTTACTAACAAAAGGATTTTCGTGACTGCGTCTTCTCAGAGAACATGTAAAATTGTGTAAATTTATCAAATTTTTGCGATTTTTTTTATTCCAGTTCATTGTTGGGTATAATAATTGATAGTAACTTATTTTTATTAACCGCCACTGTTATATACTAATGATTCAATGGAAACGGCGTTGAAGTTTGTATCGTTGCAATGCAACGAAAATTATTTTTTCTTTATTTATTTCTTTATTTTCATTGTAATCGAAGATATTGTCTTGCCAAGTTATATTGTACATTTTTAATAAGGATCCTGAAGAACGTTTGAGTGATTTTTGTAGCAAAAATCACTCAATTCTCAGTTTTTCTGTGAAACAAATATTTTGGTAATCGAAAAAAAGATCGATTTACGTTGCGTTCCAATGATACAAACTTCATTATCATCCAAAGGGCCCTGGCTTATGGGCCCACAAAATACGGCCCTCCGCGAAAGGAATACCTTAATACCTGCAGAACGATATTCCTCCTAATTAACTCTGGTTTCTTTCGCTACGCTCAAGAAATCATTGACGAAACTTGCTGTTACCACAAACAAAGATCCGTACTGCTATCAGTTCTCGTTATCAACGCTTGCGCCCAAAGATCAAAGTTTGCGTCCAACTAACCTACGAAGTGGGAATAACTTTTTGGTATCATAGTCAGCTGTACGCCACTTAATGGAAACTAGTTGGAATACGTATGGGGGTCCGTAGATAGACAATCCTACGGATAGATATGTAGGCGGCAGAGTACAAGAGCCCGCCATTTCCCAGAGCTAATTCAATACAGCAAGAAATCAGAATACTGACGTATCGGAAGTTCTACTATAGTCGCTATACATCACATGTAACGGGTAGCATCGACCCGAGGCCCGGAGCACACGACCTCTCTCACCCCTCGAGGCCGCCATTGCCCTCGCCTCGTTGTCCATAGGCACTTTAGCGCGCACTCACCCCCGGTAGGTGGCCCTACTGTACTAGCTTCGAAGCAACGTTAAACCCTGGATGCACACACACACATATATCCATAAATGTGTATGCCTCTCATTCTCTACCACAATTCTGACTATTTTCGAGGTTTTCTACCCAGAGCCTGTTGACGACCTGGCCGTCGCGACCATCGCCTCGTTAAGGCCCGAATGGCCGTGTTTCCCCTGCGCGTTCGACAACACTGAGTAACGTCACTTATGCCCGGATATTAGGAACTATACGAGGCCTCATCTGACCACAATACATATAAAAGTGTTAAACACGCCATCAACATCTCAAGCACGACATTCAATCTTCAAGCCCACCCGCTGTAAAGAATACCGAAAAGCTTTGTGAATCACGGAATGAAATCTCGAAGGAAGAAACAGCCGAGTAGAAGCAACACAAAGAAGTCAATGCTCGGGAGAACGCGATAGGGGAGAGAATGAAAATGAGGAAACGTTGCCAGGGAGTCGAGGCGCAAGGGCTACTGCTTTCGAGTCTTGGATGCTCTTTATACCGTAACTAAAGCACTACTGTCCCTTTTTGTTAGCAATTATAATCTTCGAGTGTACGTAGTTTTGTCTGATGCATTAAGCTAATGGGAAATAAATCGACGAACTCTTCGTTAACGAGCAACCGGCTTTTCAATGCCGTACACAAGAGAGAGAGGGAGAGAGAGAGGGAGAGAGAGAGAGAGAGAGAGAGAGAGAGAGAGAGAGAGAGAGAGAGAGAGAGAGAGAGAGAGAGAGAGAGAGAGAGGGAGAGGGAGAGAGGGAGCTCTGTGCCGTTCTTTATTACGATCCGCTGCATTATCCACGCGCGAGAATTATTTATACGCGTGCACTTGCATAGCCATTATTGCCACATACGTATTTTCTCATGGCAGAGAAACATTCGAGAGCTGTGCTTACGCAGCCTTCGAAGTAGCTGCACGAGGGTGAATGACTACCGAAGCAAATGAAAAATAATGGGGGGAGACAGGGAATATAAAGAAAAAGAAAGATCAAGTTCCCGTCCGGGATTAAAAGACGAAACGAAATACTGTAACGAAGGTCCGATGCCCTAAAAGACACGCTGGAGCATCGCTAGGTTTGCCGGTTACAGACCCATTTCCTTCGTTTCGATTTTTTTCCGACGTGGCACAGCGCGCGTTTTTCTCATCCTCCTGCTCCTCTTGCCCCCTCTGGGTCTCGATCAAGGACCCAAGCATGATTCACGACGTTGAGCACAATCTCCGGCTATCTTCACAACACCAAGCATCAAGTCTTTTCCGGATCGAAGTAGGGAGACAGAAACGTGACTCGCGTCGTCAACCCATAGCCGATTGCTACGTGCTATGTGGCACACAGCTGTTGGCCTATTCACACCACGCGGCTAACAACTATACATCGTTTGCTTGAAGTAGAAAAGTTCGCAGAAATATCTAGGCTTCCTTGCTAACCATACCTGATGATGCCGAATAGTCCGTTGAGGAGTTTCAACACTAGAAACGAAATGCCTGTAGACTATTGAAATTTATATCACCGAGAGATTTATTTAGGATACATTAACTGTCCAAAAATCAATAAGTTTCACAACATAGTTTCGGAGATTCTTAATGTTCAAGTTAAACCTTTATCCATTTGGTAATACACATGATACCTCATAAACACCAGTTATAGGGCTGTAGGGACAAAAATAATACCGATCTTTGGATTAAAAAACTGAGCAAACCATTATTATAGTGTTAGAAATATCGTGTTCAATGATCAAGGGGTTTCTCGACTTGGTTCATTAACTCTAGAACTCATCACTCATTTTTTTACCTTTAAACGCATGACTTTATCATACTTAATTTCTTCGTTTTGTCATACGGAAGAGAATTGAGTGCGAGACATCTGACTTAATTAACATTTAATAATAATAAAATCAATTTAAAGACTGAAAAACGGAAAAAATCAGCGAAAACCTCATTTTTTGGATGGAGATTGGGGTGCAAACTGACCCCAGTCATCATTTCTAGGGTTAATAATACTCGAAAAAAGGTGTGAATCTTGAGCTCGAACGGTTTGTTTATTTATATTAATGAAACTTGTAGGTTAAACGTGGCGACACCGCGTTAACTGGCTCTGTCAAGTGAGCCACTCACCGTCAAGTATTAACTGGCGGGTATTTCGAATGAAATTGTATTTATTCGTCCCCTCGACATTTTTAACGTTTTCTCGACTTTATTGGATCAAAAACTGTATATAAAACGTTGAACCTTGAATGTTTGTCACCATGTAAATAACCTGTAGCCGACGACGCTTTAGCGATAGTCAGTCAGTATTTTTTTTCTTGAATAAAATTGCAACACTATTTAATTGCAAAAATGATAACTATTAATATCATTTCCCGGCTTGGGAATATTTTTCAACAATACTATGAGTTGGAAATTGCCCAATAATTATTGATTTTTACATGAAATTTTTCTTGGTTTCTTTATACGAATATGTGTATGTACAACAACTAATCTATTATATATTGAGGACGCTATGTTAAACCTATACTGTTTACGTTTATATTAGGTGTGTGAATTAATTTTTAGTTTTTTTTTCCATACTTGCGGTTTATTAAAAAATAGACAAAACCGTGTTTAATCCGGGTAATATCCTCCGTTGCTGTCTACAACCTTCTGCCACCGATCTGGCAGCATACAGATACCATCACGATAGAAGCTGGCTGGTTTCGAGGCGATAAAGTCATCGACGAATTTCCTAATATCTTCGACTTCTCGGAAGTGGCTCCCTCTTAAGCTGTGCGCCATTGACCGAAATATGTGTTAGTCGGATGGGGCTAAGTCCGGTGAATATGCCGGATGAGGAAGAACTTCCCAGCCCAGGTTTAAAATAGTTGTTTGGGTCGTACGAGCAACGTGAGGTCGAGCGTTATCATGCAGGAGAATGACTTTTCGCCTTCCGTGTCCTGTGAATGGCCTTTTTTGCCCAATTGCTTCGCTTAAACGATTTAATTGGTCACTATATCGTTCTGCAGTGATCGTCTGACCCGATTCTAGAAGTTCATAATAAAGAACATCCTTTATGTCCCACCATATACACAAAAGCATTTTTTTGACATTCATTTGCGGTTTGGGAGTTGATGTTGTTGGTTCTCCAGGGTCCACCCATGATTTTTTCCGCTTGGGATTCTCATAAAGGATCCATTTTTCATCCCCCATCACGATTTTCCAGAGAAAGTTCTTCCTTCGTTGTTTGCTAAGCAACCAAAGACACGTGTTCATCCGTTGTCCGAGGTTATATTCGGTAAGTTCATGTGGGACCCATTTCCCGAGCTTCTGAATTTTTCCCATCGCGTGTAACCTCTTGGCAACGGTTGATCGATCAACTCCTAGTTGGGCTTCAAGTTCTTCTTGTATCTGGGAAGAATTTTGGACCAGTAAAGTTTCCAAATCGTCGTCCGAAAATTTTTCAGGATGTCCAGTACGCGCACGGTCACTGAGTTCGAAATCATTGTTTCTAAAACGTTTAAACCAATAATTGCATGTTTCGTATGACAATGCTCTTCCCGAACACAGAACAAATTGACTCCCACGCATTGGTGGCACTTTTTCCTTGTTGGAATTCGTAAAGGATGCACTGGCGAATGTGCAGCTTATCGGTTGCTATTGTTCTTGCTACTTTATTTTAAGGTTATGATACTCGTCCAATAAATTCATACAGCGTCTTGAACAGGGCTATGTCAATACTTTAAAATGCTGAAAGGACGTTGAAATATTTCAACTTGAAAGAGGATTCCCAGCCTGCTAGAAAAATCTGTAAAAATTAATTCACACACCTAATATTACGCTCGCCTAGGTCCAGGGCGGACGCATAACAGATCTCTTATTTCCACCGTTAGTTGTTCAGTCTCGACTAATATTCACTAAGAGAAAGACTTACCTTTCGAGTGCTCTATAAAGAATAAAAACTCACGCCAATGAATATAAAACAAAGCATTATTTCTTTAATGACCTATTTCCTATAATTTTATTCGCAAGAAGTTGGCACCCTGCCGAAAACTCATTGTATCTTCATCCGCACTCTGCAGCCAAGGAACTGTATCGAAACTTCTTAAGGGAGTATGCTCATCAGGCCGTGAAAACGTATTTTGGTTGTGATAAATTTCCGAAAATACAAAATCGAATATTCTCCGTATCGCAGAGAAAACAATAGTATTCTTTTCTCGTCTTTTATAGACAAAAAAAAATACGCCTTTTTGCTAAAGAAAATTGATGCACCCATGCGCGACAAGATAATATAGCAGTAAGTTTGATGCAGTCGCGATAAATCTGAATGAATATATATCCCTAGTGAATCGAAAATATACGGAAGAAAGAACGAGACAAAATCCACCAACCAAAGTTCATGGTATTACAGAAACCATGAAGGTTCGCAGTTTTTGTAGACAAATATCGACTCCAAGTCGTGTCAGTTTCACTTTTATTTCGAAGAAAGAGCAAGAGGATTCTCCCGACTCGTACAAGTCTCTTCTCCATTCTCCATGTACTCTGTACACCCACCGCCATAGTTCCATTCCTTTGTTTCACGAGCTCACGAAGAGTCCAATCTCCCATTCTCTCTCATACCTTATAAGACCTGTTTATTTATGTACTTTCTCTCTTTTTCCTTCTCTCTCTCTCTCTCTCTCTCTCTCGCTCTCTTCCTTTCTGTCCTCCGTGCTTCGTGCTTTTTCACTGATCCTTCTATTCTCACCATTATATCAAACGCCGAGTATAGATATTTTATATTGGTTCCTGCCGTCTTCTAACCCACCGCATTTCAAGACTTTCTTCTCTTCTTACGAATCTCATCGATGCTGTGTCTATTTCCAGCTTTTCCTGCTCACAGCTTCCCCGGAATTTCCCGAACAAATATAACCTTTATCCCTTAGCCACCTACATATGTGTGTATGTATGCATATGTCAAGATTTTACTATCGCTACTTCGTTGGTGTCTTCTTTATCGTTGGTGTCTTTACCCAAGACATCTCTTCCTTCGCCTAGCACAACTCTAATCCGCCTTTCTCGCCTCCATTCTTATTTTTCTTTCACTCATAGCATCGCGAACTCTCCTCGACGAATCTCCACCTATCGTCGTCCTCCCTCCCTAACACCTCCATAATGACATTTCACTTCTACTGTTTTCGCTTCACCCTCTTGTTTGGATTGTTTTCTCCTTATTTTGGAACTCTTCTGCAACCGTTCCAATCGTTTCGCGGAGCCTTTCGTTTTTTTTCGCCAAAGGTCAACCATTTTCTGGTTTGTCTGCCAACGCGTTGTACTTCGGAACGTTGAACTTTGTGCAATTTGAATACCATCATAGCTATCTGGTCCCGTAAAGGACTTCGGTAGAAGGCGAAGCAAATTAATCGTGCACGAGGGTTCCTAAAAGAAATATGTAAATATAACATGCCATCCGTTGAGTCCAATACCAACTTATGGTAGCCAAGAGCCCAATGGTAACGGATACGGAAGCGATGACCAAGCTTGATAACGAGACTGCGCCAACCTAGCCTGCATAATGCGTACATACATTTAGACAAAACGTAGGGTCAAAGTCGGAACAGTGACAACGGTGGGTACACTGATATGGACTCTCAGATATGGACCCGTATATAAGTGCGTCTCTTTCACATTAGAACCGCCTTCGGACGCCAATAGGTCTGAACCTGTCTGCGAGTCGATTCCGTGCAAATCGGTTGTGAGAGGTGAATTTATATTATTTTCGCAATGCCTGCCCCGAAAGTGCGATTTTCGATTGGTGTTTGGCGTGCGGAAAGTGGCTTATTTCTCAACGATGCTTACTTTCCCGCACTAGTGCGGGAATGTGAGACTTTCCCGCACTAGTGCGGAAAAAATCTATTTATAGCTCACTTTACCACATTGATTCGCGAAAAAACGGTTTTTTTTCACAGTTGATAGTTTTTTGTTCTACGATTTTGGACCGATTGAACAAACTTGAATGTAGCGAAATTCATGTCATATGAAACGTCAACTTATCACAGTCGTATTTTCTGACAAGGAAATGATCTGAACTGATGTGATATATTTGAATATAATTGTTATTGGTTTTGTTGAATCTCAAATCCCACTTTCGAGACAGTCATTGCAAAAAATAATGTATGGGACATGTGCGAAAAAAAACGAATTACATCGCGCGTAAGTTGCCGAATTCGCCTCGACTTATGGTGCATTTCTCACTCGTACTCGTGTGGTTACAGCACTCGCCTTCGGCTCGTGCTGCAAATCACACTCGTACTCGTGTGAAATGCACCATAAGCCTTCGGCTCATGCGGCAACTTCACGCGCGATGGAATTCGTTGTTTTCCGCACTTGTAGCATAAATTACTATTTTGGTGTAAAAGGTTGAAAAACCAGGTGAGTTTTGATGTTTTTTTGCTTCTTTACCTATAGCCGTTATGTTCGAAGTCATTGTTCTCCAGCAATATACAGCTACTAGCTTCCGCCCGCGTAGAATTTGGCGAATAGAAACTTCATTAGAAGTAGAACTCCGCATTGGGGGTTTTAAAAAATCCTGAAATATGCATTTTATTATTTGTTTCGAAGAAAATTTATACCGCGTTTAAAGTTGATACACGCAAGGAAAGTTTTCCATACAAACTTTTACACCCCATTTCACCCCCTTAAGAGTTGATTTTCGGAAATATCCTTTTTTAATGCACCTCTACACCTTCTAAGGAACATATATTTCAAGTTTCAAGTTGATACACACAAGGAATATCATTTCCCATACGAACTTTTTGCACCCCATTTAACGCCCTTAAGAGTGGATTTTCAAAAAATCCTTTCTTAGTGCACTTCTACACCTTCTAAGGTACTTATGTTCGAAGTTTCAAGTTCATACACGCATGCCATATTTAGACTCAATCATTTCTTCTCTGAGAAATCGATTTTCTTCTGCCCACAAAAAAGCATTTTCGCTTATGCAGCTCCACCCAGAAAATATAAGAAAATTAGACAAATCTCCATTTTTAGACATAGCAGAAGATATACAGAACCTTTACGGAGGTTTTCTACAGAATTTTATTCCTGAGGCTACCACGTGGTACGAGATATTTAGGACAGATGAAGTGAGTGATGCGACCTTAAATCAGAGTGTCTAGTTTTGTGACCAGAACTGAAATTTTATGACATTTAAGGATTTTTAAGGCAAGAAATAGGGATTTTTTCATGACTTTTAGTATGACTTTCTGGTATAAAAGTATAGTTGATAATTCTTTAGTGCGACTAATTTCCTAAATTTTTCTATTTTTTTCTGCTCTTTGAAACAGATGTATGTTGTATGCCAATGAAAAGTATACAAAATAAACAAAAGGTCACCAAACTGTACAATTCCATGTACAGTAAAAAATGTGAGACAAACATCATTTCAAGTTTGCTGTAAAAAAATATATGGTGGCAACATCTGAATAAATATTAAATACATTTAGGAACTTTGAGTAATATCATCTAGTCGCTTCACATGAATAACAAAGAAAAGCTAATATGTTGAGATAACGAATCTTTTTTTTTCTACTACCTTTTTTGCTAATACCATAGATTGTCGCAAACCCGCGAAAATTTGAAATTATTTTGGATAAATGAATGCAAAAATCGGCCATGATAATAAACGCTGCAGGGATCTTTAAAAAATCAGGTAGACGTAGAATTTTTCATGACATTTCATGACTTTTTCAGCGCCGAGTGTAATTTCATGGCATTTAAGACTTTTCATGGCTTTTCGGGTCGATAGACACCCTGTAAATGAATCCGTTGTTGAATACACAGATTTGATGGCTCAAGCCACCCCGTTTTACCCGGCGGTATGCGAGACAATCAAGATTGGCCTAACGATTTAGCATTGAACGTTCATTTAGTAAGTTAAGAGATGTCAAAGCGTGGGCCAACGATGGGAGACGCAAGGTTTAACGGCCGATGCATGCTCAGTGTTCATAGGAAAAGGGTAGAGAAGAACACTGAATTCATTGACAAGGTGTTGAACAAATTTGGACAACAACCGAGACGTCTCAAGTTTTTATTCAAACAGTGACTGTAATAATCAAAATTTTATTTCTTAATCTTTTTCTGTGTATTTTCTTTCATGGCAGGGGGGTGCAAGTGCACCCCCTTGCACCCTCCTCCCGGCGCCCATGGGTTAGGCCGTTCATTGTCTTTTAACAAAATGAAGCCATTCAACATACCTCACGTTTAGTCAATGTTTCATTCATATTGTATAAACGGTTAGGCAGCTATAGACCTCTGAAAGAAAATGAGCCACTAATCCCCCTCTGACCCTATACGAGTGACGATGAGTGACGAATCCTCTCATTGATGAGTCAGGGATTTCACACGTTACTGGTGTGGTTATGCCTCCGATGCGGGTGTGCCGGACGAGTGCGGGCTTGTTGCGGCGTTGCATCAAGCTTCAATGACGCAGGTTTCGTCATCGAGCAACCGTCATTCATTTCGCCTTGTACTCCTGGTAGTGTGTGCCGTCGACGTTCAACACGGACTTTCTCGTCAGGCTCCCGTATAAAGCAATACATACCAATACTCGATTCATTGGACAATGTTGAAACGAGACTTGACAATGAGCCAAGGCCATGAACTGAACCGTACGAATCAATCGTTGAAACTCCGAGCGACGATAAAGTGAACAGCATCGTCGTACTACTCGCATTATAAAAACAGTAGTGCACATATATACCACGCAGGCTGGTGTCACTTGCGCGACAATTGGCCACCGAATGAGAAATCTAGCGCCGAAGCGCCACACGGGCGCGAGGGAAGTTTCGTTGCAGTACTACCGTCCTCTCATGACCAGGGATAAAACGCCATCCAGGTGTTCATCGTACGAATTATAAGGTGTACAAATAAATTCTCGACCTTTTTTCATGAAAATAATTATTCATTCACTTAAAATCAATGTACATTTTAATTGGAAAACTCAACTCCGTTTGCTTCAACACATTTCATCGATCTGCCAGGCAGATTTTAAATTCCTTGATGGCTATCAGCCAAATGATATTGGAGCGATCGGAACAAGTGAAAATCCGATGGAGCCAAGTTCGGTGAATACGCCGAGTGTGGCAAATCTTTTCAGCCCAACGAATCTAAAGGGTCTCTGGTCGTTTTTGCTGTGTATCGTCTGGCATTGTTATGCATTGCCTGTGTAAGGCCACTCAATTTCTTCACTTAAACGCTCCAGTTGGTGTTTATAGCGCTCAGCCGTGATGGTCTCACCAGACAACAAAATTGTTTGAGACGACAAAGATAAAGCTGTGTCGCATCGTCTCGCTTTGTTCCTTTCCGAAAGCACGTGCGGAACCCAGCGGCCCTCGTTTTGAATCTTGTCGAGCTTTTTTAAACGACTGGGAATATCTTCTTGGATAAATCCTAATATAATAGCAAGCTCCGATTGCCCTTGATACGGATCTTCTACCAGCGACTGCTCTAAATCCTCGTATTAAAATGTTTTTGGTCGAGTTGCTTTCTCGTTATTCTCGAGGTCAAAATGTCTACTCCGAAACCTTTGAAACCACTTTTTTTACGGTACTGATGGATATGGCATCTTCCCCCAATGCCTGACATCTCATCTCCGTAGCCTCGGAAGTATTTTTTTGCAATTCCACAACGAAAAGCATACAGTGCCTAATATGCGCGTTATTGCAACTCGTTTTGCTCACTGTGCTCGCGATGTATATTTTGGGGTTATGTTAAACTGTTGGTCTGGAAAAATAGTCTACTAGGTTGGTATCATATGACACCAAATCTAGAGGGAAAATGTTTTCCTCTCAAATATTCAATACAGCTGTTTTTTATTCTCAGGCCGAGAACTTATTTGTAAACCTAATAGTTAAGTCACACAGGACACACGAACCAAAAACCTGGTGCGAATTTTGCCTCCCAACAAGACTTTACTACAAATATAATGACACTTCTACTAGCTTCTGATTCGAAACTGCATCTCGGACCAAGTTTTCTGCCTCAAAATCGACAGAGAGTTGAACAAAGGTCTCCAAACCTACAACTCGTTGTTCCTGGACGCGGCGATGAAAACTTGGCCAAGATAGGCACCAAGAAAGAACAAGAGCGAACTAAAGATAAGAATAAGGATGAAGAAGTAGCTCATAAGAATACGAGTATTAGAGATGTTGCACAGACAGGCCAGAGAGACATGTGGATGAGGGTGGACCAGAATGGCTCGTTCATGAGATTTACAGGACTTGGGGATAAGCACACAGTGGAGAGCCAACTATCTACACAGCTGTACGAGAAACTCCCAACGATGATGATGATCGTTAATGCTCGTCAAGATGGGACAATAGCTTAGCGTGCTTGGCAGTGACGAAGCGTCTTCATGACAAGAATGTAATAAATATACGCGTATAAGTATGTACACCCACTCGCGCATACACATGTCAGTAAGAATTGTATGGGCTTGCTTGTAAGAAAAGCGAGGTGGAGGCAAAAGGCCCGCTTTTGGAAGAACGACGAAGGCAAAGAACGAGTGACGAAGATGAATAAGTGGAATAAGAAGAGTACGAAAAAAACGAGAAAGAAAAAGGAGAAAGGAGTACAACGAGGGCGCATGTACACTCTCTCGTGTACTTACGGTGAGAGGAAAACGACGGGGTCTTCGCACACTCACCGGTGTCCCAAGTACTCGCCTCGTTTCTCGTCACTCTCCTTAGCCTGTGCGTATACGTTGTCGTACTCGAGTATCGTGTAAGTTGAATACATGCACGCGTTACGCTCTTTTTCGCTTTGTTTTTTTTTCCCTCCACACATCCGTAAGCCTATCCACATTGTTGAACGTGACTTCTCGCCTGCTATCTTGGTCCTTCCATGTTTTCCGCACTCCACTACCCTCCCCTTTTTCACCACCATCTTCAACCGCCATCTTGTTTGCGCGATAAGCGGTTATACCACATTAAAATGTAAATCCCTATTTGGATGCTATCCTACGAAAGGTTTTGCTTCCGTAGACATTTCGAGGTAAACACTTTAGAAGAGGGAGACGTAGATTCGTGCTTGAGGTAAAAAAAATTAACCGCGGTGTATAACATTTCTCATGTGGGCGAATTTAACCAGTGGACCAGTAATATTTCAATAGATTGTGTAGAACTTTTGTTTTTTTTTTCGTGCCAATCTTTTGAATAAGAGCAAAACTACAAGTATTTCGAGAACAAACAATTGGTTCGACTCTGGACCGATATTCCAAAGCAGGGTGTCTAGTTTTGACCAGACCTGAAATTTCATGACATTTAGTAGGATTTTCTTGTATAAAAGTATACTTTATAATTCTTCAGTGCAACTAATCTTCTAAATTTTCATATTTATATTCTGCTCTTTGAAACAGATGTGTGTTGTATGTCAATAAAAAGTATACGAAATAAACGAAATGTCACCAAACTGTACAATTCCATGTGTAGTAAAAAATGTATGACAAACATCATTTTAAATTCGCTGTAGAGAAATATATTTTGGGAACATCTGGAAAAATATTACATGCATTTAGGAACTTTGAGTAATATCATCTAGTCGCTTAACGCGAATAACAAAAAAAAATAATATGTCGAGATAACGAATCATTTTTTTTCTAATACCGTAGATTGTCGCAAACCCGCGAAAGTTTGAAATTATTTTGGATGAATTAGTGCAAAAATCGGCTATGATAATGAGCGCTCGATAGATCTAAAAAAAATTCGGTAGACTGGTAATTTTTCATGAAATTTCACGACTTTTTCAGGGTCTAGTGTAATTTCGTGACATTTAAGACTTTTCATGACTTTTCAGGTCGACAGACACTCTGCAAAGCCTCGGGTTCGATCCCCACCGGCATAAATGGATCTGTCCGAATACTTTCTCTGCGAGCTCGGTGGTTTGGAAGCTACCTTAAAAATAGCAGATCCTTCCTGAACACACGGAGTCTCTGGAGCGGTTGCAAAAAAAAAACCAGAACCTACGAGGCCCGAAAAGTGGACGAAAGAACCAAGTGTCCAACGTATCGGGGAAACCTTAAGAGAAGTGTCCACAGGTTGGCATCGAAAGCATCGTACGAACCGCACCAAATGGATTTTAGTATTCTTTATACTTGTATAGTTAGTCATACAAGAACGTCCGCTGATTCTCTGGTCGTGGTCGCTGATCAGTGGTCGCACTCGTAAGTAAATGTGGTCCCAGGATGTCAAGAAGAGCAGCAAACTTGGAATGAGAAACACGAAAATACTGGGAAAATGTTACATCGTCGTTTACGAAATCAGGAAAAAGGGTATGATAATTCTTCGTACTGCGATCTCTTCGTGAATACGTCATGAATCCATATTTACCATTTCTTTCATTTTCTTTCTTCTTCTGCCAAAAAGCATGCAACCACGACAAGCTCTTCATCACTTTCCATTTTGGCTCGCACACACTATTCGTCCGCTCTTTGCGAAAATCCGAATGCTAATGTGGAAAATCCAATTGTAAATGGCCGTGGCGTCGACAATTCGAATGCTACGGATACAGTAGACGCACTACCCGGGCACTACGCCTAATAAATCCATTTGATGCGATTCCTACGATGCGTTCGATACGATCTGTGGGTGCTTACTTTTAGCCGAACCAGGCAAGGAAAGTATACCTATTACCTTACTATATGTATTTCATGAACGCAAAGTACAGTTCTTTAAAATAGAAAATTCAAGCAACGCTAACTCCAACGTCGTTGCATTATGAAACAACAATCGGCGCACCATTGAAAATTCTACCTTCCTAAAAAGCCTCCGAAAATAATGTTTTCCGGAAAGGCTCTTTTGAAAAGCGCGCGAATGTCGAGGATTTTCCGTGAAAGCCCGCTTTCCATATATTCATCGTCATTTGGACACTGGTTAATCCTAGATAATGGTAATTTGAATGAAGTTTAATCCCAAGACTTACCTTCGGATGATTTTTTCGACGTGCCAAAGCCGGCTGGTGGTCGTCGCCATCCTCGCCAATTGTTTATCAAAGACTCGGCCTCGCTGCTCCAGCTGCACAGAGAGTCCTCCTCGAAGCGATCCGAATCCTCGAAAGAGTATCGATCCCCGGGATCAACCCAGTCGATCATCGGTCGTACCTGGCCGGTAGCATCTTCGGCAGGACCGGGAGCTCCCCCCGTACCCCCGGATCCGTTAGCACCTCCGCTGCCACCAGCTCCTCCGGTGCCGGGTCCGCCCCCACCAGTGCCGCCGCCGCTGCCGCCACCTCCACCAACGCCGCTGTTGCCGCCGCCGCCGCCACCGCCGCTTCCACCCACCACCACGGGGGAACGAGCCAGATTGCCCGCCAGCTTAAATTCTCGTACGACCTATCCGCGACACGAATGGGCAGCAATAATTGCTGGACCACGCGCGCGCTTCTCTCTTCACCGTTTTAGATCCACGACAACGACACCCCCGACGATCGAATTGATCGGTTCGATATTCCGTACGAGCCACCGCCACCCCCACCCACCCACCCCCCACCCCTATCTTCGCGGAAGAAACCCACGGCGCTCGGACCACGTGCTGCCCTGGTGAATAATAAACGTTACATTCCGTCATTTTAGTCGTCGCTGGATTTTTTTCATATATATATTTTTTTTTTTATGTTTCGAATGTGTCAGTGTATGCTGGAATTGACGTAGCTTCTTGGTGATTGGAAATTGAACGGAACAGCGTTGAAGTTTGCCTCGTTGGAATGCAACCAATATTCTCTTTAATTGCTGTTCGTTATTTACTTTTATTATCAAAATTGTTCTTTTGATGTTTCACGTTGTAGATCTTCCATGAGGATTATAAAAAATATTTGACTCATATTTCTAGCTTAAAGTATTACTGTATGGACCGTCGGGCAAAAAGTTCGTACAAAATGGGCGAATCCTGGATTTACAGATCTAGAATCATGTCGTACATGTTTAGTCTTACATATAGCTAATTTGATAATAAATTAACACTTAGAAATGTTATTTTTTCACTTTTAATAATAATTGAAGTTAAATTCGACGATATTGGTATGTGCTTGATTGAGGTTTTATCAGTAACTGTACATCTGTACATCTGTTTCAACCGTCCAACAAAAAAATTTCTCAATCTTTCAATTTAATTAATACGTTCAGATCATCTTACTATTGTCAATAATTACCCAAAAACTCAATATATATTGAATTTTCCAATGATTGCTATCAATTCATCGTTAAAAAAAAGCGATACACCTCATTACTTCAATTAATTTCTCGACAATTACTCAGTCGTTTTATTTTAAACTTAGCATGATCAATCGCTTGATCCTAAATCTTGATGATATAATCTTTTCAGAATTTACGACGATTTAGTTACATTCGTTTTGCAACCATTAACGTCTGCAGAGGCTGTTTTCCCATAAGCGACCGTGTTAAATTCATATATTTATAATTACTAAATTATTTAGTGAAAGATTCTAAAATGATTCATGTATTATTATTCTAGAACTATGATTCCTCAAATTTTCAAGAATTGTGGCGATTTTTTAATATCCATTCAGTAATACCTTAAATATGCCAAAAAATGGAGGCGATTAGAAAAAAACATTATTGTCGTTGCATTCTAACGAAGCGAACTTCAACATCGTCGGGACTGAAGTTCCTACGTTTTCCTCGAGTATACCCGGAGATGCGTTCAAAACTAATTATCCTATGCTGTCGATCCTGTCCTATTAAACATGCCGTATTTGTACGTTTGTATAACTGTCGATTCTAGGTGGTGGAAACCGGGTCTGAGGATTTCAATTGAATGTGTTGAGTCTAACGTTTTCGGGGAGAGAAAGTGATTTAGCTAAGTCTCGACTTCGGGAAGAGTGATTTCGGGATTACAAACTCGGGCTAACGTCTACGAATTAATCTAGTACTTATTTTACTTTCAATGTTCCCTCGTTTGCCTTCGAAGAGCTATATTCGAAAACTGAATAATGAAACAGACCAATGTTTAATATGACATTGAAGTTTGCATCGTTGGAATGCAACGATTGCTTTTTTTTTCATTTTTTTATTCCGTTATTTTTCTTATTATTAATAGACTTTATTGTTTTGCAAATTACAATCGTCGATTTTTAATAAGAATACGTAAAAACATTTGAGTAATTTTCGTCATCTAAATCGATCAAAAAAACTTTTGAGCAACTAAAAAAAATTGACTTCCGTTGCATTTCAACGATGCAAACTTCAACATCGCTGTTTACTATTTTTTATGCCGTCTGGATTTTTTGGCATACTCAATCGTTGTATCATAGAGAAGTATCGGCACACTAAAACCCCCAGATTCGGGCGAAATTATTGTCCTAAACCGGATTGATGGTGGCCCTTGGCTAAAAAAAAATCACAAGTACGTAATCTCGAGTTTGTGGAAGTTTCGACTTAAGTGCGTTAAATCTGGTATCAAAACAGTTATTTTTTCTTTCTTTTTTGTATCGAATTTCGCGAGGGTCACCTTTCACTGCGATCTCGGCCTCGCGCAATGACATAATGCAAATGACTTTCACCTCGACTCGAACATTGTCCCTCATTCGGGCGGCTTTTTTTCAGCGAAACGCGATGTGAGAATGAAAATGAAGAGAGAAATGTTGGAAGTTATACGACAAAATCTTCCGAGCGCTCTCGGGACCCGCAAATTCTTCTTTTTTTTTTGATAATGGGAATTATACAAGGAAACGAACACTTTACCAATATTGAAAAATTGCAGTGGCTACCTATACATTCGTTCTTTGGAGCTGAGGTTAACCTGATCGGATTAGAATACAATACTCGGATGATATATATCTAGAGCATCTTCGGAAATTTTGATAAGGTGGAGGTTTGCATCATTGGTATGAAACGAAAATTCTTTTCAATTCCTTATTTTTATTACGATCGAAAATCATATTTTGTAGATTTATAGCTTAAGTCGTCCACAGGAAATTTGGGAAATTCAGAGAAGAAAATATTTCGTTGCATTCCAGCAATGCAAAAACTTCAACGTCATCAATTTTGTCTGCCTGAGCCATGTTGGCGTGAAAACGGCTGACGTTTTTTTTTCTGAACCATTCGTATATGTGAAAAGAAACGCTAGCAGAGTTTCCCACTTTGTTTCCTCTAAATCCAGCAAATAGAGCTTGAGAAAGTGCGAGTATCCTCTTTCAGGTTGTTATAGGGTCTGGCCATTGGAGGCGGAAAGTACGAGGGGAGAGCCCTATGCTTATGCATGGGGCCGATTGACTGTTAGCAACTGTTGGCTATAGAATAATCGTTATATTAAACGTGCATTTACGAATAATTTTTTATCATTGAAAATGCTTTTAAAGATGTATATGGTATAGTTGGTCTGATTTAGGGAGATGTTACACGAAACTAACGCTACCCCCACTGCACTGCCGCTGTGTTGCAGGGTAGGGGGAGCTGCGACGTGATTTAGCATGTCGCAACTGCCCCTACCCTGCAACACAGCGGCAGTGATTTGTTGAAAAATGTTGTTGAAAAATGCTGCATTACAAGTAGTCATTTTGGTTACAAGTTGTAAGTTTGAATTTTTGTGTGTTTCAAATTTGGGTTTGTTTGAGTTTGGGTTTGCTTGGGTTTGTTTGGGTTTGTTTGGGTTTGTTGGGGTTTGGTTGGGTTTGTTTGGGTTTGCGTGGTTTTGTTTGGTGTTGTTTGAGTTTGTTTGGGCTTGCTTGTTTGTGTTTGCTTGTTTGGGTTTGTTTGTTTGGGTTTGGTTGGGTTTAGTTGGGTTTGGTTGGATGGATGTATAGATGGATAGTGAGAACGTGAGAATATGAGTGAGAGAGTACGAGAGTAAGAAGAGAGTAAGAGACAGAGAGTGAGAGAGCAACTCATATTATTTGCATGTACTTTTTTTTATCACCCGAAAAGTCTGATTACATTTTCAGTGCCATGAAATAGTTGCACTTTGTGTAATTGTAGATTTTTTTTTAGTAATACGCATGTTTGTCATAATATAGTTGGATATAAACGTATTATTGGTAATTTTATACAAAACTTATTAGCTGGACATCGATCAATAAACACCGTAAAATTGGCAGAATTTTACGTTACGGTACTGTATGGAGAAGTACGACAACGTTGCCATTCTCTATCCCACTCTTTCCTTTGATTTCCCTGTCGTACTCATGACCCCGCGCTGACCGCGGGTCGTCGCGTGATTTGGACTTGTTATTGTAAACAAAATTTTCGTTTTGTCAAAGACTTTACACATATTTAAAAGGTGCCTGTTTACTCTGAAGTATAACTTTATTTTCTATTATTGTTGAGAAATACATAACAGGTTTCATTGATCGATAAAATTTGATATTTTATTACGATGAATCCAATTGTTCTACCTACACGTCAATCACAAACAAATTTAAGGTCAGGTGATTTAATTCGCGCGCATGCGCACCTAAAGTATACAAAACATCTATTTCCGCTACACTGCCGAATCTTTACACGATCGCGAAACATCTCGGAACTTCAAGTATTCCAACTTTTTAACATGAAATATCTTTTTACATAAGTCGGTAATCCAAAACTTTTTTTATTGTATTTGGAATCCTCATGACCTAATCAACGTTACTGTAGTTTTTCGTCAATATCTATTGCGTGAGTGTAAAGACATCACATGATACAAGCGTTTCGAGGGTGACTCTTCCATAAGCCCGATGTTAAAAATCCTAAATTCATCAATTTGTATCTCTCTTACTTAGTCGTTGACCTTGTCCGAAATTTTGCATGCGTGAACACGGGTACTTTATCTATGATATCCCCAAAAATTAATTTTTTTCTGGAGGTAAGACGTTTGTAACGGAGCCTCCTTAAATGTTGCAGTATAATTATTTTTTTTATAATTTCTTCTCATTTAATTAACCGGAGACGAATTGGCAACTTTGTAAATCGTGGTATATGATAATGCTCAATTTGGCAGAAGAAAAATTCTTTCGTCGGAAAGGAAAAGTATGCACTGGAGCTGTCTACAGTCTGAACAGAATCAAAAGCTTAAATCATTTCTCGATATTCTGAAAAATTCTTTTATTTAAAAAAAAAAAATCCACTATAATTTGTCTTTTGCCAGAAATTTCGAGAAACTTATCATTTCTGAACGTCGATCTCCAATCAATATTAAGTAATGATTACTAATTAAGAGAATGAGGACGAATAATATTCCTCGTTAATTATCCTGACAAAGCACATGGCGTTTCCCGGGCATAATTACCGAGTCTCGATAAGATAGGTGTAGCATTTGTGCCATCTACGGCGTTGCTATGTTTGCACAGCCTAATGTTTTTTGTGTGCTTGATTTTCGCACAAATTCGCGATTGAAAATATTAATAATTTTATAGTGATGCCGTGAATCCTCATTTTCACGGTGCCAAGGGTTAGTCAGATAATTAGCCGAAGCGTACCTATTTTTTCAGCTCCGTGGTAGAATTTTTTAGCTGATATAAATAATGTTTTGAAAAACGATCGGGAGCTCTCCATAAGCGTAATGTGATTAGCCCACGCAATACATCGAGTTTCCGATTTTTTTTTTACGGTACTGTGGAACGTACCCAAACTGCACAGGATGATCAAAAGAGGTGTTATATACTTCCATGAGAAATTCCAGTTCGGTGGTAGCATTTTGACCTAGCCCTACAACAACCATAAAGGACAGTAGCATCCCTTCATCATTTATAAGAAAGCTCTTCAATAAATACTCGATGTAAAACAGTTTCATTAATTTTGAAGTCTATTATCATCGAAATTCATTTCGAACGATGACTATTATCATTTCGAACGATGATCGAAATTCCTAAACTGATCCTTTGTTTTTAACAATTCTAATTTTTTTTTCGACGGTCGCGACAAACCATTTTCCATGAGAACGAACCAATAAAAGTGACTTATCTGAAAGTGGGTTACGGCATATATTTTGGCATCCCTCTCTTATCTACCCCCTTAAGGTACAAACGAAATTAAAAGCGATAAAATCGGGTACTAAACAAATACAATCGAATGCAATTAAAAAAAGCTAACTTTACCATACTTAGTTGCAAACTTCACGTAGGTTCATTTTAATCATTACCTTGTATGTTATGAAAAATGCGTTTTTCGGTTGGTTAAAATTTTTTTTTTTCAATCAAACTAGTTAACATCCTATTCGGATTCTTATTATAAAAGATCAACGTCATTTTTGTATAGAGGTCATTTCACGAACCGTCCTGCGCCGAAGATCAATGATTCGTTTAAAAAAAAATGAAGGCCCGTTCTCAAAATAACGAGATGGGCTGATAGTCAATACGACATATAATATATAAGGGGTCCAAAATAGTATTTCCGCACACATGTGTTATATATTCATATAACACCGAGGACATCGTGAAATGCGTCTGACCACGTCTTTGTTTGGAAGATCAGTTCGTTTACCCGATCTTCGTTTTGAATCGAGAAGTATAAATGTCGCTTGCGTCCCACACAACAGCTGATCTTTGTTTTCGACGATACTTATTCATTTCCCGCTTCGACACAGTGTTCGCACGATTTTTTTTTAACCGCCGGGATTTTAGTTTTAATGTCATTACGTGCACGTGAATCGTAATGCGAAGTGAGATAGGGCGAAAATGTTGAGTATTGCAAAGTAATAACAATCGGAGGAAAAACAACCGCTTGAAAGACGGCTAGCACATTAATTTTGAATAATTATAATATCGAATAGTCATGAACTTTTTTTTTTCACGTGGAATAAACTGGTTTGTTTTTCGAAATACTTTTGACATTTTTTTTTTTACGAAACTTAAGAATACGAGGAATAAAACGAAAATTCCTTTTTACATTTGCGTTTCCTCATTTTTATTATTATACAAAAGCGTTGTACATATATTTCCGAATTAAAATCCTCAAAAATGATTCAGTGGTTTTTTGTGGCTTGCATCTGGCCAAAGAAATTTGAGAAAACATCCATTGCATTTCAACGATGCAAACTTCGATTTAATTCGTTCACAAGCCTGGAAGTTTCTCAAGTGTAGAGTAAAACCACTCTTTGTAAATGTATTTAAAAATAAAAATCTCATCTATAAAAAGTTGCACTATTAAAATTTCAATTTTGATTTAAATTTTGAGTTTGTTTGAGTAAAAATAATGGTAAAAATATGGAATTGAGACAAATTTTCGTCGCATACGAACGATTCAAATTTAAACACGATATTTTTTTTACCGCTTCATCAAAAACATTGTCCGATTCGATATTTTTTTCCCGTTCATCTTAACGATTTTCCAGCCGTTTACAATTTTTGAATAATCATTCTCCATAACTATTCATTGGAGATACAATTATTTTTTCATGATAAAATTTGCACTGTTGGAACGCAATGAAAATTCTTTTTTATATTTTTATTTCCTTATTTCATTATTATACCATATATTTTTATGCAGATTTCGATTGCAGATCTATGAAAAAGCATCTTGAAAAAATTATTTAGAGATTTCCGTAGCTAAAATCTGTTTAAAGAATTTTGAGGAAGTAAAAAAAAAATTGTTTGCACTCAAACGATGCAACTTCCAACCTCATATTTTTTCACCGAAAACATTTTTTTTACAATGTTGAAGTTCCCATCTTTTAAATGCAGCGAAAATTCCTTCTTTTTTATGCTTAAATCTTTCGTTTGCCAATTTAAACGACGAAAATCACTCGAGCGTAACTATGTATCTTCATTGGAGACTTACGACCTCAAAGTGTAGAAAAAAGGCTCGAAATAATAATAAAAATGACGAAATAAAATGAAAAACGAAGGAAAATATCGTTGCTTCCCAACGATGCAAACGCCGTCATAGTGATGACGTTAAAATTCAAATTATTGAAATGCAAAAATAATTTTTCCTTATTGCCTGAATTCCTCTGGTAGATTTGAGCTGCAAAAACCACGCAAACCTTTTTTACGCTATGACGTCGAAGTTTTCATCGTTGTAATGCAACGACTTTTTTCGTCATTTCTTCATTTGCATTATTACTCGAAACCTTCTTTTTTTGCAACTTCTGATCGTAAATCTGTCATAACAATATGTAAAAACGTTCGAATGATTTTCCATAGAAGTAATCGGCGAAAAAGAAATTTTATCAACGAAAAACAATGAATTTTCTTTGTGTATCGAACGATGCAAATTTCAACATCATTTTTACGATTACAAACTCAATCTGCAAAATATAATCATTTTTGCGATCTACAAAACGAAATCCGCAAAATATAATCATTTTTGCGATCTACAAAACTGAATCTGCAAAATATTATTTTGAAGAATGAAAATGAGAATATCAGGAGGAATTTTCGTTGCGTTCCAACGATGCAAATTTTTACCCCATCCTTTGTATCGCTCTACCATATCCTCATTTAAATATGTCAATTTTAATTCACCAATTTTCATCACAAAAATAATTCTTCTCCCGAGGCTGAGACACTTTCAAGTACAACTAACCAACGGCTCAATTAAGGGGTTACGTGGGTTTGAACATTTAAAAAAATCCATTTTCTTTTTTTATTTTATTATCTAATAGTACAATATGTCTAGAATATTCTCCCAAGGTTTTAAGTCAATCGCAGTAAAAGTCTAGGAGAAAGAGCCTTTGGGAATTCTCCCTGTTGGGAAAGACCGGCCGGGAGCGACGCAGGTATACGCATTTTTCTCAAAACACTATTTTTTAAGTCGGTGGACACGATTTCTCAAAAACTAATGCACCGATCTTATTGAAATTTTGCACACTTCCTCAAAATAGCATTGACTAGTGATTGAACGAAGGTATTTTTTTTCGATTGCAACTAATTTTACAAGGCTATACGTAGTGTAAATTGTACCAAAAATTGAACTATTTTGCATACAACTCTGCCAAAAATTCAAATTTCAATTTTTTTTAAATCCTTCGTTCAATCACGAGCTATACTTATCTACTAACAAAAAAAATTTGGTTTTTTTAATTTCAAATAAAGCTATCATGAGTTAACCTGACCACCACGAGGGCACTTTTTTTTTAGGGGTCTCCGGAAACCAAGTCCCAGCGGCTGAATTTCCCAAAATTTTTGAACGAAATTTTTTTAAAATATTGTTGAAATGTTGCTCTTTTATATGCTTAATGTTTTGAATAAAATAATTTATATATTATATTAAAAAACAGAAAATATGCTTTTTTTTGGCTTCGAAACCCACGTAACCCCTTAACGAGTTACACGTAGCTCGTAGCCGGAAGAAAAAAATAATTGTCAAATTTCAACCGATCGACTTGAAATTATCACAGAATATTATCGAAACGTTATTTTTTTACAATCCAACGAAAACCAAAAAAACGAATTAAAAAATGTCAACTAGCGCCAAATCCTTAATTCTTATCTTCCACTTCCGTTCGTAAATCTCATTCGCTTTCGTTAGCCTCGCTCTACGTCAGGACACACTATCCAGACAGTCGTTATTGTTGCTCCAGCTATAAAATTCTCCTTCTGTGCTTTTTCCTCCACCGTTCCTCTGTCGCGAAAAAAGCGAGCGCATAAAAATATACACTCGAGCAAAGCTCACAGGGAAAAAAGAAAAACGCGAAGCAAAAGTGATTCGGGCCGATTGTCGCGCCGAGCTGCAGTACACAAAAAGCCTAGAAACGAGACTTGTTTTCTATGAGAGTTCACGATGCGTTCTTGGCGGCGAGCGAAGGGGCGGGAGGGGGGAAGTCGTCGTGTGCGTGTATGCTGCGTACGAAGAGGACACTTACACCGTTCTATAGGCGCATCGACAAAGAGAGTTGAACGAAACAACATATGGGCAACGTGAGAAGTAACAGTAAAACCGTAAAGTGTGTGTGTGTGTGTGTGTGCGCGTTAATGTGCATGTTCGTACAGCACGCATGATATGAACGTATATACGTTCAAGCACGCTCTGTGCCTATAGGGAGATAAGCAAAAGGACCTTGACAGGTTTGACAGACTCACGAAGGAAGGTCCGACGACCCCCGCGCACCAATACGTATAAACACGCTATCCCTCTCGCTCTCGCCGCGTTGAAGTGCGTTTGTACCGCTTCGCTCACGGATTCGACCCCCCCCTCCCGCGCTCCCCCGGCGGTCCTTTGTCGCCCTATCGTTATTCTCACGTTAGGATAAATATCAAGCCGAAATCCTGCCTCGCAATCTGCCAACGTCGATAACTTTCCCCCCACTCTACCTAACATCCCTTGGTGCTTACACTCGTTTCAGATTTACTTTTTCTTCGAATTTTGCGACCTTTCGACGTGCTCGTTATATTGTGGTGTTGTGTTATTATGATTATTGTGTCATGTAATTATGATTTTTATTGCTTACCTCTTAGGGCTCGAACTTGTCGTTCGAGCGACCTTATTTCTTTTTTTTTTTTTGCCAAGAATTCACTGCACCACGTACAACTACTTATGTGTATCACAAGCGACGTTATCTCTCGTATACACACGATGTATATGCACAAGCGAAACTGATGACTGACGCACACACACTCGCGCGCGATGTAAACGGGCCAGCTGAGCCGTGCAACCCGCCACTTTACGTATTTATATTTATTTCTCTTCCCTTATGTCGCGCGACGTGTAGCATTGCTTTTGTCGGGTTCTTTTTTTTGTGTGTGTGTCGCGCGTAAAAAGGCAGGCCGTCGCGGGGCTAGAACAATGGACGAGATTTTTTGAAATAGTTTCTTCGTTTTATTTTTTCTCACGCTCTAACAACGATGGTAAACGAGAGTTAAATGCGCTTCGAGATCGGGGGCGATGCTTCACTCAAACTTTCCGCAGCACTTGGTAGTTTTTTTTCCACAAAAGTCTACCCCATCAGCGACAACAACAAATATGGCGAGCGGACCTCCACTGGCTTGCCCTGCACCTCGATACGAGGACGATCATCGACTGAGCTCGTCAGATAGCGCCACCTACGCGCAACACGAAGTAATCTACCTATTCGCGTCCAGACGCGCGCGCAGCACGCGCGAACGTTAGAAGGAGGGAGAGAACGTGCAAGCGCTCGCTAGGAGTGGGAGAAGATGGAGGTGGAGAAATTCGAAACGTCTCGGCTGGACACCGACGCCTCGCTTGTGGGACGAGCCTGCGCCATTGTGTGAACGAGATTTTGCCGTCGGCGGGACAGAGGGCGACACTGTAAGAAGCTTCCTCGTTTTACCACCAGGTTAACAATTCAAATGCGCTTTTCGTGCTTAACTAAAGATTGTTTAAACAAACGTAGCGCTACAGTGAACTTGAATCTCGTGACAATATTATTTTGTCCTTGTACAGCGTTGAAAATCATTCCCGCGACTCTAAACGAAGGATAGACTGAAAAAAATATTGCACAACGAGGGAGCGCGTTGGCTTGAAAAACTGCGGGTCGGAAGTGCTCCCTCTTTTTAACTTCCTGTTCCATACGAGCCGTGTACGAGAGTTCGGAGTAGGTGATATTTCTTCATGTTTTACGCGAAACAACGACAACGAATTGTAAATAATGCTTTCAACTTGTTCATTTTGTTCGCGCGAGTGAATACACGCCGGGAAATATATGTTGCGATTTTTCATTAACGGGATGTTCGCGGATAACGATACAAGGGCCTGGGCATCGATTCATGTGTTTTTTCCAATAGTCGCTGTCACCAGATACATTCTAACCTAGCATTTGCGCGAATAAAACTCTACAATATCTTTTCACGATAACGTTTTTATCCTTTAATTTGTATTGTTTGTTCTTTGATTCGCGAAATCTAACCTCTCTATTGCTTATCTTTAATCGAAACTAATCGCTTCGAACGTTTTGGCGAATTCACAGTAAGGAAAAATGGCACCCAAACGAGGAAAGGTTCAAAAGGAGGAGGTGCAGGTCTCCCTGGGACCTCAGGTTCGCGAGGGTGAAATCGTCTTCGGCGTCGCTCACATTTTCGCCAGTTTCAACGACACTTTCGTCCACGTTACCGATCTGTCCGGCAGGTACGAATGTATTTCCCTCGCATGTTCCGCACACTCTATTCCTGTAAGTTCCCCTTCGAACACAACCTCAGAATTGTACGCTTGATCACTCTTCAAGCTACCGCTAAAACCGATGAGAAGAAACATCTCATGTTCTCAGCTATCGGCTTCCTTCATTCTTTCTTGCCCTTACCAATGAACTGTTGTGGCTCGTGTATCCTTCTCTCGGACAAGGACCTACTAGAGTTCCTTCGCAAACTTTGCGAGACATAACTTCTCTGGTAAAGTCGTCATCTCTGGGAAGGTCGTTTACCAATTGTTTACAAAGCCACTGAATCATCAGGAATTAAATTTTCAAAGTATTCTTTCCACAAACCCGAATATTTAACAATTAACTGATTATCGTCTCCAATGAAATAAAAAGATATCACAGTATACTGGTAAAATTTGAAGCCAAGTTACTGAAGTTGTATTCACAAATCAGTGTTGCGGGTTGGAGCGGTTCAACGCTATTTTTTATGATGAATTCAGTATCGAGATCTGAACTTCTGAAGAAAAACGAGGTACCGTTGTGAAGGAGGCATTCCGAAGGTTCTTGTAAAATAGACTTAGTTCACTAGGCTGTTTCGAGAGATATCAAGAGTGCATGGGAATTCGCTTGTGGCTTGCATGCATTTACCTTTTCCCTTATAATTCCTGTTCAACCAATTGATGGCACTTTCTCAAAGCGGCTAATGCATTGCCTCTATGAATACAATCACTTTAAAGGAAGTAGACCGAAGCAACGAGTGACCAAAGGTGTAATTAAAAATCTCCTGTTTTTAGAGAAACCATCGCTCGTGTTACCGGTGGAATGAAGGTCAAGGCTGATCGTGACGAGGCTTCTCCCTACGCCGCTATGTTGGCTGCCCAGGTAAATTACCATTTTTCATATACATACCTCTTATCCTGAAACAAAATACGTTTCTGTTTCAAAGTTTTCTTGCAGATAAACGTCGAACAAAAAAAAAAAAGAAAATACCGATTCTGTTCTACTTTTAACAGAATATGAGACCGTTCTTTTGGTTGTTTTTTCAAAGCATTCAAAACGTGATAGAAAAATTGGAGGTGAAGTTTTAGGTATCCTTGAAATTAGAATCTTGCTCCGATTCAATATCAATATCACGAACAATGTGGTTTTAATAAAGAATTTTTAAATACGCGTCTTAAAACCACATTGTTCGTGATATTGATGTCTATAACAAACATACTGGTGAATCTACCGGTTTGAATTTTTTGGGTTTGCTTGTGTTTTCATTTTCAAACGGTAGAACATGCGCAGTGGTTAGGCAAAAGAGCCTTTTACGTTAAAAATGTTCAAACGTTCCCTGATTTCGATAATTCTTTTGAAATACAGCACATTTGTTGCTGAATCTTCACGACCGACTAATAAATTTGCAAATGATTTATTCCTGAACGACACGGATGTCACTGTGTCTTCGGGCATTCGGTTTCTCGTAACGATTTAAGATGATTAATAAATCAGTGAACTCGTTTATAGTCTCACTATTTTGGTTCGGAGCGAGTTTTATGCTCGCAGACTAATCGCTGCCGTTAACTACACAATTCTCATTGAACCACGTGGTAAACTCTATTTTTTTTCTACCACCATTTTAATCTTCGAAATCTCGGGACAGTGTTAAATTTTTTCCCTGTGTTGTTCCGATTGCGGAATACGAATGAAACTAGATAAGAGAACGGTCATGATGGCTTTTCCATCAGAAACCGTTTCCATCAGAAGCAAACTTCAATACCATAGAAAAGCGAATACGAAGATTATCGAATCAATTGAATATTACACTCGTGATATCACCAGAAAATTAATTTAAATATTAAATTAATGTTATTCGAATATTTATGCAAAATACCCGAATGGCGTTGACGAAAAATCTAAAATAATTTCCGCGAATCTGCATCCAGACCCCGAGCACATGAAATATATGTTGAAAAAGTTTCAACGCATCCTCAGCTCGCTTGTTGATACAGCTGATAATTTTCTACACCAACGTTTCGTCAAGCAATTCTGCTGCACAGAGCAGAATCTCGATACATTCCTGCACTCGAAGCTATTTTGTCGTTTCGTTCGTGCGCCACGCTCAGGCAGCAGCCAGATGTGAAAAAATCTGAATCTCGGTTGCGTTCATGTGCGTGGAACAGAAAAGAGCTCTTTTAATTTGGGCAATTGTACTTTCCTGTACAATTTCTCAGTGTACAGAGAGTACATTCGATAAAAATCTTAATCTCGTTTGAGATTCAAACTCCGTCTACCTCTCACGATTTCTCATAAACGCAATGCGGCGAATTTACGTTTCCAGGATGTTGCGGAAAAGTGCAAGTCACTGGGAATTACAGCGCTGCACATTAAGCTGCGCGCAACGGGGGGCAACAAAACGAAAACGCCAGGACCGGGTGCCCAGTCGGCGCTTCGTGCTCTCGCTCGTTCGAGCATGAAGATCGGTCGTATCGAGGACGTGACGCCGATCCCGTCGGATTCCACGCGCAGGAAGGGAGGTCGTCGTGGTCGCAGGCTTTAAGCTACTCTGCTTCATCCTCTATGTATGGTTTGCTACCTTACGAAAAAAAAATTATTAAAAAAATCAATAAACAATTGAAAACAACGGCTCTCAATTTTATTCAAACGTTCTTTATTAGCAGCCGTAAACCTTGCAAAATAAGTGCGATACTTGTTACAATATCGATCGAGTGAGTTTAAATTGTAACGTGCGGAATTAACGTGAGCGAGCGATGTACGTGTTTTTTTTTTTTTTTTTACCACCAAGTGGCAACCTGAGGAGGCATCGTGTTAGGCCGAAAGCTTATACGGGGACTTTTAAATCGATTTAATAAAACATTAATGAACTTTATTGAAAATTGGCTATTAGGTCCTTGAAATATAAAAAAAAAAATCAGAAACAATTTTAAGTTATTTTTTCTAATTTTCCTAATCTTCCGTATTAAGGTCATGGCTCACACGTCCGGTCGGTAAAAATCCTACGGCCAAGTGTTCTCTTAGACGCATCACTTTTTGGGTAAATGAAGAGAAAGACGTTGTTCGTCGTTGAACAGAGCGGAAGGTGTTTCTTTTCGTTTTTCCGAAATATCAGCCGTCTCGTAGAACACTGGGAATCTGTAAATCAGCTATCTCCCTCGCACTCATGGCCGCTCGGTCGGTGTGACAAATGGCCTTAAGAGTATGCACCAGGTCGAAATAACCTTACAAATTTTCGAACAGAACTTTCTCATAGACCGTCAATTTTTTTTGAGGAAAAGCAAAGAATCGCGCTCTAATATTCACTAAATATTATTGATCTCTGAGAAATCTTTATCTAAAAGTTTCAGCTATCTCTATCGCGCTCATATGTCACGTGGGGCAGCTTCACCTCAAATGTCAAAGCATTTCTAGCTGGAGATATCAAATACTAGGGAAGTATCGAGGATAACTGAGAGATATGCATTTTTGGATAAATGACAGAGACTGTCATCAGCATTGCATTTCTTTGTAAACAAAAATTGTCATAAATAGGTTGATTGCGAAAAGATATTTCCATATTCGCACAAAATCATCGGTACTTCTCCAATACTTGATAACTACATTAAGAAAAGCTGTGATATTTTTATGCTGCTGGTTTAATCTTAACTGTTGCAAAAATTCTACCACGGTAAACTTTAGCGAAAGAGATTCGTTCGGACCCGTGTATCGCCATTTTGTATCGAACAAAAAACATCTTAAACGTTTTCTTCTCTTTTTTGTATATATTTCGCGAAAACAATTGGAAACTTCCAATAAAGCAAATAAATTTGTCTTTAAATCAAACTTAAAGTCCTATCAGTTTTCGGCCGAACATGGCGGACCTCTTAGCGCGACGATATTAAATATTCGTAAAAAAAAAAGAGTAAAACGTTAGTAGAATTCACGAATAAATACGGAGAAGAAACGCCTTGCTTCAGATCTGTCCACCTATTTTGTCGAGTGTCAGATAAAGCTTGACTCTCAAGTCGAGCTTTTGCGGAGTTTTGTGCTCGAGGGTCGCGATCGTGTTAACATAACCGTGCTGCATAACGAAGCCCACGATGACCGGCTCGTCGTGTTTACCGTCCTCCGCTGGCGCATGTGGCGTCACGTGTAATCGTATCACGGCTTTGTTGCCCTTGCGCCATACCACGAGCTTTGGATCGTCGCGAAAGCTATGATAGTCCACGGTATCGTCGTATTCTACCGTATCGTCGCGGGGCGGAAGTATAATCGAGCTGTGGGGTAAATTGATGTCGGCATTCGTCGTTATTCTTATAGGCTTCGGATCCTCCATCACCGATGCTTGGCGAACTGCCAAGGGCATCAAATTCGGCGATTCGCAACCCTGAACACACAATGGTCGATACATTTTAAGGGATTATCATTTTTTTTTTTCAAAAAGAAGCTTTTTTACACTGTAACGTTTTCAAAATTGAAATACCCCGCTTACTGTAAATAATTCGTAGTTCAATTAAAAAAAAATGTTGTCTTCCAAAATATGCAAAACACGTGGTGTGATTACCTACCAATTGCATGTTCTCGCGTTTGAGCTCTTCCACCTCGCCGGACGCCGTGGTCGTCGTTGGCGTCGTCGGTGTATCCAGAGGAAAGAGAGTTATCTGAGTTTGATGGGGAGTTGGATTGCAAAACTTCAGCAACAACTCGCTCGTTTTACCGACCTGAAGAGGCTCGCAAGTGACGATGCGGATTTCCGGCACGTGATAGCTGGTCAAAGAGAACAAAGCTATTGTCATTACGATACCACACGGTTGGGCTGAACATCAATGCTGAGATTTAATATCTTCTGCATATTGATGGTCACTGGTTTAAGGATTTACACCTAGTTGAAAGTTTGGAAATGATCCATATCTGTTTTCGACGGATCCTCAAAATATAACATTTAACAAATATTCTCTGAAAATGTCAAGTCGATTCGTTCAAAATTTAAGGAGTTGTGGCCGTTTATAGGTACGTTCCTAAAACCGCCGAACTTTAAACGCGTTTTTCTCAAAATTGGTGAACGCGATATATAAAAAAATCACTGCAGCAATCAACTTAAAATATTACAAGCTTCTTTTACATAACAAAAAGAACTGTTTGAACGAAGGAATTTTTTTTTCGATACATAGTTTCTTTTATCAATGAAAATAGAGCGTTGTTTTTACCGAAAATCTATACTTTTACGTTTGACTGCGACCATTTTTTTTTCTCGAAAATTCATATTTCATTGAATCTTCGCGGTGACCACTGCTGCTCGGAAAGAAACATCCGAAATTTAAAAATCAAACGCATTTAGTTTTTGCATCGAATTATCTAGTGCTTGGACGAAGCACTAGATAATTCGATGCAAAAACTAAATGCGTTTGATTTTTAAATTTCGGATGATTCTTTCCGAGCAGCAGTGGTCACCGCGAAGATCGTTTTTTAAACAGTGGTTTGCACACAATATTCTATCGACCACATTTATAAATATTTTTCAATACAAAAATTGTCAAAGATACTTAAGAACATACTCTTTTATCTAAAAAAAAATTGAAAAACCGCACACGTTTTTACAAAAAAAAAAAAAAAAATCACGAAAATTCCTTTTTTCCAGTCACGAGCCAGGTGCAACCCGTTATCGGTCGGAAAGAATAAATCGTAGTTTTATACGCGTCTGGAATAAAGAAGAATATCCAAAAAAGTATCTAGTAAATTAACTAGATTTTAGTAGCAATTTTTAGCAATTCTGTCATATAATTGGCGAAATTCCCAACTTTATGGTAAGACGTGTCGATAACTAAACACCTAAGTAAAAAAATTTACACTCAATTGTAACGTGTACTTTATTTAAAAGGCAATTTATCGAGTCTCAATATCGTCGAAATACCAAAAACCCATCGGTAAACTTTGCAAAGCAATTAAATGTAGTTTTATCGAATTAGTGGTTAGACTCAACCAAAGCTTTATCGTGAATTTATTATTCAATGGTTCATCGATATACTCACAAAGCTGCCAATTGTATCTTGAATTTGATAGATTGCGGACAATATTCGGGCTTGCTAACATTGTGTTCGCAGGCTCGACATCTGTGCGAAGTCTTGACGAGGAATTGTCTTCGCTGCGGTCGCAAGTCGTTGACACTTTCGGCTTGAATTTCCGGATGATTCAGACGTTGTTCCACCGTTGTGACTGCGTATAGAAATTGTTACGTTGTTTGAGCGAACGAATTGTGTACCGTACGGAAAATCGTGCAATCAACGGGAGACACGGGCGAGGTTGCCGACATTGTAAATAGTTGTCACATTATGTTGTGCATCGCTCAGCCGTACTTTTCGTTATATCCACGGGTTCCGTGAAAATTCCTTCCGGCAAATCCTCGACATCCTCGGAAGCGACGGACGACACTGGCTCATCCGACGTTTGCCATTTTTCCTCCGAAACTGGCGGCCGACCCGTTCGCTTACGAGCCATCGCCGAGGTCAAGCCGAATTTTTCCTGTCGTACACAGGCGCGAGTGAAAACACGTACATACGCTTGTCAGTAATTGGGCGATTTACATCGATCCCGCACGTATACGCTTGCCCTTTCTTTTTTGTTTCTCTCTTACACGATACTCACAAATTGCAGGTATGAACGTTTCGGATGGAACTTCTTGCGTTCTCGTTGCTGTCGTTCGCGGGACGCGAGAATCTTGTGATGATCTATGAGCGTGTTGATCCTCTCCGCATAAGGATTTTCCTGCTCCGGCCATGCGCACGTGGCTGTAAATTTTATCCTCATTGTTTTTATATTATTGTTCAGGACGTTTGATAATCATCGTGTGTGTGTTATTTAATTTAGTCAACACCGTCCCCATTGTTCTTATTTTCTTATTCGGGAAGTTTGGTAACGCTTGCTTGTGTTATTTAATTCAAGCTGGGCTGTTTACTCTAGTACATTTTTTGAGTATTGTTACATACACTCTACTATTACAGATTACTGAGTGGAATTTTGATTCTCCGTTTAAGAAGTTTTGAAAATCCCAATCAGAGATAATTATGCAGATGTGAATATGCATCTGTTATTGAGCTCGGAAAATTGAAGCGTTCATAATCTTACCAAATCCTGCTTAACGGTACAGCAACTTTACATACGAGTAATGTACTACGTTTTAAATACAATTGTAAATTGAAAATGTTTCATATCATGAATGAGTTACTAACAGCAACTATTTATATTTACTACTAATTCACTTATCATTAATAATTGATACTTATTTGCTATAACATTATAACGAAAATTATAACAGACTAATCATAGCTTGATATCAACTACCGTAATAATTATAACCTGGTGGTACAAAGGCAGATGTGCAATTCTGACATCCACATTGTTAAAGCCAATTACCTAAAAATGTCTACCATTGATTCTACTTTTTATTCCTAATTTATACTCATGATTACTGCAATTATTATAACCTGATAATACAAAGACAGCTGTGCAATTTTATCATACATATCTCTAAAGCCACTAATTTCCTAAAAGTTGCTACTTTTTATTCATAATTTATACTCATTTACTATAACACTGTAGCAATAATGATAGTAGACTAATTGCATCATGATAATGCAGCTTAACCCCATTACACGTTTCATAGCCGATGGTAGGCATTTTATTCGTCAGTCGTGACAAGAATATCTCTTACCGACGAATTGATCTGGAATTCCTGCATCCCTGGACGTCCATCTGCAAAGAGCGCAGAACAAGTAGTAAACTTTTTTAGGCGTCTTAGCGTCTTCGCCAGCCGTCGGAGGAGGCTGAGGCCTCAACGGAGCTGGACCGGCTCGTGTGGACAGCGTTTGGAAGCAGCAAGGACAATTGAAACAATACGAACATCTGGAATCAATCAAAAGCTGGGTCATTACGGCCTTAGAATGTTTTTTAAAATTCTCAATGAGACTCGACGTCGCGACCAGCTCACCTGTGCTTTTTAAGGCGTACTTCGCCCGAGGGAGGATTTTCCAAGCAATTGGGACAATGATAAGAATCTATCTGTACGATGGGAAGAAAATCGAACGCCAATTTGACATTAGAACAAAAGTCAAAAAATCGTATGCTTCTTTTTTTTTCTCCATAATGCAAATACAGTGGTGATGAACAGTTAAAATTACGGGACGTTACCTCTCGACAGACGCAATAACCGCATCGAATTTTCAGGCAGTGGCGACAAAAATATATTTTCGATATAGGCTTGAGGGAGTTGCAGCTACAGACGTAACGCACGTAATCCGGTTGAAATAAATACGCCATTGTTTGGCTGTTCTCGTCACATATGAGTTCGTCCTATTTCAAGTCTGACATTTCGGCCAGTTCGCGAGGTGGCCATGACACATCACCCTCCATCTACACGATCTACACTACATGCCCGGCAGTGTTACCCGAAAGCTTCCGCCGCCGCTTCCTAGGAAATTTCAGTTTTTCCCTACAAATAATCTCAATACTAGATAAACTGCTTTTTGTGCTGCGATTATTTTATTCTGTACTGGATTAGATTTTCAGATTTCTAATGGAATATTCCTGGCCAGCAACTGATTTCGAATAGTAAACGCTCTTGTCCAACCGATTTTAAACGAAAAATAAAAACGGGCTTGGCTAACTTCACGGATGTTAAGGTAGTAGTCTCACCACAGTCACGTTGAAAAGTTTATTCTCCGCTCAATCGATGAAAACTTCGAAATATTGCGAAATATCCTTATAATGTAGGTTGTACATCTTATCGGGATGTAAAAACTTATAAAGTAATGATGAAAACGCCTAATATAATGTTTACGTAACCCTCACTTTTGTATCAGACTATCCATTCCGGCCTATCGTAGATACTCTGCGTACACGGATATGCATACTACTGTAATCTAGTTCTAGTATGCTCCAGTCGCTTCGTGGCGCTAGCGTCGCTAGGCATTGCTTATTAATTTAAATCGCTATATCTCTGAAACTAGACGGTCAAAAGCCTGAAATTTTTATATGATGTTGACGAAAACGTTATGCACCCTTTGAAAAAATTTGAGCTATACTCACCATCCAGTTTTTTCGTAATAAAATTGCAAAGTCGAGCATTTTGAGCTAGTGAAGCACGGCGTCTTATGGAGACCGTCGACCGGAAGTGCGGTAATCACGGTTTTCCTACTCACGTATCCAACTAAGGTCGTTTAAAAACTGAAATTTAATAAATTATACATAATAGATATTGTAAAAAATCGAAAATTCGCACTTCACCGGGTAGTTCAAGCACTACATTATAAAACAGTTTCAACTTTCAATTGAATATTGTCATAATGACGAAATAGTACTCATAGACTTGCCAACGTCGGGCGTAACAGCTGATTCGTTTGGCGAGCCCAATCTAGCTCTGTAGTGACAGTTTCGTTGTCGCCGGCTAGCGACAGCCAATCGCATGTACGATCAGAAGAAAGGGAGCTTCTTATTGGCTGTTACTAGGTCACGACACAAAAACGGTCGCTACAGAGTTTCAGAATCTCGGTACTGCTTGGAAATCGTCGTGAAGACTCCAGAGTCGTTGAGGATATAATTTTTCAGTTTTGATTAGTAAATATGCAATAAATAAAATATTTACCATAAATTTGGCACTTTGGGATCAACAATACGAATATTCAACATAAGTTAACATAAATCAGAACACCCGTGGGGTGACATAAATTTAGTCTCTTTGTTGCCACTGAGGTAGTAGTCGTACCTCCTTAAGAATAAAAAAAAATCTTTATTCTTTTACCTCTGATCCCATAGGCAATGTGTTCGATTGTTTTAGCACGTCCCGTATCAACTCTTCGTCCGTGAGAACTTCATGTGCCGAATCACTCTTATTGCAGCCACGGCTCGATTTCCGATTCTTTTATGCTTACCAGTCCATCTATTTCTCGGGGTGCAGTCCAAATTGCGCTTACGCAGCGTGCTTACTGTTGAGCTGATTGGTCAGATTGCGGTGCTAATTGAGCTTTAAGCGCTTACAGCGCATTTCAGAACGCGCCCATGTAGTACTGCTGCAAAGCCATAAGGCGATAGAATATTCTCAAATGTCTCCAAAGCATCGTTCTGGATCTCAATGTTGTCTTCTGCAGGCATTATTTAAGGAAACGATCATGCAATACTTTTATTTTTTACTCCATTCAATGCACAAGCGACTGCGTAAATTGCCTGCTTGATAACCAACGACTTCCAGAATGGCAACACGTCACGGTCTTCGATCAAATCGGTCATGAGACCTCTTCTACAAAGTCAATCCTCTCCGAACGGCACCTCCAAAAATGAAATCAGCCCCCACTAAATGCCGAATATCGATCGGCCGATATTCAAATTGTGATTTCTGTCTCTTCTTTTTCAATTCCAACTCCAATCGTATTACACTGATCGGTATCCAGCTCTACTTCCGGTACCGAAAGAAACTCAATACCCGGAAACGGTACTTGTCCAATGTCTTCCACCTGTAGTCGTGAATTTTCGCAATTTTTCGCGCCACTTCGTCACGTGACCTTCGGGCATTCGAAGTCGAAGCTTTCAACAAACGTGCCTATATACACAGTAATCCTTATCGCTTTGGTGACCGTCGAAGGTGCGTGTGTGTGGCGGGGAGTGGCGTGTGGTGATGTGTTCCGATCGCGCATATCAAGTTTTAAAAAAACCGGTTGATAGTAATAACACTCGAAGGTGTGTATCGAGATATAGCCTGAGGTGCGCGAGCGTGAAAGTTGCGTTGCTCAAATGCCACGACGTCGATGTTATTCCTCGAGTATCGTAGCGGGAGTCCCATCACTCCTCGTCTTTCGATAGCGACGAAATAAAAAAAAGAAGACTTTCTCGTCCCGTACGACCTTGGAAATAGCGGAGCCCGAACATGAGTGAAGCGCAGGTAGTGAGGAAACCAAACAAAAATGTCTACTCCCCCATCTATAAATAAAAGTATTTATTGTTTTAACAAATTTTGTGATATCGCCAAGTGTTTGTGTTCTTTGTGAATTCCATAAATATGATCCCTTTAAACGTTCGACACAACAGCCTCACGAACGTACCGTACGTTGACTTGAATAATTAAAGACGATTTATTGAATTTTTCGTACCGATGCTCCATTTTTTGTTCTAACACTTCGCGAAAAAAAAAAGTATTTCGTGTGTGCATCGTTTTCTAATGGAAGCGTATTCATCCAAACCATAGATTTTTATTTCTTAACCCTTGATCGTTGATTTCTTAACCCCTATCAGGACAAACTGGAGGGCCAGGTCCTGCCGGATGAAGATGTCGATTTGTTCAACCCCGGTCTGCTCGACCGACTGCCCAATCAGCGGCAGGAAAACGGATTACTAGTTCGACCGCTAAGATCGACCGATTATGAAAACGGTAAAGTAAACTGGGTACCATATGTGAGTACATCGGAGCGACGAAGTTCAGCCGAAAGCCTGTATTCTAATTGTCGCTTAGCCGAGCTCCCAACACGCATGCCATACTCTTGTCATTCGTCATTTGTAAACATATGTCGATATTGTCATACTGTCGCGGCTTCTTACAATTCCATGCCTTTTGCTTTTGTCGCACGCATTGTCACTGCGGTATTTCCAGTTCCTGTAGAATCTAGCAGTCACAGCTGCTTTTTCCCAATACACTACTGTATCGCATTCCAACAAAAATGCAGGGAAGTTATGGAAAACGTGTGTGGACATGCGTAACTCGATAAAATTGCCTTACGCTCGGTTGTTGGTTCCCAATCCAGTGCGCAACTACTCAATTATCCATATGTATTTTTTCTTCATAGTTGCAGCTTCCTTGTTATCATTATTAATCATAATTATCACTCTTCAATCGACATTGTTTAAGGAAAATATTTTTTCAGGCTTCATTCAACTGCTGGGCCAGTTGACAGAGGTCGGCAATGTCACCATGGACCAGTACCTGAGTAAGTTAATTCACACAAATCAATATATCTGTTGTATGAATTTATAATGCATCGAACAGAATCCATTGCTAATCCAAATATTCCGTGTCCTCAGATTGTTTCCTCAGAATGAAGCGCGCGGGAGGCTATTACATAGTTGTCGTGGAGGATCTAGATAGTGGGACAGTGATAGGTAGCGCATCCCTGGTCGTAGAACAGAAATTCATACACAATTGTGCTCTGGTAAGAATAAATGCTTCCCCCTATACCAGTCAAAAGCGCAAGGCGTTTGTAACCTGGGATGATACAAAATGTTACTGTGAAGTTTCGATAATTTCAGAATGACACATTTGTGTCATTGTCCATTTGTTGGAGCACATCGCCATATACGCCTACTTCGGCATATTATTTTCAAAAGCTCAATGCTACATGACCTTCATTGGCTTAGCGAGGGGGTGGTGGGCACGACATCCACCCCCCCCCTGCCAGAAAAAATTGATCCAAAATAAGTGAAGTAAAAAAATCGATTAATTTTATTCGAGTTTCACCCAAGCAGGCGTAAATAATTTAATAAAACTTAAACTATTTCCGTCGTCGTAGTTTCGTAATTTGTATAACGACTAGCTATTTCATTACGTAAATAGATGTTCAAATTTCGCAATTAAGTCAACTGTGGGCAAAAGCAATACATTAAGTTTGCGGGCCGATACACAATTAGAAGATATGGTAAATTTTATTTTATAAAAGAGGATTGTGAACAAAACCAGTTCTTGTCAGCCCGGTCTCTGTCGCCCCCTCCACCCAGAAATAGCTGGCTACGCCAGTGATGACCTTCAAACAGCGGACGACCAGTACATAATAACTACATATATTTGGGTCAAGGTCATAGGCACGATTGCTCACTTTGCCAATAATGACATCTACTGCTTTTCACCTTTCAGCGTGGGCGTTTAGAAGACGTCGTAGTAAACAGCGCGTACAGAGGTAAACAACTCGGCAAGCTGCTCGTTACGACGATATCCCAGTTGGCGAAACGTCTCCACTGTTACAAATTGTCGCTGGACTGTCGCGATCGTCTTATACCCTTTTACGAGGGCCTCGGCTTTGTCAGAGAACCCGGCAACGCGAACAGCATGAATATACGTTTTGAAACATACGTGGAACAATCGCGTTTGTGACGCCATTCCCCGTTGTCACGACGATCCAATGACTGTTCTTTATCCATGCAAGAGTGAGATTACTACGAAAACACGAAAGTCCGCGTGACATATCTGTACGTTTTTTTTTTTCACCGACTGATCCCAAGCAAACGCTTACACGCTTCGACGGAACGAAGCAATTTCGAGAGGAGAGTTCAATTTCACTTTGTACTTAGGATACATGGAAATGTTTATTTTTTGTGTCATTAACTAATCTCGATAATGCTTATAAAGTACAACAGGATATGGGTATTAAAATCATTGGTAGTTTTTAATGGCGATTGGGTTGTAAAAATTATACTTTCTTCGCGGGAGCTGTAGTCCGCAATTTTGCGGCTCTCTTTGCCTCCATTTGTCGCTGCCGGGCCAATTTTCGCTCTTCACGTTTTCTTCTCGCCTCCTCGAACTTGTTGATACCGCTGGATGCCCCTGGAGAAAAAAATCCGTACATTTTGGGAATCATGAGGGTGCTTTTTAAATCTTAAGTGACCAAATCATGTCGCCCTGTGTGTGGAGGGTAAAGTCCAACGGCCTATAAGCTTGACACTATTCGCCTTTATCGCTTGACGCTCGTTGTCTCAAATATTGCAAATTGCAGAGATCTCACAGAGAGTAAAATTAATCTTTGAAAAATTAATATCAATTTGCATGATGAGAAACATTGGCTAACCCAAAAACAATAAAATATTGTAATTATTTTTAATAGTAGGTAATGAAAATTGCGGTCAATCAGGCATTGATGGCCGCATATTCGTCGCTACTTTCCCCTACACAGGCAGTTCGCCGGAATTCGGTCACGTGACAAGATTTGATGCTAGGATCAAGGGTCGAGGGCTAGCATGAAATAGCGCTCCTACGGATCATCCGATTGCGGCGAAATTACACATATCTCGTAATTCTTAATGTATGGCTGGACGTGTGAGGGATATATGCGCACGTTTTGTTACAATTGTCAAAGATTACCAGCACGATAGTTTTCGGAAAATTTCTCAGGAATTTCTTCATGAAATGCAATGGTTCGCGTGTTAAAATGCGTGTTTCGACCATGGCTAGGTCAAGTATCTCTTCGGTTTGCTAGTAACTCAACCGATATGTCATTTTTTTAAACATTTATGATGATGAAGATTGCATCGTTCGAATGCAACAATTTTTTTTCTCCATTTTTATTATCCAGAACGTTTTATTTTGCGAATTGAGGTCGCAAATCTCTAACAAAATACGTAAAGACGTACAAGGGTTTTTCATAACCGGAATCGGTAAAAAATAAATGTTACGAATTTAAAGCAATGAATTTCTGTCGCGTTAGAACGATGCAAACTTCAACATCATACCTTTTTCGATTGCAGTTTCCTACGGTAAATGAATCTGTATTTTTTTTTTTCTGTGAAAAATGTCAAGTTCTTCGCTTCAACCGTTTTCGGGAAAAATTCCAAAAATATTTAACAGATTTCCCGAACGCGCGCAGTCTCGTGTCATTTCAGCGTAAATTTGCGCAATCGTTTCTCTACCTGTCTGTTCGATCGATTGGAAATCATCAAGAACCTGGAACTCGGAATCCTCCCAACCAGCCTCGGAAACCTCGTTCTTCTCTTCCGCGCCCTCGGCGGCTTCTTCTTCCTGCGGAAAGAAAAAAAAAATTGAATCGCAACAACTTGATCGTCGTGAGTTTCTATCCCACCGGCAATACGGAATGTCATTTCTCACCGGTTCCTCCTCCAAGCTGGTCCAATGATCATTTGTTTTGGGTGAATTGGTCGAGGGCGAGACAGCGCTGATCGCCGTGGTCGTCGGAGCGGACGGTTGTTGTTCCATGTCACCCCAATTGTCCGCTTCCCAATCCCAGTCACAGTCGGAATTCGTGTTTGCCGTTTGGGTGTCGTGATCGTGATCGTGATCCAACGACGTCATACTTGTCGCGCTGCTCGTCGTTGCTGTTGTACTCGCGCTACTTTGCGAGCTGCTCGCTTGTTCTGAGAACGCAAATCATAATCGGCATTTCCGTCTCAATCACTCGTGAAAATACGGTAATTATTGACAAAATATTTGTAAATAATTGTAAAAGTGTCAAATAATTAACACTGTAAATAATGACCGGGAATGCCGCGTTATATAGTTAATTTTATACGAACCTAGAGACGCGGGCTTGTTGAGTAGAATACGCGAGGCGTTGTGAGTGTTGGAAGACTTCGGAGTGTCCGATTGACTACGATAGAACTTTGCGGTCATTGTCGTAACCGCCCAGCCGGCCCACGTGGCCGCCGCGTTGCTCAGACTCGGAGTCGCGGTATTCACGTCAGCCTCTGTAAAAACGAAAAATCCTCGTGGTGATATATGCCCGTCGTAATCTACAAAGCTTTTACTGTTTAAAAAAACCACTCCTTGAAGTGACATTATGTAGCTTGTTGAGTACGCACATATTTGCAATATCGAGTTTTAACTTTCGTGTCAACTCTAAGCACATTTGCGGTCTATGAGGCAGCAGAATTACCAATAAAATTTTAACCCTTCAAACCCAAGATCCAATGCCCCGTGAGTCAAAACTGTGCCCTCTCGAAATGTTACCAATATGAGGCTCAATTTTAATAGCCAATTGAACAGTCGATTTTTGGCGATAATAAGTGCCACGTAGCGAGATTTTTCGACACTTAAAGATTTATAAAGGATAGTAGCAGCTAGCGGATTTAGCAGGCTAAATTATGTAAATTATCGAATGACGATTTTTGGGAGCAGACAAAAGTGAATATGCCAAATATGAAACGCTAAATACTAGAAAACGTTAAAAAATGTATAGTCACAAGGGCTCTTCTTACCCATGGATTCACGTAGTCCTGGATCTTCGGACACTCTCTCGAGCTTCGACAAGAATCCACGTATCGTTCGGAAAGCGCTGTCCCTTACTCCCTTGTCGGGATCGGTCGTGAGTGAGCACAACGCTGGTAATATCCTATTGGCGACTTCTTGGAGCAAAAAGTATTGTTGAGTTATCGCGAGGGCCGATACACTCGCGCTTCTCGCGGGTGGAAAGGGATCCCGTATACCCCGAATAAATGCTCCGATCAACACCTTAAGCGTAGAAATTAGGTCAGGAGCTTAATAAACGAGATTAGGAAAGAGGATTAGCTCGATGAGTTATTTTCACGAGACAGTACACGTGGATGGAGTTGAAGTCTGCATTTCTGGAATGCAAGGAAACTTCTTTTTTTATTTCTTCGATTTCTTCATTTTCATTAGTAGCAATTTCTAATAAGAATCTTTAAAAACGTTGGAGTGATATTTGTGGTCGAAAATTGACTGAAAAAGATTTGGGCAATTGAGAAAAATGTATTTTCGTTGGATTCCAACGATGCAAACTTCAATATCGTACACATGGATAGTTGTCCGTATATACCTTTTGCCTTATTTGGGGATGAAGATGTTGAGCTATCTTGCCCAAACAAATAGTCGTATTGGTACGTATGCCGCCCTGCTCGTCCTTCGACTGCAGCCTCGCGAAGTACTTGAGCGTCTCGACGTTCAAATTATTGTAATCCAATTTCGGTGCCAAGTGAACGACTGATTTGATCGTCTGTTCCCTCACAGCGGGATTCGTGTCGAGGAACCCTCGAGCAACCTTCGACAAACGACGATATGCGTTTAAAAAAATGTGAATAATTTAAATACGCGATCAGCACTCGCCCTATGAAATAAATAATGACAACTGATCCTCACAAACACGGATATTGACGTTCAGGGTTTTTTTTTAAGCTACTGAAAGTTTTTTCTTCTCTGAAAATTCGTGAATATACTTTAAACTTTGTATACTTTGTACTACGAAAGATGTAAGTACACTTTATGAATTTTCTATCAGGACGAAACAGTACAGATATCGGTTTAAAAAAGGCGCAAAAGGATGTTCGAGATACTATTTGGAAGATAAAATAACAAGCCCCATTACATTTTATTATCTTATTTTTTTCTACACTTTAGGCGACCTTGAATGTTTTGTTTTTCGATTTCCCTAATCCCATAAACTTGCGTATTGTTTTCTGGCAATGGAAAATTCTTTATCAAGGGCCTTAAAAGGGGCGAGATTCGCCTCCTAAAAATATTCTGGTTTCCGTCCGCAATTCGGCTTTACAAAAAGCACCACAGTTTTCGAAAGCGCGCCGTAACTCAAAAACTACGGAAGTTAAAGTGAAATATCCAGAAGAACAAAAGTTCGTTGAAAAAAAAAATCGAATAGCTTAGCAGCAGAGTTCTTTCGAGTGAAAAATGATCATGAATAGTAATCGTCCGGACGTAAAACACCCATGTTAGTGAGGAAAAGGTTAATCTATCACGAGTTTGTTTTTTACCTGAGGGAAAATGGCCTCGTTTATAGTCGCGGGCTGGAGGTGGCTAACGAATCTCTCGAGTTGCTGCAAAAGTCGGAGCCTAGTTGCCCGATCATTCGATGCGAATAATTTCACCACGCATGGCACGACTCGGCGCTGATACTCGGCGTCGGGTAATTGTCGGCCGAGTTGCAAGAGCGGCGGTAAAACCGCGCTTCCCGCATCACCGAATTCAAAGGCCGCCAGCAATTGCGGCAAAATTTTGTACCTCCCAACACCCTCGGGAAAACTGTCCAGCTGAACAGCCAGTTGAGTGAAAAATCGACCTTTCTCGCCCCGCTCCTTCATCTGTATCTCTTCGAGAAACAAAAGGGCGTCGACGAGGTCGTTCTTGAAGAAGCCACCGTTGCTACGACAGCGCGCTATCACGTCTGCTGGATTGGGTCTGCCGTCGGGATGTGAGCCGCTTAATTCTCGGTACACCGTCAATAATTGCTTGGGTACCTACGGCGAAACATGGTGTTCGTCATTATCAATCGCAAAATACTCACTTTCAAGTTTTTCGACGAAAGGTCCTTTGTATGCTGAGCCGACGGAGTGATCGCCGTAGATGCCAACAGCGTATCAGCTAGCGTTAGTCATTTTTAATTACATAGATGATACATTCCCAAAAACAACTATTTTCTGCATTCTCGTAGAAAAAGCGTTGTTAAAAAAAAAATTCGGCCTGTAACAACAATCCCAGACATCCGGCGGAAATTCGATAGGAAAAAGACAAACTATCATTAAGTTTTGTGCGGAAAGAAGCTGAAGAGTTTTCAGTTAGCCGCATCTAGTATTCTCGTCACGTTGATACGTGTTTAATTCATCGGTGGATGAACGAACAAGCTTTTGAGTAAAGAGGTTCGCGTACCTGTTCGACACTCTTGAGATTCGCTCGTTGTACGAGAGGACCGTTGAACGATTCCCAAATAAGGCAGCCGAGTCCCCACATATCGATCGAACTGTAATATTTTTGAAATATTGCCGAACACGCGGCAAACAGAACCTTGAAAATCATTTTACAACAACCACAATAATTTGAATTGGAAGGACTGGCTAAATGCTATTTTCATGGATTATTACAAATTTGTAAACTAAAGGGTTCAATAATAGGGAGCATGAGAGGGACTATAAACTTTCGATGTGCATCTTTTGTAGTTTCATTCAATAACCCTGTTATTTATATATGTGCACTACAGGAGGAAAGTATGAAGATATTTCCGCAATTTTTATACCAGTAGCTGTCATAAAAACAAAGTTTCGAAAATATTAATTTTTTTCAAATTGTCTACAGTCTTTTTCTAATCGAAATTCTTTCCGTCTAGATATTTTATTACAAAGCCCACAGTTGCCAGGTTACACCGTATTTTCGAAAAGTCCACTACTTGATTGACCGCTGAATAACTTTGAGGAAAAAACCACGAATGTGTTTTTTTCAGAGGTAAATTGACGAAAAATCTCAGCCCGTTGGAGCCTCACTAAGAAATTTTTATAGCCCTTTCTAAAAACAACTATGATGTTCAAGGTTACCTAGTGAGTAAAAGAAAAATATAGCAGACGATGAGAAAAGAATCGGCCTGAAGTTTGGATCGTTGGAATGCAACGACTTCTTTTAAATTCCTTATTGTTATTGATAGCAAGAATCACATTTTGTAGATTTCGGTTATGGATAATTAAATAAGGAGCCTCAAAAATGATCGCGTGGCTTTTATTGCTCAAATCTGTCAAAGGGAATTCAAGAACCTCAGAAAAAAAATATTTCGTTGCATTTCAATGCTGCAAACTTCACCATATGGAAAAAAGTATTGAGCTTGCTTTATCTTTCAAATAGTATGTCGTCACAGCCTCATACAATGTGTATGTGTATGTATATATATTTTACTCTACATCTAATGGATGGAGACTCAGGGTACATGTATTAATTTACCATTTTGTAGCAGGCTTTGCATTCTCCTTGACTTCGGGAGGTGCGTAAACTTGTAGACTATAGGGCAGTGGTATGTAAGGCGCATCAACTGTGGTCATGTATTCGACACTGCCAAGCTTCCACTCTCCGGTCTCCTCGTTCACGTATACGGAGTATAAATTGACATTGTTGTGACGCAGATTGCCGTCGTTGTTTAAAAAACTCAGGGCTCTCTGTAAATGAAAACACTCTAAACATCCACCATGTCCAAAAAATATTGCACTTCAGACACGTATCAGTTTGCTTTTCGTTTGATACTTACTGTGATTTGAAAAATGCCCCAGGAAAAGTACAGCTCTTTCTTTATGCCCTCGCCAACGTCTCCTTTCCTGGCTAGACGATTTTGCAGGGGCTCTACCCGCTCCGTAGCTAGATAGATCACTTTATCCGTCTGTTGATGGAACGAATAATATTCGTTGCGTCAAATACAAGATGAAGCATCGAATTAGCAGTTCATGTAAACGAGATGTTCTTGTTATCAGAAATCGGACGCTATTTTTGAAAAGTTTATTTTTTAAGGATGTGTGGGCGTTAGAGTGCTAAATGGAAGTAATCAGAATTATCGATTTTTAAATGTGTCTTAGATGTAAAGTAAAACTAGTTATGAGCGGCACTATATGTAGTCCTTGTCTCAAATTTCTAGTGTTTCTTTTTACCGTTTCAACTGTATTTGTTAACATGTGACTAAAGGTACTCCTTTCACGGACAGCTGTACCTTGTGGGCGTGTTAGCCAGGGCCCTTTTGGATCATTAGTAGATTACAGTGGCGCTTAGTAAAAATGAGTCGCAGTTAATAATTATACCCAACAATGAAATAGAATAAAAAATTTCGCATAAATTTTGTAAATTTAGACATTTTTACATGTTCTCTGAGAAGTCGCAGTTACGAAAATTCATCTGCTGGTCACATTTTTCTAAGTTTTATCAGTAATATTTTCTTTAAACCTGTGGTGACTCCCTATTTTTATTGTCGTTACTGAATCTTCAGAATTCTTACATGCTTAGAGCAGTTTATATCAGAAATCCCGGGTTATTAGGTATATAAATTATCAAATAGAAATGTGGCCAGCATGTCATCTCCATATGGTGCTGCATAAATTTAACGATTTTTAAAGTCGTAATTTTTCGTTTATAGTTCGGTGACTGAGCTTGAAATTTCATCAGTATACTGGGATACATTGTTACTTAATCGTGGACGTAAATCAGTTAATTGTTAAATACTCGGGTTCGTGAAAGGAATACCTGAATTAGACTAGAACTCTTAAGAGCAAATATGTCATGCCTCGCGTCTGCCACAATTCCCGGCCAAAGAACTTTTAAGGGGAGAAAACCCATTAGAATTTTCAAAAAATCAATTTTTTTAAACATATTTCGAAACTATAATATATTACGAAGATACTGTTAAAAGGAAAAATCGAAATATGAAATATTTACGGAGTTATAGCTCATAATGGAGAGCGCAGAGACCGCATACCGCGAACTCCGTTACTTGATGAAGAGATGAAGCAGCATCTCTTACCAATTTACAAAGATTTGTCAAGGGAAGATTTACTCGAAAGATGTTTGGGTGGCCATACCCAAAACGCGAACGAGAGTTTCAACGCAACAGTTTGGCGATTAGCTCCAAAACACTCCCATTCTGGGCTCAAAATCGTTGAAATCGCAGCTTATATTGCTGCTGGGGTGTTTAATGAAGACTATTCCTCCATTCTAAGAATTATGAATGCATCGGACATAATTGTTGGGACGTATGCCAGAGTTTTCGCCGAAAACTCCGACGAGGCACGGATAGAGAGGCAGAACCGGATGAGCCTTTCCTTGGCAAAAGCAGCTTGTACAGCCCAAAAACAGCAGCAAATGGAAGAAAATCAGCTTTTCGAAGAAGTTGAAGGGTTAGTGTATAGGCCTGGAATCATTGATTGATCGGTGAATCACTAAAATTTATAGTTTTATCGTATTGAAACTTTAAATCCGATTATCTCGAAACGACATTTTCAAAAACTGCTCACACTGTAGTTCAAAAAGTTATTGATCGATCTCGCTAAAATTTTGAGAGATTTCTGTCTATAATATTAACGGAAAGATAAACTTAAAGTTTGAAGGATATCGTGTAGATAAATAATTGTTTTGGGGTAAAAACTTTCGAAAAAACGGTCGAAAATTTGAACTCTCGGTTAAAAAGCCTGCATAATTATCAATGTTATACTTTTTTATAATTTTATAGGTTTATCCTTCCCCTACATGCGTCAGTAATCGAAAAATATTTTTGTTTTCTGTTTCAAATGAACAGTAAAAATGTGAAAAATGGAGCATTTTTTGATGGCACAGGAAAAATGCCTGGGGGAAAAGGCTAGCAGGTCGCCATTTTCTTTTGTAAAAAAAAAATGTTTTTGAGCTCTTCAAAACCTATAGTAAAATCACATTAAAATCAAAAAATGATGCGATTATTTCATCACCCCCAAAACTTCACAAAAAATGGATCATTTTTGGGCGTCTAAAGGGTTTTCTCCCCTTAACAGCAGTGCGGAACAGGATCGTTTACGAGTGCCAAACGTGAAAACAAGCAGAATTTTATTACCTTACAGGTAATTATATTATAATTATATAGCAAATAATTGCAAAATTTTTCCAAAAAACTTTTTCGTATATCAATTAATTACTTTAGAAAAAACAACAATATTCTGTATCATTATTTTATTTTCTCACTATGTGCAAAGCTACTGCAATTTCAAATTGCCACGATTCTTTAACGTGTCATTAAATGGCTACCAAATTTTGCATCCAGGCTTAGAACAAACTAAGTAATAACGCATCCAATTTTTGGCACGATGGTAGTCTTTCAGCAAGACTCCAATCCATCTTTAATCAATTCTTCTATCTTCGCATCCGATACTTTCTTTCTGCATCCAGTAATCTTTCAACACGTGGCACTGCGATTTTCAGCAGTACTGCTTTATAACACCACACAGCGATTGCTGGCATTACTCGAATAATGAATCGATAATGGTATACAAAATAACGATTGATTCCGCGTAAAGCAGGAAACTAATGGTACAAACCTCCAAGCTGTCGATATACGTGAGTATACTCGGATGCCGCAGGGTCTTGAGTCTCTTGACCGTGCTTCTGGCAATTTCCAATTGGCTCTCGCCGTTTTTGACGTCAAAAACGAATACGGAGACATCCTCGCCACCCACGGTACCCTGCAAGAGTTTTGCACAGAAATTTTAATAGATTACAAGGCTAGACAACATTGAATTCCCTTTCACAGGCTGATCAGTGACACACTTTACAATAATGCTTTCTTATCCATACCTGCATACTTATCAACCGTTTTCAGACAGCTTTAAAAGAATATATTTAATGCCAGATGCATTATTGGTAGAAACACTTCAATATTTTCAAGACTCTTTGAATCGGCATGTGAAAAAATCGTGTGTATTGGCATTTTTGTAACGATCCAAACATCCGAATAGTATCATTTTCACTGTAACTATTTACGATTATTGAATTTGCCTGTTAATCTTCGGCTGCCATTTTCAATATTTTTTTTTCCTTAATTAAGATGATGTGAACGACATTTCGCGGCGTCTCTCTCTCTCTCTCTCTCTCTCTCTCTCTCTCTCTCTCTCTCTCTCTCTCTCTCTCTCTCTCTCTCTCTCTCTCTCTCTCTCTCTCTCTCTCTCTCTCTCTCTCTCTCTCTCTCCCGTCAACGCCATTACAGTATCACTTTCGCACATCACCTTAAGGAAATAAAACGTTTTTTCTATCTCTAATCATGGAGCCTTCCCTCCCCAGCTCTTTTTTTTTTCAATAACGTTTAACATTGGATCGTAATTGAGATTTATTTCGAGGTTATGTGTCTTACCTTTTTCTTTGCACGGAAAAGTGACCAAATACTTTTGTTATCGGGACACTCGACAGCATCGCCGATTTCGTAGGGAAAGTCTTTGGTGGGATCTCTGGAGAACAATGACCACATTGTTGTTTACGATAAAATAAAATAAAAAGACGAGGTTTTTCCTATAACCTCGAGTTGAGAATTGAACCGAGTCTCATCGTCGAACGGTGAAAAATATTACTCGTAGACATAAAAAACTATCAACTGACAACCACGCATCGAAGCGCGCCCGCCGTGTACGACGAACGCGTTACAAACGTCACACGGCTCGTACACGCACTGCACCCACGTCACCGGGCACTCGCGGATGTCATTTGCCCTTGTTCTTTTTTCTATCTGATTTTTCGTTCGCGCTGCGGACCGGCTCCGGGTCGTCAAAACATCAACGCACACGCGAATTCGAAACCTATCGTTCAATTAATTAATCGTCCTGGCTGTAAAAGTTCTTGTCGCAATTCTTCGAAACTTATTACACGCGGCTGCAACGCGTGAGGAAGAAAAAACGAGAACACGTCTCACTTCGTGAGCGAAAAACGCGGAGTGTCGCGCGCTCCGGGGCGATGAACGAATCGAGCCCGAATCTCGTCACAACTTACGCTTTCAAGGGGGGCAGAGAATACGTCACGAGAATGAGAGTCACTGCGTTACGCGGAGCAGGATCGCAACGTAACCTCGAGCTCTCGGTTACCGACAAATACACTTCCGAAAATTGGCAATCTTCGTACGACACCGCATGTTAGTCTTCTGCGCTCCGATCACTCGTTTGAAATAACTATTTGTTCATCTGCATGTGCAAGAATTTCTTATCACGTATTCGTATGCGCATGACGCGAGAGTGCGCGTTTCTGTTTACATTTTTCGCGAAGCTTTCAATTACGAGTTTAATTCGCACAAGTGCCTGTCCGCGTGCTATACACGGATTGCAAAATTTCAGAAAACGTGGATACCGCTTATCACTTTCAGGAGTAACAATCCTCCAGGCAGAGGCTGAGAAAGAAAGATGCTTCGAAGGCCCAAGTTAGAATTTAGAGTTTTAAGGCCTTAGGACAGTCTAGAGGGCAAAAAAAAACGGCATATTTTGTGATTTTTTTTCACCGAAACCATAAATTAAATAGGAATTACAAAATAGGGGTTTTATTATACACGTAATTGACTATACAACATTATTTTTTCACAGCGATACATGTCAAAATGGCGACTGTGAAGCATTTTTCCGATGACGCCTTTATTTCTGGAAGGTCAATGGCCGGACCCACAGCTCCTATAATATTTGAGTTATGAAGAGACACTAAAGTTTTTTCAATTATATATAAGAATAGCTATAGAAGTATGTAGGATTTTTTTGATATATTGTTTTTTGTCAAAATGGCGCATTTCTAAAGCAAAAAGTATAAAATGCCATAAGAAAATCGTCAGAAAATTGTTTATAAAAGAGGAACTATGCAATATAATAAAAAAAATCCTACGTTGTGCCTCAGAAAATGTAATTCTAAATGTACAGTTAAAATTTCAAGTGAATCGGTTGAAATTTGTTTGAGTTATGAGTCCGGCTGACCTAAAAAATGTAGTTTTGAGATAAACGCATTTAAAGTTAGTAGAAAGTCACCACATGGATCAAGAGAGGTTGCGCTAGAATTCGAAAATCGAGTACTTAAAGATTTTTCACACCCATAATCTTTTAGAATATAATTTTATAGGTACTAGAGTACATTTTTAACAAAAAAAAAATTGATTTTTGGAAAATCCTAGAGTGGCCTAAGGCCTTAAAAAGATGCCAGGTGGGCTGTAACCAGGAAGTGGCTGTTACCACTAAATTGACATTTAAGGAGGTTGAAACGTTACCCACAATGCAAGATTTGAAAAATATATTTTTCTTTTATTGTCCAGACTATACTGAGTCTCTACGAATTTTTTGAAATTTTTTCACCACAAAACACCACAGCTAAAAAATAGTTTGATGTATGCAATTTTACGTGCAGTTAGATAGGCAAGACGTTCACGCTACAAATGATATTATTTTTTAGTTATTTAGTACCAAGATAAGCCCCTTCTAACAACGGATTAACGTAAACTAAACGTTTGCAAACATTTAGAAGAAAAAAACCCATCTTGCCCATTGAAAACCATATATATTGCATATTTAACCATCATGGTTTGATAAAAGATTTGGGATCTTTCAAATCTTTAAATATTTTAAATCTTTTTAGTCCTTTTAATCTAATAAAAGATTACGACTCGTTCATAATAATCAATAATGTTATAGTTTTTCAAGTAGGTAGTAACAACATTTTTTCTTGTTCACGTAATCAAAGTATAAAAATGGATAATTCTGTCCTTTAATTATATATTTTATAAAAACTATCTATCTATAGAATAAATCTATACCTCGTATGCATTTTTTAGGTTTATTGAAAAAAAACTCACAATCTGTCATTTGACTCAACTGGACTGCGCAAAATTCCTTAAAGTCAAATTAATGTGGGGCAAAGCTCTAGAGGCATTTTCTTGAAACAATATTTTGCAATATCTTCTAAACTCAATTCTCCACAGAAATACCTGGAGATTCCTTGATTTGTTGAAAACTCTTCTTGTAAAGAAATTTTCCACAATTTTTTTTTCTAAGAATGAATCTTTAAAAAATTTGCCATTTCTATGTCAAATTATATTTGAAAAATCGCCTACTTATCTCTCAAGTTACTATGCAGATAAAAAAAAATGTTGGTTCTTTCTTCAAGGTAAAAATTTGCAAGCCCCGGAGCATCTGCCCTAAAAAGTGCTCACAAGGCTCCAGCATTGCCACTGAGGAAGTGGCGTACTATGGTACGAGGAAGTATTCTCGTACCATAAAAATTACCCTCTTCACATGTCGGAATAAGCACCTTTTTTGGAACGCGCACTATGCTACTATTTTTTTCCCAAAACTAGCATATCTAAAGAGTGTCACGTCCAAATCTTAGGTAAAAATGTTGAAAATTCACGGAACTATGATTTTTTTACCGGAAAATTGTCTTTTTTGCGTTTTCACATTTTTTTATAAATAAATGTTCCGTACATCGTCTAGAAAGTTCAAAGCATGTTCCGTAATTTTTTGAACCACTGCGGACGGATAGTTTGGTCACAATACTTTTTTGAAAACTGACTGGGTAGAATCGACCCAAGTATGACCACCGCGATTGAATTTGGAAGTGTAACCACAAAGGGTAAAAAACAACAAATTCTTAAATTGGATCTATTTTTCGGCCCTGCAGTAGTGTTATCCTTAAAGCTTTTTGTTTGGCCCCTAGCAACCATAACGAACTTTCAGAACTCTACGCGCCAAAAATATATACAGGTATTAGTGAAAAAGTCTTGTTTCCTCCCCCCCAAACAATTACACTATCTTTTGGAGTCGTTCATAATTTCAGACCATAGTAAAAAACTTTTTTTTTCGATTTAAGAAATGAAGTCGCGCTCTTTGTCCAGTATGATTTGCAATAGTTTCTATATGAATAAAATGTCGCAAGTATTGGGAAGAAAAATGCGAAACTTGTTCGCAGATATAGAGAATTTAACACACAAAACCGGCAACTACAAGCAGTTCGATGTGTTCATGACAATGCTACAGTCCGGACTGCTCAAGGTAATCCGAATGCGTTACGTGGCTTCTGATGATTTCGCTCAATCGAATAACAAACCAGGGCTGTTACCCTTGCAGACGAGCGATTGCGTTACTCTGGATCTTCTTACGTTTGACGATTTGGAAATGTTACGCGTCCGAAGAGCCGAGGTCGCTGCGCCATCGACGACGAGTAATCGAGGGACCAATCGACGATATCTCATACTCACGTATACCGCGGAATTCGACAGGTATATTTTTTTTTTAATCCTACAACCCTAGATCGTTGCTCAATAAACCCCAAACGTGCCGAATAGCGTGAGGACGTTTTATATTATGCACATTATTACTTAATTGTATGGAATAATAATCAAAAGGCGAAAGGAAAAAATATTTACCGGACGATTTTCAACAAAAATAATGCACACTTGCTTTTTGACGCGTTATCGCTTCCTTCGATTTCGAGGAATCCCAAAATTCTATTTTTACTGTCGCGACGATTTCGACCAACGATTCAAGGATAATACAAATAACGCGGGATTTCAGGCACTCACGTAATTACTTCTAAAATATACTTATGCAAATAATTTTTCGAAATTACGAATATTGGTATGTGGGTACTTTTCGATCAATTGTGTGTGTTAAAGAGGGAAATTGCGATATTTAGCGTCAACAAATCAACCGGACGACCCATAAATTATTTTCCAACGTAAGACACGTCCTTAAGAATCCATTATCCGTTGCCACTGGAGTACTGCGGCCTTCCGGATCCGTCCGTTCTGCAGGCCACGATAAGACGACTCACCGCCGAAAACGAACGATTGCGCACCGCCGGAGTAAACAAGCATCTACAAAAATGCGTTGACCAACTGACCCTCGCGAATCGGCAGCTCGTCGAGGAAAACCGGAAGCTGATGGGTGGCGGTTCGTATCTATCTTCTCATCATTTTCTCTAACATAGACTAAACTTTGCGAAAACGCACTTTTTCCGTATTGGCCAAATGGCACGTTCCTCAAAAATGGTACTTCCGGCTACGGAAACTTTATGAAAACAATTCTGACTTTTCTACAAGCGCGCCTGTACTCGAGGCAGTATTCTCTCATAAAGAAAAAAAAATTGTCAATTATGGGACAAAAAAAGAGTGGTCAAAAGGAAAAAAGACAAGGTATTTGCTTTTCCATGTCTTGTTTTCTTTTTTAGTTCACCGCACTATTCGTCTGTTCCTTAGATAAAGGTGCACAACGTTTGCTCAACGCTATAAAGACCATCGAGAACAACGTGGCAAAAGAGCGAATCTCGTTTCGCGCGCAGATACAGAAGCTTCGAGTCGAGAATGCCAGTCTGTCTCTGCGAGTACGTCAGCTAACGGAAGTGGCCCGGAGAAAACCCGGTGATGGAAGTCCCGCCGGGAGAAGACGTTCAACCCCACCACCGAAATCCTCGCAGAGTCGTCGATCCCTCGTTAGAAAGGGAAGGAGTCGTTCACCATCTTTGTCGGGACGTTACAAAGCCACGAGTCTATCTCCCGGTAAGTTTGCCACTTGTTCAAAACTAATGGAATTTTTCCTTCGATTTTTCGAAACCAAATAGAACAATAATAATAAAACAGTACCTTGGAAAAAACAAATTGAACACGAAATATTGAGTAAATTTTCGATTGCCAAAACATCATTCTTTTGCCCAATTGCAGTGACGTCACAATATGTTTTGAAACGTTATTCGTTTCAGTATTTTAATTGCGTGTAGAACTCTTGATAGATCGTGAAATTGTAGTTATCAAAGTATTACTAATTGATTCCATGAAATTAAAATTGTACTGCGCAAAAAAAATCGTCGAAAACTGACATTGTAGATGTTCCATCTTTTCGGAATTGTAAACAGTGCCTTGCACCAAAAGAAATAAGCGTCTCATACAAAAAAAAAAAGAATAAAAAAAACCTTAGACTTTAAAATGGAACAACCGACAGCTATAAGTTTGAACCCGTAAACTATCATAGAAAGTATTAACGCACTGATGAAATTTGTGACAGGAAGTTCGACCGAGTCGTTAAGATCGCGCGATTCGTCACGCCCAAGGGTCACGAGGTCATATCACTTTGGCGCCAAAGGTCCGTTAAATTGACTTCTATATTCATAGATATGTTTGTATGTCAGGGTGACAAAAAAAATCTGACCCTTACCCTTCCAAAAAATAATATTAGGTTTCAGCTGATACGAATTTGAATTCCGCAACTCCGGTCTGAGTGGTAGAGCTCGTTCATTTTCCTCGAGCTCGATTCCAACTTGAATAATTCAAACGCTAATTATAATTTGGAAAATCCGTTTGAATATTCGTAAAGCTGTGTTCTACGGTTTAAGGAGCTTTGATTTTTATACAAATTACAGCCATTTGATAAATGCCTCTTTTAACTTACTACTTTGTACGCGTTTTTCAAATGACTGTGATACATGCCAAATATAATATCCAGGATTTTAAAAAATTCTTGTAAAGCTGTGAGGGTTAGTTTTCAGAATTTTCAGCTGGATTGAATAAATATTAGATGGCGAATTGTTAAAGTTTGAACGCGACAAGTGAATTTTCCTTGTAAATCGAGAGGGAAAAAATCATCCTGCCCTACCACGTATACTCAAGTTAGAGACTTCAAATTTGACGTGCATTTTATAAAGCTAATACTATTGTTTGTCGAGATAGCTATTGATATTTTTTTAGTTATATAGCTATACAGCTTAGAAAGTATGTTTTCCTAAGCCACACTGCAAAACGTTTCACATTTTCTCTTTCAGAAATCGATTTCAGCAATATGGAATCTAGAATTCAAGCACTTCAAAAAATGCTGAAAGATGGAATAAATCTCAATTGAGCGATGCGTAAAAACGAAACTCCGTCGAGGTAACATGTAAATACACTCATACACCAGTCGACGTTTATATATTACGTGTAATATATTTTCTATAATATTGTTCTTTTTTCCCTCCCTCAAATATCGCAACGATCAACATTCTCAATGTGAAATACAACTGCGTCAAGCAGGATAAGTTATATACAGGTCACATGTTCCGGGCGATAACGTTACGCGTCGCACGTGTGACACACGGATAGACGGCAAGATGAAGTGTAACTTGTGAGAGAAAATGATGTAAAAAAAAAAAGAAGAAAGACAACATTGTCCGCGTCGATAAAGTTCGAAAAACTGAATAAAGGCGACAAAATGACTAGAGCTATCCGTACGTATAGCGCGCGGCCGAGTGAACATCATGCGAACAAAAAGCTACACCTTTCGCGGTCTATCATATTTTTACGTATGCAAATCTTGCTGGTTTCTTCCTCACGTTTGCTTTTCCCCGGTTATCGTCGTACCTCGCGAATTCAGTAGACACGCTATTCGTCCTTATTCGAACACGGAGTAAAGCGTTTAACTAAGCTTATTGTTTCCCTTTACGTCGTTCTCGAAGTAGTCGATCGCTCGTCGAACGAGAGACTGCTCCTCGTTCCCTTTGTCGCTCTCCGGTTCCGAGCGTTTTTCCTTCTCGCCCGTTCTCGGCTCGTCGTCGTCGCCTTTCGTCTTCGTTTTTCTCTTCTCGTTGCTTCTCAATTGCGTCGGCGAGGGTATTTTGTGCCTAGAATCTTTGATCAATTCGTTCACCGCGTTTCGTAATAATCTTATCTCTTCCTCCTGTTTGTCAGCGGTCGTGTGTAAATGTTCAATGTCGTCGTTGAACTTTTGTAATTGCGCGAGCCTCGCATCCTCCTTCTTCGTCTCTTTGGCGACCTGCCGATTGTATTCAAGTATCAGACAACCTCCGGCGACGCTGAATATTATCACTTCACCCATGAGATTTGCACCTAGCTCTATCGCCATTTGCTCGTTGAGCTTGGCAACCTTCGTTGGCTTGCCAAGGTTCATTATGTACATTTTCGTCTTCACCTCTGCCCAGTGGTAAACTGCAAAGTTCATGAGATTTCGTTAGACAGGGCACGACTTTTGTATCCGTTTCTTACTTATCTGTACTTTCGTCCTAGTATACAAAAGTGAAACGTCAGTCTGTACGTTGCTATTTTTTCACGCTTAAAGGATCAGTATCAGTCTATTTTTGGAAATGTTCGATTTTCTAAAAACATCAGTTTCATATACTACATACCTATAGAAATACGGTAGAGAACGTTACTTAGATCGGAGTGACCGATAAGAGGTTAAAAAGAGTGATACAATAGAAGCGTTTCTGCGCACTCAGCGCGCAACTGCTGTGTCGCGCGTCCAAAGCTCGCAGAACAGAAATCCGAACCCAAAAATCCCAAGAAAGTGAAGCTTTCAAAGAAGCTGAAGGAATAATGTATGGACCAGGCATCGCTGATTGAGGGTAAGAGGCTTCTTTTAAGTTTTATGTACATTTTTATAAGAGACTTTAAACGCATTTTTTCTCAAAAAACGTTGTTCGATCTTGTCGACGTGATTTTGGAAAAACTATTGCACCGATTGGGCTCAAATTTACAGGGATTATTCTGTGCATGTATCTCTTCGATCCCTACTAACGTTATAAGTATTGATTAATATTCGATCCTATTTTTAAAAAATTTAAGTTTTAAAAAAGTCGAAAAATTCAAAAGCGCGCCATTTTGTTTTCTTTTTATCGGGGGTGAAAGTTTTTAGTAGGGGTCATAACTACAAATCCATTTTATAATAAAATACTCGACTTTTTGTTTTCAGATGCTCCAAAGTTGAGATTTCGTGTCGACAAGGTGAAAGCAGGGGTAACTTCAGGCAGCGAGATCACAAAAATAAATTCGAAAACAAAAGATTAAAATTTTTTTTTCTTGTACTTTGAAACTTCTATTTTTATGGATAAAAAGATTAAAAAATGGAGATAAATTTTATTATGAAAAAAAATGCTTGAAAATATGTGCAATAAATGGAGACTGATGCCTTAAACAACTGGACTGGTTATAATAAACTTTTGCCTATATACAATACACATCCTGGACCATAAATACGCTACGGATTTTCTTTGGTAATTTCAACTATTGGTGCATACAAAAGATAGCTAAAGATAAGATAGCTAAGATTTTATAGCTTTAATCTGCCAAAGAAAATTCGGGAAATTGAGAAAAAGAAATATCGTTGCATTCCAACGATGCAAACAACATCATTTGAAATACGTATTTTTCATACTTTGATTGCGTTAGTTTTTTTCACTTGGACCTTTTTCTCTGGATATTCTATTTTAAATATAGTTCTCAAGTTAAGACACATTTTTCGAAAACTGCTGCTACTTTAGAAAATGCTGAATATATTTCACGAAGAACATTAGGAATACAATTTTTTCCCAAACTGCCGCTAAACCTCAGATCTTATAAATCTTTCAAAGAAAAAAATTCTATTGCCATTTTCCAAAAGAAAAGCCACGCGTATTCATCACAGTATCAAAATTGCAGAAAGGAACGAACGTGATCATGGTCAGCTGATGAGTGAAAAATTGGTAAATAAGAAAAAAAATTGGAGTTTGATTTCAAATGCTTCAAATACTATGTTCAACTTTTTTTTCTGCCACTCTTGGCCAAGACTTGGCATCCAAAATGGAAATTCAAAAAATATATCCGTAATTTGCGCCGATAGTGTACTTCGACAATCAGTGACATTGATGAGGACTTTGCCACACGAACGACCGAGTTTTCGCCCATCATTGAATATGACAGGGTACAATAATAATATTAAGAGCAGGCTGATGCTGAACTCACACTGCGCAGGTGGTATGATGAAGTAAGTTCGAAATACCGGATGATTCTTGGCCTGAGTGACGAGCATCTTGGCCAGTGGTTTGCTGATTTGCTTGATGAACAAAACGCCCAATTTCAGGGCTGGAAAAACTCCGACGGCCATCTTCCTTGGTTACGTATTTTTTTTCCTCAACTATGAGCGATCAAGCATCGCGTATCCTGGAATCGAGTGACAGATTATATTAATAATAAAATCGCGATATATCCGCGGCCTTGTCACGATTCGAGAAGGTCACCGATCTAAAGTGGCGCGCTCGATTCTGAGCACGCAACCTTCATCGAGAATCCACAACTTATGTCATCGTACCGGAATATATCGTACATTGGGGAAAAAAAAACCAAGATAAAAATTAACGAACGTTTTTTCGTCACAGTGAAAGTTCGTTTACCTTCGAAGAAATGTCGGAATATAACAGACGGCCATACTGCCTGATACAACGGTTTTTTTTCGCGCCGCTACGATATTCTCACCGTATTATTTTTGGACAGAAGCATTGCATTGTTATAGGTTTTAAAAAAATTATCGGTTTAAATAAGAAAAACGTCAAATTCGTAGGTCGTATAACGAAAAAAAAAACAGCAAAGGCGGTAGAAAGTTTCGCGTCTAGAATCGTTCACGATACTTTCGAAGGTTATCGGACATTCGCTCCGCTAGCACGAACAATCATTGCCATCTGAAAATAAAAATAGCAACCTCATCTGGTTTTCTACTAACGCGATGGCAAAACAGAAAATTGATTATATATATACCATCAAGAAACATGCTACGAAGGTCGAGATTGACAGTACAAATGCTCGAGATTCTCACAAGCGTGTACGTAATTTGTTATTGTTCCGAATTGTTGACTATCGGAAAAAAGTGGACGATGACGCCCTTAGTGTTTTTTTTTTTGAGGACATTCTTTACCGACCGAGGCATTGCCGCCTGACAGTGACACTCCGCCGAGGATATGACAAACGAAAATATATAGCCCATGCGATGAGATAACATGAATGGCGTTTATAAGCAGCTAAGTGAGAAAGAACGATGGATAACAAATGTCACCTGTCGCGTTTGTTGAATCGTTTTGGCCCCGCCCCTACGAATTTTCAAACGTTCATTTTATCATCTCGAAATTTACGGTGTTATCAATGAGTCAGCGTAAAATCCCCGACGACCCAAAGACACCGTCCGATAAGGAAATCTCGTCTTAGCTTCCTTTCCTTTTTTTTCCTCATTGAAAGTGATTACGTATCTGTAATTTTGGGCTTATTATGAGTAACAAGATGATAATCAAGTTGAACGGATATGCGTTCGCGTTGTGGGGCCTCTCGATGCATTTGGTTGTACTGTGGGGTGTTTTAGATGCAAACTTTCATTCACCAATTTTGCAAGGTTTGCCTGTAACAGAGCCACCGAAGGGGCCGCCGGCTAAGCGAGTTTTTCTCTTCGTTGCCGATGGTCTGAGGTATCGCACTTTCATCGAGGATCCGCCGCCGTTTCTGAGGTTTTTCATTGTTCCGTTCATCCAGGAACTCTCGTGTAATTATGGGATATAAGTATTCTTCTTTTTCAAGGGAGATGATGCAGGTGCGCGGCGTCTGGGGCGTATCTCATACGAGAATGCCTACAGAATCCAGGCCGGGCAACGTCGCTATAGCCGCTGGTCTTTACGAGGATCCCAGTGCTCTGTTCAAAGGCTGGAAGGAAAATCCTGTGGATTTTGATTCTATTTTCAATCGGAGCAGCTATACCTGGGCTTGGGGCAGTCCTGACATCATACCCATGTTTGCCAAGAGCTCGGAGAGGATACGTGGCAAAAGTTATCCACAAGAATGGCAGAACTTTGACAAGTCAGCCGAGTCGAGCCTTGGTCTGGACACTTGGGTCTTTGATCATTTTTTCCAATGGCTGAGCGAAGAAGCGAGCGATGTACACGATCAGTCGGGTCTTGTGCTCTTCTTCCATCTACTTGGCTGTGATACTGCTGGCCATACGAGCAAACCTTATTCGGAGTAGGTTCCCTGATAACATCAATGCAAAAGACTCTATTACAGTTTATTGGGATCCACGTTTTTTTCAGTTGCTTAGAAATTCTCCCCTCTCTCTCGAACACCTTTAATTTTGGCCGCTTCTCGTGCTCGTACGAGAAAGTACTCGTATTCATTCGAAAGTACTTCAAGTACTCGTATCAGTATTCAGCCTAATATGATGATGTTACTGCTTTATTCTCTTATATAAACGAAAACGACTTGGATCGCCACGAATTTGATAGATATATTAATTTTGAACGTATACTGCGTTGACGTTTTGTATATCTCTCTCGATCGTAGTACAAAGTTGTTCAATTTGGATTCAGAGAGTACAAGGAAAACATGAAATACGTCGATCGTCAGATTGAGAAAGTCATGAAAATGACCGAAAAATATTTCAATGACAACGGCACCGCGTACGTATTCACAGCGGATCACGGTATGACTGATTGGGGATCGCACGGGAGCGGCTCCCCTGACGAGACCGAGACTCCTTTGGTCGCATGGGGTGCAGGAATCGCTCGTATAAATGAACGACAGGACATTGAACAGGCTGATATAGCACCATTCATATCGTCCCTTCTTGGCTCGTCCATTCCCGTCAATAACGAAGTAAGAATAGTTCCACGGCAAAGGTCGCAAAGAAATTGGAAACTTATCAGGATATTTCGGTGGCCAACCATTTCACCCTGAACGTATTGAAGATGGTTGATTAAACTTTCATTTCAACTCCATAATTATCCTGATTCACTTCACGCTTTGTCAATTTCTTGAAGCATTTTGAATTATCGTTGTGATATTAGAGAGATAAGCTAACCCAATCATGACCTGCAGGATGCACATAAACTTTACTAACATTCATGAAGAGCGTGCGCGTCTGTAAAAAATGAATTTCCCTTTTTTTGGGAAACTCCATTATTCAATATTATTCTCGAGATGAGATATTATTTCATAATGTTCTGAAATTTTGGGTCTCATTCTAATTCCTGTTTCTCTACACAGGGAATTTTGCCCCGACGTTATATGGCATCAGGAAATCATACGTATGGTGCGTACGCACTTCGAAGCAACATAGCTCAGTTGAGGGTACAAGTAAAAGCGAATCGGATTGTCTGCAGCGGCGAAGATTCGCGCAACGTTCACTGGCGCGAGAAGGAACTGGATGACAAAGTTCTACGGATAGATGATCACTTGTCGAACGGGAGGATCGCGGAAGCGACCGAAGAAGGCGAAGAGGCGATCATGCTCTGCAAAGAATCATTGTCTCACTATCGTCGATATCAACGGAATCGCTTCATCTTTTACCTGTCGTTCACGTGGCTCGGATGGATAACGCTTCTATCGATGAAACTCGTGAGTGCCCGGCAGAGCGAATACTTCAAAAACACCGAGAACTCTCGTCATCTCCGATTGGTGAACGTAATCTTTCTCGTTGCCGCTATAATCATCCTTGTCGAGGATAAAAGTACGTAATACATCGTATCCACTTTACCAACTCAGTCTTCGATAATCTCGTACATTAAAGCAGTGAAATAAAAATCTAGTTTCAGGACGTCCAGGGTGGCGTGTTTCGGCATACGGTATCGTTGCCCTCGTTTCATTGTGGGTTGGTTGCTGCAGCGTGATCGGAGCTTCTCCTTCATTCCTGAGAGGGAAAGACCCGTGGACGTCTATGCCGATCGTAGGTGCCGCCCTGTTGATCGTGTCCATGTATGCTGGGCTCACTGTCAGATGGTCACTCGCCGTTGGAATGGTCATTACCGCAGCGATACAGAAAATTCTCATGAAGGAGGCCACTCCTTTGTTGTGGTGGAGCGCGATCGCACTTGCGATTTTTCCGCTTTTGCCAGTCGTAGGACCTAATCCTCAAAATTACATAGTGTACGCGAGCAAAGTTCTCTTTAAGCTCTCACTTCAATGGCTTTTTTTTCTTTTATCAAACATTCAATCATTTGCAGGCTGGCGAGTTTGAGTGTAGCGACAATATTTCTGATGACAGTCAGCTCGTCGAATGGATTTTTGCGAAGTATGGAACTCGCGAGACTCGCCGCAACCGCGATGATCGTGAGCGGTCTCATAGACGGCCGTCATTGCATCTCTTGGATCATCTTGATTACTACACCGCTATCCATTTGTTTGTATCCGGCGAATCCAGCTGATAGAATCATTGGGGTCGTTTATGGACTTTTGTGCCCGTACGGTCTCCTCTCTGCTTCATACGAGCCGATTTTCTATCTCGTTCTCGCAGCGCATTTGCTCGCTTGGCCGACTTCCGGAAACACGTTGAAATCGTCAAAATACGACGAGGATAAGTCGCTGACATCGAAGGATGTCATAAGAGCGGCATTTTTCGTATCCTTCACGAGACTACGCTTTATCAATTGTACATTTAATTCGTATGACTTCAATTTTGCTTTTATTATTTGAGGTAACTTGGCTGTTTGAGCGACGAGTTTTTTTAAATCTTATATATTTTATACCGATTGATCGTTATCAATGGACAATCTACCTGCATCGCAATTTATCATTACACATAACAGGCTGCACAAAAAAAAATTATAATGCCAACAAAAACATTTATTCGAGAACTCGGGTAATTTTGCCCACGGTTTATAATAATTCCAATTTCAAAGTTAAAATTTATATTTCATTTTTTCATTATCAAATCCAGCGAGTTACTTTGAAATTACGTCAATTGTTAAAGAACAAAACTGATATTTTTAAAAACACAAAGCCTAACAGGTTAGAAGATTTTAAAAAAGGAGGCGACAAAAACGAGACAGAGTGCGCGTTTGTCGCGCAGGTCAGACGTCGCTAACGCGAATGGATTCGTAAAATTTAGTACAAAATATTTCTTTTTGTAACCATGACTGATATGACTCATTTGGAGCCACGATTTTGCCTCGATTGATCACAAATCGGCCCTGATTCGCTCCGATAATTTCTTAACTCGTTTCCGTCAATATGAGACGCGAGCAAAATGCAAATTCGACAATAGAAGAAAATCTGTAGCCGGATATCGTATCCCCCGGTAATAATTACAAAAACAATACTTTTCTTTTTGCACAATACGAAAAAAAAACTTTTTCATTCCGTTATTTTTATTACGGTTATTTTATCATGCGATTTTAATTTTTATTATATGGGAGAATCACAAAATCCAACCAAGTTCAAGATCACTTAGTGAGTCAAAAACCAGAGGCTACAGATTTGCAATATTTTTTTTTTTAAGGAATGATCAAACAATAGCCTTAAAAAAAGAAAAAATTCGCCTGTCTCTGATCGCAGTCGTCGCGGGCAATTGTATTACTCCTTAACGATACTCTTAAACAGATGTTGTACACGCTGTTGTGTTTCTTCGGTACGGGAAATATGGCGAGCATAAGTTCCTTCGATCCAACGTGGACGAGGCATTTCGTCACGATTTATTCACCGTTCACGATGGCTGCTCTGATCCTGTTGAAATTGGCTATACCACTCGTGTTGGTTGGGTGCTCGAGTCGCGTAGTTGCCTCGTCGTTCATTTTCCTCGCGGTTCTTTTGCTCGGAGACTGTCTCTCGCTGCCGCTGATGTACGGAATAACAGCGCAAGGAAGTTGGCTGGACATAGGCAGTGCAATAAGTCGTTACACCATAGCGATCGCGATGCCCTGTCTCTTGCTGGTCCTTTATCATATATCGCAGCCTCTCATGAGTTTTAGTCTAATTCAACCACGACCCAGTGTTCCCGAGAAGAAGCATCTCGTTTAACGATAGGTTTTTGTTGTTGTCGTATAAATATTCACGCAACAATTGTAACGCGGTATTCGTCGTAAGTTTTTTTTGTTTAACCCTTGTACATACAATACAGTATTTCTTGACGGAGTTCATTCGTATACTTAAAAAAAAGTGCTGGGAACTCGGAAAACGCGTCAGTTAATTTCAATTGCAAATGACTGCGAAGAATCGGCAATTGCATCCGCGTCGATCAGTGAACTGTACCCTTCGGCGTTTGTGAAAATTTGTGGATTCATCGATTCGCAATGTAGCCGCAATGATCGTTGCAATTCGTCGATAGTCATATTTTTCTTTTGCCGTCCACGTATGACGATTCGTACTCAAAACTTGAATTCTTTGTACTTCTTGGACGACTTGGCGTCTTGATTCTGCTGCCGTTTTCTTTTGCTCTGCAAAATAAAGAATGTGCGAATGTTTGTACTGTACGAAAAATAGAAATAAAATGTAAGAGGGATTGAAAACACGTACCTTTTGTCTTTGCACGTGATCCTGAAGCATGTCCGAGAGATCTTCGCGTCTGAGATGTGCTTGACGTGACCGCATAGTTTCCTCGTATCGTGACGCCATGGCCTCGGAATCGAGATCCAATTCGCTAGGATCGAGGGCCAACTCGACCGCGCCATCCTTCTCAGCTCGTGCTTCGGCGGCGGCGCCGCTTATACCACGTCGCGCCGCGATAACGGAGGGTGGCGCTTGACCACCGGCAGCCCCGGTCATATCGTACACGTGGGTACTACCCATCATACTCGCGCCGAGACCCTCGGTGCGACGTTCCTGAAGAACGGTGTACAGAGCGGGTGTATCGCCACCCTCCATCTCGCTCTCGATCTTCTTCTTTCGGAGCTCGATCGTCTCGGGTGTTTCCAAGCCCGCGGGTATCGAGGCGATACCGCTCGGTGTAATGAGACCCTCGGCGCCGGGAGTAACGAGACCGCTCGCGTCGTTGTCCTCGCGTCCCTCGGTCTCGCCCTCGCCACCCTCCTCGCCGTCCTCGTCCTCGTCCTCCTCGCCGGAAGACTCGGACTCGGGTTCGCCCCACATGCCGCGGTCGACCTCCTCGTCGAGAGCGTCGCCACCGGGTGGTCGAGCGACGCCGAACACGTCGCCGTAAAGGGGTCTACCGGTCTCGTCGACCGGTGGCTTGCCCCAACCACCGGCGTGATAGCCAAAGGCGCAGCTCTCCGGTATCGGGGCGTTCAATCCGGGTATCTTCAGATTTGGATAACTCGGCGGTGGACCGTAACGTTGCATCGCGATCAACCAAGGCGGCGGTACCTTGTGACAATTTGGCCCGACCGGCATACCAAGCGCCGTTCTCAGTTCGTCCGACAATTCGCCGGGTTTCTTCTCCTTCAACCTCGTCTCAAATTCTTTGCCCTCGTAATAGAGATCACCGTGTATCGTCATACGCGGCTTTGTTTGCCACTTGAAGAAGGCGTCGTGCAATTTTTGATAATCTATATCTATCTTACCCAACTTGGGTCGTGCTCTCTCGCGCATTTTGGCTTTGAGAGTGCGCGTATCGTCGCGCTCCTGAAGGCTTGCGCGCATCTCCGTAATGCCGGTGCGCTTTATGAAGTCGGGCAGATCAAATGGCGGCTTCTCGATACCTCGTTTGCCCTGGAGATATTTGCGTTTGAAGCACCAGTGTCGAGGCACTGGTACCGTGTTGCGATGAGCCTTTAGTTGTACCAGGAGTTTTGGATCGCGCGCCGTCACGTCGTGCATCTCAACTACGTCCGGTCGTCCGACCAGTTGCTTCAATTCCGCAACGCTCAACCTTGTCAACCTCTTCAGTTTCCGCTTGGAGAGTCGCTGCGCTCCGTTTTCACCTGTAGTCTGCTGATTCGGTGGTTGGCCCATGTCGTCGTCGAAATCGTCCAACGTCAAGACTTTGTTGGGTACCACGGCAGGTGCCACAGCCGGCGGATATTGTCCTATGAGTTCTCCCTTGTCTAGTCCGTCCATGCCTCGCGAGTCAGGCTCGACGAGCTTGAAAGCCTCGAAGACCCGGGCAAATTGTCTGTACATCGGCTCGAGATCGCCTATACCAGGAATGTCTTGAACGTACTCGACCTCCGGCGTGTCGTCCTTGATGCCGTTAACCTCAGTTTCCTCGCTCTTCTTCACTATATCTTTGGTACCCTCTGTATGTTTCTTCCTCTTCTTCTTCTTCTTCTTCTTAGTCTTGCCCGATTTAGCGTCGCTCTTCTCTTCCTCACTGCCCATTATGCCGGGTAGTACGAAATCCATCGGCGGATCATCTCTGATGGTTTCACGAGGTGGAGAGGTACCTGGCACAGATATGTCGTTCGGATCGGCGCCCACCTCCTTGGCCCGCTCGTTCTTGAAGGCCAGTGCCTGCTCCAAGGCTGCTGGCAGCTTGACGCTTTCAGGGTCTCCGTCACCTTCTTCCTCCTCGCGAGGAGCGAGGTTCTGATTCTGCATCTCGCTCGGCAAGTTCACTTTCATGTTTAGAAGACTCGGCAGGGCTCTCGGCGGCTCCATCATTGGCGGTGGTGGCGGCTGAGTAGTTCCTGGTGGCATCACCATCATCGAAGATATTTGATGGTTCGGCCCCAGGGACATTTGTTGATTAGGATGCGACACTCCAGGCGGGGAAATGTCTTGCTGCCCGTTCGGAGTTTGTTGTTGCATCTCTTGATGATGATGTACCTGCTGTGGTTGTTGCTCCATTTGCCGCATTTGTTGTTGATCGTACATTTCCGGGCACCAGTCTCTCCGAGATTTTCTCCCGTGAGCGTTGACTCGCACAAATTTCACCTTTGTGAAGTTTGTAGCTACTCCGAGCACTTGAGATGAAACTTTTCTGCGATGCTGCGATAAATTGCGGACCGTAGCGCACTATAACCTCAAACGCAACCGCTCACCGTCGATGCGTATACGCAGCTTTGTGCGCACACTCACGAACCATAATGCGTGCGCAATGTCGGCAATGATTGGCCACTCAATCACCGTAGAACGAACGGGATTCGCTTTCAGCTCGAACTATCGAAACGCACAAAATCAAAACGCTACTCTCTCATTTGTCAGCTACTGTTGTCGCGTCGGTGAAAACGCGCTTGAAACGTTCTGAGGACGCGACTAGATATTAGAACGGACTATATATCTTTGTATACTTTACTTTTGGTTCAGAATCGCGGAATCGAACGCGACGATTGGATGAATATGGAACTAAGAACGTAACTAAACGCAGATTGCAGGCATTTTTGCACCATTCGACTATTTTCGATTAGTAATTTTTTTAAGGCCCTACACCACGTAAAAAAATTTTTTTTTGTCATTTTTTTTCATTTTCTGAAAGATTCATTTGTTAAGAAGGCTCTCACCAAATTTTTTAAAGAAATTTGTAAAATTGGCGGAAATACAGTATTTTATGTGAAACCGTTCGAAGCGCACGACCGCGCCGAGCGACAGATGTGCGGCTGTCGAACGGGTCTGCTACCTGGCGAACCTTTGTTGGCCTCTATGAACCCTAATTCTTGGAATATATTTCGATTAAGGTATTGTATTTGCTAGTAGTGGAGAGGTAGGAAATTCGCGTTTCTGAATTGAATAGAAACCCGTTAACCAAGCGCAGAAGAATCCGACACGAATAAGTCAGTTGATTTCCGGCAGTCGTACGGTTCGTATCTATCATTCGATTCGTATCGTGTATTCTGTGTATCGTGATGGATAAAAAATCAATAAGACATGTCGTCGGAGAATAAACAAGAAGGGGTTATAGGAAACGAAAGAAATCGGGTCCACCTAATAGATATGAAGTAGAGAGAGAAGAGTCGAGAGCTAGCAGCTCTGCGAGAAAGTTGAGCAGTGGCCAACTAGATTCCGTTACAATAAATCCAAGTGTCGGGTACAGACTGATAAATTTCTTTGCTGTTTTTACAGCAATAAGTGAGCACGTGAAATGTAAATTGTGTGGAAGTAATGTAGAATTTTGCGAATCTAGTCGAAGCGGACTTGTATTTAAAATTGTGGTAAACTGCAAGTCCTGTACGCCAAAAGAAATCACGTCATGCCCATTTATTTTTGCGATGCGATTGCTTGGAGTGTCATTGGCTGGAGCAGAAAAAATTTGTGCTCTCATGGACTTGCCGTGTCCTATCTTTCAATCGTTCTACGATACTATTGTGGGACAGATTCGCGATGCCACAGAATCTATAAAGACAATGTCATTAAAACTTGCTGGTGAAGGAGAAAAAAACTTTACCGCCGAAGAGTGTGGAAAAGTAGATGGATTGACAGTTTCTGGTGATGGCACTTGGCGCAAACACGGTTTTAGTTTGTTACATGGTGTCACGACACTCATCGGTTATTACTCTAAAAAAGTTATTGATATTTGTGTGAAATCTGCATACTGCAAGGCATGTGCTCAGTGGAAAAACAAAACTGATTCAGAGGAATATCAAAATTGGCTAGAAAACCACGCTGAATCCTGTGACGCACATCACGTCGATTGTGTAGGCAAAATGGAAACTGATGCTGTGCTTGAAATGTTTCAGAGAGCGGAGGAATTACACGGAACGAAGTACGTAAATTATATCGGGGACGGTGATTCGAAAACTTACAACAAAATCGTGCAAGCTCTTCCGCATGATGTGAAGAAAAAAGAATGTGTCAATCATGTTCGAAAACGGATGGGAACAAGATTGCGAAATTGTAAAAAAGGGAATAAGGGCCTCTGTGGAAGTGGAAAGCTGACTGGAAAGCTCATTGAAGAATTAACTGCATTCTACGGTCTTGCAATTCGTCGGAATAGTGATTCGTTGGAAGATATGAAAAAAGCCGTCTGGGCTACATTCTATCAAAAAAGTTCCACAGACAGAAACCCCCAACATCAGTATTGCCCGGAAGGAGAACACTCGTGGTGTTCGTGGCAGCAGGCAAATGCCAAAGGAACTTTGAACGAATACACACATAAACCTGCATTGCCTGCAAATGTCACTGAGGCAATAAAACCGATATACGTGGACCTTAGTAAAGACGAGCTTCTTCAACGATGTTTAGGCGCTTTTCACCAGAATAACCACGAGTGTTTGAACTCTGTTATATGGAAATTTGCGCCAAAGATATCGTGGAGCGGCAGACCCACAGTTGAAACTGCCGCTAATATCGCTTCAATACTTTTTAACAATGGTCAGTTTGGCCTCATAATTGTATTGGAGATATTAAACATAAAAATTGGTGAAACACTCTACCAATATTGTCAAAACATCGACGAGAAGCGAATATGCGAAGCCGAGCACGAAGCCGAAAAAAGCACGCATGAGGGTCGGCTGCGTGCAAAACATGAAAAAAATGATGAGTCTCTGGATGCTGAGGAGCTGTTGTATGGTCCAGCAATAGCTGACGAACGGTGAGAAACAAAAAAAGAGACAAATAAAAAATTTAGTTTGTATGTTGAATTATCCTTCAGCAAAACTTTGAACGCGTTTTTCTCGAAACTACGTTTTTCAACCTGGTTGACAACATATTAAAAAAACTATTCATCCGATTTGCATGCGCCAAGTCTTAAACTGTTCGAAAATCCAGTCTCTATGGCACCACGTAGGGATTTTTTTAATAAAGGGCCCCCTTCTATTTTTTATGAACGATGAAAATTTTCCTTGAAAATCGGAAAATTCGCTGGTCCGCCATTTTTTTTTTTTAGATATCGAAATTCCCCTTCGTGACGCTGTAAACCTATGTCTAGTTTCTAAATATATTTTTATTTTATTTTTCAGATGAACCGTATGGCTTGATCGCTGTCAACCGCCGAGCAGCAATTTCGTCGGAGTGTCCTCTTGGAAGCGGCGTACACAGCAAACTATACTTTAGATTCGAGTACAAAAATTTGTATACAGTCTTCTATATATATATATATATATTGACTATGAGTATTAATAAAAAAAATTCCATTCATCGTTTGCTTGAAAATAATCACGAAAAATACACCCTCGTACCGCGCCCGAACCGTGGTGTGGGGCCTTAAATTGTACAGTTTTTTGCTTCGAAATAGACTCTCTTCGGATCCCAGAATCAATCCCTTTGTCAGAACGCCCACGACAGAATTATTTTTATCGAAAAATACCATATCGCGAAAGTATTATCTGTAAATTTGATCAAACATATTGGAAAATTATATAATTACGATATTTATGTTACTTTTTCCCGGATTTACATGTTTAAAATTTGTTTACCCTTTTATCATTACGGTTGGTTCATGGATTAGAATGTTGAATGTTCAATCATTTGTTCGATCATTTGAAAATGGCAGGGATCATTATAACCCCCGTGTGACCAGTGCAGCACTTTTATGAAGTGTGACTACAGAGGGTTAGCCAATTTTTGTCATCTCTTGAATTGAGATTTACCCTCCGAGGGTTCATTTCAGTGTCTACGAAGTCTCTGCAATTTTCGCGATTCAAGGCACGACCGTCAAACTGCAAAGCTACGAACGTCAGAATTTGATCATGTGATCAGATTTGATGCTCGGATCGAACACCACCATGATGAAAAAACCCGCAAAAGGATAGAAATGCCTGCCTCCGCGATCCGAGAATTTGGTCCGCATAATTGTCACATCATTTTACACAAATATTCAAACAACATGTATAAAAAATAATGAAAAATGAAGGAAAGTTCGTGCTTCACAAAGTTTGAAAAACCGACAGTGGGACATCATAAATAACACAAGAAATTAATGATTTCCGAGCGATGCTTATGGTTTATTTATTAATTGTTTCGACGGAAGTCATCAAACTTGAAAATTTAATAAAAATATTCACAATGAGCATTCTTACTCTCTCTCTCTCTCTCTCGCTCGTTCGCACTCTTACTCTCTCGCGTTTCTTCCGATCTTTCTCCTCGTGTGTCTGCGTTTGTTCTCCCGTTTTATCTCTTTGCTAATGTTTCATTCGCTTTTTCTTTCAAATCGCACTCTCACATTCGTTTTCCGCTACACGCGACAAGCACAATCGTACATTAGCCGTTGCTAGCTCGCATGTACCAAATTATCTACCGACCTCAAGTGGTGTCCATGTTCGTGGACACGGTGTTTGTCTCGGGGATGGGGCGTGGAAGAAGGAACGGTAGGAGTTGGACGGGGAGAGAAGGGGATTGGGGCACCGTCGGTGAAGATAGGAGTTCGAGGGGTGGGGAGTGAAGGTATGCGTGTATGAATGTGTGTTACGTATGTTTATGTACATTCAATTAATAATAATTATTATTATTAATAACAACAATAATTAATTAATACGGATAGAAAATCATGATTCACGGTGAATGACTTGATTCGTTAAGTTCGATCAACATTAAATTTATAGAAATCTTCCCACGTGTGGCATTCGGAGCATTTCTTTGTTTTGTTTTGTGTGGGTTGACGTCGATGCTCGCGCGCGATACGGATTCTACACCAAGAGCTTCCTTAATTTCACTCGTTCGCGCTATCTTCCTTCCTCTCTTCATTTTTCTTTTCGTTTTTCTGTATCGCTTCTATCGGTCGAAGGTCTGTTCCAAATTACTGCCAGATCAGTCTTAGCTAAGCTTTTGTTTTTTATTTCGTCTTGTCACGAATTTGCCTGTTGAGTGTCTGTTTCCCAATTCTCTCTTCTCTCTCTCTCTTTTTTTTCTCTCCCCCTCGCTTGTCGTCTCTTTCTCTCATGCAACTCTTCGCGTTTCACAGCGTTGATGTAGAATCGACGATTTCCAACGCGGATTGGAACGCACACTCACACTGCCTATTCAGTTGTCAATAAAAGATCATAATTTCCTCACAATTGACTGATTCGTGGTAACCACACACGCCCGACGATGATAAACCGCCGTGCTCGCTCAGTCGAGAATAACGACCATGTCGTCACCACCACCGCGAGATGCGGCTGCCGCCGCCGCAGCCGCCGCTACCGCGGCCGATCTCTGCGAATGGGGTGGCGGGGGAGCGTGAAGAGGAGTCGGCAATCTGCGCCAAGGCTTGCGCGCTGCTCTTCGAAGCTCAACCGACGTCAGGGTTCTTCTGATCCTTCTGCGAAATAAATTATTTCCATTTATACAATAGACAAACGCGTTGTGACGAACGAAGAGCGCGTATTACGATCGGGGCTGGGGTTTTTTCTTTTCAGGAGAATAAAAAACTCACTTTGTCTGATCCGAGGCACGGAAGTAAACGTCGTCGGGTGCGTCCATCCACGAAATGACCTGTTTGCGAGCGTTGCTCCTTGAGATCGGTTGTCCGTGGGGTAAAAAGTGCGGATGCGCTGCACGCCCGTTCAAGGGCGGAGCAAGCGGCACTACTGGCGGTGTCGAGTGCTCTAAGCTGTGCTGTTTAGGATGTATTTGCTGCGAATGATGAGCGCGCTTCGCGGGAGGTCCGACCGGCATTCCTGCGCTCAACGCGATGCCTTGTAACAGAGAAGTGAAAAATCGATACTCAAACTCTTGCCCTCCGCGACTCTGTTCCGTTTTAAGATATTCCTTTCACGAACCCGAATATTTAACAATTAACTGATTTTCATCTACAATTAGATAAAAATACGTGGCAATATACATGTAAAATTTAAAGCCAAGTTAACGAATTTTTAACAAAAAATTACGATTTAAAAAATCGTCTAATTTATACGGGACTTTATGGTGATGACGGTGCGGGCCACATTTCTAATAATTTATATACCAAATAACTCTGGATGTCTGATATAAACTGCTCTGCGGATGTAAAAATTCTTAAGATTCCGTAGCGACAATAAAAACAGAGGAGTACCGAATGTTTAAATAAAATATTAAAGATAAAACTTCGAAAAATGTGACTAGCGGAAGAATTTTCGTAGCCGCGACTTTTCAGACATAATGTTAAAGTGTCTAAATCTACAAAATATATACGAATTTTTTTTATCCCAGTTTGTCGTTGGGTATCGTAATTTATTTTAACTTATTTTTATTAAACACCACTGTAATTTAATAATGAATCAAAAAAGCTCTGCTTATGTGCCCCCAAAATATGGCCGTCCGCAAAAGGAATACCTTAAGGATGTATGGGAGATACATGTAACCGAAATTGCCAATTTTCACATATCTGTCCAAGATGTAATATGGAATCAGTCGTAAGTGGTATAATACATAGATCGGGTTCGAACTTTCCGATTAGAAGGGAGCTTTTTTTTCTTTCTTTACACTTCTTTTTGTTTATATTTAAATTTATTTGGACTAAACTCTTGAGAATGAATATACAGAGTCCCACGATTGCCGTAATTTTCGAGCTCAATTATTTACAGGGTTGCCACGTAGTTTAGCAAGGATGTAGGAAAGAGCCGAATGAGAAAATAAGCAGAACTTCAGTACATTCATTCATGTAATAAATGATTGTGAAATTTTTCCAAAAGTTTTTGTTATACATAAATTACTCACACAAAAAAATCTCACACGTTGTGGGCCATTTTTTAAATTGTTTTTACTCATCATAGTCTTGATATTCAAACAACGTCCCATAAGAACGCATGAAAAATTGCTCTGCAAATCAAAAGTGCTATAATTCTTCAACGAATTGGTGGATGGTTTGCAAATGTTGCAAACAATCTTAGTGATAAGCTTAATGGCGTTATAATGTATCCAGTTATAACCATTATTGGAATCGAAGATGTGCAGGAAACAGTTCCGAAATCTTAGTTGACCGATCGTAACGTAATTTTTTTTTGCTTTCATTGCATTCGACTGTACCGGTCATAACCTCAAGTTGCGACTTACCATCTGAACCGTTCATTTCATCCAAGGGTGGCCTTGTGCGTTTCAAGATGGTCTGCTGCGTCTGCATGGGGGGTTGCGGTTGAGGCGGGGTCAGAGGCAGTCTGTCGAGTTCCGGTTTATTCGGTATTCTTTCGTACAGTAGACTGCCATCTGTTGACATAGCAACATACACACACATATTTAATGAAATATATGTTATTTTATTTAAAAATCTGACGTCTGCGAGCGACTCATGTGACGTGCGCTAAAAATGAGCCCTTTCAAAAACCAGGCTACATTTTATATTCTATCGAGTCTTGATGAATTCTATCAAGACACTCTTACAAGAGTGACCTTAAGGCTTCCATCTTTTAGGGCAAGATCACCCGCATTACGAATGCGAAATCATCAAAACAAAACAAAACGCACTTATTTTGAAACGATTTTTTTCAAAACGGTTTACACGATAAATGCTGCAATCATTAAACGATTTAAAAAGACCTTTCCCATTTTTTTTATGAATCCCGACGCTATCGCGAGTCCTACGGTTATCGAAGCGACACAGCTATCCGGTGTTTTCGTATACACAAATGTATGAGTCGAAAAAAGCCTCGTTCCAAAACTTTATCTTTAAACTCGCGGGAAATGTCATCAAATGGGATTTCCGACTCGATTGTAGCAGCCTCGGGAACCACAAAAGTTTGACACTATTTTTAAAACTGATCTTGCGTAGTAGAAATATACGTGAATCGAGCGCAAAACTTTTTATGACGATACCTAACATTGATTTCGAAAAAAAAATCAGAAATTTTGATTTTAGGGTAGCTTTAAAACAGCATCCCATGAAAATGGAATATTTCGAGTTTCGATATTTAATTCGTGCATCCATGTGCGCCTTTCGCACACTCCCGACGGTATATAGAGAATAATTCTTTTTTTTTTTCTCGAAATCCCAGCTAACATGCTAAGCCACTTTTCGATCGACTCGCGTATCAAGGCGCGACGTTTCTTACCGGGTGCTTTGGGTGGCCGCGGAAAGAAGACGCGATCCGGTTGTTTGCGTTGTCCGGGTGCCGTGAGCTCGAGCCAGGCCCATTCGCCGGGTTGCTTCGGGGACGGATGATCGCCGAGGCGTGTCGCGATGTCGGTGACGCGTGGACGCGGTCGGGGGCGTACCGCGCGTGCCAGGATTCGCAATTCCGCAGGATTCTTGGATGTGAGCTGTGGCGAGGCGCACAAATGTCGAAGCGGAGCAGCGTTCACCGGTTGATGAGGCGCTCGTGCCGCGTGACGTGTGCGCAATTGGGCGGCGCAAAGCCGGCGCGCGGCACGCGCGAGGGCCGACGTACGCAAATAAAACGCCGAACGGGTTTTCATGACGGGACGGGGTGAGCCACTACCGCCACCGGCGCCTGCGGCGCTCCCGCGCAAATCGACACCATGAGCGCTCGCGTAGTGACGGCTCAGGTGAGCCTTGAGCTTGAATTCCTTGCCGCAGGCAGGTATGCTGCAGCGATGGGGCCTGTGAGCGCCGCTCATTCCTTTGCTCTCCTCGTCTGAGCCGACGCCGCTCCTTTTGCGATCCAGGTCGGTGTCGTCTATGCGCGACGGTATCTGCTCCGAGAGTGAGAAGCGAAAAACAACAAAATCCCGGTCATTCAAGTGTCCAGTGTGTCGTTACGGAAATAAATTATTCAGGGGAAGAGGAAGGAGCACTTCGAACGCAGTTTCCCTCTTAACTCAATGTACGTATGGAAATAAGCCGGCAAACGTAGTTGTTTTCAGACGAACCATCTTCGGAATGTCCTCGTTGCAACGGTACGTTTGTTTTTCATTGAAAAGCTTAGATAACGGTACTGAAGTCATTATAGAAAAAAATAGACGGAGCCACTCACGTACATAAGGTCAATTTTTAAAAACTTAGTTTCAACCGGTTCGCAAACGACCTCCAAAGTTCAAAAGTAGAATTCTTTATCTATAACGGAAACAAATTCGACCCTCAACGGTCATAAAAAGACTTTGGGAGGTACATAACCATCGAAAAGCATGATAACATTTTACGAGTTTCCAATCAGTACGAAAAGTTACAGATGTCGGCCAAACGAAGGCGCAAAGTTTGATTAAGCTTTAAAATCTCTTTCATATCTTATCCGTAAATTATTCGAATTTTCCTAGCTTTTTTTTCGTCCATTCTTCTTCCTTCGGTTCTCCTCAATTGAGTGAATCACACGAATCGACCCGTGTCGCTCCGAAGAAACACATGGTATAAAAACGCTATTGGCGAAGCTGAGAATATTTGCTAATTACCTTGAGGCCTCCGTACTTCTTCCAGTACATCCAACAAGGTTGGCACAAACGGCACTGCATGTGAGTCGGCCCCCAGGCGTACCATTGCGGACTCTGCGAGCTCTGGCAACTCTCGCATGGTTTCCCACCCAGTCCTACCATCAGCATACCGCCACACTCGCTCGTTATGTTGCCATTGCTACTTCCGTTGAGAACACTGATTGCCTTGCCGTTACTGCTATTATTGCTGTTACCGAGTGGCAAAATCGTCGCGGACGCTGGCGCGTTTCCCGAGTTCGGTGCTTTGTTGTAATTCGGTATGTATACCTGTTTGAGTTTGCTCTCTGCCTCGACCGCCTTCACTCTCTTCTGCTGGACGTAACGGTCCGTCGTTTTCCACATGTAGTAGTACTCGATTATGTTTTTCAACGTTTTCCACGGTAACTGCCGATTAAAACGAGAGAACATCAGTCGATCGCTATCGTTCGAGCAGTACATAGCGGATTGAACTATCGTCGAGAATTTTCCAAATATTCAATGCAACGTCGGCTTTCTTGAGATTTTACACTTATCGCGCTTACGGATTGATGGGAAAAATGATTCCAGGTAACAGCACGAGAAACTTAAAATTCCCAAATGTTTGTGCTGAATATTCAGACCGCGTTTCGAATTTGCAGTTAAGAGTCGTTTCTTTAAAGTGGTTTTGGGTCAGAAGGATTTTTTTAAATGCTGTTACCTGCATTTATTGATATTTAACTTGACTAGGGTAAAAACTTTCGAGAGTGAATATGTCGCGCTTGACACTGCTGCAGTTTACGATCCGCTCGAGTGTTTGCAACATTACCGTACAGTTTGGTTGGAACCGTACAGTTTGTTTGGACGTATGGAAGAATTGAACGAGGAAATGGGCAGAATTTCTATACGTTACGATTAATTAGCTTACAATTGTGAAGTGAATGGTTGTAAAAATTTTCATAATGTGTCGTTCATATAAAAAATATCCACACAAAGAATGTAATATGTTCTGCATTATTTTTTCATTAATCCTTTACGGATCCTCTTTGACAGTAGAACAACGTTCCATAAGAACTAAGCAAATCAAAAGTGTTATAATTATTCAACAAATTAGTGGACTTAACACAACCTCTTTTGGTATTAGGCAGGCCATTTCCTCACCAGTAATGAATACGTATAAAAATTCAATATTTTTTTTTAATGGAATATGTCAAGAACAATATCCTTGAATAGGTCATTCAAAATTCTGCTTAACGGTATTAAAAGAAACCCCCTCCCCCCTCCTCACACTCCTAACTCTTCAATTTAAATCTTTCATACAATTAATAAAAATAGCAAGTACTTTCGCAAAACAACAAAAGCAGAGAACGCGGTTTTTAATATGACGCAGTTCTGCCACATCTACGATGATATTTAAAAAATTCCCATGTCAGAGGAGTAATGCAGTTTTTAGTATTCTGTACCTTTTTAAGTTAAAAAAAAATAACCGTAGCGATTCCTGCTGCCTTTTTGGTAGACGGTCAATCTCATACAAGTTGCAACCGACTATTTTACATTGGGCTTTCGTGTACAGTAATAATTGAAGAAGGTCGTATCGCGACGTCGTTAACGAAGATATATTTCTCGTACACTTGGTAGTACGAGTTGTACTCACGAAGTCCGCTCGAATGTCGGAGAAATCCTTTCCGTATTTGTCAAGAGCCTCTTCGAAGAGATTTGCTTCGGAGGCGCTCCACTCTTCCATCTCGTCTCTGCAGAGCACGGGGCCGGAACTCGGCACAAGTGACGACATGGCCTTCGCGACGTCGTAATTGTGCCGATGCAAGGTATCCATTGCGTGAAACTAAGAAGTAGCGTAGGCGCAAAGCAAAACAAAATAGAGCAAAATGTTAGAGGGTTCAATTAATGAAAGTGCTGTTTCAGCGATAATCAAAGTGTTGGGGCAACATTTGATGGGCGGTAAAAAATGTTTGCACACAAGCGATTTGCTAGTATCAGTCTAGTGATACTAGCTTGACGAGCGATTGATTCCGCTCTAGGAATAACTAGAAAGTTACTCAAATGCTGCAGCATTTTTACTCCCCATTAAATGCCATCATCTTGCAGTTCTTTGCCCATGCTCCAAGAACTTGGTCCGAGGTCTCGTTCCCAACTAGAAGCAACTGGAAGTTCCATTGTGCCTCTAGGACCTTATGGTTAGGAACTAGAATTCTCAGGCTCAGAATAGAATTCCATGGGCAGTAAGAAGCGGCAGCTCTTTGATAACTTGCAAATTGTTACTAGCGTCAGTCCAATGGCATGTTGAATGACCAAACCAACGTCAGTAACTTGCTAAAATGCTGGACTTTAAATTTTAGCCTCGAAGTAACACGGGAACTAATTTCGTGCTGGTATGTAAAATTATCGTTTCTCACTAGGGTAATATCGCGCGAAGCCGCCGCCGCCGACATGTGTAGCGAGGGCTGTTTCACTGAGGACGAGCAGTCGAGGGCGCGCGCAAACGTGCCGACCGAACGGCTCACGACCAAAAATTGATCGATTTGACGATCCGTCAACGAGTGTCTAGGTGTCCAGACTAACGTCTCGAGGTCCTGCAATCTTCGGGGATCGGCTTCTCTTTCGGCTGGTGTCAGTGGTGCCGACGATATACCATCGGCTTGATATCTACTCCCCACTCTTATTTCACCTGCAAAAATGGAACGAACTCAATATGGCTTTTTTCCCCATTTTTTCTCTTATCTTTCATCAACGGTCTCTCATAGGGGTAGCTTTGTTTTCGAGGAACTTTTTTCTCTCAAGATTTCAATGGAAATGCATTTACAATGTTTCGAAAATGGACGTTTATAACAAAATGCACAAACACGTGCTGTGTGTGTATTCGATTTTTTTCATCCGTGCTCCAACTTGAACGGATTTCGGGCGACTCACGAGATAACAGGTAAACAAATTCATCCTGATATCGGATTGATTCAAAAGTTTGTCCCATTTGTCCAATGCCATTTAGGGCCAAAAACGGGACGAACTTTTGCATCAAACCAGCATTAGGATGACACTAAATAAATAAAAATACAGAGTAGTAAGGGGAGATGGGTAAGGAAAAAAAATCATGCCTATTCGAAACTCGCAGATCGCTTTCTCATCATTTTGTTTCATCCGCGAAGCTTCCCTGAGTAAGCGAGCATCGGAAAATCGACTCGCCCGTGAGGGAAGAAAAACACTGTCAGCGAAATAAAACGCGAGACGAAAAGCGGTGCGCGGATTTCCAATTGGCGCGATTTCGTAATCCAATGGTTTTCAGCCACGCCGATGGTGTCGCGGGATTCTTTTTGCTTCACCTTTGTCGGCCAGTAAGGTACGCTGCGTCGGATCGAAGACCAGACAATAGAAGAACGAGTCCTCCTTGTTGAGATAACTGAGCAGGGACTCGGTCTCGTTGAGCAGGGTTACGCAACATTTGCCTCTTATGTGTGTCGCTGGCATGGTCTCGATCTGCCGCGACAGGAACAGTTCACGGTGCTTCATTTGGTGACGTTGCTTCGTACTTAGATCGGCTGTGCCACCACTGCCGACGATGCCCTCGTCGATCCCTGCGTTAGAGAAGAAAACAACGAAACGGAAAACACACAATTAGCATTCGCGTTTCTTATCGTCCAACGAGAGTTTCTCAATGGACGCTGTTCTCTACTACGTGACTCTGAATCATGCTGTACGCAAACATAAGAGGGATTTATCAACTACCTTCGTTAACTAGAAATAAAATACAGGTGAAGTGAAGAAAAAAAAATCAAGAAAATATAGAAAAAAAAAACAAAGCTGCGTTGAAAAATACAAGTGGGTGTTAAATAGTGAGGATTGTAATCGCGGAAGTTATCCGAGCTTTTCCGTCGAAGCAATTTTGTGAATTGTGTAACAAAAAAAAACAACCTTGCCATCGACACTTTAGTGCCCATGGAAAAATTCTGAAAATTGGCACGACGGTGATCACGTAATTTCTTCCCCCCTGCCCTCTTTTTTCGGACAACTCGTGTAATTTCGCTGAATGGGATCTGCTAGAAATTGACAAGCAGGGCTTCGTGCCGTGGAAGATGTTTCGGGCGCAAAAAGTTCGGCTGAACATCGCGGTGATTTATTTTTAAAATATGAGAAAAATGATGTCCTCGAAAAATAATCGCGCGGCCAAATACCATTTCAACGGGAAAACGATCCTCGTAGAGGGTCGAGAACCGGGGATAAGGTGTGTGGGTTCGCGGCCTCGGTTGCTCGCGATCGCGAACGAAAATTAACGCGTGAAATTTTGCGCTACGGAATTCTTTCGCCTTGATTGAAATTCGCTGGCAAATTTTGTTTGTTCCCGTTAGCTTTTTCGTTGAGAAATTGTTGACGAAGCGTGAAAAGGAACGTGTATCAAGTCACGGCAGAATCGTTACGAACTCATAATACCAAATGAAAATGAACTAGCAAAAATGGGCAACGTAAAATTGAATAATATATTTTATTTAGCTACAAAAAGAAACGATTGAGCTCGCTTCCCCCAAACTCCATGAGACCGAAAGAACACTTTATTATTTCTCACTGTTTCTTTTGGTTCTTTGAGAGATAGCCTCAGATTACTAAAGAATCATCACAGTATGCGGCAGGATTCGGCTACGACTGAACATTGCTATAAAATTTGATTGTACGAACGAGAAAAGTTGGCGATCGCGGCGATCCTTTCGGCAAAGCACCAACAACGAAATTGATCGTTCTTCCCCAAAAAAAAATTAACCGCATCGCCACCTTTCTCGTCGAAATTGAACTGAAAAAGAGATGGAAAAATTCTACAAATGTACGGACACTGTCTAACAAGATAGTCTCATTTTTTCAACAGCTCGTTGGATCCCCCGCTTCGAGTCTTTGAGAAGCGCGGATACGACACGAAAAATCCGCAATTATTGTCTCTTTGGCCTTACAGTGAACATATTACCGGGACTAACGGCCATCACCAAGATTACAAAGAATTTTTAACAAGAATCCTGCCGCCGATTCAGTAGCCTTTCATCATCATGGGCATCGCGAGAGCTCAAATACATATTGATCAACAGTCGAAAGTGTGTCTCATTGGCTTGACGAATCCGTCGGAAATTAGATCTCTTCTTACCTCTACGTAATTTTTTTTTCTTTCGTTTACGCTGCCTTCCAAACCCTTTTTACACACACACACACACGCATAGGGCACCAAAAAATCTACTGTTATAGCTTCGTGCAAGAAAATGCCTCTTTTTCGTCGCTTCGGTACACCGTACATTTATCAACCCTTCGTGAACAGAGATCACATTTACTTTGTATCGATTCTTTTTGCGCCACAATATTAATATAAGCATAACAAATAGAAAGAAAAAAATCGAGACGTTCGACACAAATACGAAAAGAGCCTTTGCAGAGTCGTACATTGTGGAACAAAAAAAATTCTTCAAAACAACGATCGAATGTCTGATAAGACGGAGCAAGGTAACATTTTTTTTTTCCAGACACATCGGTCCAACGAATGACACCAAAATATAAGTATACGTTTTCTTTTGTACTGAGAACTTTTCGGATTCGTCCGCAATGGTCACGTACGAAATAAGAGAAAAAAATAAAAATAAAAACAGGAAGACAGAAAGGTGGTTTTTTTCTATTTCGTTTATTCTTTTTCCTCGTACAAATGCTCACTCACCGTGGGGCTCGTGGGCCTCAGATAGTGGGGCTTTCAGCCAGCCACCTTTACCTCCCCCTTTGTTCATCATTTTGGGCCCAATCCCATCTTTACTAGTCATTTCCTTAGTCGAGTCTGGTGTCTCGAGTTTCTGACTCTGCGTGCTCGCAGGGGAATCTGACCTCTGCTGCTCCGCGCTTGCCACTGTAATTTTCATCACAAAAAAGCCGGCTCTACTATTTGCTGTTCTTCTTCATATAATCGTTGCTTTACGTGTAATCATTCTTTCGTATATTAGTCACTGTTTTCCAGTGTATGTGTCTATAAAAGTGTCCTTGTGCTTGGTTCGCCCTTACACGAGCTACAGAATCGCCTTGTAAGTTATGAATTATCGCCCTGCCTGTCTCTTCGATCTTATTTTTAAACGACGTTCATATTCCAAAGGAAAAAAAAAAAAACCAGAGAATCGTCTCCGTCGAGATTTTTGCGTCTGCATTCGAAATTTTTATTCACACCGCTCTTTTTTTTTCTCCCAATTTACCACTTCTATTACTCGTCGTCGAGCTTTTCAGAACGAACGCCGGAGAATTTTTTTAAGGACCTCGCTCACTTCGTCCTTTCCAAAACCGGTAAGAACGAAGCTTGATGAAGGGTGAGTACACATCTTAGGGAGATTTTGTGACCGCAGGGAAGCCTCAAAAAGGGCGGCATTCGAACTTTAACGGTCTTTAGCAGATAGAACACAGGGAGGTGGTAGAGCAAGAGAGAGAGAGAGAGAGAGAGAGAGAGAGAGAGAGAAAGAGAGAGCAGAGCATTTGTTCCATTCTTTCTCCGGTAGCTACGCGGATCGAATAATCGCTATTCGCTGAAGGCGTTGTTTCATTCTTCTTTCATTTCGTTGCAGGAACGGCATTATTGTAGCCCGATGAGGTCTGGCGTATCCGAGTGCTGGCAATGGGCGAGCAAAAGGGCCATATATCCATGTATATTCAGCCCTTTCGCTCATCCGGGATTCGCATATATACATGTATACGCTTCGAATCCCGCCTGTATCTACTTTATACCCAAAATGGCGTCTGGTACTCGAGAGTAAAATCACAGGTGCATTCATGCACATACACAAACAAACCCATGTATAAATAAATATCCAAAAGGGTGATTTCGAACATGTTAAACTTCGAGGACCGTCCTCATAGTAGACTACTGTTTCCATACGCAACTGTAAATCACAAAGTTTCCGAAATGATCTTTAGCTGAATGTATGCGTGTTTATATGAGTCATATCAAGGGTGAACTTGAAGTTTGTATAGTTGAAATACAATGAAAATTAATATTCCTCAATTCCTTTAATTTCTCTCGTCATACTTTGCTTACAAAAATCCCTCAACTATTTTTTAAGATACTTATTTAGCAATCTGTAATAGAAATCTATTAAAAAATATTTTGTATAATAATAAAAAAAACAAGCAAATTAAAATATTTAAAAAAAACTTTCGTTGCACATCAACGATGCAAACTTCAACACCATTATCAATGATCATCCTGTTCCTGAAATCAGCGATTCGTTGAAAAAAAAAAGAAGAAAAAAAATCGTATTGTCCCCAAGACTGTCAAGATGTGCTGATGGCCAACATTATGTAGGTACAACGACTGCAAAGTGTCCTTTAACCCATGTGAATCCTGCCACAGTGTTAAAGTTTGCATTGTTGGAATGCAATAAAAATTCTTTCTTATATTTTCATTATTGCATGAAATATTTTCACCCATTTCAATTGTAGTTTTTTGAATAAGCATCGTAAAAAATGATAGAGGGATTTTCATAGCGAAAAAAACAGAAAAGAGAAATTTAAGGAATTGAAAAATGATCGTTTTTATTGCATTCCAGCGGTGCACACTTTGATCTCAAGTCCTGCCGCAACTACCTTGTACTCAAAATGGCACCTGGTACTCAAGAGTAAAATCGCAGGTGCAGCCATGTACACAGATGGACAAACTCCATACACGTATGAAGGTGTTTGTATATTTATACATAGACAAAAGGCACATACGTCGGAGGATCGTTCTAGACACCCGATCGATTCTGTAAAACATCCCGAGAAGACCCGCGAGCAAGAGAGAGAGAGAAGGAACGCAGGAGGCCTGGGTGATCATCATTACAGACTCGGACCACCGCGCGGTGCACAGAGTTTTCCAGAGTTTCGCCCCGCAAGGACGAGAGCGGATGAGATGGGACGAGAAAAG